>CM060370.1:106746556-107452806 GCA_030545235.1 Helianthus tuberosus | reverse complement strand
GATTACAGTGACCGGATGTGCCTAAAACGTGCTCTAAGCACAAAAACTCAGCACTTTAATAAACAATCCAGCTTTTAGCTAACTATTAAAGTGCCAAAACATGGGAAAAATATTACTAGACACTTTTCAAAGTGTCAGGAATAAGTTGTGTCACTAAAAAGGGTATTAACGACACTTTAAAGCTTGTTTAACGCTTTAACGAATTACTATCCAACCGAACAACCAGACTTTACCCGGAATATAAAAATATTGTCATTAACATTGTTTTTCTTTTTCTGAGCCAGTTAGGGTCCCTGAATACCCTAACACCCGCAATAAAGCACAACACACTACTAACCGGGTTAATCCCTAAACTTAACTAGATTAACCTAACTAATTACTTAATGTTTAGTTGGAAACCAACCGGATTACCCCCCCCCCAACCGAGTTCGGTCACTATGTGACCCCCCCCCATTGTACTTTGTTGATTATAAAAATCACATATGTCTAATATCTAGTAGACATATGGACTCTTGGATAATGATCTTGAATATTTGTCTATAAGTTCACACCATAGCACACTAACACTTTCATCACAACACTCAACAAAAACTCTCTCTCCCTCTCCTTGCTAAACTCACGGCCGAACACCCCCTTGAGCACCCATCCATTTTCGATTTTGATCATCTCATTTCAAGTAACTACAAGTGTTAAGGATCACATACGAGGAAGCTTGGTGCATTCGGAACGCGAAGGACCTCACTCTATTGCTTTTATCCCCTCATTTTGCGCTTAGATTCTTCCCTAGCCTCGAGCTAGTAGTAAGTTGCTATAATCACCCTCTCGAACTATTTTGAAGTGGTTAATATGATTTGTAACGGTTAAAACTCGTAATCTTACAAAATGACACATAAAAGTCTACTAAAAACACCAAAAGTGATGGTTAAAAGCTCATATGTTGTGTAAATCTTGTAGTAATTGATTTGTGTGATTATTTGGACCCGATCAATGTTGTGGTAGCTCGGATCGTCATTTAACCCGGATTGGTCATGACCTTGGATCATGACATAAGGTTGTTTTGGAAGTAACAAGGGTTAAAGGATGAAACTCTACCACACACGAATCATGAACTTGTGTAAAAGCGCTTTAGCTTGTGAAATAGTGTTTAAAACTAGTAGATCTACGTATCTACAAGCGGTATTTTCAAAGAACCAAGTATCAAAGAAATCATGTTTTCTAAAGACGGATCTTACACTAACACGAATGATTTTTAGAACACACAAGTGTGTAAACACTTGTGTAGCACACACTTTCGACAAAATGACTATTTTTGTAAAAGATGACGAGATGTTGTAAAAACGGAATTTCCCTAAAAAACGAGGTTTCTACGAAATCGGATTGCTTTATATAAAGATCTGCTAAAAGTATGGGGATTTACATCATAGTGTTGGAAAAACTACAAGTTCATGAGATTCTTGCGAATTACATGTTTATTAACTAGTTTGATGCGTTGAATATTGTTTTGGTTAAATAAGAAAAATGGTTGATTTGATTTATAAAAGAAAATGATACGCTTAAAAGCGTGGCCACCTCCAGTTACAGAGGAAACTCTGGCGAAATTTTTCCAAAACCTAACACTTAGAAATATTTTCACTATAAGTGTTAGAAATACTTGTCAACTTGTTTTCAAACTATAAATTTCGCCACAACTTTATTTACAAAATATCGGAGGTGGGATTTCACAAAATAAAACTTGATAAATATATAATTAGTATATATTTTCATAACAACACTTGTGGATTTTTATGATTATTTTGTGAAAATACTAGTATTATTTTTAGGGTAAAAATAATACTATCGAATGTTAACGGATCCAAAATAATACGAACGCCTCTACGATAAATATATAAGTTACACCGGTAATTATTATTACCACTCGATCATTAAAACGTAACTTACGCATTTTTAAGAAAATATGACTTAACTCGTGTTTTTGTCAAGGTATTATTTTGGGAAAATTTATGTAATAGAAAATATAATATTTTTGAGAAGAATATTTATATTTTGGAGTTAGAAATAAAATATATTTTAAGTGAGACTTAATAATATATTTCGAAATTATACGAATACACATGTATTAATTCCCCCATCCTTGGGAAGGAAAATGATTACCATTAAATCCCCCATCCTTGGGAAGGAAAATGATTACCAAGTATACAGAATGTAAACACGAAATAGTTGTCTAACTATTTCCCGAAAACTTAAACCTTAAAGCTAAGGCACGACCGTCCGTCTAATAGAGTTAGTACGTGTAGGTCGTCACACAGCTGCTTGATTTGGAGGTATACTTGGTAGAGACGCACCACTGTGAGTTCATGTCCCCCTTTTCTCTTAACTGTTTTCAGTTTTCTAAACTGCGGGGGTGAAATACATGTTACTATGATTACGAATATTTCTTACATGGTATGGTTAGCGTAAGGAGGGTTATTATTTAGATCATGTGAGTGGGTAGGCGGGAACTGGAGGCCATTAATCCTCATGGTAGGACCGAGGGACGTAAGCGGTAGATCTATCTGGGTGTAGCGAGCCCAGCCCCAGGCCCAAACAGAACGGACCTCGGGGTGACTTTGTACCCATCGCTAAATCTGCTAGGTTTGAGTCTTCCTACTTGCACTTCACACATATCAATGGCCTTGCAAACCATTGGTGATCTCTTTTTCCTTATTTGCTACATACCAGGATTTTTATATATACAAAGGTTTATTTACTCACTTACACATGAACTCGCTCAACATTATTGTTGATTTTTCAACTTACATGTATTTCAGGGAATTAAAGGATCTGGCGCGGTATGACACGTTTTCCCGCTGCACTAGTTACGAGGTCATCCGGGTTTAGGGAATGTGACTCTTTCCTGGACAAGTCACAGTCCTTAAACTATGCTTATATTATGTGGTGTTTGTTGAACAATGTTTATGTCGTTAGGATGTGTTTCCGTTAAGACAATGTTATTGTATTTGGTTTTTAAAACTTAATCGAATGGATGATCTTGCATGGTTTTATTTCATATAGCTTTGTTATGGTTAAGCTATGGTATTAAGAAGTCACACCAAATTAACCACGCTTCCGCAAAGCCAGGGTGTGACAGAGTCCTTCGAGGATACAACAATTTCTTGGTCTCGCTTGATACTATCGCAGATAAATCGCAGGACTTTCGAAGGTCGCGCAACTTAAATCTCTCTAGCACAGCAGGGTGCTGTGTTCGTGAAAGACAGAACAGGAGGACGTCTTTTCAACTTTCGAATCCCAACTCTCCAATGCACTAAGCATCGTCTTTACCCGAGGGTGCGGGTGATTCAGTGGTATATCCTTATGATTCGAATCAGAGTCCCAGTCACACGTCGACTTAACACAAGAGAGTGATGACCTACGTAATGGAGTTACAAGAGGAACTGCACGACTCAACCAGCTGTGGAAACTGTGGTCTTTGGATTTACTTGGAGGCATTACTTGGACGGTACCGACTGCGTTACCTAGACCGATCACAAGGGCCTCCCGTGTATCGATGTTTGAAAGAGCTAAAGCATGCAATGATATCGCTGGATGGAACTTCTGAATGAGTACGACTGTGAAACCTAAACATACACGAGCTCTGCAGCTCGCTATCGACTCTAACTTACCTGATCAGACTCGCTCTGTTCAAACTGGAGAGCTAAAGGAAGAGGATGTTCAAGTTGAACCCATCCGGGGCATGGAGAAGCAACATGTGACCGGTCGGACGATACCCGTTACCTCATGGAACGAATGTGGGTCTCATTATACGGCTATTGTAGGGAACTCGTGTTGAGCAAAGCACACCGGCTTCGATATTCTAGTCGTCTGGGTTTTGATGAGAGGCATTAGGATTTATAAACCTTGTACTGGTAATCGGGCATGAAGGCCCACCTAGCTAGGTATGGGAATGATGTTTGACTTGTAGGAAAGTCTAGGTGAAGTGTTAGCAACCAGAAACACCTATATGGAAAGCGAAAACATACTGCCATGGATTTGGTCGCTAGTCTACTTACAACTCGAAACGGAAACAATATCACCTGGATGATCGCTGATTGTCTCACGTAACCAGCACACTTTCTAGCCATCAAGGAAATGGATAAGTTTTCTACACTTACAGACATCTACCTGAAAGAAGTGGTCGCTAGGCACGGGGTGCCAACTTCTATCATTTCTGATCGAGATCCGCGTTTCACCTCTGATTTGTGGTAGGCATGAGTATGGCATATCATCCACAGATGGATGGGCAGTCTGAATGCACCATTCAAACTCTTGAAGACATGCTTTGAGCGTGTGTAATCGACTTTGGTAACGGCTGGGAAAGGCCTCTACCTTTGGTGGAGTTTTCGTACAACAACAGTTACCACACTAGCATCCAGGTTGCTCCGTTCGAGGCTTTGTATGGACGGAAATTCCGATCACCCTTATGCTGGGCAGAAGTTGGTGACAGCCAAATCACTGGCCCAGAACTCGTCGTCGACATGACAGAAAAGATTGCCCAAATACGACAACGAATGGCGGTAGCTCGTGACCGTCAGAAAAGCTATACTGATAAGCGCAGGAAACCACTCGAGTTCCAGGTTGGGGATCGAGTGCTACTTAAAGTCTCACCTTAGGAAGGTGTGGTTCGTTTTGACTAACAGGGCAAGATTAATCTAATCCGCGTCATGTTGGACCTTTCGAAATCATTGAGAAAATCGGCAAAGTGGCGTATAGACTGAACCTGTCAGAAGAACTCAGTGGAGTTCACAACATACTCTATGTGTCAAGTCTGAAGAAGTGTCTGTCAGATGAGACCCTCCTACTTCCTTTAAAGGAACTCTCTATCGACAATCGGTTGCGAATCGTCAAGGAACCAGTGGAAATCTTGGACCGGGAGGTCAAGATTCTCAAACGCATCCGGATACCCATTGTTCGAGTTCGTTGGAACTCCCGTCGTGGCCCAAGTTTACCTGGGAACGAGTAAATCAAAGGAAACGCAAGTATCCCCAGTTGTTCAAGTAACGTAAGTCCACTACTGAAGCTACATCGGAATTTCGGGACGAAATTCCCAATCAACGGCGGAAGGTTGTGACACCCCAGGAAAACCAGGAAACCACGCAACCTAATTAGCTTCCTCAGTGATTACGTGCTAAATTTCGGGATGAAATTTCTTTCAACTTGGGGATGATGTGACAACCCATAACTTTGAGGTAAAAACCGCCCTTGTTTATCTTTCATAAATTAAGTTCTATGCTTTTATTATTTGATGAATGAATTATATTTTATCCATATCGCGTTGAACCGACTCGAACCGTAGCCATGCCTCGCTGGACGACCCAACCTACTCGCGTAACCCGAAACCTTTGAGGGTAAAAACATAGCGTGTATATTATATGTGAGTAATATATTATACATGTATACATTAGTTGATTATATGTAAAACAAAAAAAAAAACAAAAAAAAACAAAACAAAACAACAAGTTTGATAAGCTGCAAACCTATTCCTATTTGCGACCCGCACCCCCATCTTTTACGTCACTTGTGTGTTGCCCAAACTACAAGCCCAAAACCCCTCCTCCTCATTGGCCCTTTAAACCACCCTAACATATTGTTTTTTTTGTTTGTTTATTAGTCTCATATGCAAGTTATAGGATTATAACTTCACGGAACAAAAAAAAAACCCTAACCTACATACTACAAATCTGCGATCTATCTTTCTCTCCTTCTGTTAACGCAAACCAGCCCCAAGACTTCAAGTCTTTAACTTCTAGGCTGTATTAATCGACCCCCTCACGATCGCTAGGACATGATTGACCAACCCTGACCGTTAGCTATTTTAAGAGTTCAACCGAGCAAACCAAGGTGAGTTCACACTCTTATAAGGCATGGGATTCCCGGTGGGTTGGGAATGGGATTTAGAAGCCAAAACGAAACCTATACATTCACCACTATTAGACTACATACCTCCGTCCTCGGTTGGGAAGGACGCCTACACTTAACCTGCGTATTCTTGGATGGGTAGAATACGTACCTCCGTCCTCGATTGGGAAGGACGACTACATTTAACCTACGTATTCTCGGATGGGTAGAATACGTACCTCCGTCCTCAGATTGGGAAGGACGCCAATATATATATATATATAACTAGTGTAGTGGTTTACAACATGGGGTAGCCCCCACTGGTTATGGTTTGGGAAACAAGGAATTGGTTAACACACGGTTCTCGAAAGAACTTATGGTTTTTGGAACAACTTTAAAATGGACAACCAACTGTGAACTCGCTCAACTTTGTTGTTGATTCGTTGTTACACGCCTTGCAGGCCTTTAGGTGCATATCGTTGGAACTTGCTGTCTGGGAGGCTGGAGTGGTCATGGGTCGAGATACATGGAATCGCAACACAAGACTAATGGTTTTTACATGTGGTTTATAAACTCATAACGAATGAATTATGCTTCCGCTGTATACTTTGAATTATTTGTAACGTGTAACACTTAATGTTAATAAATGAAAGTTTTATTTAAATATACCTATGAGTTCAATGTGATTGGTGGCTAGATCCTGGTATGTCACACGCCTCGCAGGGGTTTCCACATGTGGTATTTTGGGGGTGTGACAGATAACTTCGAAGTAAATTATTCACTCTTTCGGTTTCAATCTTCATCTCTGCCAATTCTTGTTTCAGCTTAGCATTCATCTCAATATATCCGTTGATTGCCTTTTGCTTTTGAAGAACTGTAGCTTTCAGAAGATTCTTCATCTGAATATCCTCATCACAAGCTCCTTTGTACAAGTTCACTTTACTACTTAGGAGATCATATGATTCCTTTATGCTTCTCACATTGTGCAAAAGATTCTCTTTGAGCTTCTGCAATTCAGCAAACTTTGTATCTTTTTCAGCACAATCTTTGCAGGGTTCTAAACATTTAGCACAAAGTTTTTCAACCTCTACAATCTTTTCAACTTCAACAATTTTTTCAACTTCAACTATTTTTTCAACTTCGACAATTTTTTCAACTATTTTCTCAACCACCTTCTCAGTCACCATCGGTTCTTTATCAAATTCTATATTCACTTCACTCTCTTCAACCTCGACCTTCTCTGTCGGTTTTTCGTCAACTTTTGCCTTTTCTTCAGCAACCTTTCTTGCTTCCATTTCTCTCTTCGATCTAGCAACCCTTTTCTCTTTCAACATCTCTATTTTATCTGCAAAAACAAATTAAAACTATAAGAATCCAATTGTCTTCTAGCTTTATTAATATACTCTTCCTCATCATCAGTATCTGCATCACTTCCTAATGACTTAAAAATTGGCTGTCTTCTAGGACGGTTCTTAGATTTGATTGACTCTCCTGCAGAAGTTGAATCTTCAAAGATTTGGGCAACAAAAGCTTTAGAAACTGAAAGTCTGTTAGGATCATAATCATCCCAATTGAAATCTTTCGGAAGCCGTTCATCTTCTTAATCTATCAGACCATAACAAGCCCTTCCCTTTGATTCTTCAATAGTACGTGAGTGTGAAGATTGTTGTTGATATGGTTGTTGAGCAACCTGATGATAAATTGCTTTTCTATGATAATCGTTGTTTCCGAAAGGATCTTGTCTTCCGGTTGCTTCTATGTTTGTACACTCTCGTTAAAATGCCCTTTTTCTCTGCAACGAAAACAAGTAACCTTTGATTTGTCAAAACCTAGCTGAGATGTAGCAGCTTCACGAAGATCATCTCTTCCGGTAATCTGTTTGAACTTTTCTGCTCTTCTCAAAACACTAGCTAAACACCATTTGATGTCCATCAACTCAAGTTCTTCAGAATCGATTTGGTCATAATCCTCTTTAGTAAGCATCGGATTGCCGATTCGTCCAGCAACTAAACTTTCATATGACTCTAACACAGTAACAAGTGATACCATGTGTTGCTTCGCAGTATCTGGAGAGAAATTTTGACCATTTTGAATATGTAATGTAACATTGCATTGCAAAACTTGACCAGTAACATTTGTTGAACTTTGTTGTTGAGAACTCGGTGTTGAGAAATTTGGTTCAAAACTTGAATAAGACGAAGAATATCCATTGCTCTGATTTGTGTTGTTTGCATTTATTCCGGAAGTACCATCAGCACTGAATGCAGTCTGAATCTTTGGACTCAGAGTGGTCTCAACTTTGCTTCCTCTATAGTATAGACTAACATCTTGTTGAGCACTTGGATTCTTCATGATAGCAGTTTTCTGAACAACCAATTCATGTTCTTCAAGTTTCTAAATGAACTTACTCAAATTTATATCTTCAAATTGTCTGTTATGCTTTAAAATCAACAAATATGTTCCCCATTCATCCTGTGGTAATGCACCGGCAAGCTTATCAACCCATTCATCATCTTCTTTCTTGATGTCCAATCTTTTCATTTCCATGACAAGATGACAACATCTCTCAATAGTCGTTCTTGTTGTTTCACCTTCAAAAGCTGTAAACATATCAAATGATTTTTTAGTAATGCACGTTTATTTTTTATCATATCAGCACTACCCTTAAACTTTTTAATCAATGCTTTCCAGATTGATCTAGCAGTTCCCTTATGTTGAAGCAAAACGAAAATATCTTCTTTTACCGCTTGTTGGAGAATGCTAATCATCATCTTTTCACTGGTGTATCTTAATTCTTCATTCGGTGTAAATTGGCTTAATGGTTTTTCATTTCCAAGATCATCTTTCGGTAAAGTATAATCTTTCTCTAACGACACCCATGCATCAAACTTATTAGCTTGCACCCAGTTTTCAAATCGATCTTGCCATCCTTTAAAGTCCTCAATGTACATAAGCTTTGGAGGCTTTTGGAAAGTTCCTGTTTCATTCTCAATACCAACAGTTTCGGCAACTGTAACTGGAGTAGTTGGGGCAGTAGCAAACGCATTGTAAAACTCGTTATCCATGTTTCGGTGTAAATGGTAAACACAAACCCAATGTTCAAGCGAACTGATGTTTCAAACGAACTGGAGTTTCAAACTAACTGGTTCAAACGACCTGACTAATCTCACGCGACCTGGATCACAATCTTAATTCAAACGACCTGATAACAATTCACCTCGTGCGAACTGGTTCAAATCCAAACGATCTGGAAGTCAATCCGTACGACCTGGTGATTTTTTCAAATGAACTGATGTGACTTCGTGCGATCTGAAGTCACTTCGTGCGATCTGGAGTCACTTTCACACGATCTGGAGAACAACTCGTGCAAAATGAGATGATTTTCACACGGTTTGGTCAATTTTAACAAGATTTAGATTGATTTTAGGTCTGATTTGTTCAGGGATTGATTAAAACTGTGTTTCGCGTGTTATATGAGAAAATCAGTCCACTTTAACCGTGAAAACTCTATTAATTTGAAGAAAATGTGTAGAAGAATGAGTAGAAGTGAGAAGAAATCAGTAAAACTGAGTTTTAATCGGTGAAAACAAGCTGAAATGGTAAGAACTCTTCCTCCTGAGCTCTGATACCACTTGTAGGATCATTGGATCGACCTAACGAGTCGTTTAGAAGAGATCTCGATCAATACGAAAGGCGGAATCAGACATATCAATGTTATTTCAGCTAGATTTACACTTAGTATCACTTAAACTGTCTCTTGTATTGATTTGATGTTGTTACACAAGTTGGAGACACTTCGGCAGAGCTTTGCTACCGGAATCAGAATGTTACAAATGAAAGACATGAACTCACTATTTATAGGAGATCCAGTCCTCACGAACTAGACATAACTCACTTCGTGCGAAGTGGTCAGCTCGTGCGAACTGGCTCTGCCAGTTTGTGCGACCTGGACATTTATCCCTAAAATCCTATTTTCTAGCATATCGAGCTCTGGTTTATCCTATCTAGATACACGACTCGATACAAGATGAAGCCAACAGACATATGCACCAACAGTTTGTCGATTCCTTGTTAATTACTAATCATTTTATTGGATCCTATGCAGTTAAAGGTGAGAAGTTAATCGAGTATATCGAAATTCTCAAAAAAATTAGCAGATATTTCGATGTTTTTACACTTGAACAGGTACCAAGAGAGGATAATGCTAAAGCAGATGCCTTGGCAAATCTAGGCTCATGAGTCAGGATACCGGAGGGAACCCAAATACCAATACTACATATCCTGTATCCTGCGATGGATCTTCTCAAATCTCAGGATAAGGAAGTAGTAAGTATCCAGGATCCTGATGATGAATATCCTGAGCAGGATCCTAAGTCCTGGACGGCTTCAATCATGAGATATCTC
Organism: Helianthus tuberosus; assembly: GCA_030545235.1. NCBI lineage: Eukaryota > Viridiplantae > Streptophyta > Magnoliopsida > Asterales > Asteraceae > Helianthus > Helianthus tuberosus. The sequence goes on along the minus strand of CM060370.1, from coordinate 107,442,531 downwards.
AAGGAAGGACACATCCCAAAAGATGAGAATCCTAAGGCCTTTAGGATGAAGGTATCACAATTCACTATTATAAATGATGTTTTGTATAAGAAATCTTTTTCCAAACCATACCTGAGGTGCTTGGAGGATCCCGAAACCAGAGAAGTGCTTCAGGATATACACGAATGGGATTGTGGTAACCATACTGGGGGCATATCATTATTCTCAAAGGTATTAAGAACAGGATACTATTGGCCGACGATGAGGAAAGATGCAGCAGAATATGCTCGAAGATGTGATGCATGTCAAAGGCACAGTAATATATTACACCAGCCTGTTGAACCACTGTATCCTATTGCTTCCCCTTGGCCATTCATGAAGTGGGGAATGGATATAGTAGGAAAATTGCCAAACGCTCCAGGAGGAAAAGTCTTTATGCTAGCAATGACTGATTATTTCTCTAAATGGGTTGAAGCTGAAGCATTTGTTCAAGTCAGAGACCAAGAAGTAGTATCCTTCATAAAAAAGAATATCCTGACTAGATTTGGAGTACCAGCTAAAATAATTTGTGACAATGGCTCTTAGTTTATCTGTAAGAGGACAATCGATTTTTGTAAGAGTTGGGAATTAAAATGATTACATCCACACCAGTGCATCCTCAAGCAAATGGACAAGCAGAATCCTCGAACAAGATAATTGTCAGCAATTTGAAGAAAAGACTTGGAGCTAAGAAAGGAAGATGGGCAGAAGAATTACACTTTGTTTTATGGGCCGATAGGACAACAGTGAAAAGTGCAACTGGGCAAACTTCATTTTCCTTTGTATTTGGAGCATAAGCAGTAATCCCGACGGAGATGGTAATACCTATAGCAAGATCTAACTTTTGGGATCCTGAGCAGAATCCTGAATCCCATATGCCAAGAATTGGATACTATTGATGAAACAAGAGATGAGGTAAAGCTAAGGATGGCAGCATATCAACAGAGGATATCCAGAGCATATAACAAGAATATAAGGACTAGGAGGTTTCAAGTTGGAGATTGGGTATTAAGGAAGGCTTTTCAGAATAGTACTAATCCTGCTGATGGAAAGTTAGCTCCTAAGTGGGAAGGACCTTATGAGATTGAATCGGAATCCGGAAAAGGAGCATACCAGCTCAAGAATATGGAGGGGGATATATTACCAAGATACTGGAATGCTATACATCTCAAAGCCTATTTCAAGTGAGTTTAGAATTTAATTTCTAACTCAGGATGGTATGAATTCTATCTCTTTTAAATATGATTCTATTTAAACCCAGTACTGACTTAATCATCGGAGGGGTGTCAGCCAAGCTAACACCCAACTTAGTTTAAGGTTGTTTTGCAGAATATACTTCGGGATATAACTCCAGGATATACACTCAGGATAATTCGAAAGATTAGAGGATTGGCCCCCTCTCTCACGTTTAAGGGATCCTGATCCCTTCACAGGTTTAAAGGTATTCATCTTTCTCTCGAATTGGGTTTAAACACCCCGCCTGGAGCGCAAGTTATCTAGGGATAGTTCAAGATAGCGGGACCAGTCCATGTAAAAGTGGCTGACAATTTCGTTATTATTGGCTATATCCTGGATCCTAAAGGTATATGAGGATTGATCACCCTCTCTCGCGAAAGGGTATTTTCATACTCTCTAAGGTTTAAAGGTTTTCACCTTTTTAAGTCTTGGAGTTTATACACTCCCGCCTGTAGCGCACGAAAACTTGGGAATTTCCCCAGAATACCTATGGGATTATCCCCAGAACACTAAGGATATATATCCAGGATATTTTAGGGTTTATCCCATGTAACATAAAATTTATACAAACAGTTGCAGTTGAAGTCCAGAAAATTTCTAAGTATTCAAAAACATAATACACATGGGACATTCCTACTAAGGCATTGAGAAGAATTCAGGGGATCAAGCTTGGGCTTAGTTCACTAAGTGTCCCGGACCGGGGACATCTCTGGTGGAAAAGTTGCAAAAAGATTGAAGTCTGAGGATAGGGTTATACTCTGTATCTGGTATGATCTTTCCTTTTTATTCTTTCAAAAGCCTTATCTAAATTGTTTAAATTTCTGGAATTGTATTCAACGAAAGTTTGATTAAAACATTTATGAGTATAATAGTTAGATTGAAGATATTCTGATCAAGATATATTCTCAGGATATATTTTCAGAATATATCCTTACGATATATTTCAGGATATATTTTCAGAATATATTTCAGGGAATTTGCTCAGAATGTTTAAGACATGATAATTAGATTGAAAAATTGAAACTATACTTGAGTCAAACATCTATTATCAAAATAAGCATTGTAAAATAAAAAGTGAACTATCCTTTTTCTTCGAAAACTTTATCTAAATTGTTTGAGTTGTAAAAACCCTATTTGACAAAAGTCTTAATAGGATATTTGCGAGTATCCTGATCAAGATATTTTCATGATATTTGGTTAGGACATTTGAAATATTACACTAAGTTTGGAACATTGAAATTGTATTCAAACTAAGCAATGTATAACAAGAATTGAAAAAGGACAATGACAGATAAGGTCATAAAAAGTTATATTATTAACATATCAAAAGATTGTGCTTTTGGTTTCATCTCAAACTGAGACCCATCTACCAAAAGCACAGTTAGTTTTCTACCATATTCACTTAACAGTTGAAGGTTTCATCTCAAACGGAGACCCATCCGCCTCCAACTGTTATATTGTTCAAAATAAATGATACTAACTGATGACCAAGGGCTTCATCCTGAAACTCAGGATCCCTCCACCTTTGGTCACCATATTGTCTAAATGCAGGAAATATAAATTGTTTGAAAGACAGGAAATGAAATTGTTCAAACAGTTACAACCACCAAATTTAAAAAAATGGGCTCCGGCCTCGGCATCAACATCCATCATCGCCCATTTTGCTGCTTTCAAGGGGCAGGACCCTCTTCCATCATGGCTTCATCAGCGTCGGCATCCGGTCCAGCATCGCCACCAGCATCCTTTGTAGCATCAGCATCAGCCACCTTATCGACCACCTTAGCAGGCTCCTCTGCAACAGACTTCACAGGAGGCTCCACGGGGTTACCACCAAGGTCTTTTAACTTCACCTCCCAAGCCTCAATGTTCCATGAAGGGCATTCGAACCCCAGGGCTTTAGCCTCATGGTCCATTTTCAATCTAGCCTGGAGGAGGGAGATGACCACAGAGTTCTTGAGGCCTTCCCGGTATGAAGCCATATCCTGCTTTTGTTGAACCTGGGCAGCATCGGACTTGGCTTGGGCCTCGTGGGTAATCTTCTTGATGGCAGACTGATGCACTTGGGTCATTGCCTTGTACTTGGCTTCGTAGTGCTCTGATTTGGCGGTGGCAATCGCTGCTTGGTCCGCAATGGTGGCTTCAACCTTTTTCAACTTGCTCTCTAGCATCGAGTTTAAACCACATGCATCTTCATAGAGGAACACTAGACGTTCCAGACCCTGCGATCAAAGGGACATGTATCAATATCTAGATATGTATATTGAGTATGTCTGTGCAGGATATAGGATAAGAATGCTAACCTGATTAAGGAAGCCGTTCATGAATTTGCTGGACTCGGTAAACTCGTGATTCTCAAAGGGGAACACGTCGGATGAGACTGGAGAATCTGCTTCCTTCCTCTTACGAGAGCTGGAGGCTCGAGACTTGGATGTTGGGGGAGCTTTGGGTGCAGTAGCGGTTTTTGAACCAGTAGGCTTTGATGTGACTGCTGGCTTAGGGTTGGTTTCTTACTTAACAGGCATAAGGCCAGAGTAACTGTCCAACTCATCAAGCTGGAAGCCTTTAAGATTGATAACCGGCACTGTAAAGAAGGGAGAAATACTTAACTCTTAATACTCATATTCTGTAATTAGTTTAATAACATACTTACCAGACATTTCTGAACTTGATTTTTGACTTGAACTTATGAGAGACAGGGAGAAGGTTCTTTCACTATCAGGAAGTCGATAGATGCCTTTGATCCTGGGCTCCGATTCTGCACTTGGAGGGGCTAGATCTTTGAAATTTGTTGCACAAAAAATAAAGATGTCAATTAAGGATATAGTTTTAAGATATATTTGGGGATATTCCTAAAACCCTAAATCCTACCCGAAGTCGACCATTCAACTGGCAGGTCGAAACCCTTGATGATAGAATCCCTTTTTACGAAAAAGAACTTTCTTTGCCACTGATCTTCGTTCTTAGTGGCCTTGAGGATTAGGGGGTTCTTAGAAGTGGAGAAGAGGAGAAAACGACTATTTCCATGGGACCTCAGTCGATATGCTATAGGGAGATCTTTAACACAAAGATCAGGGACATGTCGAGATTTAATTTGGTCTAACACCATTAAAACTCTCCAAACCATTGGCATGGTCTGAGCATAACTGAGGTCGGTGAGTTCGTAAAAGCGGGAAATGAAGGCTGGAAAAGGATACCGGAGTCCCAAGGAGAAAGGATAGGCTAAGAAACACACCCACTCGTTTGATACTGCTTTCGAACGGACCTCCCGGTCTAAGGGACGAATGATCACCCCGGCAGGAAAGGCACCGGAATCTTTTAAGGCGGCAATGTCGGCATTGTTAAAAGAGCAAATCTCCTTTTTCGGGTTCTCGAAGAAGATTTTGGCTTTCAAGGGTTGGGGTTGGCTCGTTTATGCGTGATCTTGTTCGTGAGGCCATGGAAGATTTCAACTAAGAAACGAGAAATTTAAACGAAGAAAAACAGAGAAGAGAAAGAGGGAGAATGCCTGTAAAATTGCTTGAAGTGTGATAATCATAATGCAGAATAGTCCAGCTAAATATAGGCTGGATGTAGGGGGTATTGAGTAAATATCGCATGGGCAGTTGTAGCGTGTCACTTCAAGAGTCGCTTCAATTTAATAACCTCGATTCACGAGATAAGCTTTAAAATATATCCATTGGAATTGGTATACCAACAGATATATTTTGGGGACAATTGTTATGGGTGGTTTTCTGCTCATATATCCTGAATAATATTCTGACTATGTTCCTTTTGTTGTGATCAGGATACCGGATCAGGATATTGGTAACAACCTGATGCAGTATCCTGGTAGTGACTAATTAATCCACGTGCAGGTTAATGGTGCAAGTATATAACGTTCAAGTGGACTTCTTCTCTCAAAGACTCGGGCAAATCTGTTGGAATATGAATGTTGAAGCCGGAAGACATGGACTACAACGTTCACAAAGGGAATATTCGTTATTTCCCATATTTGTAGGCTAGTTAGCTAGTTAGTTTTGTTTTACTATAAATAGGATTGATTGGATCAGATAAGGACACACACAATCTCTCGAACTCTCTTGCTCTCTATCTGCAACTACTCACAAACACTCACACTTGTATTCAAATCACATTGTAACACCTAGTCGATTCGTATCATATCCTGCACTGTATCTTGATATTTGAAGTAATAAGAAGAACAAGGCAGCTGCGATTGTCAGCTCCCGAGGTTTTGTGCAGGCGATCTAGATTGATCAAGGGCTTTCCTCGTACATCCCGCGTCACCCTTTACATTTTTGCTCATTGTTTGATTGTAGATACAACTCGATATCCTGAGCCGTATCCTGAAAACTGTTTTTGCAAACAACTAAATCAGCATATTTTCGATACACATTCTTAGCACACTACCTCACTTAACTAATTTGATCACTTAATTGCTTCGGTAATTTTTTTACCAAAACACTCTCAGTCCATGATCTCGACTGGTTTCTCCACGAAGTGTAATGTTTCGTCCACTTGTAGATCCTCAAGTGGTACATGTAAATTCTGCTCGGCAAGACACTTTTTGAGGTTTGAAACATGGAAAGTCGGGTGGACGTTGCTAAGTTCCTCTTGTAGTTCGAGTCTGTAGGCCACTTTGCCTATTCTTTCCAGAATTTTAAAGGGTCCAACATATCGAGGTGCGAGCTTTCCTTTGTTGCCGAATCGGATCACCCCCTTCCAAGGTGAAACCTTTAGGAGTACGTGACCGCTAACGTCAAATTCAAGGGGCTTGCGGCGTCTATCGGCGTAACTCTTTTGATGAATCCGAGCTTTCAATAGATTGTCTCGTATCTGGAGGATCTTGTCAGTCATTTCTTGCAATAACTCAGGACCGGTAATTTGCGCATCTCCGATCTCATGCCATACAATAGGCGATCGACATTTTCTTCGATACAATGCCTCAAATGGTGCCATTTGAATGCTAAAATGATAACTGTTATTGTACGAGAATTCAAACAAAGGTAAGTGCACGTCACAATTACCACCGAAATCTATGACACACGAGCGAGGCATGTCTTCAAGGGTACGGATCGTGCATTCAGTCTGACCGTCGGTTTGGGAATGGAAAGCGGTACTTAGATTAAGAGTAGTACCGAGAGCAGATTGAAACGTTTCCCAAACACGCGAGAGATGATATCACGAGGCATCCCTCGTCGACATATAATTTCGTCGGTGTAGATCTGTGCTAATCGTTCTACCTTAAAGTCTTCTCGTATCGGCAGAAAATGAGCAGATTTTGTAAGACGATCAACGATAACCCAGATGCTATCGTGACCTAATGGTGTGTGGGAAAGTTTCGTTATGAAGTCCATAGCTATACTCTCTCATTTCCACATAGGGATCTCGGGTTGCACGAGTAAGCCAGAGGGGCGTTGTTGCTCAGCCTTGACTTTCGAACAAGTCAGGCACTTCGAAACATAGATAGCGATATCCTTTTTCATTCCAGGCCACCAATACCAAAGATGAAGGTCATGGTACATCTTGTCGGCACCGGGATGAATGAAATACCGAGATTTGTAGGCTTCAGTCAGCAATATCTCCCGAAGGTTATTGCGACTTGGAATCCAGATGCGATCGAGATAGTAGAGGATACCGTTCGATTTGCTTTCTAATTGGTTTTTGGAACCAAAAATTCGTTCTTCCTTCAATGTGCGCTCGGTGAAAATGTTGGGTGTCGTGAATAAGAGTTTCGAGGTCGTGTTGGGCTTGAGTATTATGAACGCTATGCAAATAGCTTCATCTACTGAGAGCGTCGGCAACGACATTTGCTTTGCCAGGGTGGTAACGAATCTCACAGTCGTAATCGTTAAGAAGTTCAACCCATCGGCGTTGGCGCATATTCAGTTCCTTCTGGTTTAAGATGTGTTATAGGCTCTTGTGGTCGGTGAAGACCGTAAGCTTGGTACCGTAAAGGTAGTGTCGCCAGATCTTTAATGCAAAAACAATTGCACCAAGCTCGAGATCATGGGTTGTATAGTTCTTCTCATAGATCTTGAGCTGACGAGAGGCATACGCGATAACCTTGTCTCGTTGCATAAGAACATAACCGAGACCGAGGTTAGAGGCATCGTAATAGACTACGAAGTCATTGTTTCCATCGGGTAAAGCGAGAATAGGAGCATTGCAGAGCATATGCTTGAGAGTGTGAAAGGCAGTCTCTTGTTCAGTTCCCCAAACAAAAGGCTTGTCTTTATGCGTCAGAGAGGTAAGCGGGACAACGATTTTCAAGAAATCTGCGATGAATCGACGGTAATAGCCCGTCAATCCGAGGAACGAACGAACTTCGGATGGTGATTTTGGTGTAACCCAACTCATAACAGCTTCAATCTTTGCGGGATCGACGTGTATACCTTGACTATTGACGATGTGACCGAGGAATTGAACCTCCTCTAGCAAGAATTCACACTTGGAGAACTTGGCATAGAGTCGATTCCCTTGGAGTAATTCGAGAACCAAACGTAGATGTTGCACGTGTTCGGCTTTCGATTTTGAATAGATAAGGATATCATCGATAAACACGATGACGAAGCGGTCGAGAAAAGGTTTACACACGCGATTCATCAAATCCATGAAAACCGCATGTGCGTTGGTTAAACCAAAGGGCATAACGACGAATTCATAATGGCCGTAACAGGTTCGAAAAACGGTTTTGGGTATATCTTCCTCCAGAATTCGTAACTGATGATAACTTGAGCGTAAATCGATCTTCGAGAAACACGTAGCACCTTGCAATTGGTCAAACAAATCATCAATTCGAGGCATGGGATAACAATTCTTGATAGTCAGCTTATTCAATTCCCTATAATTGATGCACATCCGGAACGATCCATCCTTCTTTTTGGCAAAAAGGACAGGTGCGCCCCAAGGAGAGGTGCTAGGTCGGATGAAGCCTTTATCAAGCAATTCCTGGAGTTTTTTTTTGGGTAAAGGGTTACCCTGGTAAATTTCATTCCACTATAAACACATAAATACAAGTGGTAGGTTGAATACCTACCAGTTCATATACACAACACGCTGTGTATACGTACAGCCAAAATAAAAAACAAATCACCAGCTAGAACAACACCTAGCAAGACCAAATACTAGACAAGGAACAAATCAGCCTTCATCTTTATATAACGTAAACGCCTTTGGCATCTTCCACTCTTGCAGGAGTTGATCCACTTGACTTGAATTCTTGAACTTCATCGTGACCAACTTCAGACGTATAGATATTTTAATTTGATCAACCATTTGATTCACATCTCTCGTCTTCGTAGTGAACAATCTGCGGTTCCTCTCTTGCCAAACATAGTAAGCTGTAGCCGCCACCACAAGTTTACCAATAACATTCTTTGCTGATTTTGAGTTTGCCTGGGTTGTCAACCAATTAAGGATATCGTCCCATTGATTAGACAGGAACTGAGTGCCCCCAAGCTTCTTCGTTTGGTCCCAAACCTGAGACGCAAACATACAATGAAAGAACAAGTGATTGTGTGAATCTGGACCGTTCTTACACAACGCACAACACATTAAGTTCATGTTGCCTCCAACCCTCCATTGCATAATCTTATCTTGAGTTTTAAGTTTCTGACCCATAATCAGCCACATCAAAAACGCATGTCTCGGAATGCAATGCGAAAACCACACAGCTTTGATCCATCCAACTCGTGAGCTCCTCCTATGGATGGAGTCCCAAACCACCTTAGTTGAAAACTTATTATCTTATCCACTATTATCCCTCCACACTAACGAATCTCTTCTATCCGGTTGAAAGTTCATTTGTGGTAGATTGTTTAGGACAGGGAAAAGATCTAACCAAGCAGCTGGCCAACACCACTGGCCATCTTGATTCACATCCGCCACTGTGGTGTACAGGTCAAAACCTGCCTGATGAATCAATCTTGGAGAAATAAACTTCCCAATCGGCTCTATATCAGACCATTTATCAAACCAAGCAGATGTGGTCTTTCCATCACCAATAGAAGACCAAATGAACGGACGAATCTGGTCTCTCATTCTGAGGATTTTTCTCCATCCACTAGTGCAACCAGCAGTAGCGGGCACGTTCCAGAAACTCCTCCTTTTAAGTTTATAGGCATGTATCCACTTAACCCATAAGGATTCTCTGTGTTACAATAAGCTCCAAATGTGAAACGTCATTAGAGCTTTATTCACCTCACTGATACTTTTTATACCAAGACCACCTTCGGCTATAGGGAGACAAACACTCTTCCAAGAAACTTTAGCTTTTCCTTTACTCATTTGCCCCTGACTCCAAAGAAAGTCTCTCATATTTTTCTCCAATTCTTTTATCAAACGAATGGGAAGAATAAAAACCGAGGCCCAATATATGTGAAGGGAAGACAAAGCAGACCGAACCAGCTGAAGGCGCCCTGCAAATGACAAGGCCTTGTTCTCCCAATGTGTAATCCTGTTCTCCATCTTTTCAATAAGCACTTTGCAGTCTTGAAACACTAGTCGCGATGAGATAAGAGGGACTCCTAGATAACGAACAGGCAGTGCTCCTTCTTTAAATGTCTATTAAACTCGGCTACATTAGAAAAGAAAACCGTACTCTTTGGGAGACTTGGAATCAACCCAGACATGTCCTTAAATAGTGTAAGAGCTTCCATGATCAACTTCACCGATTCAGGTTCCCCCTTGTAAAGATAAATAAGTCATCCGCAAAACATAAATTGATGATTCTTTGCTTATCACAGTGTTTGTGAAATTTGAATTCGGACAATAATGATACCTTTTGCTGCAAAACAAGTGTTAATACTTCCATAACCAGGGTAAACAAATAGGGTGACATTGGATCTCCTTGCCTAAGCCCTCTTTTCCCCTTAAAAAACCCATGCAGATTCCCATTAATGCTTAACGAAAAGGATGTAGTTGTAACACAAGTCATAATCCAATCCACCATCTTTAAATCAAATCCAAACCCCTTAAGAGTAGTTTCAAGAAAATTCCAGTCGACTGTATCATATGCTTTTTGAATATCAATCTTGAACGCACATCTTGGCGGGCCGACATTCCGGTGATAATTATGCATGAGCTCTTGTGTAAGCATAATATTATCTGAAATCCTTCTTCCCGCGACGAAAGCCGATTGATTAATACTCACCAACTCATGCAACACATCCTTTATTCTATTCGTGATAATCTTGCTAATACATTTGTATAGCGTATTGCAGCACGAAATGGGACGATAGTCAGTCACAGATTCAGGCGTTTGGACTTTAGGAATTAGAGCAATTATGGTGTGGTTTATCTCTCTTAAAAGTTTACCCTTCCTGAAAAACTCCCGAATAGCAAGACACACATCTTCTCCAATAATATCCCACGCGGTTTTAAAGAAAGCTGAAGAGTACCCATCCGGCCCGGGAGCTTTGTTAACTCCAATACCAAACATCGCCTCTTTAATCTCTTCGTTCTTGACATCACGGACCATATACTTAGCTTGTCGAGCTGAAAGTTTTTTATTAAATAAGTCACCCGTTGGGAGATTAGACGATGACCCATGAGTACCTAGGAACTTCTCATAATAATCGACCAAGGCTTTAGAAGCATCTCCACCTTGATGCATAACACTATTGATGTCTTTAATAAATTCAATTCTACAACGATGATTTTTGCTTTTAACCTTATTGTGAAAGTATGCTGAATTTGAGTCCCCAACACCAAGCCATTCAACTTTGGCTTTCTGCTTCAAAAAATTTTCTTCATCAAGTACAGCAACATTGAGATTTCTCATTATAATAACTTCCCTTTCATGAAGAGAGTAGTTACACATATCACTATCTATTTGTGCATGGATGTTCTCCAACTCTCTACGAGTATCCACAACCTTTTTGTGGAGATTTCCTTGGGAATGAAGCAGTTTACGTAACGGCGATTTCATAGCTTTTAGCTTTTTAACCACCTTATACATATGCACCCCTTCCACATCCACCTTCCACCCATTGCTAATAATATCCATGAACCCTGTTTTTCAGTCAGAAAGTTTGCAAATTTAAACGGTTTCGGCTCACCAGGCCTGACCGAGGGAAGCTTCAATATACACGGTGTGTGATCTGAAATCATACTCGGTAGAAATAAAGCACAAGCCGCCAGGAATGAGTCAAGAAGGTGTTCCCCATGATGCGATCCAGCTTTTTCATAATACCAACTCCTTTTTTCAGTTTCTGTCTCCACGTAAAATGGATACCAGAACTGTTTATATCCACGACTTCCAGCTCATTAACACAATCTTTAAAATCTGTCATCCCTGTCGTGACTTTAGATGAACCGAACATCTTGTCCTCCAAACTCAACGAAGAGTTAAAGTCACCTAGGATGACCCATGGCTTATCATACACAAACTTGTTATGAAAGCATAGATTCTCCCACAGCTCTCTACGCTTTTTTTAGTAATTTTCCGCATAAACAAAAGAACAAAACATCACCTTGTTATCGGCTTTAAAAACAATTTGAGCATGTATGACCTGATTAGTCTGAGATAACACCATGACATCCACCACATCAGCATTCCATCCAAGAATAAATCGAGTTCCCTTGTCACACAACTTACCATTAGACGTCCAATCCCACGTACCACAAATCTTCTTACAAACATCATACAGGTTGTTGGTGTCCATATGCGATTCAATAATGGCACATATATTTAAGTTATTTTCAATGACCAGCTCACGAACCTCTTTTTGTTTTAGAGGGCGGCCCAACCCTCTAATATTCCACGAAGCGATGCTAACCATGGGAAACCACTGACCCGGGAGTGCTTGCCCCCTCAGACATTTTATTAGCCATATTAACTTCATAACGTATTGATTCATTATAAATCTCTTCCACATCATCATCGGACCCTTCCCCATATCCAGCTCCCTCTTTTATTATAGGACCACCCCCTCCTTTGACTTGCTCAACAACAGTATCTCTCTTCCGGTTCTGGTCTTGAACATCAAACTCCACATTCAAGACTTAAAACATGTCACTAGTTTTTACTCCTGAGGAGCTCGGTTGCCCAAATCCTGCTTCAGTTTGACCACCGGTTTGTAAACAACCTTAGGTTGTTGCTTCTTCATTGGAACCCTATTTTTATTTGCCTTATTCTTCTTTTTAACCTGCTCATAACCATCATCTACATTAATATTACCCTCCGTACCAGTTGTTCTGACCTGCTTAGGACACTTCTGGTCATTATGGCCAAATACCAGTTGTTCTTCTGACCTGCTTAGGACACTTCTGGTCATTATGACCTGTTACTAGCAATTCCTGGAGTTGGCTCGAGAGTTCGCGCATTTCAGACGGAGCGAGGCGATAGGGAGCTTTAGCAATAGGGTTAGCTCCAGGAATGAGGTCGATATAGAAATCAATATCACGACTTGGGGGTAAACCAGGTAAGTCGTCAGGAAATACAGCAGGAAAATCACGAACCACAGGCACCTTATCCATTGCCTTCTCTTTCTTTTCCTTCTCCGCTACTACAATGTGTGCCAAGAAAGCTTTGTATTCCTTGCGGAGATACTTGCTCGCTTGAATACATGACATGAGTTTGAGATATTTAGAAGGAGTTTTGCCAGACACACAGAGTTGATCACCATTAGCGAGAGAGAAACGAATCATTTTATCAAAACAGACGACTTCAGCATGGTTTTCATGAAGAAAGTCCATGCCTACTATGATATCAAAACTACCAAGCTGCATCGGAATAAGGTTGCTCGGGAAGACGTGATTGTTGAGCTCAAGAGTACAATCACGTAGAATAGAACTAACAGTGACGGTTCTTCCAGTGGCAATTTCTACATCGAACGTTGTTGGGAGATTAGCGCATTTACGATTTAGGAGCCTTCAAATTCTAACGATACAAAACAGTTATCGGCTCCAGTATCAAATAAACACGAAGCATATATACCATTGAAAAGAAACGTACCATTGACAACATTGTTGTCAGCTTGGGCTTGGCGGACATTGATGTTGAATGTTCGTCCGTGGGCTGCTGGCTGCTGTTGCTGCTGAGGCTGCTGCTGTAGATGTTGTTGCTGCGCTGGTTGCTGCTGTGGCTCTTGCTTCACCACTCTGTTCGAACAGACATTTGCAAAGTGGTTAGGATCACCACAAGCAAAGCAGACTCTTGCGTGAGCAGCAGGAGCTGCTTGTTAGCCCTGGGGAGCGGGAAGAGGAGCTGGCAGTGCAGGAGCTTGAACTTGAGCTTGAGGGGGACCAGTACGGCAGTTAGCAGTAAAGTGGTCGTAAAGGTTGCAGTGAACACAAAATCGACATGCGATCCCAATAGGATGATGGTAAGTACAAGTAGGGCATAGTGGGTGCGGACCGGTATATGCACGCTTAGCCGGCGGTGCATTAGTCACTGGTGCCGCTACTTGGCGGTTCTGGTTCTGGGGTTGAGCATTATATTTTCACTTATTTATTTGTGAGCATTATATCGAAAATGTGATTATTAAAAAAAGTTGAGGACTTTATCTTTTATTAGTGATTGTATGTATCTGATGTTATAGCCTAGGTATAATCAAGCATTGATTAGGGATGGCAATGGGTCGGGTTCGGGTCGGGTATTGGTAATCCCATACCCATACCCGGTTGTAAAATCGTGTCCCATACCCGACCCAATACCCGTCGGGTGTATGTTGGGTGATTACCCGTTGGGTACCGGGTATACCCGCGGGTATCGGGTATGCCCATTAGTTTGTTAAAAGATATACATTTGGATTTCTAAATACGTTTTTTACCATTATAATTATTATATAATTTTATTTATGCAACAACTATTATAAACTAAAAATATACATTACATACATATTGTAAACGGGTATGTGGTTTCGGGTAATCGGGTCGGGTATCACCTAATCCCATACCTGACCCATACCCGCGAAAATTTTTAAAACTAATCCCATACCCGGCCCAATACCCGCCGGGTATCGGGTATACCCGTCCCATTTGTGTCGGTTTTCGGGTATACCCGTCGGGCTCGGGTATTTTTGCCATCCCTAGCATTGATAGACAAAGCAAAAGTGCGTGAGCGAGAACATGAGATAATATATGAGAGAAAGCTTGCAAAAGAGAGGAGCAAAGAAGACCATCTCTTTGCAGATAAGGACAAATTTGTTACGGGCGCGTACAAAAGGAAACTTGCAGAGCAAGCAAAATGGTTGGAGGAAGAACGATTGCGTCAACTTCGTGAGGAAAAAGAAGATGTAAGTTGTCGACAAACGAGCTTTTGTAGCAGCCCTAACTTGATTAAAGATGGGATTGTTAGAGCAAGCAAAATGTGGCCTTTGGAGCAAGAGATGGGAAGTCAACAAAGTCCCACAAGCATACAAAGGAGTCAAAGAGTCAAAGTCAACCATCAACAGAAGAGATTATTGGTGAAGCATCTAAGAAAAGATCTGAAATCATTGAAGCAGAAGAAAATATTGGCGAAACATCCAAGAAAACATCTGAAAGGATTGAAGAAAAACCTGTTTCTGATTCTCATAAGCAACAAGTCTTGCAGAATGAAGAAACTAAACCACCAACAGATCATCATAAACGAAACCAAGATGCTTTGGCTGCTGCAAAAGAGGGATTTCTTGCAAGAAAGAAGACAAAGTTAAATGCAAATTTGTGATTTTATTTCTGGATTTTGTTATGAACTTGGAGACAAGTGGGACCCGTCTTCTTTAGTTATCTCGAGCTGAAACTATACATTGTCGTCGTTTGAAATTTACTAGCATAACAAAAAACTCAGCTGGCCGAAACATTCTAGAAAGAAAACATAAATCAGTAAGACCCAAACGCAATGTCCTGGCCTAAATCTTGTGCTCCTTTGGTGGCTGGCATGAACCTTTGTCTGGTTCAACACACCTGCCGTCAGAGAAGTGAGTCTTTCCATTAAAGTATGTCTGTAGCAAACAAATAACAATTCATTTAAAAACAATCAAAGGCAACAGACTAAACAATAAAAGTTGAACTCACATTCATGTATGTGCCCACCATAGATGTACATCAGCATCAATCATGACTTTGTTAAAACCAGCAAACCTTTTCTCACTCCATCCAAAGCTCCCCAATATTATTAATACATACATACATAAAAATGACAGGACAATAAAGGCACAAAGCGAGAATTTAAAAACATAAAACCAACTAAACCATCATTTTAAGCACCAACCTTTTAAGAATAGAAAATATAAAAAAAAGTGCAACATTATATACCAGCTAAAACACGCTTTCCAGTTGAAGACCAACATCAAGAAGAGCACGGAAAGGCCTCCTGCTGGTTCAACATTGGGTAAACCAAAGTCCAAAACCACCTAGGAAGATTATGAAAACTGATGCTACAACAAATATAAGACTAAGGATAGTGACTAGATTGGTTAGGCAAAATGGTTCAAGGGTTTCGATTTGCCTAACGCAGGTCGTGGGGTCCCCCCACGTATGCAATACGTAGGGTTGGATCACTTTATTATTGCTTGCTTTGAATTTTGGATTGAAGAATATTCAACCCAGAATGTTTATATTCAATGTGATAGTGTTGAAGTGAGTGAAGAATAGAACATGCAAGAAGCAAGTTCTAGAGAGAAGAAATGAGGTTTTTCAGAATGTCTGGCTGAATGACAATGTGTTGTCATTTATAGAGAGGGGCCAGCTATAAGAAGAAACCTTTGACTAGTGATCTATGGCTGCAGTGGAGGGCTTGCCCTTTTTGGTAGGTTGAAGGCTTCGGACCTGCGGGTAAAAGAATGTATCTTCTCACATGCTCCTTTTTGCGGCTGAGTGGGAGAGTTCACACGTAAAGTCTGATGTGACCAGTCACTGTCTCATGCTTTTTGCTGTTCACGACAGTTGGTCAATTCTGAACCCTTTTACCTTTCAACCCTTTAAGCTGTATTACATCCTAGCCATTTTATTAAGCTAGAGCTACCCACGTCATCAGCCCACCAAGTCAGAGGTATTTGGGGTGTAAGCTCAAAGGCTTCTGACTTTTGTACAATACTTTTATTGTTAAAAGGCTTCAAGGCTTGAAGGGATACGGGCTCTGTGTTTTGGGAGGTGAAACTGTTGGGTTTGAATTTGAAAACAGTTGATGTGACTGATTGAACGGTTTTTTTGTAGACATCAAATTTTAGCCCCCTAGGTAATAATAGTAACCGTCAGGCCTCATTTAAGTTTTCATTTATCAATTAAAACTACCTTCACACATTTCTCTCAAACATTCTCAAGTTTCATCAATACACTATCTTCCATCCAGGTTAGTTTCTGCTTTATCTTTTTCCGTTTTTCCTTCAATCATCGTTCATGGGTGCTAGAAAGGATCAATCCGTTAGTTATTCTCACCTCACTCAAGAAGAGGTTGAGGCATTCTACACGCAGTGGGGAATTGATTCGAAGTTCAATCCGGAGGCTTAGGGCTTGGACAAATCTATTGATCAATGTCTTGTCGGTTCTATTGCTCTGTATTGCCGTCATTTTGAGTTTTCAAACCTACGTCACCCCTTTTTTGTCTTTGTTTTTAATGTTTTAGAATATTACCATGCTTTTTTCAATCAGTTACACCCCCAAGGTCTCGCTAGGGTTTTGCATTTCGAGATTGTGTGTCGGGCTGCTGGGTATGATCCATCTTTGTTGTCGTTTCGCCGATTCTTCCGTTTGGCTAAGAATGGCGACTGGTTCACATTTGAGACGTCTCAAGTTGACGTATGTTTGATTTCCTCTATGGTAACTACCCTCGGTTCTTGGAAAGACCGATTTTTTGTGTTTCCGTGTCAATCGTTTTGTTTAAAATGGTTTGGAGGCATCCAGATGTCGTTCTTAATGAACTGGAACCTTCTGAATCCAAGTTGGATAGTTGGTTTTTGAAGTCTATTAGGGCATGTCCTTCGAGCCTTCGTCCCTTTCCCAAACACTTGTTAGTGTTGATGGGTGTCAGCAAATTGTGGGATAAACCGGATCGAGATCATGTACTCATGAGGGATGGTCAGGGTATGTATTTTGCTTCGTGTATCTCTTTATTGTTTTTCTCTATCTTTACTTATGTTTTGTTTTTTTTTGTTTGTTGGTAGTAGCGACGATACCTCCGATGTGGTATTCATGGATGCTGAAGCTACAGAAGGTGATGATGTTGTTGTTCGTGGTGCTGAGCATAGGTTTGAGGGTTCGGCTTACATGAATGTTCCCAATTTTAAGGGATTTACCAAGGTTGCTGCTTCTACAGCTTCCACTCGTCGTTCCACCCGTCACATGTTAAAGGGTGCTGAACAGCCATCCGGTTCTGAGCCTGTTGATCTTATTGACGACATAGAGACTCCGGATGATTTGGAAGTTGGGGTTGAGGGAAAGAAGAAAGAGTTACCGCTAGTGGTTGGTAAAGAGAGTAAAGCAGCAGGTGAAAAGGTTGCGGGGTTAAAGGGTTCAGGGAAAGTTGTTGAAGGTTCTGCTAATGTTAACCCGGGGGAGGTTTATGTGTCGGGTTGGAAGGTTATGGTTAGTGATAGCTTCAAATCTTCATCCGTTTATGAGGATGTACTTACTCACTTTGCTCCTCCTGGTGTTCGAGATTCTTGCTCATCGATGGATGATGATCAAATGGTCTCCAAGATGATATTGGGTGCCTGCAACCTTGCTGCCTTGCTTCCCGAGGGGATATCTCGTTTTCATAAAAGGATGCAAGAGTACAAGGCTTTTCGAAGAAGAGAGATGGAATGAAAGCCTCAACGGCCGCTTTGAAGGAAGAGAATAAAGGATTTGCTGAGAAAGAAAACGCTTGGGTGATGAAGGTTGGTGAGATCACCCAAAGGCATGAGGTGGAAGTGAATGAGTTGAAAAAACAGATTGAAGCCTTGAGTGCTCGAGAGAAAGCTTCTTCAGAAGAGAAAGAAGGCTTGGAAGCTTCCTTAGCCCAGGTGACCAAGGACAACAAATGGCTCATCAAGCATGGTTTTCAACAGGTGGTCAATTATCTCTTCACTCTTTTGAATTCAACAAAGCTTTAGGCGATGTATACACCAAGCTCCTCATCCATGGAAGGCACCAAGGCTTTACTGCTGGTTATAAAGCTTGTGACGCTGGGGAACCTCAAGATAAGTCTTCTCTTTACCTAGGCCTATAAATGAACCGAACGTTCACGAATTGTTCATGAACTTGTTCGGCGGGAAGTTCATTTATGTTTGTTTATTTAATAAATGAACGAACACGAACAAAAAAATTGTTCGTTTAATTAAATGAATGAACATGAACACACCTTGTTTTCGTTCATTTATGTTTATGAACATTCATTTATGTTCGTGAACGTTCGCTTATTTATGTTTGTTTATGTTCGTTTAATTTTTAGTAAATACATAAATAGTTATATTTATATAAATATTAGATTTTCTAACTACTTATATAAATATAACTAATTAGCATATCTATGAACCCTAATTTAGATGTGTTTTCGGATGAACTGTAATATATTAGACTTGTTTGTTCAATCATGTTAATTTTTGTTTGTTTATGTTTATTCAAATATGTTCACTTAATTTTTTTTCTTGTGTTCGTTAATGTTCGTGAACTGTTCGTTTAGGCTTTAAACAAACGAACATAAACGAACACGAACATGCCCGATTTCTTAATGAACGAACACAAACAAAAAAATGTGTTCAATTATATGTTCATGTTCGTGTTCATGTTCGGTTAAAGATAAATGAACGAACACGAACATGCCTATGTTCATGTTCGTTCGGTTCGTTTACTGGCCTATCTTTACCAACCCAAAGCCTTCGAAGTCTTCAAGGATTCAGTCTTGAAGATGAATCATTTGACTTACCCTTATGTGGGTGAAGTCTCCGAATGCTTTGGAAAGCTTCTCTCTGTCTTGCAGGAGCTGAAGCCCCATGGCCTTAATGAGGCCGTTTGTGCTGAAGTGCTGAAGTCACTCTTAGAGAAACGTTCTTGTTCTGGTGATAGCGAAGAGACATGTTCTGAAGGTGGTGAAGGCTCAAAGGGTTAAAGCCTTGAAGTTTCTAAGGCAGCAGGTGCAGTAGGGAGGAAGAAGAAGGCTAAGAAACCCCAAGATGATGCAAACGTGAAAAAGGTTGAGGCAGCGAAGTCTACTATCTCTGATGCTGCTAAGTGACTTAAAAACTTTTATTCATAGCTATCTTAGCATCTTTAACAATGTTATGTAATGTATGTTTGGACATGTTTTATTTTGAGGGAACCGTTTAGGTCCCTTGATGGTTGAAGCCTGCAACGCTTTTGAACTATGTGTAAGTTGGATGGCCCGTATGGCCTTTATTATGTTTAACTCCTTATCGTTTATGTCATGTTGTTCTATTTATTCCCTTGTGTTTTTGTTGGTTTCATGTGTTGTCTTTTTTGGGTTGTGTATCCTCTGTTATCTATACTTTGAAGGGTTCAGTGCTGCAGTCACTTATCCTTAAAGTATTTTTAACAAGAAGATACATCATCTATCCTATTTATGACACTCACTTAGTGTCTTTTAGGTTCGTAAGCCAATGTTAAGGCTTAAAGAACATTTGGTGTAGGCTGCTCAAACACGTTTATGAGACATATTTTAAAGTTTTTTCTAAGTCTCATGGAGTTGTATTGATTTAGGAACTCACCCCTTATATAGGTCCATTCAACCGTTGAACCTATTGAGCAATGTGGCCTGGGAGCTCATCCTCTTACATAGCCCTTGCCATGGAGTTTTTTGTTAGGTTTTCAACTTGATTATAGGATAGAAAGACAAATTTGATAAGAAACTTTGTCATTCATTTATTCAAAAGTACTTTAATTAAAGGGAGGGTAGAACAATTCTTGAAATACTTTCTAACATATTTTTGACTAAACGTGGAACCTTTTAAGGTTTTTGTCGTTCCGTTGGCGGGGAAGCTTTTTACCTTGTGCATCAGCCAGTTTGTATGATCCTCCCTTATGAGCTTCAAGGATAGTGTATGGCCCTTCCCACTTAGGGCCAAGTTTTCCTTGACTTTCTTTGTTGTTGGCCTCATTGTTTCGAAGCACAAGGTCCCCGGGCCTGAATCGTTCATGCTTCACCCGAGCATTGTAATATGATTTCATCTTTTGCTTGTACTTTGCTTCTCGTATAGCGGCTTGATCGCGAGCTTCTTCGAGGAGTTCCAAATTCAACATGGTCTCATTTTTGTTTAACTCAAGGTCAATATTGAATGTTCGTTGTGTTGTAACTCTGATCTCCGCCAGGATTACAGCCTCCGACCTGAACACTAGACTGTAGGGTGTTTTCTCGTGGCTTGTCTTCTCAGTTGTTCGGATTGCCCATAGGACGTTGGGAAGTTCTTCAAGCCAGTTTTTGTCATATCTTCCCAATCGGGCCTTAATCCCTTCTACGATGCTTCAGTTTGTCCTTTCAACCTGACCGTTTTACTGTGGGTAAGCAACCGAGCTGAACACTTAGGTTATTCTAAACTCTTTACACCAAGAGCTAAAAGGCTTCTCGGCAAACTGCTTACCATTGTCCGTGACTAGGACCCCTGGGAGCCCAAAACGACAAATTATGCTTTCCCAAACGAAATCAATGACTTGTTTCCCTGAAATTTTGGCCAATGGTTTTACTTCTGGCCACTTGGTGAAGTAATCAACAGCTACCAACAAGAACTTGATTCCACCTTTGGCTGGTGGGAATGGACCAATAATGTCCATTCCCCATATAACGCCTCACTTTTTAGAATTTTGTTGGGCACTAATTGTCAGTTTATTCAAAAAGCTGTGTAATGATGACAGGTGTTTTTAGAGAGAGAAAAATTGTGGGTGTTTTAGAGAGAGAAAGACAGATTTTTATATGTATAATATATGATTTATCTTAATTATTAAAATGGTGTTTTAGATAAATAAGCAAAAAAGACCAAATTACCTTTCACTTAACAGTTAAAATCAACTGGGTTAGAACTAAAGAACATAACCTGCAAGATTTTAAAACATTAAGTACAAAACTCATCAATTTTAAAGATAAAGGATACCCCTTGAAATTAGGTATAAAAATAAAGGACAAAACTTACAATTCACTCTATATAATATTAATATTAATGTGTATAGTCTTTAGTTCATGGTTAAAGTAACTACTTTGGATTTTCAACAAAAAATAAGGCAAGTATCATATTCTTTATTATATATAATAATATCAATATTTTCCCTATATTAATTTACAAAAATACTTCTACTCACATTATTACTATTCCTTTTTGCTTTGTCATGATTGGTTAAATAAATAGGGTGGGTTAGTTAGAATGGGTCAAGGGTATGGTTTAAATGAAGATATGGTTTCTCATAGGGAAAAATATTTAATTATTTTATACGCTAATTTACAATGATTTTTCTATTTTATCTTGAAAAAAGTACAATTTTATTACATTTTATTGTGGATAGTACGGTATATTGAAATGGTGGGATTGAAATAATACCATTTTTTGAATGGTAAAATTTTCTTTTAAACCCTATCG
Organism: Helianthus tuberosus; assembly: GCA_030545235.1. Classification (NCBI taxonomy): domain Eukaryota; kingdom Viridiplantae; phylum Streptophyta; class Magnoliopsida; order Asterales; family Asteraceae; genus Helianthus; species Helianthus tuberosus. Next base: position 107,420,794 of record CM060370.1, on the reverse strand, counting down.
TCTATAGAATTTGAACCCAAAATCTCACCCTTCCAAACCAAGGTGCTTAAAGGTTTTGTCTTTGTCAATAGACCACCACCACATTACCAAATTATTTAATATGATAATTAAAATGTAACGTTTATTGTTGATAACTATGAATTAACATTCAATGCTATGTTTTCTTTTTAACTATATAGCTAAATCTATTTATTTTTAGTACTATTTGATTGATTTCTTAGGTTTCGACTAAAATATTTTTTTCTACGATAATGTAATTTTATGTTTCAGTTTAAAGTTGACGAGTTAACACTTCGCAACGCGCGTTGTGGTTCAACATTTTTACATCCATCTTTGATACAATTTGATAGTCTCATCGCAACGCACGGGTTCTAAAAACTTGTTAATATTAATGTATATAGTCTGAAGTTCATGATTAAAGTTAACTAATTTGAATTTTTAACCAAATAAGGAAAGTATCATGTTCTTTATTTTATTTTCTCTACTTTCTCTTCTTGCAGAGTCGGATTTTTTTTTAAATCTGCATTTTTGTAAAATTCAGATATACATTTTTTCACTTTCCTCTCAAGAAAAAATGGTCCTTCTGGGCCCACAAACACATATGTGTAGAAAGCTAACAAAATACTTCATCATCATTATCATCATCATACTCAATCATACTTAGTAAATCTCACCAATAGATATACACAGTCTTACCTCTACACCATAGGATTAGAGAGGCTACTCCCAGTGAGACCCCCGGCTCCATAGTAGTTTTGCATCAAGCCTTGGACATAAGGCGCATAACTCTCGGCAAAAAGGCCGATTAGTGCATCCCCGGCTTTTAACGTTATTTTCACGAAATTAGTAAAATAACGTTAAAATACGCAATTTCACTTTTGCCCCCCGAGGGCCCACACATATATACATTATATATGCACACCGCAAGCGAGGTGTGTGAAAGCTAACAAAATACTTGGAGTGCCTAAATGAGTTTCAAAGGTGGAGCAACTTTCTTATGACTATAAATAATTAAATAGACACTTCTTCTCTTTAGTTTTCTATCAATCTTTGCATGCGACCTGCTTCACTAATCTTTGAGTCATAATTCTACGTAGTTTTTGTTTATCTGCAATAACCTTTGAGGTTGTTTACTGACCTCTAAGATATCTCTTGACTGTTCTTATACTTGTTGATTTTTTCCAGGGATTTAGAAGAACTTGTTTTGCATAGTTGAAACAAGCCAATGCAGATGACTTCTTCATCTAATGCACCTGATGTTTCTACAGGAGTAGAAGGAGACTTGACATATATGCAGGCATTAAATGCTAATGTCTCCAACTTTGTTTCAGTAAAGCTTTCCAGCCAAAGCAACTATCCTATCTGGAAGGCTCAGATGCTTTGCCTCGTAGATAGTCAGATGTTGCATGGGATCATTGATTACCAATTTCCTTTGTCCGGGGACAAGCAGTATTATCAATATCACTATGACAATCTTGTCAAAGGGTGGATTTTTGGTTCTGTCAACGAAAAAGTGCTTGAGAATTTGGTAGATCTTAGATCCGCACAAGAAGTTTGGATGAAACTAAAATCCATTTATGATCCACCACAAAGCTCTACGACAGGTACGTCTCCATTTCTTCAGGGTCAAGTAATTTGACTTTGTGAAATACTGAAATGAAATGCATCAAGTCCCAATCGAATGTCAAACATGCATAAAATTATGGCTAACTCCCACCATGTTATTAGATCAAGAAAACTTCGCAAAAACTTGATTACATATCCCTACCCAATACGCGGTATATATAGCTAATCTAGACGCGTTATACTATAACTAGGATACTACACATAATTATCCTAAATACATCCAAACCTAACTCGTTTAGGATGTTAGATAATTATCTAATCAATTAACTAGGACATGATAATTACAACTAACTATTAAATCATAATCACATTTAATAATCTATAATTATCCACTCCTTAAAATCCTCCCTGAGCCTTGCACGCCAAGTCGGTTTCATTGTTTGTAATTCCCAACAATGCAGGTGTCGCTTCACCAGGAATTATATTCAGAGCAGACCTTGTAAGAGTTCCAGAAACAGAAGACACAAGCAACATCAGACTAATTCGGTGGTGAAACCCAAGGAGAAACCCAAGTTTGTATACCGCCCGGTGGTGAAACCCAAGGAGAAATCAGCGAGTGTGGAACCTCAAATCCGTGTGATGAACTCCTTTGATGTGTTAACCAATTCGGATGGGAACCAAGATGATGATTCAGGTGCAAGAGGTGAAAAGGTTATAACGCCGAAGATTAAAGATAAAAAGCAAGTTACGGAAGAAGTTATTACGGATGATGTTGATGTGGATAACCTGCTAGCTGACATACCAAAGTTTATGGATGACAAAAAAAGTGATACTGCTGAGGGTGCAAGCACACCCGGTTCAATGGGTTCCAATGGGTAGTTTGGCTTCATGGAATATAAGGGGGTTGAACCGCTCCCTCAAAAAGAAGGAGGTTCGGCAGGTAATGATGGATAATCATTTACAAGTTTGTGCAATTATGGAAACCCATGTTGATTCTTCGAATGTGTATGATGTTTGCAATAAAGTGTGTCGGTCTTGGAGTTGGTCTACCAATGCGGACTGTTGTGAAAAAGGAACGAGAATTATAGTGGGTTGGGATGCTAGTGTGGTTGATGTTATGATCTTGTCTCAAACGGACCAAGTAATTCATACACAGATCATCTATAAGGTTGACCGTAAAGCTTTGTTTTGTTCGTTTGTGTACGCGGATAATATGTACAAGAATAGGAGAGTTTTGTGGCAAAATCTAGGGGTCCATCATTCGTTTGTTCGAGACAAGCCGTGGGCTATTATGGGTGACTTCAATGCTTATTTATTTCATGACGATACTCTGAATGGCCCTTCTACTATTAGTATCGGTAATAGGGAATTTAAAGATTGTGTTGATGATATTGAAGTGTTTGATGTCAATTGCACGGGGTTACACTATACTTGGTCTAATAAGCAACAACACTAACGCGCCATATTCAAAAAGTTGGATAGAATTTTGGGGAATGTTCATCTCATTGATCGGTTTCCGGCCGCTGCTGCCTATTTCCATCCCTATCGAATCTCTGATCACACACCGTGTATCTTAAAGCTGCCAAATGTATCTAGGGATAAACCGAAGCCATTTAAATTCGTAAATTTACTGGCTGATAAGAGGGGTTTTATGGATGCGGTCAAACAAGTGTGGAGTACTGAGCAATCAGGTTTTCAAATGTATAGAGTGGTAAAGAAGCTTCAACTCCTAAAACACCCGCTTCGAAAACTGTTGTCTCAGCAAGGAAATCTGCATGAGAAGGTTAAAAAGTTTAGGGGGGAGCTGGATACGTGTCAGAAGGCTGTTGATGCAGATCCTTTAAATAATGTGTTAGTCGAGCAGCATGGGAGGTTAATCCAACTCTATAAGGAGGCGGTGAAGGATGAGGCGTTGTTTCTTAAACAGAAATCTAAAGTTGACTGGTTGGACCTGGGAGATTCCAATACCAAGTTTTTTCATAACGTCCTTAAAGATAAGAACCATAGAAGTCGGAATTTTTCGATCAGAGATGCTGGTGGTACGTTGCATGAAGGTAATTTGGTTTCGCAGGTTTTAGTGGATCATTACACGAAGTTTTTTGGCTCCTCTGGTGGCGGTAGTGTGGTTCCTACTCCGGATCTATTTCGAAATATGTTACCAGCTGAGGTAGCTAATAGCATGGTTAGACAAGTGACTGATGAGGAGATTAAGTTGGCGATGTTTTCCATTGCGGGTAATAAAGCCCCGGGGCCTGACGACAGTGACGGGTATACCTCGGTTTTCTTTAAAAAGCGTGGGATGTTGTGGGGAGGGATGTTTGTGATGCGGTGCGGGATTTTTTTTGCAAATGGTAAGCTCCTTACTCAGCTAAACCATACTATTATTTCGCTTATCCCTAAGACGAGTACTCCTTCATTGATCACGGACTATCGACCTATATCTTGTTGTAATACGCTTTACAAGTGTATCAGCAAGATTATTACCAATCGCATCAAAGAAGGGTTGGCTAAAGTTGTTAGTATTAATCAATCGGCGTTTGTTCCAGGCAGGAGAACATCTGATAACATTCTGTTAACTCAGGAGCTCATGCATAAGTATCACCGTAATCAAGGCCCTCCTAGATGTGCTTTTAAAATAGACATCCAAAAGGCTTATGATACGGTAGATTGGCGGTTCTTAGAGCTTACGCTAAAGGGGTTCGGGCTCCATCAGATGATGATAAAATGGATAATGGCTTGTGTGACAACGACATCTTTCTCTATAGCGATCAACGGCAACCTTTTTGGGTTCTTTAAAGGTCAGTGAGGTTTGCGTCAAGGAGATCCGATGTCTCCTTATTTGTTTACTTTGGTTATGGAGGTACTCACTTTGATTTTGCAGAATCGGGTATCGCTAGCAAATGAGTTCAGGTTTCATTCTCGGTGTGATAAGCAACGTATTATAAACATTTGTTTTGCCGATGATCTTTTTCTGTTTGCGCGTGGAGATTATAGTTCTGCTAAAGTTATATTGGAGGCTTTGAATACGTTTAAAGACATGTCTGGGCTCGTTCCAAGTATGAGTAAAAGTACTGTTTTCTTTGGCAATGTGTCGAATGCCGTAAAGGATCAAATTACTAGCGTTATGCCTTTTGAAGTCGGTGCTTTGCATGTCCGATACCTGGGAGTCCCTCTCGTATCGTCTAGACTATTGTACAAAGATTGTAATAGGCTTGTGGAGAACATGGAAAATAGAATAACGAATTGGAAGAACAGGTGCTTATCGTTTGCTGGTCGGCTCCAACTTGTCCGTTCGGTTTTGTCATCTATGCATATTTATTGGGCCTCGATTTTTATCCTGCCTAGACGCATCATTCAGGATCTTGAAGGAAAAATGAGAAGGTTTTTGTGGGCTCAAGGAAATGATATTAAAGGGAAGGCGAAAGTTAAATGGGTTCATGTTTGTATGCCTAAATATGAAGGAGGTTTGGGTATTAGGAGAATTGCTGTATGAATAATGCTCTCATGGTCGCGCATATTTGGAGTCTTATAACGCTTAGAGAGTCGCTTTGGGTAAAATGGATGCATTCTTATCGTATTCGGGGAAGGAGTCTATGGGATGTTCCGATTAGAGGTGATGTGACATGGACGTGGAGGAAATTATTAGCATTAAGGCCTTTGGTTCAGCAACATATTTGGACTAAGATAGGTAATGGTTCGAAAACTCTAGTCTGGTTTGATAGGTGGGATGATATTTTTCCGCTCAATGCGTTTATCACGCCTAGATTGGTTGCAAATGCGGGTTTCTCTCCTCAGTCGACTGTTGCGCAAGTGTATGTCAATGGGGAATGGAACTGGCCTGCTTCATGGTATTCTAGATTTCCTTTGCTCCAGCATTTGAATAATATTGTGCTCAATCCGGAATGTGAAGACAGGATTGTTTGGAGGTCGAGATCGGGCAAAGTGGGAAATTATAATACATCTGAAGTGTGGGATGACATTCGACAAGCCCTACCGGAGATTCCATGGGCGAATGTAGTTTGGTTTGCTCAGTCTATTCCCCGCCATTCCTTTTTTATGTGACTTCTGATTCAAAAGAGATTGAAAACGCAGGATGTGATGAGTAAATGGTATTCCTCGGGCAATGCTAATTTTAACTTACTATGTTGTTCGCTATGTACTCGTGGGCCGGATTCACATGAGCATTTGTTTTTCGAGTGCTCTTATGCGACTCAGGTGTGGAATGGCGTTAAACATAGAGCTGGTATGGAGACGATTGCTAATAGTTGGGCGCTGATCCTCGATCATTTGGTTTTGCATGCAACATCTTCGAGTGCTACTAGAGTCATTGGGAAACTGGTTGTAGGTGCAGCGGGTATTTCGTGTGGCAGGAAAGGAATCATAGATTATTCTCGAGCAGGAAAAGGGAAGCTGATCAGCTTATAGAGATTATTCTCTCCACGGTTCGGTTGAAGCTCCATACCATGAGATTCAAGAGGACGACCCAGATCCATGGGATTTTGCAGGAATGGAGTTTACCGCGTGGCTTGGTTCTAATGGATGATGATTGCGGCTAATGCTAGGGTTGTTTGTGTCTAGCGTCTAGTTGTATTGTTGACTTGTTTAGCCTGGTGTGCTTGTTTTTTTTGTCTACTCTAGTGTGGTATGCCATGCTAGAGAACTGAGGATTGTTTCTTTTCCTCACTTGGTTGTTCATTGGTCTGATTTATAAAATTTACCAGGGTAACCCTTTACCCAAAAAAAAAAAGCAACATCAGACTAAAGAAAGATTTGTACAAAGCTGCGGATGAAGGGTGTTGGTGGAAAGCAAAATCCATATTAAAAAACCATAAGAATGCAACCACCGAGGTAATCAGTGGAAATGGTGACACGATCCTTCACGTAGCAGTTGAAAGGGGCCACAACTATTTCGTTGAAAACCTGTTGGAGTTTTTAAAAGACGAAAAAGCTATGAAAATGGAAAATTTTAAGGGTCAAACAGCCCTACACATTGCCGCAATGGTTGGCAATACCTACGCAGCACAACTCTTGGTTCAGAAGACGCAAGAGTTGTTAACAATCATAGACCGCAATAAAGAGAGACCATTTGATACTGCTTTTATCAATTTGAAGCACGATGTATCTACTTATTTGATCAAAACCGGACGCAGTTTTCAAGACTATTATCTTGAAAATGCTCCCTTTGCCATCTTTTCTGCAACTCAAACAAAAGAATACGGTGAGTTGTTAGTACAAGGGGTGGTAATAGTGCCGGGTTAACGGGTTGAATTGAAGATCTTAAACATGACCCACATATTTATTTGTGTCTAAGGCGTTAATTATAACCCCCACACACTTGAAATCATGTAACACACTAGGGGTTGGAATAATTTGAAATATTCTCATACTTTTTTCATTAATTCATGCAGATTTAGCAACAGAATTGCTTGACAAACATCCCATACATGCTGTTGGTCCAAATATTACTTTTGATATTATATTGTTCATAACAACTCTAACCTTCCCAACCAAGCTTGGTTTCAAGGAATCTTTAATCTATCCATTTATTTCTCCAACTTCTTTTCATATATATATATATATATATATATATATATTCTATCAAACCTAGTGTACTGACACTACTCTGTCTAACTTGCAGCTTTCGACAATGTCCGTTGGAAAATAGCCGTGAGAAGTTCTTTGCTATTTCACTCTAATTTTTTGAATAAATGTGTCGATGACATCTTAAGGGTAGGGAAAATCTGTAATAACACATGTTGCGGCTGGTTGGGGAATATTTCCATGATATTAATGGTAAGCGATTACACACTAGTCCTAAGATGGAAATTTGAATGAATTTTACACTAACTGTTCAATCTTCATGTTGTACCTTAATTTTCAAAATTGTAGTGCGTCCAGTCAAGAATATAGAGAAGAAGAAAAAAGCGTACGATGAAGCCAAGAAGTTTTTGAGTGAGATATGTAATCGTATGGGCCGATCACACCCTGGTTACTGGAAGCCAATTATTGAAGCTGTACACCAAGATACCTACGAGGTCGTTGATGAGATTCTATTTGTGTCACCTGATACAATCAACTGTAAGAATGAAGAAGGGCATGACATTATTCAGTTAGCCATAATAAATCATTCAGAAAAGGTATACAACCTTATCTATCACATAATTGAGCGCACCGAGTCTTGTAGAAAAGTGACGGATTCTTCTATGAATTCTCTTGCACACTTGGTTGGAAGATTGGCACCTTCTTTTGTACTCGGTCGTACTACTAGTGCAACACTACAAATGCAACGGGAGCTTTTATGGCGTGAGGTATGTTACAAATAAGATATCAGTCATCATGATGTGTCTAGTTACATAAAGTATGACTTAGTTAAACTCTACAGGAAGTGCAGAAGCTCATGTCACCTCTAGAACTTATACAAGATAATATCTATAAGGAAACACCAGCAATGGTGTTCACCAGGGAGCACCAGGATTTGATGATGCAAGGAGAATGCTGGATGAAAACAACAGCTGAATCGTGCAGCATCACTGCTGCATTAATTGTCACAATTGTATTCGCAGCGGCAATCACTGTACCTGGTGGGAATCAAGAATCTGGCATCCCTGTGTTTAAAAAGGAATCTGCCTTCACTATCTTTGCAGTATCTAATGCATTCTCACTATTTACAGCGACTACGGCACTATTACTGTTCTTATCAATCCTCACTACACGTTTTTCCGAAAAAGATTTTCTGGTCAGTTTACCAAGAAGGTTGATTTTGGGTCTTTTCACCTTATTCCTCTCTACAATTGCCATGATTGTAGCCTTTGGTGCAATCTTGTTCCTTGTGTTTTGTGATCACAGACCATGGATGTTGGCACCAATAGCTGGATTTGCTTGCTTGCCTATTTCAGTTATTGTTACTATAAAACTCCCCTTGTTGGTAGACTTGATCCAATCAACGTATATCTCCATCTTTGGTAAGCAGAGTTACCTAGAGTCTTGTAAAATTAATCGAAAAACCACAATCTTAGCGTAAGGGATTATGCATTGCAAAAACCTGTTGTGTAACAATTCAGATAGGCTGTTTATCATTATAACACCTATATGTTATGGGTGAACCATTTGTTTATGATTAATAAGAGTTCAATGACTTTTATCACTCGATCCATGACAATGTGAAAATATTTGTTGTTCGACCAACTATAAAATTTTTAATTATCTTATCTTTCTCTACAATCTTCACTAAACCGAATTGATCCTTATCATTATTATTGTTACTGGTATGGTGCCCGCGCGTTGCTGTGGGGGCACACCACTTAGGAAATGTTTTCATACCCAGAGGGGAGATCTAATCGGACGACTCGAAGGTTCACTTAAACACATGTAAATTAAATAATATGTCGACATAAAAAGTATCAAGTACGTATGAAAACCATTGTTGCATCTCAATAAACGTACACACAAATACAAAAAATAGCAATCATAAACATAACAGTTTAAAAAATCTAGTTGTCAAGCACATGCATCGTAATGAGTTGTAATTTAGTCATAAGCCTTGCACGCTTCAATTATCGCATCTAGATTTCCTGCCCACCATTCTTCATCTTCGAGACTGTTATATAATAATTACCAAAGTTTCTTGTTCATCTTTCACCACTGCATCTACTGGAACAGGTTTGGCCACTAATAAAAAAATAAGGTTAACTATCTTAACTAAAGGTGTTTTTGTCATCTTTAATATTTAGTATAGATACCTGACACATCTTTCATTTTGCTCTTTGTCTCATCCATAATAGCAATCTAATTTCTTTATAAAAAAGTGACCAAAGTGTGTGAGCTAATAACATAAAAATGTGTTGTAAATATATATTTGTAATGTAATTGGTTAAACCACAAAATACATTAAAAAATCATTACGTTTCGATTCAAAAGCAGTTCAGTCATCATGTAACACCTCCCATTGACAACATTTGAGGTGTATACTCTGCCTCGTCTAAAATCTTTGGTAGGGTGTACTAACACTTTTGTATTTTCACGCGATACTCCTCTTGATAACGCCACATAAAATTGACCTTGAGAAAATACGGAATCCGGAAGATAAACACCAACATGGGGAATTGTTTGACGTCGAGCTTTGTTTATTGTCATGGAAAAGCTGAGACGAATTGGAAACTGTTTTCTTTTAAGCTTGAACAGGAACATGTCATCCTCAGAAAGACATAGAGGTATTCTTGGCAAAAATAATTTGTTTCCCATGCGTCGTTGCCTGACATTTATTTCTACATCAATAACATTGCGCTGGAAGCCTCTACATATTAATCTTGTGCCATTACATAGACCATGTGATGTTGCTATATTCCTTAATGTCACACCCCGCCAAAGTAGAAACGTGCGATGTAACCAAAAAGGTTTTTAGAGCATATGATTAAACAAACACGCTCATGATATAAAACCAAAGTTTACAAAAGGTTTTACAATCCCAATTAGGGTTCTAACACAAGGCTACACTAAAAGGCTATCATGAGACTTTTCCAAGGGTTCGGTATCCTAGCATGCATTCAACTCAAATATAGTCCCCCACATGGGTGAAATACCTGCTTAAAAACGTTAACATAAGGTTTGTGAGTTCACAGGTTTGTTTCGTATAATTGAAAACCCATGTTCATGCAAAACAATGTTATGAAATCTTATGGACCAATTGGAGAACACTTCACAAATTATGTTCATGCAATTCATTGTATGAAAATCCAGTACCCGCCCGAGGACTCGCCTCATAAACCATTTTTATGCAAACAAGGGTACAAAAACTATAGTATTCTCCCTATGATTCACCTCATAAACCATTTTCATGCAAACAAGGGTATGAAAATCTAGTATCCGCCTGAGGATTCACCTCATAAACTATTTTCATGCAAACAAGGTTATGAAAATCTAGTATTCGCCCGAGGATTCACCTCATAAACCATTTTCATGTAAACACGTGTATGAAAATCTAGTACCATTTCCCCTAATGCATGAAATTTTATCCCTATGAAAACTTTGGCAGCACAAATACTTCCCTGGACTCCCGTGCAATTTCAATGATGTATATGGTAATAAATAGTATGCGTACCCAATGAGAATCATGGTAATCAAATCAATGCCTAGCTAGGACTATGATGTATGTGCCGACATAAGCCCGCAACCAAACCATGACAAATGTTTCATCGTGACATCGCCAATCAAGGAGAAGTATAATAAGTTAGGATACAATAGCACTCCCAAAGGGCACGATTGACCAAGAGTGGGGTTTGTTAAACCCAATATGTGACATTTGTGCCTTTACAACCATCATACAATTCCGAACAATTCTGAATCCAATGAAACTTGTGTTTCATTCTCCGGAATTGTATAATTACATGTGACAAAAACACATTTCAATCCTTGTACGATTTCGAACTCCCGAGAAGCTTTTCTTGAAGTTATACGTAAACTGTTACGCAAACGTAATCAGTTTAATGCAACGTACACTCTAGAACAATAACATAAGCTAAACATACCCTAAATACCATTTACATAACTTAGAAATAAGTTTTGAAGGGTTTGATATGGCAAAAACAAGTTTATTTTTTATCACAGGGACTATTTGCGTCAAACTGCGAAAGTCTGCCGATTCGCGTATTTCTTAATACGAATACGTACGCACATCCAAAAAATTTTGTAATCATTAAAATATTGTATTTTAGTGATAAGAATGCAAAAATATCATTTGTTACACAATTACGGTCGTTTTCGCGTTAGTTAAAGTGTTCGTCGTAATTAAGCGAAAAACGCGACCATACAGCCGAACGAACTGACATCCACGATATTAGTAAAAAAATCATATATATACATATCCGTACATAAAATATGCACGTAAAAAAAGTTTTTAAGTAAAGGAAGTATAGGGGTAAACCGAAACAAAATATTAGTAAAAAATTTAAGGTTAAAAACGTTCGTAAAACCGTGCCAAGTAGCACCAATGCCACAACGACATCGACTCTCAACACTGTAAAAATAAAATAGATAAAATGGTAAAAATTACACTGAACGAAAAGCAGACTATAATCGTTGAACCACGCACACCCGTTACAGTGTGTTAATGCGAAGAAATTAACCAGAAACGTAAAACGTATAAAATAATAACTTAGTCGATCTAGGACCTGCCCGTTGTGGCGAACTTTTTGAAAGGGAAAAAATGGACGCGTTGCGACGGGTTTGTCAAATATGAAAAAATAGAGCAAAAAACGTTGAACCTCACATGCACGCTACGACATGTTAACTCGCAAATTTCAAAAGAAACGTACAACGAAAAACTTGTGAAAAAGTAAAAAACTTTGAGTTAAAAGTAAATTTCAAATGAGTTAAAATGTAAAAGATAAAACTTTTAGGTTGAAAGTGAAATATAAAAGTTTTGTTATTGAAAAACTCCCAAAGCTTGAGGTACAACTCATAATGAACAAAAAAGTTGCTAATTTATGGTGGTGTTTAGGATTCCTTATTTTTGCCCTCCTTTTGACTTATTAACTTTTATAAGTTAATAAGTTAACTTGATAGTGTTTGGCAAATCCATAAGTCCTTCTACAATAACTTATAGCTTGTGTTGTAAAAAGCCAATTTTGAGAAGTCGGGAATTGTAACTTCTCAATATGAAAAAGGACTTTTGAAGAAATATTACCATAAGACCCTTGTTGTCGCCTCAAACATAATCTGCCAGCGACATTGAACATCAAATTGTCACCGTTTTCAACCGCATCTGCATATCAATCTCCGCTGTTTGCGTTGTCGATTTCTCCTATTCAAGTTTTGTTACTTACTCTTGTTTTGTAAGACCCTTCCACGTATTTGACAAAAGTTGCAGCGGAAATTCGTGCCTTAAAATTTCTTTTCATTATAAGTCTCATTACATACTTGAAGTTCGTTTTGAATTAACTCTTTTACAAAATAAAAGCATCACTTATATTTACCAAACTACATACTCCAGCATTCCCGTACAATCTAGATTGTGACTCGGTCTTCGATCGCAAATCCTCGTAATGATAATCCGTGATTCGTATAACCTACACTCACCACATACATTCATACATTAGTGTACATTATGTATAAACCAGATTCACTTATGTAAACTTCCCATTCCGTTATCTTTCTAACTTTAAGCATTTCATTTGTGTATCTATCCCCCGGTGAGGCTTCAATCATGTACCTGCATTGCGTTTCATTCTCAAGGCGCACCATTAATATCGTTAATACTCAACGTATCTAAATCATGCATACATGCATTCTTACATACATACCTACACATCTACATACGTTCATACCTTCCTACATCCCTTCATGCACACATACATACACATTCACATACGTACATACCTTCCTACATCTTCACGTACTTGCATACACTCATACATACCTTTATGCATTCATACATAGACATCCACATACATACATACCTTCCTATATCTTCACGTACATACATACACTCAGACGCACCTTCATACATACTTATATATATACATATCTACAGATGTACCTAACCATATATACACGTACGAGTTCTCGCATACCTCTTACATAACCATACATTATTTACGTGGGTCTTAGACTTAGATTCATAACCCATAATCATCAAAGAAATGTTCAAAATCATGTTTGGGAGGTCCTCCGTAGTCCACGGTTAACCTACCAAAGCCCACGACCCATAAATCAACTTAGATAACAATTTTCAGCTTTTTGGACATGGGGAGGGCGTCGGCGACGGCCCCTGGTTTGTCGCGTCGCTAAAACATCGCGTAGACAGGTAAATAGCGCGTCGGAAAAAAACTGAGTTTGTAGACCCCGTCGGCGACGCCCCTAAGGCCGTCGGCGACGGCCTCTAGAAATTGTCTTTTTCTGCAGGTTTGTTTCGTCGTCCGAACGCACTAAAACGCACATAACTTTTGAACCGTTTACCCATTTAACCTCCCGTTTCTTCCTACATGCTCGTAATTTAACATTCTATCATGTGAACTTGAAATCCTATATCCGGATTAAGGAAATTCTTAACTTACGCGCTATCGGCTTATTATTCATTTACGATTTATTCGACCCGTTCATGTAGTTATCAAATAACTTATTTCTTTTAACCCAAAACTTACATGAACCTTATGACCATAATACTTTTACCCTATCCGGAGTGTCGTACTTGGGGTTTACGTACCCGATACCCGGTATTCGTTAAATTCATTCATTATTACGTAATTGAACATTAAATAGTACAATTTCCATCTATGAAATCGTTTATTCATTTACTCATAAATTTACTACCGAACCTCTTTCCCATTAACCTGCGTCATCGTTTCTCGGTTAGCATGCTTACGTACAATTTTATCCATTACCCGGTTATCATACCGAAGTCGTTACTTATGCAACCTTTCCGGTATGCAATAAAACCTCATCTTGACCCATTTGATTTACTTAGCGAAATTCATCGATTTCGTACAACTCATTCCTATTTGACCTCAATTATCATACTTAATTAAGTCGCACATAACTTTACATAAACAACTAAGAAGTGATTACGGAAATCACTTAGCTCATGCATCCGTGTTCATATCCGTTTCCTCGCCACTTCTTGACCCGTTAGCCTTCCGTGCTTGAGTCCGTCTCGACATGATTCCTATACTTCCATGTCATCGAAATCACATTCTTATTAGCATACACAATTGTACATGTTATCGATCATATCGATCACATAATTCACATTTGACTTTCATTAGTCACTTCTAACCAGCATAATACATGTAACCAAATTCATATCATTTCCAACTCGTGTAATCCATCATGTCATCGCATTAAACACACATACGTCTAACACGCACCGTATAACCTACTTTAATCTTACAATTATGACAACACGTCTAACCATTCTTCTTATACACAGTTGACGTTTAGAAGTCAACGGTTCATTTAATTTAACTTTCGACTTATCATTATATACCCGTAACATCATAATAGCCTATACGGACAACACTATATACATTTCATCATACACTTGGCGTGTTTACTACCTCCTAAGCATAGTGTACAACCAATTCATGCATATTCTTCTAATCTCATACATAATTCATCAAATTATCCTTCTAATCAACATGGATCATTCATGCATAACATCAAACATACTAGTATCACATTTCTTTCAATTCCTCTAACAAGAATCTACCATACATATCAAAGTACATCAATATTAAGCAAGAATTTAGACATAGATGATTTACCCATGTCATCATCTTCACCATAACAAACGGGTTTCACCATTAAACATCAAATTAACCTAAACCATGCATAATCCATGTTCTACATGATGATTCTAACTCATAAACAAGTTCAATTTCATACTATTTCAAGGATTAATCAAAACTCTTATCATTAACTAGCATCAAATCACATAATTCGACTTACCCCATGATGGGAAACCCTTAGATGACTGAGGAATTGATCACATGCATTCGATTAACCTTCAATTTCCTTCTTAATTTGATGATTTGAGAGGTGTTAGGGTTTTGAGGGGAAGGTTTCCCCTGGTCTCTCCTCACGATCGCACACACACCCACTTCCATTCACTGGGCATTTTTTGTTATGTGTTTTAATAACACATTTTTCATTTTCAACCCCTCATTCATTCATAACATGTCACTTTCCCCCATTTCTACATACTAACCTAGCAAACCTTCATGCATACCTAAGAATTTTAGATTTACTAAAATTTATAAGACTTTACTAATGGTAAAAATCTATGTTTACCATTTCTTTTCGTCAAAATATTGCGATTAAAACATTATAATATGTCATACGAAATTTGGGGTGTTACAAGTCTACCCCCCTTAAAGAAGGTTTCGTCCCCGAAACCTTTCTCACTTCAATCTAACATTAACTATCTTTTCTTTCCCGGCCCATCAACAAGACCACGAGCCCATCTAATGACGACCTTCTAGCTTGAAGAACCCGTCCCAGAGTTCTTATTAGTGTCACTTTCACTAAATATTGCTAGTTTCTATCGCGCTTCATAGCTAGCAGTTTATTAATCATTCCAATACTCATATATCACGTACAATATACCATTTTGTTTATTTGAAACACTTCCAACATCCCATTAATAACATTTTTTTTGTTTATTTCAACATTTACATTATTTCGTATGACATATTATAATACACATATTTGTCTCGTGTAAATTGTATAGTTGTTGTTTAGTTTTTATTTATTCTTTTTAGTTTTTAGTATTATATTATATTATTTTGTGTTGGGTCAGGTCTTGATTCAAATGGAGTGAAAAAGAGTAAAAAGAAAATAACCAGCCAGTTGGGCAGAGTAAAGTGCCATGGACCGAATAAAAATTGCAGTCATTTTTCGTGATTGGACCGAGACCACTTATCTCTATATTATAAAATTAAAAATACAAAGTGACATAAGATGTGAATGCATCAATTTAGGATCTAGTGGGCCATGAAAGGGAAGGAATCTAGCATGTTCATTTAATATTATGGATTGGATTTAGGGATATTTCTTTTGATATGTATACACATTATCAGATTACCCCTAATAATATATACATAGGAGGGGATTTCTTGGATGATAAATAAAACTTTATTGATTGGACCATACATATAACAACATCAGACGTGAGTGGGCCGCCATACATAATCATCATGTTGGATTTTATTTTTTTTGGGCCCTGCTGAACGTATACAATTAGAAAAAAGTAGGGCTGCCATTTTATTTAATGAGGGACATATAGAAGATTCTAGAGGCGGCTATTGTTGATATATTCGAAAAAGACAACAGTGGAAGAGGATTATTGTTATAACATAAATAATACTAGACGCAAGAGGGGGCACGAAATTCATATATATTCGGCTGGAGATATATATATTCGAACATATTCTAGACGGCAAGAGGAGAGACGCACGAATTGAGGACGCACGAAAAACATCAGTAGCGAAATTTGGAGCGCTATTTTGCAAGGTTCAAGGCTCGGGAATCATTGGGGTCAAGTGAGAAGCTTATAGATCAAGAAATTTACGGATTCTACCTTACGATTTCTTTTATTTTCTAGTTTCTTGTTTTTGCTTCGATGAATTCATTATTTGAACCTTGTTTGATTATTTTTGAGTCTTTGTTCGTTATGATTCTTGGCTAGACTTCTTTAACTACCTAGGCATGACAATGGTTTAATAAAGTTTGGATTTTTATTCGTTTTTAATGTGGTTTATGGGTTTTCTTGAAAAGTAAACAATTATGATATTTTGATTTGGTGTATATGCATGCTTGATATTGTTTGATCATTGATTATTGCTTCGTACGAGTCTTGGTGACGGTCTTTATCACATAATAGAATCGTGTTTAGATTTTGGTGAGTGTCTATATCACGCAATAAATCATTAATCTTTTAGGGTGAAAATCGAGTAAGTAACCTTAGAAGTAATATTCGGTAGTCTTATAAAATCAAGTGTTCTACTAATCTTGTCGCTGTAAGGCTCGAGGTTGTTTTTTTTTTGGGTAAAGGGTTACCCCGGTGATTCTATATATTCACAACCAAAGCAAAACAAGTAGTGTAGATAGTCTACACTAGTTCAATCACAGGGCATGCCCCATGAAAGTAAACAATGCGAAAAAACAAATAAACACTACCAACAAGAAAAAACAACTAGACCAAACTCTAGAAAAACTAAACAAAAAACTACTTAGTCAGCCACCGCTATCATGGAGTTCAGTTCCATAAATCTCCCAATCACCTAGAAGCCTTCTCACATTTTCGCAATTCTTCAGCTTCGCACTCATCAATTTGTAACGGACCTGTTGGATAATAAGATCGCTTATAGTTTCCGGAGGCCTCAGCTGGTTCTTGAATAATCTTGCATTGCGTTCCTGCCAAATCAAATAAGCACTTGCCGCTACTAACAATCTTGCAACGTAGTTAACTGCTGATTTGGATTTGGACCGCACTAGAAGCCAATCAACAATATCTTCCCACTTTGATTGAACCGATTCCATTCCCACTTTATGCCTAACCATATGTCAAACTTGAGTAGAGAACTTACATTCGAAAAACAGATGACTATGAGAGTCATGATTGGCATAACATAGCAAACAGCACATCATGTTCATATTCTTTCTACGCGAGAAATCCCAGTTCAAAATCTTATCCTGAGTAAGTAATTTGTGTCTCATGATAAGCCACATTAAGAAAGCATGACGAGGAATGCACTGAGCGAACCAAACAATAGGACACAGTCAACCTCCAACTCACGGTGCCTAACTGAGTCCCAAGCACGAGCCGAAGAAAAATCATGGAGCTGATCCCCTTGGCGCCACAAAAGTTTATCAGCCTTGTTCGGATCAAACGTCAGCTGGTCAAGTTGAATAAGAACAGGAAAAGTGTCCCTCCACGCAGCTGGCCATCTCCAAGAAAAATTCGAATACACGTCCGAAAACTTAGAATCCATATTAAACCCCGCATTAGCGATAGCTCTATGCGAGATGATCTGAATCAGCGGGCCTAAATCACTCCACATATCGAACCAAGCTGAAGTGTTTGAACCGTTCCCAACATCGGACCAAACGAAACTCCTCATAACCTGCCGAATCTGAAGAATCTTTCTCCACGACCAGCAACAAGCAGAAGGAACTTTACAAGCCCAAAAACTTTTACCCTTCAACTTGTATGAGTGAACCCATTCAACCCACAAAGAGTCGCGCCTAGAAAGAATACTCCAGATATGCGATGACATAAGAGCTTTATTAACATCACCAATTCGGTGAATACCTAAACTACCCTCATCCTTAGGAACGCAAACCGCTTTCCAAGAAACTTTTGCCCGGCCCTTTTGAAAAGCACTGTCATGGGACCATAAAAAATTCCGCATCAGCGCCTCCAAATTTAGAATCACCCGAGATGGAAGAATAAACACAGACGACCAGTAAACATGCAAAGAGGACAAAACCGATATGATAAGCTGCAACCTGCCCGCAAAAGATAGGAATTTATTTTGCCAATGCATAATACGTTTCTCAAACTTCTCCACCAACACATCACAATCTTTATAAAGCAACCGAGTAGATATAAGAGGCACACACAGATATCTTACTGGCAAAGTACCCTCCACAAACGGCATAATATTCAAAATAGCTGTTTTAACAAACGATGGCACATTAGAGAAAAAAACAGTACTTTTTTTAACACTAGGCAATAAACCCGACATCTTTGAAAAAGAATTGAGAGAATTCATAATACACCTGGCCGAAGCGATCTCACCCTTAGAGAAGATAAACAAGTCGTCCGCAAAACAGAGATTGATAATCTGTTGACGTTCACACTTGTTGTGAAATTTAAACGAAGAATCAATCCTAACCGCATGCTGTAAAATGGCCGTAAGAATCTCCATAACAAGAGTGAAAAGATAAGGTGAAATAGGATCACCTTGTCGTAACCCCCGATTGCCCTTGAAAAAACCATGAACATCACCATTAATACACATTGAAAACGTGGTAGTAGAAACACAAACCATGATCTAGTGAACCATGCTAGAATGAAACCAGAAACCAACCAAAATATTCTTTAGAAAACTCCAATCCACAGTGTCATAAGCCTTCTGAATATCAACTTTGAACGCACATTTAGGAGGACCAATATTTCTGTGGTAATTGTGCATCAACTCTTGTGTTAACAAAATATTATCAGAGATTTTTCTCCCCGGAACAAACGCCGATTGGTTGACGCTAACAATATCATTCAATGCCACTTTAATTCTTTCAGCAACAATCTTACTAATGCATTTATACAATACATTGCAACAGGCAATCGGACGATAGTCCGTGACCACAGATGGAGAAGAGATCTTAGGAATAAGAACAATAAGAGTATGATTTAATTCCCGGAGAAGCTTCCCTGTAGCAAAAAAATCAATAACCGCATTGGAAACATCATTACCAACAATAGGCCAGGCACTTTTAAAAAATCCTGCTGTAAACCCATCCGGACCAGGAGCTTTATCTGACCCAATCGAGAACATCGCCTTCTTAACCTCTTCAACTGTGACTGGTCGAACCACATGATCCGCAACATCCTTATCCAACGTTTTAGTGAACAAATCAGGAGACGGACTGAGCGATGTAACCCCCGGGTATCCCAAAAACTTCTCATAATGTTCAACAAACGCTTTCTGAACCATATCATTCTCATAAACATTCCCACTAGCATCCCTAATAACGTCAATACGACTATAGTGAACTTTATTCTTGAGCGATGAGTGGAAAAAAGTCGTATTCATATCACCAGCCGCTAACCAGTCCACCTTGGACTTTTGCTTCAAAAAATGCTCTTCATCAAGCAAAGCAGCCTGAAAATCATGTCGGATAGTGGCTTCCTCCTTCCGAAATGACTCACACGACGGATCATTATCAATGTCTCGCTGAATCCCATCAAGTTTATCTCGTAAGTCTTGAACTTTTTTATGCAAGTTGCCTTGCTTAAATAGAAGTACTCTTAGAGGGGATTTGAGAAGACGAAGCTTCTTAACAACCGAGAACTGATACACACCACTAATACTCGTACCCCAAACCCTCTTAACAATCGGCAAAAAATCAGGTTTATGCACCAGAAAATTAGCGAATTTGAAGGACCGATGCTTTAATTTTTCAGCTTCCGAAATCTTGAGAACACACGGGCAATGATCCGATAACCGAGCCGGATGAAAGACCGCTACAGCACTCGGAAATCGAGTTATGAATTGAGAATTACCCATCACTCTATCAATCTTCTTCATCAACCTGACCCCTTTCTTGGGCTTCTGATTCCACGTAAAGTGACATCCCGAACGATTTAAATCAATCATCTGAATATCATCCACGCACGCTTGAAATTCCTTCATACTCGATGAAACCAAAGAACACCCCGTAGACTTATCTTCAAGATTCAACGCAGAATTAAAGTCACCTAAAATGACCCATGGTTCATTACGAACGAAATTTTTATGCAACGATAGGTGATTCCATAACTCCCTCCTTGAAACATAATAGTTAGCTGCATAAATAATCGAACAAAAAATCATTATTTTCTCCTGTTTAAACATCAGCTGCAGGTGCATCACCTGATCAGACTCCGAAAGCACCATAACATCAAAAATAAGAGGATTCCAGCCAACAATTATTCTCGTTCCTTTGTTACATTGAGCCCCATTAGACGTCCAGTGCCAAGAACGAAAAACTGACTTGCAAACTTTAGAAAGATTACCCACCTCAACGTGAGTTTCAAGAATAGCACATAAATTCAATTTAAAATCCTTAATAACATGACGAACCTCCGTTTGCTTAATGGGGCGGTTCAAACCCCTAATGTTCCATGAAGCAATACTAACCATTATTAACCGGGAAGAAGGAGTGCTTGCCCCTTTTTTAACATCTATTTTAATAGTTCCTTGCCTCAAAAAACCATCCATCTCATATACATCCGTCTCATAAAGATCGTCGACAACCTCTTCATCGTTCACATCATCTTGGGCTGAAACTGGTATGTTACCTCCCTCTTCGTCATTAATGCTAGGGTCGTTGAGGACATCAAAAGGATTTGAAGACTGGATGTTACGCGAGCTCGACTCTCTAACCGGCTCCTCTTTCTTTTTACCAACCACTGGCCTATACTCAAACTTTGGCTTAGGCTTATTAACCGGGAAGCCAGTTTTTCTAGCAATCTTTTTGCTATGAACCCCTGTATAACCCTCCTCATCCACCACCAGATAACTATTAGGGCGTCTAGGTTGATTATGCTGCTTACCAACCTTATCCGTAGTCCTAACATTACCTTGTTTCGAAACCTGGTGAGGACAACTATCATCAGAATGACCAAACACACAACAATGGGCACAGCGAAGAGGGTACCATTCATACTCAACAAACATAGCCTCCTTAGTAAATCCTTCTCCCTCCAGATCAGGTATCGCCATTGTAATCTCTTCTCTAAGACTTTTATCAGCCGAAACCTCTATTAGAGCTCTAGCATAGCTACTACGACCCCACATGTCCATGCACATCGACGTAGTATACGAATCTAAGGCTTTCGGTTCCCCAATAGTAGTCGCTATCATGCTAAGCCCATCCTCCGTATACACAGCAATCGGAACATCATGAATTTTAACCCAAATCTGCACCTTTTTTACTTCCTTTTTTCCAACTTAGAAGATGGATTCCATTTATTAAGAAAAAGAGGTTGAGATCGAATAATCCAAGGGCCATCCTGCAAGACCTTCATCATACCAGCTTCATCAGCAAATTTAAAGAAAAAGAACCCATTAGCGTTCATCATGGACTTCTGAATTCCATATTTTTTCCAATTGTTACGCACAAAATATTCCACTACTGGATAAGCCACTCGATCCCCTTGAAAGTAACCCACCAAGGTATTTGCCATCTTATCTTGAACACTACGTACAGATTCCCTCGGAAGAACAACATCACAACCCTCATGCACTGAATCACTAGCCAGAGAACGAAAGTTCAACTTTAAGGACTTGTTTCCAAGCAACGAATCAGCGTAAGACATTGCCTTCGAACTACTACCCACATTCACGTTGGCTCCTTGAGCCCCTTCTGGACCGACCTGATTATTACTCGAAGTCTCACCTTCCGGTCGTTCCATGTCTAGACTAACCGGCGTAGTAATCTTAGAACCGAAGTTAAACATCTTTTCCTGCTTTAGAACCAAATCAGCATACGATACCGGCTTCCTCAAAATACCACCCAACTTCAACTCTGAATTACCCACAGCCGGTTCTGTAATCTGAATGTTGATCGGATTACTAGCTTGTTCGCAAACCGGAAAACCACCAGCATTCTGCTCCATATGTTTATGACTACTGTCCTGCATACTCCCACCATCATGTATAATTTTGTTCAAGTTTTCCATGTCCGGTGAAGATTCCTTAGCAGCATCGGCCTCAAGAACCGGAACAGAGATCTTTTCAAGCTCTTCAATTACATTGATCGGTCTTGGTTCAGCATTCGACTTGAAACTTCCCCTACGTGCAGGTTTCAGATTGCCATCATTCAAACCATGACTACCGCTGCCCTTAGAAAACAAAGGAGGCTTTCCATGGTCAGGCTGATGATCAGATTTCTGACGAACATCCATCCTGGAGAAAACACCTCTCTCAAACCTACGTAAAGCAAAAGACCATGCACCACAAGAAACCTAGAAAAACCGAAAACAACAAAACACAGAAAACAGATAAAAAAACCCTAATCTAGCAAACCCTAATCCATAGTTCTTGCAAAGTAGAATAGCGAAATTGGTAAATCTAAGAATCGACTAACCAACAACTCTATGCAGTTTGATCAAAACACAAGATTAGGGCGGCGACTAAGAAACAAAAAGAAACCCTACTTCCAATCGGACACAATTGCTAACTAGTTCGTTACACAGGAAGGCTCGAGGTTGTTAATAGCTCTTGGTTTGGTATATAGCTAGGTTTAGGTTTTGTAAGAAATCGATCTAGTTCCCTAACCATTCTCGTGTCTATTAAACCAAGTTGAAACCCATAGTTGCCTTAGACTTTCGCGCTGTAAGGTAGATTTTCACATTAAGGCACTTTTAAGAAGTTAGAGGACTGTAAGGAAATCTAACAAACCGGTAATCGTAACAGCCTAGGTAGTGCCACAAGAATCGCCTCGAGAAGGGTTGAGGGGCTTAGTTGGTGTCTTAATAGGTTTAGCATTTAAAGATCCCGGTTCCATACCACATTGCTTTCGAATAGAAATCCATTCCGAGTTAAGCTTGCGTCTAGCCTAGGTAGTCTTCATCGCCTCTGATCTAAGTCTTCGTCCACATTCGTGTCTAGTTATTTAATATTATTTTAGTTTAATACTTAGGATTTTTTTAGAACCCCCCCCCCCAATCAAATAAACAATTAGTAAGTTGTGTCAGTCTTAGTCTAGATAGAGTCTTAGCGTAATCATTAGAGTCTCGTGGGTTCGATACTCGGACTTACTTAGGCTATACTACATTGACCGGTACACTTGCCGGTTGTGTGGTCTAGGTTTTAGAGAGTCTTAGTTTATAAATTTAAAACTTAGAGAGTCTAGTTTAGGGTTTAATTTAGTTAATTTATTTAGACCACTTTTAGCACATCAATCACACATTCCAATTCTTACACGCAATTCTTTCATTTTTTTAGTCATTTCGCCAACTTGCCACATTTTGACTTTTCAAGGTCAAATGGCACTTCTTACTTATCGTACTCTTACTTCTTTCCTTTCATGCTTACTTGCAAAGACTTTATTACATCATTTCAGTATTTCTTACCAAACTTACCCTTCCCGTCAATACTTAAGTTATTGTCCGGGTCGAAGCCCGTCATCCATCCTGACTCCCAAGAGTCGATTCCTAACACATCTAACGCGTAGCTCATACAAAACTTCTTTCATTATACTATGACCTTTTACTTTATACTAACTTACATGGCCTGTTCAACTCAATCATGGTCGAACCATCGACATCTTCTTATGTAGACTAGTTTCATCCTTTTATATTTTAAATCCGTTTCACGGATTTGAACACATCATTTATACTTTTCGTCCCTTTTATGTCTTGAACCCGTCTTGCGAATTCAAACATTGCATTCACACCTTTCATTCTTTGAATCTGTCACGGGGATTCAAACATTTCATTCATACCTTTCATTCATTGAATCCGTCCCGCGGATTCAAACATTGCATTCATATATTTCATTCTTTGAATCCGTCTCGCGGATTCAAACATTCCATTCATACCTTTCATTCCTTGAATTCGTCTTATGGATTCAAACATTGCATTCATATCTTGTTGATCCGTACTTTCTTACGGATTTAACATCCTTCATTCTTATCACTCATGCTTTTCATTCCTACGTAATACTCTCAATTTCCCGAGAGTCTTACTACCCATTTCACCCGCACGCCCATCTGCTACCCAATTCTACTGGACATACCTGCGATATCTACCACGGTCTCACAAACGTCATATGCTTCTTGCGTACTGGCCAGGTACGCAATCCACATACTAGTTTCGTGCCTTCGTGTAATCATCGCCTTATGTCCGAGAAATGGGTTTCAGTTTCGTGCACATCTCTAAAACTTCACTAAGACCATATCGTTGTCTTCCGTTTAATAATTACCCTCCCAAGGAGATTTCTTCCCGTTTCTTTTAACATCGGTACCCATACATATTAATAGTGTGTACCTGGGGTTCATTTGCCTATTTGCATCTTTGCCTGCCTTAGTATTCATCCTATTCTGCATTCATGGATCATCCTCTTCAAACACTTATGCCTACCTTGCACATACAAAACCGTTAGTTTCCTTATACAGATACATAAGTGCATACTTACATTCACTTCTGCCTTTGGATCTTGATCGAGTCTTAGATTGTACGGGTTCCTTATCACAAGAGCACACAGGTTTGAGTTCAAGTACTTGCTTTCTCGTGCTTGATTCTCTCAAACTAGGGCTCTGATACCAACTTGTAAGACCCTTCCACGTATTTGACAAAAGTTGCAGCAGAAATTCGTGCCTTAAAATTTCTTTTCATTATAAGTCTCATTACATACTAGAAAGTTCGTTTTGAATTAACTCTTTTACAAAATAAAAGCATCACTTATATTTACCAAACTATATACTCCAGCATTCCCGTACAATCTCGATTGTGACTCAGTCTTCGATCGCTAATCCTCGTAATGATAATCTGTGATTCGTATAACCTGCACTCACCACATATATTCATACATTAGTGTACATTATGTATAAACCAGATTCACTTATGTAAACTTCCTATTCCGTTATCTTTCTAACTTTAAGCATTTCATCTGTGTATCTATCCCCCGGTGAGGCTTCAATCATGTACCTGCATTGCGTTTCATTCTCAAGGCGCACCATTAATATCGTTAATACTCAATGTATCTAAATCATGCATACATGCATTCTTACATACATACCTACACATCTACATACGTACATACCTTCCTACATCCCTTCATGCACACATACATACACATTCACATACGTACATACCTTCCTACATCTTCACGTACTTGCATACACTCATACATACCTTTATGCATTCATACATAGACATCCACATACATACATACATACCTTCCTATATCTTCACGTACATACATACACTCAGACGCACCTTCATACATACTTATATATATACATATCTACAGATGTACCTAACCATATATACACGTACGAGTTCTCACATACCTCTTACATAACCATATTTTATTTATGTGGGTCTTAGACTTAGATTCATAACCCATAATCATCAAAGAAATGTTCAAAATCATGTTTCGGATGCCCGCCGTAGTCCACGGTTAACCTACCGAAGCCCACGACCCATAAATCAACTTATATAACAATTTTCAGCTTTTTGGACATGGGGAAGGTGTCGGCGACGGCCCTAGGGGCGTCGGCGACGGCCCTATGGGCGTCGGCGACGGCCCCTGGTTTTTCGCATCGCTAAAACATCGCGTAGACAAGTAAATAGCGCGTCGGAAAAAAACTGAGTTTGTAGACCCCGTCGGTGACGCCCCTAAGGCCGTCGGCGACGGCCTCTAGAAATTGTCTTTTTCTGCAGGTTTGTTTCGTCGTCCAAACGCACTAAAACGCACATAACTTTTGAACCGTTTACCCGTTTAACCTCCCGTTTCTTCCTACATGCTCGTAATTTAACATTCTATCATGTGAACTTGAAATCCCATATCCGGATTAAGGAAATTCTTAACTTACGCGCTATCGGCTTATTATTCATTTACGATTTATTCGACCCGTTCATGTAGTTATCAAATAACTTATTCCTTTTAACCCAAAACTTACATGAACCTTATGACCATAATACTTTTACACTATCCGGAGTGTCGTACTTGGAGTTTACACACCCGATACCCGGTATTCGTTAAATTCATTCATTATTACGTAATTGAACATTAAATAGTACAATTTCCATCTATGAAATCGTTTATTCATTTACTCATAAATTTACTACCGAACCTGATGTGTGCAAAATGCAACGTATAAATTACATCAATTGTGGCATAAAACTAACCCTTTTTTAGTACTAATGTTGGAAAAAGTGTGCTTTTGTCTTCCTTTTGTATTTTCAGGATTAAATGAGCTCAAATGAACAAAAGAAGCAAAAAGACAGCTAAATCTAACATAAATACAAGAAAAGGAACAAACGTGGCATGCTCGACCCCCCAACAGCATCTTCCCAAGCAAAATCAAGAGAACAGAAGGCTGAACACGCCCCGTGCTGAGTGAGCACAGGGGCGTGCCCAAGTGTCTGCAGAAAAGAAAAAGCTGTGGAAGCTTCTATCGCCCACCACGGGGCCATGCTCAAAGGACACGGGGCCGTGGTCAATTATAAGATTCGCAGAATCCAGGCTGTCACACCCCAACCGATGGCGAAAACATCGGGGCATGGCACTTAGCGAAACAGATTGTCCAGAAGTTTCCATTACAATTATATTTATCAATTACTTAAAACAACATGTCCCATACCATGTCATAAAAGATAGTACAATTATTACAGACAAGATCTAGGCAAATAGTTCTGTTCCGACGACTCAGATTTAAATTGTACAGACAACTATTTGTTGGCCTCTAGGACCTTATTCTAGCCTCGCTTTCCTAGCAGATAAGCGTCCTAAACACCTGTCACATACGTTAAAATAAAGTCAATACACATAGTGTGAAGGCGAGCATACAAGTTTGATAATAGCATATAGAGTTCGAAATAGTTTACGCATAACCAGCACGTACACAGAGGAAAACGAAGCATGTTAGTTATCGACATGAACCTATCGATACCAATGACTGCGGGTTAACTGCCCAAGGCAGTTCGCAATACATGATTACCTCTGTAATCCATGCAAGTAATTGTCCTTAACAACCCCTGCATGAGCGGGTACTGAGTCCAAACTATAGTACTATCGTCGTTAAGGCAGGTAGACAGTATTCCATGTGTAAACATAACAAACAAGCATTCATTAAGTCACGTATAACATGCGATAACGGTTAGCGTTTAGAATATTGCATAGTGTGTTGGATGTGATTTCGTATAAGTAACGTATGTAACACCCAAAAGTGCGTAAAGCAAAAAGGGATTGAGTATACTCACAGCGGTTGGATGGATTGAAGGGAGCGCTTGAGAGTAAGGTTAGCCTGAATAGTTGATAGCATAACGATAAGTGACGCGTAAAACGAGGATAAGTGTTGGTGGGTCGGTCAGCTGGTCGATCGGTTGGTAGTCCGATCGGACAGCTGGTCGTGCGAGCGACCATCCATTCGGACGGCTGTCCGATCGGATGGCCGTTCGAGTGGATTGTTTCTTCCTTTAGGAAGGATGTGTTTATGTATGATGGTTTGACTTTTGAAGTTTTTGTTGTAGCATTTGAAAACATTGAAGTGTCTCTACCTTTCAGGTCGGTCGATCGGACGGTCGTTCGATCGGCCGGCAACCCGTTCGGCTGGGCACCTCAGCAAGAACAAGTTCACAGCAGGTTGTCACTGGATCGGACAGCAGTTCGATCGGGTGGCATCCCTAGTGTATTGAACATGTTGAAAAATTGTTTAAGGGTTGAAGTTCAAATGTCTCATGGTTCGTTTTGGCAGTTCGATCGGATGGCAGGTCGATCAGACGGCGATTCGTTCAACTTTCAAACTTCATTGATTAATAGTGGTTAAGCGTGGAACCCAAGGTGCAAGCCGTTAGGCTGGCTGGCCGATCGGTCAATAGGCCGATTGGACGGCACCTCGTCCCGGTCGTCCTGATTGTCTTACACTACTTGGTGGCCGTTGATCGTTTGTCGTTTTATCGAGACATTTTGATAACGTGTTAACCAACAGAACCTCATCCTTCGCCTTAGTGACCCGGCTGAACAGGAATCACCCAAGCTTAGTCGGTCCACTGGTTCCAGACGATTGTTCTTGATTAACCCGGAATCGGTAGCCTCGTAGATAGGATCCAGGTCTTGAGCCAACACGACCACAGATCGGGTAGTAAGTCGGCACAAGCTCCGATTCTATCAGTTTTGAGTGCATTGAGTGTAAAAGAGTTGAAAGAAGCTAGAAAACCATCTTTCAATCCTTCTCATTGTGAATATGTTTAGATCTATGAAAGATCTTTGTTAATTTGTGTGGAAATCGGTTAGATCTAGGTTGTTCTTGGTGGATTGAGGTCAAAACATGAAGTTCTTCAAGAACATATGATGACGTCATCCTAGAACACCTTGAATCTTGGTGATTTCACGGTTAAAAGTTAAGATTCAAAAGATAGAAAGGTGTAGGAGTGCGTGTAGATTAAGAAAGTACAAGATTTAGGAAGAGGTCTTACCGGATTTGAGAGAAATCGAAGAAAAGGTGAGGAGCACGAGCTGGTCGGTCAGAGAGTTTCCAAAAGTGGAAAGTATGAAATTGACAGGGGTATTTATAGAGTTCCAAAAGAGGAAAGGGTTGGCCGATCGACTAGGCAGCTCGATCGGTCAGCCTGGCCGATCGGACGGCAGTCTGAACGGTCGGCTGGTCGCCTGATCGATCGGTCACCTGGTTCGAGTGTTCGGTGCGACGAGTTTTGCTGTTTCGATTTTGATTGCGAGCGTTGCAATGCGATAGAGTTTCCTAGTCAAATTACTTTTAATCCCAACTACTATATCTTGCATTGTCATTTCGCCACCAATTATCATAATATATCAACGTACAATCATCCTTATTTCGTATTCGTTTTGCGATTGTGATTGAGTTCGATTGCGATTCGATTGATTGCCACACATAACATAAATAAACATGCACAAGTAACACGTAAGGCACACACACACGTATAACAATCATCAGAATGCGTGATACGAGTTGTGAGCGCGATGTTGATTAGATTAGTTCGATTAGCGTTTAGTTAACTTTATCGCATTGTTACTTCCTATCATTCATAGTCGTAAAGCGATTCGTAGCAATAAATATTCGTCGATTATTGCGATTATAATTAATTACTCCACATAATACAACTAACATCAATCATAAAATAGACTAACTATGGTCAAAGAAGTCAAAACAAGAATTGAGAAGGAGAGACAGATCGCAATTAGCGATCTTTTCTTCCTTTGACTTCAATCTTGACTTTGACTTTGACTTTCGAAACACGGGGTGTTACACAGGAAAATCTTGATAGTACAGATAAGCTTCTGCACACGGGGCCGTGCCCAGCGGACACGGGGGTGTGGTCAACTAATGCGGACAAACTGCAATTAATGAAGAAAGAGAAGAAGGTGGGCACGGGGTCGTGCCCAATGGACACGGGGCCATGCCCGAGTTTCTGTTCAGGCTATAAATAGGGGTGCTTGGCTCATTTGCAAACCATCCCTTGGCAAACCACCTCTCTCACACTTCACCCACACTCCACCACCATCCCTTGGCAAACCATCCCCTGGCATTCAACGTATCAAACCAAGCTGGGCTAGTAAAATTCCGTCTTCTTGTTGCTGGTCGTGGAGGAAGATTCTTCAGGTTCGGCTGTTAATGAGAAATTTTGTTTGGTACGAAATTGGAAATGGTTTGAATACTTCAGCTTGGTTTGATACGTGGAATGACTTTGGACCGATGATACAGTTTCTATCGCCGAGAGTTATTGCAAATGCAGGTTTCAATATGGAGTCAAAAGTTTCTGATATTTATTCGGAGTCTTCGTGGAGCTGGCCTACTGCTTGGAGGGATCTTTTCCCTGTTCTTTTACAACTCGATCGTTTATCTATTGATCCGAATAAAGCTGATAAACTGTTATGGCGCCAAGGGGATAATCTACATGATTTTTCTACGGCTCGAGCATGGGATTCTTTCAGACATCGAGAAGTGGAGGTAGAGTGGTGTAGTATTGTTTGGTTCACCCAATGCATCCCTCGTCATGCTTTTTTAATGTGGCTTATTATGAGGCGTAAACTACTTACTCAGGATAAGTTTTTGAGTTGGGATTTCTCGCGTAGAAAGAATATGAACATGATGTGCTGTTTGTTATGTTATGCTAACCATGATTCTCATAGTCATATGTTCTTCGAATGCAATTACTCGAATCAAGTTTGGCATAAGGTTAGGCATAAAGTGGGTATGGAATCGGTTCAATCGAAGTGGGAGGATATTGTTAACTGGCTTCTAGTTCGGTCCAGGTCAAAATCAGCGGCTAACTATGTTGCAAGGTTGTTGGTAGCGACTACGGCTTATTTCATATGGCATGAGCGTAATGCTAGATTATTTAAGAATGAGTTGCGTCCTCCGGAAACTATTGTAGACACTATTATCCAACAGGTGCGTTACAAATTGATGGGAGCAAAGCTGAAGAACTGTGACAATGTGCAAAGGCTTCTAGGGGATTGGGGGATTAATGGCGCTGATCTTCTTAAAGACGGTGGCTGATTGATTAGTTTTGCTGTTATGTTCTAGAGGATAGTCTAGTTGTTTTTTTTTTCCGTTTGGTGGTGTTCTTTGTTTTTCTAGTTGTTTTACTTTCATGGGGCATGTCCTGTGATTGAACTAGTGTAGACTATCTGCACTACTTGTGTTTTTTGGTTGTGAATATATAGAATCACCGGGGTAACCCTTTACCCAAAAAAAAAAAAACACCATCATCCATCATAGAGTGTGTGAGTAGTCTCGGGATCCAAGATTGATCGTAAGAGTTCTTGACAATCAAAGGCCATGTCTGCCTAAGTCTCTTACATCACTTGGTGAAGACAAGCATTTAGTGTAATACTTTTTATTTTTAATCTTTTCGCACTTTTTATTTGGTTATGTATTAATGACTTTAATAACTAGCTTTATATGTTGAAGGTGATTCTTCCTTATCATTTGTCCGCGGTGTCTTGGCATTATTTCACTGTCTATATAAAATAAAATATTTACACCATTCATATCTCCACGGTCTATATGGAGGTATGTTGGCTACCTGGTCGGGGGTTAAGGGAATGGTTTGGTGAGAGTCTTGCCATTGTTCAGTGTATAGATCCTGCAAAGGACCTGGGTCAAATTTAGTAGGTCCTCCTTCAATACCCAATGGTATTGGATGGCGGGGGTCCAAACTCTTTGATCCCCTCATATATAAGCTACTATTAAAACTTTAACCCAGCTACTTAGGACTGTATCCCTACTGACTCAGACTACTTAGCCGAGGGTAACGTCACCTTCAAAAGAGGGGTCTACCACATTATGCATTAATAACTTAATTAATTATCTTTCAATAATCCAACCCTTTAGGATTGTATCCTTGCTGACTCAAACTACTGGGTTGAGGGTAACGTCACCTTCAAAAGAGGGGCCTACTACAATAACTAAGATAATCTCTTAAAAAGTGTAAAAGTGCGGAAATAATCAAAGGTTACACTAAAGGCGAGTCGGATCCAAGTGATTCATCTTGTCTATCTGTTTTTATTTTTATTTTCAGCATTTTAGTTTTTATTTTCTAGTTTAAAACCTTTTTCTAAATTTTTGATTTGATTAGACGTTGAGGATAAACCGGAAAGCTCTTGTGTCCTTGGACGACCTCGGTATCTTACCAACACTATACTACGCTCACGATGGGTGCATTTGCCCATATGTGTGTTTAGTGTTAGTAAAATATCGTGTTTTATAAATTTAAAACTTGACTAAAGTGGTTAAAAAGGGCTAAAAATATATATAAAAATATATCACACTTTACGCACATCAAGTTTTTGGCGCCGTTGCCGGGGACACAAGGATTTTAAGAAAGCTTAAAATTGACGGCCTAATCAGTTTTTCAAAACCTTTTCAAAACACGCGCACATTTTTCTGCATTTTAGTTAGTTTTGCATTTACAGTAGGTTAAACACGGGCCGTGCTCACTGAACACGGGGTCGTGCTGCATTTTTTAGATAAAACACCCAGATACAGAGTCTGAACACGGGGTCATGCTCACTGAACACGCCCCCGTGCTGCACAAAACCAGTAACTTTTATTCAAACGCCCAGATACAGACCCTGAACACGGGTCGTGTCCATTGAAAACGGGGCCGTGTCCAGCCTCTGTTTCTGTTTTTATTTTTGTTTTCTGGTCTCGAGACTCTGTTGTGGTCTGCTGAGTGATTCTTATGGATCAATACTCAGGAGGCTACAACTACACCTATGAGGAGGATGATTATAGGGAAGACTATTGCACCATTTGTGGTGACCCGCACTCGGTTCAATATTGTGACTTATTTCAACCATCCACTTCATACACCTATTATGAGGAACCCAGGTACGAGCCATCGACTTCATACACATCCTATGAAGACCAAAGGTATGAACCTTCTCCCTCATACTTATATTTTGATGAACCAAGGTATGAACCTTATCCATCATATACTTACAATGAAGAGCAATGGTGTGAACCATCTACTTCATATGGGTATTATGAGGAACCAAAGATCGAACATCCGGATTCAAGCTTTGAAGATCCTGATCCTTGTTCTATAACCAATGTGACCAATAGGACATTAGAACACCTTAAAACTATTGAACGTTAC
Source organism: Helianthus tuberosus (assembly GCA_030545235.1). NCBI lineage: Eukaryota > Viridiplantae > Streptophyta > Magnoliopsida > Asterales > Asteraceae > Helianthus > Helianthus tuberosus. The sequence continues at coordinate 107,387,658 of CM060370.1, read as the reverse complement.
ATAAAAGAATCTCGCGCAAGGGAAGAGGAGTCCCGCACAAGACAAGAATTAAATAAAAAAGAGATAGTTGAAGAGGTAAAAATGGAAGAACAAATAAGTGAAAAACCGACACATGATTTAAGAAACGAAAAAGGTGAGTCCGTCAACGTTAAAATAAAAGAAGAGTCTAATTTTCAAGAAATTAATCTCTTGTCACCTTCTTTCGAAAATCATTGTTTAATTCCCACTCATGCTAAGTTTTTAAAAGAGTTAAACACTAACACTAAGATTGACGAAACGGTAAGCATTAACTTAACAAAAGATCAAACTTCGCTAATAAAAGAAGACCCATTTGAAATCAACATTAAACCGGTTTCATTTTTTTTTCAAAACTCCTTTATTAGTAATGTAACAATTGATAAAGATCTTTGTGTTAACATAATGCCCAACTACATTTTCGAAAAATTAAGTATTAGTGATTTTTCTCCACTTCAAATACCCATTTTTCTATCTAATCGGAAAGTGATAAAATCAATCGGTATAGTTGAGGATGTCTTGGTTCAAACAAATCAAATGGTAATCCCAACCGACTTTGTCATCCATGATGACGCTCCTCTAGTGTTGGGACGACCTTTTGTAAAAACACACAAAGCCTTGAAAAACCGGAAGTACAATAATCTATCTATTTAATTAGGGGCATTTAAAAGAAGTATCGATCTTGAGCGCTCAATGAAATATCCATTCGGCAATAATGACCCCCTAATTGAAGATGAAGATGAACCACCCGATACAAGTCAAGAGATTGACCACTTTGTTGAAGAAGAGGTCGCCATAAAATAAACTTTTATAGTTCTTGATAAAAATGAGCAACCAAATAAGGAGTCTCCAAAAGACCCACCTCTTGAGCTCAAAGAACTTCCAAAAGGTTTGGAATATGCTTTTCTAGAAAAAGATGGTAAATTACCTGTAATTATTTCGTCAAAATTAAGTAGTGTAGAAAAAGAAAAATTAATTAAACTTTTGAAAAACACAAAAACGCGATCACTTGGAAGCTAGTAGATATTAAAGGAATAAGTCCTTCCATGTGCACGCACAAAATTTTAATGAATGATGACTACAAATTGGTAATACAACCACAATGTCAAGTAAATCCAAATGTACAAGAAGTGGTTAAAAACGAAGTCATCAAATTACTTGACGTCGGACTCATTTACCCAATCCCCGATAGTCCTTGGGTAAGTCTCGTCCAAGTAGTTCCAAAGAAAGGAGGTATGACGGTAATAACTAATGAGAAAAATGAATTAATACCAACAAGAACCGTCACAGGATGGAGAGTGTGTATAGATTATAGACGATTAAATGAAGCAACAAGGAAAGATCACTTCCCTTTGCCCTTCATTGATCAAATGTTAGAAAGATTATCCGGTCATAAATTTTATTGTTACTTGGATGGTTTTTCAGGTTACTTTCAAATCCCGATAGCACCCGAAGACCAAGAAAAGACAACATTCACATGTCCCTATGGAACTTTTGCTTATCGACGCATGCCATTTGGTCTATGCAATGCCCCAGCAACCTTCCAACGTTGCATGGTGGCCATCTTTCATGACATGATAGAAAAGACAATGGAAGTCTTCATGGACGACTTTTCTATCTTTGGAGATTCATACAACCAATGCCTCGATAATCTTGAACGAATGCTATCCCGATGTGAGGAAACTAACCTCCCCTTAATTGGGAAAAATGCCATTTCATGGTAACGGAGGGAATAGTACTCGGTCACAAAATCTCAAGCGAAGGAATGGAGGTTGATCGAGCCAAAATAGACACTATTTCTCGATTACCGCCCCCATCCTCCGTTAGAGCCATCAGAAGTTTCCTAGGGCATGCCGGATTTTATAGGCGATTTATCAAAGACTTTTCAAAAATCTCAAGACCTCTAACAAAATTACTTGAAAAAGATGCCCCTTTCATCTTTGACAAGGATTGCAATCAAGCATTTCTAACACTAAAAGAAATGCTAGTCAATGCACCTATCATGATAGCGGCTGATTGGAAATTACCTTTCGAAATCATGTGTGATGCAAGTGACTTTGCAGTTGGAGCTGTCTTGGGACAAAGAAAAGAAAAGCATTTTCACCCAATTTATTATGCTAGTAAAACACTTAACGATGCACAAGAAAATTACACAACAACAGAAAAAGAATTACTAGCTGTGGTATTTGCTTTTGATAAATTTCGTTCTTATCTTGTTCTTTCTAAAACAATAGTCTATAGAGATTATGCAGCTATCCGATATCTCTTCAAGAAACAGGATGCTAAACTCCTCCAAGAATTTGATATTGAAATCAAAGACAAAAGAGGAGCATAAAACACCGCAGCAGATCATCTTTCGCGCTTAGAAGACCCAGCTTTGGAGGCAACCAGGGAGGAGCAAATCAACGAAAAATTCCCAACGGAGTCCCTGGAAATGGTGGAATACCGAGAAGAACCATGGTACGCCGACTATGCTAACTATTTAGCTAGCGGGATAGTCCCGAAAGGTTGACCACATCATCAAAGAAAAAAATTCTTTGCCGCTGTGAAGCATTATTTTTGGGAAGATCCTTATCTTTTCAAAATGTGTGCCGATCAACTCATCCGCCGATGCGTACATGGTAGCGAAGCAAGGAGAATTCTCCGCCATTGTCATGAAGGTCCATATGGAGGACATCATGGTGCCGCTAGTACCGCACGAAAGATATTTGATTCAGGATTTTATTGGCCTACCATTTACAAAGACGCCCAACGTCTTGTCAAGACATGTGACGCTTGCCAACGATCAGGTAATATTTTTTCCAAAAACGAAATGCCACAAAATGGCATTCTTGTTTGTGAAATTTTTTATGTGTGGGGACTCGACTTTATGGGACCCTTCCCACCGTCAAAAGGAAACAAATATATACTTGTGGCAGTAGGTTACTTGTCTAAATGGGCCGAGGCCGAGTCACTTCCAACAAATGATGGAAGAGTTGTGGTAAGATTTCTGAAAAAATTATTCTCTCGTTTTGGCACACCAAAAGCATTAATAAGTGATAGAGGTACCCATTTTTGCAACCATCAACTCGAAAAAAAAATTAACAAGGTGTGGGGTCTATCACCGGGTCTCAACAGCATATTACCCTCAAACAAACGGACTAGCCGAAGTGACTAACAGATGTTTAAAACGAATACTCGAAAAAACTATAGGGTTAAATAAAAAGGAATGAGCCGATAAATTAGATGATGCTTTATGGGCTTTTCGAACTGCTTATAAAACAACAATAGGCACAACCCCATATAAGCTAGTCTACGGAAAAAGTTGTCATTTGCTGGTAGAAATAGCACACAAAGCCTACTGGGCAATTAAAAATGTAAACTTAGAGGTAGAATTTGCCTGTAAAAATCGATTGTGTCAATTAAATGAGTTAGACGAACTAAGGAATTATGCATATTCTAACTCCGAAATTTATAAGGAAAGAATGAAAAATTTGCATGATAAACACATTAAACCTAAATTTGCATGATAAACACATTAAACCTAATGAATTTCGGATAGGAGATCAAGTTCTTTTGTTTAATTCACGACTTCGATTGTTTCCTGGTAAGTTAAAGACTAGGTGGTCAGGACCTTTTTCCATCACCCATATTTTCCCTCACGGTGCAGTAGAAATTAAATCTCGGAATGGAATTCCATTCCAAGTCAATGGCCAACGGCTTAAACTCTATCAAGGATTCATTGAGGATGAAGAGGAAGAAATCTCGCTTCAAACGGTCGAAGAGTAAAAGCATCAACATCATGCCTGGTAAGTTACGAACAAGCGGGATAACATCTAAATCGGTAAGTCTTCTAACCAAGTTTTGGGAAAACAGGGCACTCACACGAGCACTAAAAAAATAAAAAATAAATAAATAAATAAATAATCGCCCGGCACGGGGCCGTGTCCGCTGGACACGGGGCCGTGTTCGCGCGACTGTCGGGATAAAAACCCTTTTCAACCCAGTTTCTTCATTTCCACACGCCCCGTTTCCCCGAAAAATCTCTGGTTCAGGCGATTTTTCTTCGAGATTTCAACGTCTCCTCTACTTCTAACAACATCAAGGTATGATTCTATCATTATTTGTAGTTAGATTAAGCATTTGCATGTAGTTTAACATCAAGATTTGGGGAAAAATCTAGGGTTCTTCAATTTGAACCAGATCGAACCTCAATTTTTTGCATAAATCTATTAGCATTAGTTTAGATTCATGTTATAGAGAGTAAATCCACTTGTATTGTTCATAGATGTGCCCGATTTCTCACAAGAACCCCAAACCCTTGTTTTTGAACCGAAAAAGATAAAATTGAAGGGGTAAACGGTTTGTTTTAGGAAAAACGGCACTTGGGGTTTCATTTTCGGGGAAAACCGCCCCTACTGGACCAAAAATTTTCAAGTTTTCGGGACCGGGTCGAAAAATGAGATTTTTGAGTAATAGACGTCTGGACACGGGGTCGTGTCCGATGAACACGGGGCCATGTCCAGCCAACTGTTTACCATTTTCTCCGAAAATTCCACTGTTCCGTGCTAATTATTTGGTGTATTCTTTCAGATGTCCAAGAAATTCACAAGGTTCAATGCAAACGAGTTGGATGCTAAGGCAAGATACGACGTGCTTCGAACCAGGCCGTAGGAATACCCACGACAAGTATGCATGGATCTTTTAGGAGCAGTAAACCAACTTGACCGTTTCAACAACCTAGTCACCGGGCCACTAAGAGCCGCCCTAACCACTCGACTTCGCTCAGTCCACGAGTACAATATGGAGTTCTATAGCACATTCGTGTTCAATTCAAGATGCGACCCATTTGATAATGATGGGATAGAATTCCGATGTGGGGACACTAAGTACTCAATCTCGATAGCACAGTTTGGGTCGATAGTTGGGTTGTATTCGGAGGAAGAAGCGGGTAATGAAGAAAACACCGGAGGGTTACGTGAATTATGAGAAAATGAACGCCAAGCTGCGTGGGCTCAAATAGGAGAAGGGCATTACAACCCAAGCAGCACTAAGAGCACTAAGTTGGGGGACCCTCTTTACCATTACATTCATAGGGTTCTCACTTACTCTTTTAGTCAAAGGCATGATAGCAGTGGCGTCGTAGGGCTAAGAGATCTGGTAGTTCTTCATTGCATCCATACCCTCACCCACCTCGATGTTTTGTACCTCCTGCTCTGAAACATGCACTGGAACCGGCTCGCTACTCCACCGACTCCTATCTTCTTCGGGGGGTGGGTATACCGTCTCTTCAAGCATTCCGTTAACATGCCCAGGTCTTTCCAAAGGAGCCCATGGTCGGGAAGAGTGGACATACACATATGCCGCTCCATGAACCTGATTTATGAAGCCGAAGACGGGACGGTCAGCTTCCAAAGAGTCCAAGGGCATGCATGGAACTCGCAAGAGGCACTCGTCTTACATGCTCCACAGTTCCAACCTCCTCCTCAATACCATTACCGGCCCCAGGGTGATCCGGGTCAATCCTCCTCACAAGGAGGCGGTTTTCCTAACTTCCAAAGTTTACATGATTTGTTGCAAGAAAACCTCATCTGCACCAGGAACACCTACAACCTAGCCAGCAACACGTACACCCGGGTTGGAGCCATAGAGAGGAACATTTCCGACATACAGGATGACATTGGGAACATCCGGGAGTACATGGCAGGGCAAGGAGGAGGAGATGATGATGAAGACGAGGACATGGACTAGGCGGGAGGAGTGGAGGTAGGACCAGCTGGTTGAAGGTCTCTCAGGTTAACCCCTTTTATCTCATGAACAATTTCCGGTCTGCGTGCCGTGTGTCGAACAATTTACTTTCTTTAACTCTTTTTTTTTTTATTTCTGCATTTTTCTTTCCTTTTTAGTAACTGACGGTATGGATGTTTGAACTATGGTAATTTAGGATGCTTGTTATGTTTTGGTGTAGTGTTTATTGATAAAACAGGTACATACGAGGCTTAGAGCACTAAATATTAGTGCTACTAAAGCCGGGATAGGAAAACCGAAGCCATAAACCTGTTTTTCACCATTGCAGTTTGTCCACACGGGGTCGTGTCCAGCCGACACGCCCCCGTGCCCATTGCCCCAGACCTGCTGTTTGTAAAAATTCTGCAGATTTTTGCCAGACACGGGGTCGTGTCCAGCCGACACGCCCCCGTGTCCACCTTCTGTAAGTTTTCGTTACTGGCACTCTGAACACGGGGTCGTGCTCTACGAGCACGGAGCCATGTCCAGACGCCCAGTAACATAAATTTTTGCTTTTTCACACCTTTTTACACATTCAATCAACCTAAAAACTTATTTTTGGGACACATTGAGGACAATGTGTAATTTAAGTGTGGGGGGATGCTAAACCTTGAATTTTTGCAAGTCCTAATCACAAGCCTTACACAAAACTCTATTGGAACCGCTAATCACCCCAATTTTTTTCCAAAAATTTTCATGTTTTTGCTTGTCTTGGTGTTAAGTTGGGAATTACAAGTTTTAAAAAGGTAATATTTTTACAAATTTACAACTGATAGCGTCATGATAAAAAGAACCAACATAAGAAAATTATGAAATGGCATGACAAGTTTAGTTAAAATTTGATTATATATACTTGATCACATAAAAACCCATTCCCACAAAAAGTGAGTTTTGAGCCTTTATTGAGCATACAAATACATATCTTTAAACTAAATGCTCATTTTTCGTTTCTTGTGTGAATAGCCGCTTGGTTTCTTACAACTCTAGAACTTGCCACGACGATACATTCCCGGTCCTTACCAACTTAAACCCGAGTAAGTAAATGATGGAGGCATTAGGACTAACCCTTTTTATTTCTACACCATTATTATTCTTTTTTTTACCACCTACCCAAAATCCCCCTAGTTAACCCTTTTGAGCCTAAACCTTTTCATTTCTTAACCCAAAACAAACACCCTTTTACCCACCAAAACCTTTTTATTTTAAACCCTTTATTTTAGTAACAAAGCTCGGTTTTTCTCGTGACTTCCTTATCAAAAAAAAAAATATGATAATGAAGCAAAAAGAAATAAACAAATAATTTTATCAAAAACAAATTTGTTTAAAGAAATACTTCATCAAAATAAAAAGTTATGAAAAATAAAAAGTCTTACGAAAACCGATGCTTTTTACGCCTTTCGCCCTTTTTCTACTAACCACTAACCCAACCACCTACCTTTAACCCAAGCCTACCCCTTCACCCAAAACTCCTCTTGATATTTACAAAGGTGTATAGTTAAAAAGGAGGAGGATTGATTGCTTGGCAAGCTTATGGTAGGAGTAAGTTCCATGCCGCTCTCGAGTGATTCACTAAAATACATCTTCGGCCGAGAGTTGAGTGATCTCCCGTGAGGTATGTGAACTTGTATATAAATGGAATTTTAAAAAGGCATGTTATGCCCTAATAAGTAATTTATCTTATGTAAAGTTTTAAATAAATCATGACGAATAGGATTGTAAATAAAATAAAAATAAAACCTAATAAAAATCTTGGAATCCCGACACTCTATGACAAGCCCAAAAACCTTCTCTTCTACCCATTCCATATGGGATTGTAAGCCACATTATAAAGAGTTTTGCTTGAGGGCAAGCAAAGATTCAAGTGTGGGGTATTTGATGTATGCAAAATGCAACATATAAATTACATCAATTGTGGCATAAAACTAACCATTTTTTAGTACTAATGTTGGAAAAAGTGTGCTTCTATCTTCCTTTTGTATTTTCAAGAATAAATGAGCTCAAATGAATAAAAGAAGCAAAAAGACAACTAAATCTAACATAAATACAAGAAAAGGAACAAACGTGACATGCCCAACCCCCCAACAGCATCTTCCCAAGCAAAATCAAGAGAACAGAAGGCTGAACACGCCCCGTGCTAAGTGAGCACGGGGGCGTGCCCAAGTGTCTGCAGAAAAGACAAAGTTGTGGAAGCTTCTATCGCCCACCACGGGGCCGTTCTCAATGGACACGGGGCTGTGGTCAACTATAAGATTCGCAGAATCCGGGCAAATCTTGATAGTACAGATACGCTTCTGCACACGGGGTCGTGCCCAGCGGACACGGGGGCGTGGTCAACTAATGCGGACAAACTACAATTAATGAAGAAAGAGAAGAAGGTGGGCACGGGGCCGTGCCCAATGGACACGGGGCCGTGCCCGAGCGTCTGTTCAGGCTATAAATAGGGGTGCTTGGCTCATTTGCAAACCATCCCTTGGCAAACCACCTCTCTCACACTTCACCCACACTCCACCACCACCACAACACCATCATCCACCACCATCATCCATCATCCATCATAGAGTGTGTGAGTAGTCTCGGGATCCAAGATTGATCGTAGGAGTTCTTGACAATCAAAGGCCATGTTTGCCTAAGTCTCTTACATCACTTGGTGAAGACAAGCATTTAGTGTAATACTTTTTATTTTTAATCTTTTCGCACTTTTTATTTGGTTATGTATTAATGACTTTAATCACTAGCTTTATATGTTGAAGGTGATTCTTCCTTATCATTTGTCCGTGGTGTCTTGGCATTATTTTACTCTCTATATAAAATAAAAGATTTACACCATTCATATCTCCACGGTCTATATGGAGGTATGTTGGCTACCTAGTCGGGGGTTAAGGGAATGGTTTGGTAAGAGTCTTGCCATTGTTCCGTGTATAGATCCTGCAAAGGACCTGGGTCAAATTTAGTAGGACCTCCTTCAATACCCAATGGTATTGGATGGCGGGGGTCCAAACTCTTTGATCCCCTCATATATAAGCTACTATTAAAACTTTAACCCGGCTACTTAGGACTGTATCCTTGCTAACTCAGACTACTTAGCCGAGGGTAACGTCACCTTCAAAAGAGGGGCCTACCACATTATGCATTAATAACTTAACTAATTATCTTTCAATAATCCAACCCTTTAGGATTGTATCCTTGCTGACTCAAACTACTGGGTTGAGGGTAACGTCACCTTCAAAAGAGGGGCCTACTACAATAACTAAGATAATCTCTTAAAAAGTGCAAAAGTGCGGAAATAATCAAAGGTTACACTAAAGGCGAGTCGGATCCAAGTGATTCATCTTGTATATGTGTTTTTATTTTTATTTTTATTTTCAGCATTTTAGTTTTTATTTTCTAGTTTAAAACCTTTTTCTAAATTTTTGATTTGATTAGACGTTGAGGATAAACCGGTACTAAAAGCTCTTGTGTCCTTGGACGACCTCGGTATCTTACCAACACTATACTACGCTCACAATGGGTGCACTTGCCCATATGTGTGTTTGGTGTTAGTAAAATATTGTGTTTTATAAATTTAAAACTTGACTAAAGTGGATAAAAAGGGCTAAAAATATATATAAAAATATATCACACTTTACGCACATCAAGTTTTTTGCGCCGTTACCGGGGACACAAGGATTTTAGGAAAGCTTAAAATCGACGGCCTAATCAGTTTTTCAAAACGCGCGCACATTTTTCTGCATTTTAGTTAGTTTTGCATTTACAGTAGGTTGAACACGGGCCGTGCTCACTGAACACGGGGCCGTGCTGCATTTTTTTAGATAAAACACCCAGATACAAAATCTGAACACGGGGTCGTGCTCACTGAACATGCCCCCGTGCTACACAAAACCAGTAACTTTTATTCAAACGCCCAGATACAGACCCTGAACACGGGTCGTGTCCACTGAACACAGGGTCGTGTCCAGCCTCTGTTTCCGTTTTTATTTTTCTTTTCTGGTCTCGAGACTCTGTTGTGGTCTGCTGAGTGATTCTTATGGATCAATACTCAGGAGGCTACAACTACACCTATGAGGAGGATGATTATAGGGAAGACTATTGCACCATTTGTGGTGACCCGCACTCGGTTCAATATTGTGACTTATTTCAACCATCCACTTCATACACCTATTATGGGGAACCTAGGTACGAGCCATCGACTTCATACACATACTATGAAGACCAAAGGTATGAACCTTCTCCCTCATACTCATATTTTGATGAACCAAGGTATAAGCCTTTATACTCTTACTTTGAGGAACCAAGATATGAGCCACCACCTTCATATGCTTATTATGAGGAACCATGGTGTGAACAACCCACCTCATATGAGTATTATGAAGAACAAAATTACGACCCTTATCCATCATATACTTACAATGAAGAGCAATGGTGTGAACCATCTACTTCATATGGGTATTATGAGGAACCAAGGATCGAACATCCAGATTCAAGCTTTGAAGATCCCGATCCTTGTTCTATAACCAACGTGACCGATAGGATATTAGAACACCTTAAAACTATTGAACGTTACATAAAAGAATCTCGCGCAAGGGAAGAGGAGTCCCGCGCAAGAGAAGAATTAAATAAAAAAGAGATAGTTGAAGAGGTAAAAATGGAAGAACAAATAAGTGAAAAACCGACACATGAGTTAAACAACAAAAAAGGTGAGTCCGTCAACGTTAAAATACAAGAAGAGTCTAATTTTCAAGAAATTAATCTCTTGTCACCTTCTTTCGAAAATCATTGTTTAATTCCCACTCATGCTAAGTTTTTAAAAGAGTTAAACACTAACACTAAGATTGACGAAACGGTAAGCATTAACTTAACAAAAGATCAAACTTCGCTAATAAAAGAAGACCCATTTGAAATCAACATTAAACCGGTTCCACGTTTTTTTCAAAACTCCTTTATTAGTAATGTAAAAATTGATAAAGATCTTTGTGTTAACATAATGCCCAACTACATTTTCGAAAAATTAAGTATTTGTGAATCGGAAAGTGATAAAATCAATCGGTATAGTTGAGGATGTCTTGGTTCAAACAAATCAAATGGTAATCCCAACCGACTTTGTCATCCTAGATGACGCTCCTCTAGTGTTGGGACAACCTTTTGCAAAAACACACTAAGCCTTGAAAAACCGGAAGTACAATAATCTATCTATTCAATTAGGGGCATTTAAAAGAAGTATCGATCTTGAGCGTTCAATGAAATATCCATTCGGTAATAATGACCCCCTAATTGAAGATGAAGATGAACCACGTTGTTGAAGAAGAGGTCGCCATAGAACAAACTTTTATAGTTCTTGATAAAAATGCCGACCCACTTTGTCTGCTTTCATATTTGCAGATCTGAGCCAAGAAAACACAGATTGTTGTCGAATATTATTTTGACTCGGACGAAATGAGGCGATTTCAGAGGAGAATGTTCTTAATGGTGGTTGCCCTTCTCTTTCAAAGTCCGATTTTGACTTTTTTAGTCAAATATCCGTTCTTTGAAGCCCATGATTTTCTTCATAAATCAACAACCCTTCATCTTTCAAAGATAACAGTTATTATTATTATTTACTAGAGTTAATTGCATGGTTGGTCTTGGAAAATCTTGAAATTGCTCCTAAAAAAATTACATGGATGGTCCCTGTGATATATAACCAATTATGGATTAAAAAGTTCCATGTTTTAAGAGGCTGTGATGATGAATTTCAATGCGGATGAGGGAAATCGGGCAAAGATGAGATTATCCGCATCTTGGCGGGACAACCTGGATGGTCATGTGGTTTCACATGGCAACCGGTAAGTATGCAGCCATGCCAGATTTATCCACATTTCTTGATTGTTTGCGGATCTGAGCCTCATTTCACACTTCAATTGATTATTTCGAGTTATGTTTTATGAGTAGTCTAGTGGGCTATAATTGTCTATCTTGGTGCTTGAACCCTCGCCCTCTAATACCTCTAGACCAAATGCCCATTGCCGGTTTGTGCACCTCTACAATCAACCTTCACTTCAATTTAAGGTGAACATCACAGACCAATTGCCGATATAAATTCTGGGCGATGAAGATAATTTTCTTTAATAAATTTTTCCGAGCTTTGATTTCCGGATGCTGGGTGAAACTCGGCTCGTAACTTGGCCGGGCAACATGATTTTTGTTGCAGCCATGGCGGTGTCTGGTCCCCTTTCTGTGGTTCTAGATTTTGCATATCTAAGCCTCACACCAGAAATTATGTAGAGGTTTTGAGATTAAGGTGCTGTTTGTTTTTTTAGAGGTAAAATGTCTGCAGTCTGCGGATCACATCTGCATACATCTGTTGCAGAGGTTGGTAAAAACATCATTAAGATGTCACGAAAGATAACAATTATTATTAATATTGTTATTATTATTTATTACAGTGTTAATTGCACGGATGGTCCTAAAAAAATTATATCGAGTCAACCAATTAAAACAAAACATTGCCATATTTTTGCTAAAAAAACTAAAACGATGGAAAACTATATTTTTAAAGTGGGGCAAAGTTGTACTTTTTTTAGGACAAATGAGCGTGTGCCAGGAGGCTGCTTGGCACGAATAAAAATTAAACCGAACCAACTAACCAAAACAAAACACTACCATAGTTTTGTAAAAAACAACGCTAAAACGATGGCATGTCTGCAATTTTACAATGGGGACAAAATCGTAATTTGACAGAAAAATAACAAATGGAAAACTATAACTTTAAGCTAAGAGCAAAATTGTAATTTAGCTAGAAGAAGAAAAAACACAACCAATAAAAAACCATAAATTTAGATGGGATAAATTCATAATTTAACTAAACTAATAAAAAAAAACTCACCAATAGTGAGCTGCCACAAAGGTGGCAGTCACTATTCCCCACCACCATGGGGTTTGTAGATATATAAATGGAACTTAAATAATAATAATAATAATATCAACTGTGGGATCTACTAACAGATCTTGATAACATATGTTGACTACGAAATCTTTGACAAATACGAAGATTCCTTGTTATACAAGGTTTTTCTTTAATATTTTTGTGCATTTTGAAACATTTGAGTGGTGGAAGCCTTTAAATTTATGAAGACTCAGGTTCAGTCTTACCTAATTCACTATTTTCTTATTAAATGTGGTGTTTATAAGGAAGATGAAGTAAGATAATTGTTATATTAAATTTATTTCGTTGTTTTATAATATTGCTCCATCATCTTCATTAATAGTTTATATACACGGCTATATTGATGAAAATGATCCATATTTTGTATGTATTTTGGTTTTCATGCCACAGGAAACTTGTACTTATATTCGAGTTACAAGAGAAATAAGATTAAACATTAGTCTACGTCCACAACTAAAAACTAAAAACTGTATATCTCAAATATTGTTACATGGTTGATCTCTAATTATCAAAATTTATTTCCATAAACACCAAAAAAACTACAAGGTAGAGACTTGTACAATATAATCCGAAACTAATTGTAAAAAATGCTATGATTCGATTATATTTAGCAAGAACAATAAGTTTGAATCAGTAGAAACGTGACCTGAAATACGTCCTTAAGATGGATGCTCCGATGGGAAGTTGCCTGAACTCCGATCTGCAAAAGAGAACACCGTTAGGACTAGTCACAGGAATGAGTTATTCTTGTAACCACCCTCTGGCGTGAGAACGTGAGAATAAGTATGGGTCGAGAGGAGAGATGTATGAGAGAGAGGGGGAGATAGAGTTTTTGTGTATGAATATTTACCTTGAGGTTGTCCCATATTTATACTTTTCGGTGGTTTAGGGTTTCCCCTATTCTCAGAGAATTAGTTACATGGGGATCTGCCCCTTTTTAGGAGATTTGGTAGATACATTATTTGCATGAGAATATTTCCACAATATCCATTATATTTACATCGCATTTATTGCGGGTTTGACCGACCCAGAATGACCGAGCCGGGTTGAAGGGAAGAAGAAAGAGTTACCGCTAGTGGTTGGTAAAGAGAGTAAAACAGCAGGTAAAAAGGTTGCGGGGTTAAAGGGTTCAGGGAAAGTTGTTGAAGGTTCTGCTAATGTTAACCCGGGGGAGGTTTTTGTGCCAGGTTGGAAGGTTATGGTTAGTGATAGCTTCAAATCTTCATCCGTTTGTGAGGATGTACTTACTCACTTTGCTCATTCTGCTGTCCAAGATTCTTGCTCATCGATGGATGATAATCAAATGATCTCCAAGATGATATTAGGTGCCTGCAACCTTGCCGCCTTGCTTCCCGAGGGGATATCTCATTTTCGTAAAAGGATGCAAGAGTACAATGCTTTTTCAAAGAAGAGAGATGGAATGAAGGCCTCAATGGCCGCTTTGAAGAAAGAGAATGAAGGCTTTGCTGTGAAAGAAAAAGCTTGGGTGATGAAGGTTGGTGAGATCACCCAAAGGCATGAGGTGGAAGTGAATGAGTTGAAAAAACAGATTGAAGCCTTGAGTGATCGAGAGAAAGCTTCTTCATAAGAGAAAGAAAGCTTAGAAGCTTGCTTAGCCCAGGTGACCAAGGACAACAAATGACTCATCGAGCATGGTTTTCAACAGGTAGTCAATTATCTTCTTCACTCTTCTGAATTCAACAAAGCTTTAGGCGATATATACACCAAGCTCCTCGTCCATGGAAGGCACCAAGGCTTTACTACTATTTAAAAAACCTGTGAAGCTGGGGAACCTCAAGATAAGTCTTCTCTTTACCAACTCAAAGCCTTCGAAGTCTTCAAGGATTCCGTATTGAAGATGGAGCATTTGACTTACCCTTTGTGCTGAAGTGCTGAAGTCACTCTCAAAGAACGTTCTTGTTCCGGTGATAGCGAAGAGACGTGTTCTGAATGTGGTGAAGGCTCAAAGGGTTCAAGCCTTGAAGTTTCTAAAGCAGCAGGTGCAATAAGGAGGAAGAAGAAGAAGAAGAAGAAGAAGAAGGATAAGAAACCCCAAGATGATGCAACGTGAAGAAGGTTGAGGCAGCGAAGACTACTATCTCTGATGCTGCTAAGTGACTTAAAAACTTTTATTCGTCGTCCCATCATAAAGCTTCATGTTGGGAGTCTGGAATCTCTTTGGGATTTCTGCATCACAAATGGGGTAAGCAAATCAGGATATAATGTGGCTATCCTAGGATACTTCTGGTATAGGCTGCACTACCCCAGGCACACTTGATATCATATCCTTCAGTTTTTGAAGTTCTCTGGTCAATGCTGATGTTACACCTGCATCCTGAGAAGATTCAAGATTGTTAGTAGCAGCGATATTGGTATTAATAGATGTGTTACCAGACTGGCGATTCTGGCCATATCCTGGATCCCTCACGGTCGATATCCTGGCCGTTGGGGATATTTCCAGCATATTGCTCCGGGAATGACTCGGTATCATGTTGCCTTGATTATCTTCAGTGAATGCTGCCGAACTAAAGTTTAACATCCTTGGCTGTAAAGGAGTAGCTACATCCCCAACAGGTCTCTTGGAGTTTGACTTCAAGAGTTGTATCCCCTTCGTTATGATCTGGTTGGTTTCCCGCTGCTTTTTCATTTGATCATGTATATTGCCAAACAAAGACAAAATTTCATCGTTAGAAGCAAGGACATGAGTTCTCCCTGAAACTTCGGATCTGTAAACATTCTGAGCAGCAAGAGTGTCTCGAGGTGTTTGGCTTTCATTTCTCCTTTGGGAAGCTTGAACTTGTGGAGGTGGAGGAAGTAATGAACCAGTCGCAGCAGAGGTTGAAGTAGGCATCGAAGAAGAGCACGAGTTTGATTGAGAGGCCATTGAAAACAGTTTTGTAAAAAGTTTTGAGAACAAAAAACTGAGTAACGATTTTAGCAAAGTTTAGAATAAAAATAGCACCACTTGCCCCACGGTGGGCGCCAAATTGTTTTGGTAAAAAATTACCGAAGCAATTAAGTGATCAAATTTAGTTTGGGAGGTAGTGTGCTATTGAGTTTTGCAAAAATGTATCAAGTTGATTGTAAAAGAAAACAGTTTCAGGATACAGTTCAAGGATATCAAACTGTATCAATTAACAAGTAATGGACAGTAAAAGTAAAGGTTGACACGAGATGTACGAGGAAAGCACTTTATCAATCTAGATCGCCGACACAAAACCTCGGGAGCTGACAACTGCTAGCTGCCTTGTTCTTCTTATTGATTGAATAACCAGATACAACTTCAGGATAATGCTCGGATCAACTCTAAGTGTTACAATGATTGTGAAATGTGAGTGTCTGAGTGTGAATGTAGCGAGTGATCAGGGAGTGTACGAGATTGTGTGTTCGAAATTGTGTGTGTTCTAGTGATTTGGCACCCCTTTATCTAGTTTTTACAATTTAACTAACT
Source organism: Helianthus tuberosus (assembly GCA_030545235.1). Taxonomy (NCBI): domain Eukaryota; kingdom Viridiplantae; phylum Streptophyta; class Magnoliopsida; order Asterales; family Asteraceae; genus Helianthus; species Helianthus tuberosus. The sequence continues at coordinate 107,371,507 of CM060370.1, read as the reverse complement.
ATCCTACAAATCCGGGATACTGAGAATATTCCCTTGTGACCATTGTAGACCTCTTCTTCCCGCATCAACGTCCTTCTTTCAACCAACTTGAGCGATTATTCAGGATGACTTGGTCCCTGTGAATGTTAGTCTCTTGTAGCGCGTGTTAGGACATCTAGCCTAGTCTGCATAAGTATAGGCACGTAGGGAGAAATCAATTGAGGAACCAAGAGTAAGACCATACAAAGAGGTCCCCTGTAGATATCGAATAATACGTTTTAAAGCATTCCAGTGACCAATCTTCGGGGAGTGCATGTGCATACAAACTTGCTACATGCATAACTAATGTCAGGACGAGTAAAAAGTTAAATATTGCAGAGCCCCCGCTAGACTGCTATAAAGAGTAGGATCATCAAAACCATAACTCGCAATAGCATTCAACTTTGGTTTGGAATCCATAGGGGTGGCCACAGGCTTACAAGATGACATTCTAGCACGGTCAACGATATCTTTAGCATATACCTATTGAGAAAGAAACAATATTCCACTATATCGAGTGACATGAATCCCTTAGAAATGACTAAGAGGTCCAGGATCTATCATATCAAATTCAGTTGCAAGACGTGACATAAGATGCACCCGCAATTTATCAGCAGAAGTGGTAAGAATAGTATCATCCACATATATAAGCAAGTATGCAGTCGCGTGACCAGAAAAATAAGGTAACATCAGGTGATGAACAACAGCGGAGGTTGTGGGCAATGTGTGGTCATTGAACATTGGTTGTCAGCGGAGAGGACCTGTCAGCGGAGATCAAGTATGCGACAGTAGGTGGGTCGTCGGTCAATAATTGATGCCGACCAGAAATAAAAAATAGTAGAAGGGAGGGGGGATTGTTTGTAGTAGGGGGATCTAGGTTAGACTTATACCATGAAATAATTGTAATGCTTCTTCTTCTCATTGATAATCAATTATATTTATAGTTTACAATGGGTCTCCTATTTTGGTGGACAAATATACCATAAACTTGTAAGATATACATATTATCTATTAACAGGGATGAACTGCTGGATTGAAAGGCATATAAAATTGATGAATATTGGATGTGTAGGTGTGCATTGGGACTCTAATAGATTATAAAATCACATTTGCTCAAATGAAAACCCTAAGGGTTGATATGTTTACATGTTTATTAATCAGGTCAAGCTAAACACGACATGCTTATTAAACATGTTATATTTACCAATCTCAAGCATGATATTTTTTTTGTAAGTCGTTTTATAAACCTATCAGGAATTGCCCGTTAGAAAGTACTTTTTAGTTATTCTAAAATCAAAATAAATAGAATACGACCAATGAACTATAGCTTAAGTTCGAATTTGATCCCAACATGGTTTTATCCGAAACTGGAGATGGTGGGCTCGAGCTACCAAATGCTATATGCAGCCATGAGCTTATGAGGTCGCCTTTTATCATTGTGCTATCCCGGTAACCCGACCCCGCTAAACTAGTCCCAACCCTATTAACTCCATCCATTTGCTGTTTGGATAAACTAGTTAGTGTATACACGTTTTGGACTTCTAAAGAGACGGTAAGGCCCATACAGCCCAATCCTCCTAAGCATAAAATAAAATCACCACCGTCATGTACGGTCAAATGGGGACAATATTATATGCTCGGAAGGAAGGAGGCTCCGGCGAGAGGGGCGGTAGTTAGGTTTCAAAAGGGCGGTTACCACCCACCTTTCTTTCTTGCCACTGCATCATCATCATTATGATGTTGAGCCCATGACTTGTTCCTTCCCCATTATTCACCGTTTATCAACAGCCCTTCATGATCATCAACAGCATCCAGAACAACAAACATCTTGTGAGCAAATGACCAAATTATCCCTTTCTTCTCTCTCTCTATGTATATATCTATCTGTACCCTGGCGATGAAGATTTTGTTCTGCATATAGTATATTATTCCGAGCATAAGTTAGCGGACATTGTGTGAAAATGGGCCCGTATCTTGGCGGGGCAACACGGGTTGTGATGCAGCCATGGCGGTGTCTGACCCACTTTGTCTGCTTTCATATTTGCAGTTCTGAGCCAAGAAAACACAGATTGTTGTCGAATATTATTTTGACTCAGACGAAATGAGGCGATTTCAGAGGAGAAGGTTCTTAAGGGTGGTTGCCCTTCTCTTTCAAAGTCCGATTTTGACTTTTTTTATAGTCAAATATCCGTTCTTTGATGCCCATGATTTCCTTCATAAATCAACAACCCTTCATCTTTCAAAGATAACAGTTATTATTGTTGTTGTTATTATTATTATTATTATTATTATTATTAATATTATTATTTATTATAGTTAATTGCACGGATGGTCCTAAAAAATTAATGGATGATATTGAATTGCTGGAATCTCAGTCCATAATTTCAATTCTTGTCTGTTGAAGATGATGATGAGTTTTAAGAGGCTGTGATGTAAATAAGCTACAAGATTTTTAGTGATCTGAACAATTTTGAGATTATCTGCATCTTGGCAGGGCAACTCGGATGGTTATGTGAAACAAAGATCTATATCTCTCTGTTTTGCATTGCATCTAGTAAGTTTGCAGCCATGGCGCTGTATCCATTTTGTTCAGTTGTTTATAAATCCGAGCCTCATAATGAAAGTATTGGATCATGTTGAGCTGATTACTTTGTCCCCGTTGTTCACGATTAATCTATGCAGTCAATATCGGACCTTAGCTGGCATATCGGTTTGAAAAATTGGTAATAATATCGGTGGCGATAATATCGGTGATATATACCGATATATCGCCGATATATTGTATTTCTGATATCGGTCATCTCACCGACAATATCGACAGGCCCAACTATAGTCACATAATTCGCTGGTGATAGAGAATTCAATCGTGATAGAGAAGAAATGGTGGCTAATCGAAGTTGTTGAATCGAAGCTTACCTGCTGATCGAACCTTTCCTTCCCTGCTGAATCGTAGAACGAAAGAAGATCTGTCTGTCGGCTGTTTGTTTTTTAGGTTTAGAAGATGGAGGAGTGAACAGGGGAGGAGATAGACAAGAGGATGGCGGATGCTTTAGTTCACAATGTTAGGATCACACCAAAATAGTGTATCTGTACATGATGCTTCTTGGCATGGCACTCTGTATGGCCATGTGAATGATTGTTGATCCTTTACATTGAAAGCATTATAGTTTGCAACCGTAGCTGATTTGGGTTATGTTTTATGTCTAGCGGGTTAAATGGCTTCAACAGTTTGATTTGGGGTTATGTTTTGTTTGTAGCGGGTTAAATGGCCGGATGAAAGGTGTGCCCAATGTGTATTTTAATGCATAAAACCCATTGGGTTTCTTATCTCATTGGTAACAAAACAGTCAATTGTATATCTATACCTCTGCATGTGACAACTCGTATTTCCAAACCGATCTTTGTGCTTTGATGTAACGTATGTGCACGATATGCGACTTCTATGAAAGTGAATATTTATGTGAATGTTATGTTATTACGTGCTTGTGAATGTATGTACGATAAGCGCACAACACACACTCGACCGCACAAGCTATTCGGGCTACACACCTTGTACTCGATTCCATAGGGCAGCCCAAGTTTGGGTTCGGCCCATCCCCCTTTAGTCGATTAACACATGGGGGTGTTAGCATCCATCTCACATTTTATCAAAACACACAAACCCTAGTTTTCTCTCATCCTCTCTCTCAACTTGACGGCAAGCATTCTCTTATCACCGAAGATCTTAGCATTCGAATCATCCTTGTTCCTTCTCTATTCGGTTAGTATGCTAACTATTGCTTGATGATTTTATGATGTTTGCTATATACACTCGACATGATGAATGATGTATTGTTATGTTTGGTTTGAATAATATGTGATTAAGTATGGATGAATGTAATCGGCTATATGTGTGTATTTGATTCGAATCCGAAGGGCTTAATTATAGTGTTCATAAAGTCGGCTCACATAGGTGTTCGATAATGTTAATATGATTCGAAAGTTCATGATGTTAGGCAATAATTTAATGAATATATTATTCGGTTGATTATGTGTTATGTCATGCTGATTGATGAGTGATGATTGTAGTGATTCGGTCCAATGAAATTGTAGAATAATTGAGTGTGTTAACTGATATCGAGGTATGTAGCATGTGAATGGATTTGGCAGCCATTATACATAAGTTGGTCCAATCAAAACCATCCTATGAATGCTTAATCTAGTTGTCGGCAATTGATGTGTTTCTTGATATTAATAAATTGTTAACATGTGATTGTCAGCATATCATGTGATTGCTTTATGTATTCTTTCTAAATTGTATAGATCTTAGTGCATATTCAATTTAATATATGATAAACATATTATTCATATGATTGAAGTAAGTTGTTGTTGACTCATATGGATGGATGATCACGTGAATAATCTGATCAAATATGTCGAATGTGGTTGAACTTCTAGTGGACCGATTTAAGGATCATATTCATATTTTTCGGTTAAAGTTATTTAATATTTGATAAAATCCAAAAGTTGGAAACCATTGTATGATTATAACTGAATCGAATATTTGGAAACAATGTAACTAATATGCATGATATTCGGAAGTGTTAACTGATTGCATGAAATCCGGAATTTAAGACTAATCGCACAAGGCATCTTGGTAGCACAAGATGCCCACTCGCACAAGAAGATCAGTCGCACAAGAGACCCCAATCGCACAAGGGGTCTTCAGTCGCACAAGAATGCTTGTTGTTGTTAGTTGGGCCGTATGATCATATGTTGGGCTGGGTAACAATACTGGTCACACAAGGTACTGGATCGCACAAGATGAATTAATTTCTTATATGTGGGTTGGGCCAGGTACGACCGCACAACCCAATAGGATCGCACAAGGCCTAAGGTTATATTGTTGGGCCGTGGTTATGCTTATAGTATTGTTTGGGTTCTTGACTTTGGGCCGGGTAGTATTGGGCTCCAACAGATGACTCGCACAAGGCCATTTAACTTGTGCGAGTCCAATCGTGAATATGCTATAATTGTTAAATGTGATGTTGCATGTTGCCATGATCCATATGTGTTTCTTACGTGTTATCTATGTGATGCTTGTATGCACTACTTGAAACCAAAACCTGACTTGTATTGGTAACCATGTTAGGACGTGGTTGACCACTAGCTGCTAGACTTGACCTTTCTGTGTAATCTGCCGAGCAAACCAAGGTGAGTTCACACTCTACAAAGCATGGGATTCCCAGGGGTTGGGAATGGGGTTAAGGAATATGGATTCCTCGTCCTTTCTTGGGTAGGACAGTAATGGTTCAGGAATGTAATTCCTCGTCCTCACGGACAGATAACTCGTACTAGACCAAAACTCTATCACGAAGTCCCTCATTTTTATATCGACTTAATCGCCGAGCCAATGGCGAGCGGGTCATTAGTTAGATAGCGCTATTTAGGTCTGACAAGCCTCACACCGTGCCACAGAGGACGGGCGTGAACTAATGGATCTGGGGCATGTCAATGCTGATAGACATTGACAGTTTCAGGGCACTTAAACATGACTTCAGTCAGCAGTCGATATGGTAACGAGTCTAGTGTATACATGGGGTAGCCCCCACGGCCGAAATGCCAGAGAACTATCATGGGGTAGCCCCCACGGCAGGTTTGCCAGAGTAAATGGGTTAAACAAAGGGTTAAACAAATCACGTTTTCAACTATGGGGTAACCCCCACGGCAGGAACGCCAGCTAAAGGAAACTGTTTTTGGAACAACTTAAAACGAACACCCAACCGTGAACTCACTCAACTTGTTGTTGACTCGTTACTACATGCTTTGCAGGTCTATAGGTACTTAACTGGAGCTTGCACAAGGAAGAGTCGTTGTGGGACATGGACAGCTGTGTGCCATGTTAAACATTTGGATAATTAAACTTTGGATTTGGTTTTGAACAATATGCTTCCGCTCATAACTTAACTATGTTTGCTTTGGACATTAACTGTGTTGGTTGAACTTTTACATTTAATTACTTACTTGTTCCATATGATTAGTGGTTTGATCCTGGTCAGTCACGCCTCCAAGCGGTGATACTCCGCATGTGGATTTTGGGGGTGTGACAGATTGGTATCAGAGCCATTGGTTATAGAGAACTTGGTTTTAATAAGGGAAAACGTTTTTGTTAAAACCAGACTATAACCTGTACAGTGCTCTACGATCCACAACGACGCTTCACTCCACGTGCAAGGCTCGACATTCTAGGTGATATGGTTTACATTTTGTATTGCCTACTTGCTAGATTGCATAGAAACTTTGCTCATGGTATGCTTAGGTTAACGTAGCAGCTATAGTTTGAAAACACAATTGTGCTTACTCCCTACTGTCACTCCACACTTACACACATTCGCGACACTTTTCCTACTTGTGTTTCCTTCGATGTGAGGTCATGAGGGAACGTGTGAACCTAACTCAAGCCAGCTGACGGCTCTTATCAACGAACAAGTTGCTGCGGCACTTGCAGCCGCACACGCAGGAGGTATACCCTGCAGTCTAAACTCCCTCTAGGATCTTTAGATCCTACCCTCGTGAACCAACCTTTGTGTTAAAACTTTGTCCTTTCTTGCGCACACGACAAGTCAACACGCTCAGCCGCCTGTATGCACATTTAAGACGTTCAAGGACTGTTGTCCTAATACTTTCGGTGGCACTAAAGGAACTGTTGGACTCCTCCATTGGTTTGAAAAGCTCGAGTTTGTCTTAGAGACGTGTGAATGCCCTGAGGCTCATAGGGTGAATTACGCCACTGGTACTCTCAAAGGCACTGCGCTTACTTGGTGGAACTCGCAAGTTTAGATGCTGGGGCTGGCGGCTGCTAATGCCACCCCATGGAATGATTCTTAAGGAACTGATCCAAACGTGAATACTGTAGTCGTGATGACATCCACAAGCTGGAAGTGGAAGTTCTTTAACTTGAAGATGACGGGGTCAGAGATAGAAGCGTACACGAAACGATCCAACGAACTGGCAGTGTTAGGTCCAACTGTGGTGGATCCTCCCATCAAGCACATTGAGCTATACCTAAAAGGCTTAATACCAGAGATACCAAGTCATGTGACTTCCGCCAACCTTGCCACCATCCAGGATGTAAGTGGAACAGAACAGACTGCTTAAGCATGTAAGTGCTACTGTTACTACTACTACTACTACTACTACTACTACTACTACTACTACTACTACTACTACTACTACTACTACTACTACTACTACTACTACTACTACTACTACTACTACTACTACTACTACTACTACTACTACTACTACTACTACTACTGCTGCTGCTGCTACTACTGCTACACCCAGTGACAATAAACGAAAGTGGGAAGGAACCTCCAGCAAGGGTTCGACTACGGCTCAGCCCCAGACACAACAGCGAAAGATCGATGACTACCAGAGTCCTGGTCAGCAACCTTCTAGTAGTCAAGGGCAGAATAGAATCGATGTAATTTGCACCACAATGGTCGTGCAGCAAAGATCGTTGTCAGAGATGCAGCAAGCTTGGTCTTGGAGCCAAGGATTGTAGAAGCTCACGTTCTGCAAACCAGAACCGACAACAGCAGCCACAAGCTCCACAGAATCAGCAGCAGCAGCAGCAGGGTAACAAGGGATGTTATCAGTGTGGTGCTGAAGGTCACTTCAGGAGACACTGCCCACAGTTGAACCAGAACCAGAATCAGAACCACAACCAAGGGAACGGGAACAACAATGGAGGCAACAACGGGGGTAATAACGACGGCAATGGTGCCAGGGGTCGAGTGTTCGAGATTGGTCAGGGTGATGCTAGGTATGACCCCAACGTGGTGATGATTTCGACATCGTTATTGGTATGGATTGGCTACCTCAACATCGAGCAGAGATCCTTTGCAAAGAAAAGATCGTCCGCATTCCTCGTGCTGGTTAAGAACCTTTGGTAATTCATGGTGACAAGCTCCTGGAGCAGCACCCATAGTTCGAGCATCTTATCACTTACCCCATCAGAGTTGGAAGAACTCTCTACGCAACTACAAGAACTCTTGGAGAAGGGTTTTACTCGTCCTAGCTCTTCGCCTTGGGGAGCTCCAGTGCTATTTGTGAAAAAGAAAGACGGAACTTTCAGAATGTGCATCGACTACCGTGAACTTAACAAGGTGACTGTGAAGAATCGCTACCCTCTTCCACGTATGGATGACTTGTTCGACCAGCTGCAAGGGTCGAGCTACTATTCAAAGAAAGATTTGAGATCAGGGTATCACCAGCTGAGAGTCCGAGAAGAGGACGTCTCCAGAACAGCCCTTAGAACCCGTTATGGACACTATGAGTTTTTGGTCATGCCTTTTGGGCTGACAAGCGCACCGGCGGTCTTCATGGACTTGATGAATCGAGTGTGCAAGCCTTACTTAGACAAATTCGTTACTGTTTTCATCGACGACATTCTCATCTATTCGAAGAGTCAGGAAGAACACGAACAACATCTACGACTCATTTTGGAACTCCTTCGAACAGAACAGCTGCACGCTAAGTTTTCAAGATGCGACTTCTGGCTTCGTGAAGTCCATTTCTTAGGTCATGTGGTGAACAAGGATGGGATTCACGTTGATCCATCCAAGGTAGACTCGATCAAGAGCTGGCCTGCACCTCGCACACCAACGGAAATTCGCCAATTCTTGGGTTGGCAGGTTACTACAGGAGGTTCATTAAGGATTTTTCTAAGATTGCACAACCTCTCACCTCACTAACGCAGAAAGGCGTTGTTTATCGATGGGAAATGCACAGGAACTAGCATTTCAGCACCTAAAGGATAGACTTTGTAGTGCATCTATTCTTTCATTGCCAAAGGGCACAGACAACTTTGTGGTATACTGCGACGCATCAGTTCAGGGTCTCGGTTGTGTATTGATGCAACGGGATAAAGTTATAGCCTACGCCTCACGCCAACTTAAAGTTCATGAAAGGAACTACACTACACACGATATAGAGCTGGGAGCTGTTGTTTTGGCACTTAAGACATGGAGTCAGTACCTGCATGGTACCAAGTGCGCCATCTACACTGACCACAGGAGCCTCGAGCATATCTTTAAACAGAAGGAACTCAATATGCGACAGCGACGATAGGTCGAACTACTGAATGACTATGAATGCTCGATTAGGTATCACCCCGGCAAAGCCAATGTTGTGGCTGACGCCCTCAGTCGAAAGGACACTACGCCTAAGCGCGTACTAGCTTTACAACTCACTATACAGTCTAGTCTTCCTTCCCAGATACGAGATGCTCAGGTAGAAGCATTGAAACCAGAAAACGTCAGGGCTGAAGCCCTACGCGGCTCAAGGAAACGCTTAGAACAGAAGGAAGACGGTGCTTACTACGTTACAGGACGCATCTGGGTCCCACTTTATGGCAACCTACAAGAGCTTGCGATGGATGAGGCACACAAGTCTCGCTACTCGGTACACTCTGGTTCGGATAAGATGTACCACGATATCAAAACTACGTATTGGTGGCCTAGCATGAAGGCCCACATAGCAACTTACGTTAGCAAGTGCTTGACTTGTGCGAGAGTCAAGGCGGAATACCAGAAACCTTCAGGCCCCCTCCAACAACCAGAGATACCACAATGGAAATGGGAGCAAATTTCCATGGATTTTGTTACTGGCCTGCCTAGATCTCAACGTGGTAACGATACTATTTGGGTGATCATGGATCGACTCACAAAGTCTGCTCACTTCTTGGATATCAAATAAACGGATAAGTTCTCCACACTAGCAGAAGTATATCTCAAAGAAGTTGTCTCGAGGCACGGGGTGCCCATCTCTATCATCTCGGATCGAGATGCATGTTTTACACCAGAACTGTGGCAAGCAATGCACAAGTCCTTTGGCTCACGTTTAGATATGAGCACAGCTTATCACCCGCAAACGGATGGGCAGTTGGAACGTACCATCCAGACCCTCGAAGACATGCTTAGGGCATGTGTGATTGACTTTGGCAACGGCTGGGAAAAGCATCTGCCACTTGTGAAATTTTCGTACAACAATAGCTACCACACCAGCATTAAAGCTGCTCCGTTTGAGGCGTTGTACGGGCGTAAATGCCGGTCACCTCTTTGTTGGGCAGATGTGGGGGATAGTCAGATTACTGGTCCAGAACATGTGGTGGACACAACAGAGAAAATTGCTCAGATACGACAACGAATGGCGGCAGCTCGTGACCGTCAGAAAGTCTACGCCGATAAGGACAGAAAACCATTAGAGCTCCAGGTTGGGGAGCGGGTACTACTCAAAGTTTCACCCTGGAAGGGTGTGGTTCGTTTTGGCAAACGGGGCAAACTTAACCCACGATACGTTGGACCCTTCGAAGTCATTGAGAAGATAGGCAAGGTGGCCTACAAATTGAACTTACCAACGGAACTCAGTGCAGTTCACGATGTTTTCCACGTGTCGAATCTGAAGAAATGTCTGTCAGATGAGACCCACGTAGTTCCTTGGAAGGAGCTCACGATCGACGAGCAGTTACGATTCGTCGAGGAACTTGTTGAAATCACGGACCGGGATGTTAAGGTCCTCAAGCGTACCAGAATACCTCTCGTCCGAGTTCGATGGAACTCACGTCGCGGCCCAGAGTTCACCTGGGAACGCGAAGAACAGATGAAACAAAAGTATCCCCAACTGTTCGCAACCGGTACAACCACTACTGAGGCTGAAGCTACGGAATTTCGGGACGAAATTCCAGATCAACGGGGGGAGGATGTGACACCCCAGGAAAACCATGCAACTTAACTAGCTTCCTCAGTGAGTACGTGCTAAATTTCGGGACGAAATTTCTTTCAACTTGGGGATAATGTGACAACTCGTATTTCCAAACCGATCTTTGTGCTTTGATGTAACGTATGTGCACGATATGCGACTTCTATGAAAGTGAATATTTATGTGAATGTTATGTTATTACGTGCTTGTGAATGTATGTACGATAAGCGCACAACACACACTCGACCGCACAAGCTATTCGGGCTACACACCTTGTACTCGATTCCATAGGGCAGCCCAAGTTTGGGTTCGGCCCATCCCCCTTTAGTCGATTAACACATGGGGGTGTTAGCATCCATCTCACATTTTATCAAAACACACAAACCCTAGTTTTCTCTCATCCTCTCTCTCAACTTGACGGCAAGCATTCTCTTATCACCGAAGATCTTAGCATTCGAATCATCCTTGTTCCTTCTCTATTCGGTTAGTATGCTAAGTATTGCTTGATGATTTTATGATGTTTGCTATATACACTCGACATGATGAATGATGTATTGTTATGTTTGGTTTGAATAATATGTGATTAAGTATGGATGAATGTAATCGGCTATATGTGTGTATTTGATTCGAATCCGAAGGGCTTAATTATAGTGTTCATAAAGTCGGCTCACATAGGTGTTCGATAATGTTAATATGATTCGAAAGTTCATGATGTTAGGCAATAATTTAATGAATATATTATTCGGTTGATTATGTGTTATGTCATGCTGATTGATGAGTGATGATTGTAGTGATTCGGTCCAATGAAATTGTAGAATAATTGAGTGTGTTAACTGATATCGAGGTATGTAGCATGTGAATGGATTTGGCAGCCATTATACATAAGTTGGTCCAATCAAAACCATCCTATGAATGCTTAATCTAGTTGTCGGCAATTGATGTGTTTCTTGATATTAATAAATTGTTAACATGTGATTGTCAGCATATCATGTGATTGCTTTATGTATTCTTTCTAAATTGTATAGATCTTAGTGCATATTCAATTTAATATATGATAAACATATTATTCATATGATTGAAGTAAGTTGTTGTTGACTCATATGGATGGATGATCACGTGAATAATCTGATCAAATATGTCGAATGTGGTTGAACTTCTAGTGGACCGATTTAAGGATCATATTCATATTTTTCGGTTAAAGTTATTTAATATTTGATAAAATCCAAAAGTTGGAAACCATTGTATGATTATAACTGAATCGAATATTTGGAAACAATGTAACTAATATGCATGATATTCGGAAGTGTTAACTGATTGCATGAAATCCGGAATTTAAGACTAATCGCACAAGGCATCTTGGTAGCACAAGATGCCCACTCGCACAAGAAGATCAGTCGCACAAGAGACCCCAATCGCACAAGGGGTCTTCAGTCGCACAAGAATGCTTGTTGTTGTTAGTTGGGCCGTATGATCATATGTTGGGCTGGGTAACAATACTGGTCACACAAGGTACTGGATCGCACAAGATGAATTAATTTCTTATATGTGGGTTGGGCCAGGTACGACCGCACAACCCAATAGGATCGCACAAGGCCTAAGGTTATATTGTTGGGCCGTGGTTATGCTTATAGTATTGTTTGGGTTCTTGACTTTGGGCCGGGTAGTATTGGGCTCCAACAGATGACTCGCACAAGGCCATTTAACTTGTGCGAGTCCAATCGTGAATATGCTATAATTGTTAAATGTGATGTTGCATGTTGCCATGATCCATATGTGTTTCTTACGTGTTATCTATGTGATGCTTGTATGCACTACTTGAAACCAAAACCTGACTTGTATTGGTAACCATGTTAGGACGTGGTTGACCACTAGCTGCTAGACTTGACCTTTCTGTGTAATCTGCCGAGCAAACCAAGGTGAGTTCACACTCTACAAAGCATGGGATTCCCAGGGGTTGGGAATGGGGTTAAGGAATATGGATTCCTCGTCCTTTCTTGGGTAGGACAGTAATGGTTCAGGAATGTAATTCCTCGTCCTCACGGACAGATAACTCGTACTAGACCAAAACTCTATCACGAAGTCCCTCATTTTTATATCGACTTAATCGCCGAGCCAATGGCGAGCGGGTCATTAGTTAGATAGCGCTATTTAGGTCTGACAAGCCTCACACCGTGCCGCAGAGGACGGGCGTGAACTAATGGATCTGGGGCACGTCAATGCTGATAGACATTGACAGTTTCAGGGCACTTAAACATGACTTCAGTCAGCAGTCGATATGGTAACGAGTCTAGTGTATACATGGGGTAGCCCCCACGGCCGAAATGCCAGAGAACTATCATGGGGTAGCCCCCACGGCAGGTTTGCCAGAGTAAATGGGTTAAACAAAGGGTTAAACAAATCACGTTTTCAACTATGGGGTAACCCCCACGGCAGGAACGCCAGCTAAAGGAAACTGTTTTTGGAACAACTTAAAACGAACACCCAACCGTGAACTCACTCAACTTGTTGTTGACTCGTTACTACATGCTTTGCAGGTCTATAGGTACTTAACTGGAGCTTGCACAAGGAAGAGTCGTTGTGGGACATGGACAGCTGTGTGCCATGTTAAACATTTGGATAATTAAACTTTGGATTTGGTTTTGAACAATATGCTTCCGCTCATAACTTAACTATGTTTGCTTTGGACATTAACTGTGTTGGTTGAACTTTTACATTTAATTACTTACTTGTTCCATATGATTAGTGGTTTGATCCTGGTCAGTCACGCCTCCAAGCGGTGATACTCCGCATGTGGATTTTGGGGGTGTGACACTGCATCTGTGTTGGCGATGAAGATTTCGTTCAGCATACAATATATTATTATTCCGAGCATAATAATAATAAGTTAGCGGATGTTGTGTGAAAGTGGGCCCATATCTTGGCGGGGCAACACGGGTTGTGATGCAGCCATGGCGGTGTCCGACCCACTTTATCTGCTTTCATATTTGCAGATCTGAGCCAAGAAAACACAGATTGTTGTCGAATATTATTTTGACTCGGACGGAATGAGGCGATTTCAGAGGAGAAGGTTCTTAAGGGTGGTTGCCCTTCTCTTTCAAAGTCCGATTTTGACTTTTTTTATAGTCAAATATCCGTTCTTTGAAGCCCATGATTTTCTTCATAAATCAACAACCCTTCATCTTCCAAAGATAACAGTTATTATTATTATTATTATTGTTGTTGTTGTTGTTGTTGTTGTTAATTACACGGATGCTCCTTTGGTTTAAAAATTTGTGGATTAAGTTGCTCCATTTCAATTTTAAGAGGCTGTGATGATGAGTTTCAATGCGTCTGAGTGAATTCAATCAAAGATAGAGATTATCCGCATCTTGGCAGGGCAACCCAGATGGTCATGTGATTGATTGAATGAGTTTGTGGTTTCACATGGCAACCAATAGGTATGCAGCCATGGCGGATTTATTCACTCTGTACGATTGTTTACAGATCTGAGCCTTATAATCGTTTTATTATGAGCCTCCAAATGGTTTCATCTCAATTTTTGATCATTTCATTTTTTACAAAATTATGAGTTAACTATTGAAAAATGAACATAAAAAGGAAAACCAAACAAAGTAAGATCAAAGATGTATTCAGGAATATTAATGTGGTATATACAAAGTTGCTCTAAACCAGTTTCATGTACATGTTATTGCCTTGTTGGTTGATACAAGACTATATGGTGGCCGGGTAAATCCTTCAGTCCTTTCATTGTTTGTGTGATCATATATGCTTGATGGGTTGGCTGCTAATCTTTCATATAACGCATTAAGTTGACGCTTGCCTTGATTAGAAAATGAAGTTGATCACTTGGATGCAGTGTTTTAAGAGTCGCTAGGCGCTAGTCGGTCGGTGGGTACCGATTAATCGGATTGAGATTCTATATATAATTTTTAGTTATATATGTACACAAACATTTTTATATGTAATTTTGTAAAGTAGACATGTTTTAACCCCTCATTGGCCTATCTATTTCTTTCTCTATATATTTATGTATATATCTATCTATACCTCTATACCTCGGCGATGAAGATTTTGTTCTGCATACAATATATTATTAGTCCTAGCATAATAATAATAAAGCAAACATGACGAGCAATGCAAATACGCTCGGTTAGAGGATCGAAGCATCTATAGCCGTGATGCGAGAGGCTATAGCCAAGAAACACGCAAGGCGTGGAATAGAAGTCGATTTTGTTGTCGTTGTAGGGACGAAGATAGGGAAAACATTGAGAACCAAAGACCCGTAAAAATGAATAATCTGGTTTTCTGCCATAGGTGTGTTCAAATGGGGATTTGTTTGAAGAAACTCGGGAGGGAAGGCGGTTTATGAGGTAAACGGTTGTTTCAAAGGCAAAATGCCAAAACCGCTGAGGAAGGTGAGAATGAGCCATAAGTGAAAGGCCCGTTTCAACAACATGTCTATGGCGACGCTCCACAAAACCGTTTTGCTCGCTTGTGTGTGGGCAAGAATGGCGATGAATAATACCGAGGTTACGGTAAAATGAAGCTAGATGTTGAAATTCGCCACCCCAATCCGATTAGATGCATTTTAGTTTGGTGTTGAACTGGCGTTCAACCATGGTGACAAAGTTGGTTAAAATGGCGTAAACGTCAGATTTTTGAGATAGGGGGTAAAGCCACATGTAGCGGGTGTAATGGTCAACACATAACAAGAAATAACGGTGACCATCAAGAGACGGTGACGGGGTAGGGCCCCAAACATCACAATAAATAAGATCCAAAATATGATGACTACGAAAAGTAGAATCAGGTAAATGCAATTTAGATGATTTTCCCATTTGACAAGAAGAACATAAATGTTTTGATAATTTATTCGAAACTGGTAAAGAACAATAAGAGACAATAGAATTAAAAACTTGAGCATGTGGATGTCCTAAGCGTTGGTGCCAAACATCTGAGGAAGCCTTGACAACAGTGAATGCAACCTTGGGTAAAGTCTTAAGTTGAGGAAGGCGGATAGAGTTCAAACCCTGTTCACTGGGGCCCGTGAGGAGGGTAGTGTGCGTAGACTCGTCCTTCACAAGAAAATAAGAAGAATGAAACTCAAAAAAGACATTATTATCAAGGCAAAACTTTTGAACTGATAAAATATTTTGTTTAAGTGTAGGAACATGAAGTATATCAGAAAGATTAAAGGTTTTATTGGAATAGTAGATTTTTGAGGAGCCAATATGAAAAATTGGTATAGAAGAACTGTTGCCAACAAGTAAGGAATCGTTACCATAATATGCCTCAGAATTGTCCAAGCTAGATAAGTCTGGGGTTGCATGATGTGTGGCACCAGTGTCGGGCTTCCAAGCAATTCCAGAGGATGAAGCAGCATCCGAAAAGCTGTAAAGTTGGCCCGAGGAGGAGGCCGTGACTGCTGAGTGTGCTGGGATTGCTGATTTGGACACTGAGAGGGTAAGTGGCTTATTCTACACTGATTGCAGTGGCCAAAAATGGTGTTCTAATTTGAAGCCCAAGAGAACTGCCTGGTGCCACCATTGTCTCTAGAGCGTGGAGTGAAAGATCCACACGAGTTTCCCCGGCCACGATTGTTTCTATCACTTCGGTTGTTGCTGAATGTTCTAGATCAAAAATAGGCTTGAGGTTGTGGCGGGTTCGGATGCAGTTCATACCCCAGTTGAGAAGCAGCTAATTGAATGTATTGAAGCTGCTCTTGAAGTTGTTCAAGGTTGGGGGAAGTTGGGACAGCCGATGGCTGCTGATTTGGGGGTTGAGCCGTGGCAAGAAGGGCCTGTGGGTTAGGGCTGAATGCTTTGTTGACTGCATAATCATGATCGGACAGCAGCGAATAGATTTCATTGAACGAGATAGGAGGTTTTCTCCCGAGCACACTGCCTTTTAGACCGGTGTATTCTTCACGAAGCCCTGCAAGGGTGTGCATAACGAGATCGCTATCTTTTACCGGTTGTCCGATGTTGGCGAGAGCGGTAGCGTAATCTTGGACCCTGCAGAGGTAGTCAATTGGTTTTTCACCACCCTTCATAGTGATGCGCATGAGTTGGCTTTTGAGAAAGAATTCGTGTGAGGCAGTGTTAGGCGCATAGGCCTGTTCCAGGGACTGCCAAACTGCACCGGAGGTTTTACTTTGAACGTGATGGTAAGATTCTTCTGAGACTGTTGAGATGAGTAATGTTCGAATATGAGCATCATTCGAAATCCAAGGAGTGTAACTGGGATTGTCTGTTGTAGCACCGCCGACTTGTACCTTCTGTTCTGGACACGTGATCGTACCATCAACGTAACCAAACAGGTTATGGGATGTTAGGAACACTCAAGCATGGAAGGCCAGTAGCCATAATTGGTGGGTTTGAGAGTGAAGGGGAATTTGTGAGAATTGTGGGTTGTCTTTTCTTGATGAGAGAAATTGATAATGGCCGCCATTGAAGCAGGGGGTTATTGGCCGGAAGTTGCGTCGGCTGGAGGTTGAAGATCGGCAGTAGGGCGCAGATTAGGGTTAGAGAAAGATTAGGAGTTGATTTGCTTTGATACCAAATCAAACTCACTAAAGGGAAATTGTAATTGTTATTGATTGAAGAAGAGAATTATACAGGATAATATAACAAACTAATATATAATTCTGGTCTAATACAGACTTACAGATCTGAGCCGTTCATGAGAAATCATGTTAAAATTTCGAGCTTAAAAGTCATAGAGAAAGGTAACATCACTAAGATGTCATGCAATGATGCAATATATGTACGACTTGATGTCCGATTTTGACTTTATTAGTTTTGTTACTAAACTGTTAAGAACAGATACTACACTTGATCTTTAGCGAAAAGGCTGAGAAAGGCATGCATTAGTTTTGATTGTTCTGTACATGATGCTTCTTGGCATGGCACACTATATGGATATGTGAATGATTTTTTATCCTTCACATTGAAAGCATTGCAGTTTGCAACCGTAGCTGATTTGGGTTATGTTTAATAATGTCTACCGGGTTAAATAG
Source organism: Helianthus tuberosus (assembly GCA_030545235.1). Taxonomy (NCBI): domain Eukaryota; kingdom Viridiplantae; phylum Streptophyta; class Magnoliopsida; order Asterales; family Asteraceae; genus Helianthus; species Helianthus tuberosus. Next base: position 107,353,728 of record CM060370.1, on the reverse strand, counting down.
CCTTACCAGTTTGATGAAAGGTGCGCCCATTATGTATTTTAGTGCATAAAACCCATTGGGTTTCTTATCTCATTGGTAACAAAACAGTCAATTGTATATCTATACCTCTACATCTGTGTTGGCGATGAAGATTTCATTCTGCATATAATATATTATTATTCCTAGCATAATAATAATAAGTTAGCGGATGTTGTGTGAAAGTGGGCCCGTATCTTGGCGGGGCAACACGGGTTGTGGTGCAGCCATGGCGGTGTCTGACTCACTTTGTCCGCTTTCTTATTTGCAGATCTGAGCCAAAAAACATGTAACACCTGTGCCTCCACGGCCATCAAACAAATACCGAACCAATGAAATATTATATTTCATACTTTGGATTTGTAAAAATATGTGTATCATTTGCACATATCAATTTTTGTTCAATTCCAAACTCTAAATCGCTTTCTGGAAGGTTATACGCGCATCGATGCGTAAATATAACCAGTTTAATGCAACGAACACTCCGGAATAGTGAAATAGGCTTAACATACCTTAAATAACCTTTACATAACTTAGAAATAAGTTTCGAAGGCTTTGGTATGGCAAAATCAAGTTAAATCGCTTACAGGGACTAAAGTTGACAAACTGCGAAAGTATGCCAATTTGAACTGTAACAAACATTCCGGAACATGGCCATAAGTTAAACATACCATAAATATCCTTTAAAGAGCTTAGAAATAGGCTTTGAGGGGTTCGGTGTGCTAAAATAAACTTTTGGGTCATTCAGGGACTAAAAGTGTCAAAAAGTGCACAAGTTTGCATTTTCGCGCATAACTCACGTTCTGAATACATCCGGACATCCAAAAATTTATGTAAGCACTAAAATATTTTAGTTTAGTGTTTGGCATGAGAAAAATCCATTCGTCACGCAATTTGGATCGTTTTTCACGCTTATGCGCATTCCGTCGTAATTAACCGAACAACGCGATTGTACGGCTAAACGAACCGACATCCGGCATATTTTTGAGCATGTTTCATGTTCCCTATACTTTAACATCCTTGTGAAGCTTAAAAATGGGCTTGACGGGTGTTAGAAGTGCCAAAACACGACGATACGCTCTCAGGAACCAAAACTACAAAACTGCAAAAAAAAAATATAAAAAAAATAAATAAATAAAAAAATGCAGCAAAAAAGCCATTTTAAACATAAGTTAGCAGCCCCTAACACTTCCCAAAGGTCAAGTGCCACATGTTAATCTCCTATGGTGGCCAAAATTTGTTACCACAACATTTTGACAAGTGTACGGCCTAGATCGTGCCCCCTTTTCCAAGAAACGATCCTAACGGTTGTGGGTTTACTATAAATACCCAACCCATTTTCACTCATTCCTCACTAGAATCTGATCTAAAAGACTCTAAGTTGAAACCATTGTTTCATACCTGAGTTATTTGGATCTAGATTAGCATTCGGGGACCTTTCGTAAGTATTCTTTCGTTCTTTTATCGCTTTCGAGTCCGAAAGTCAAACTTTGTTTGACTTTCTGCATTGACCAGTTTATGGTCGATGCGAAGTTCGTTTGAACTTCATAACGTGAGCGTGATCACGATGGTTATAGTCCCTAGTGACTATACCTACTGATTACCACGTTATCAAGGCTCAGTGACGAGCCGTAGTTTCGGTCAGAATACGCATTCTTGCGTATTTTGTAACCAAACTACTCTTAGGTATCACAACCGTTTGTTGTGATACCAAACCTGTTTTCTAAAACTTAGTTAAGCATGTTTTAACATGCTTAGCTCGTCACTTTTAGTTTAGTGCTTATATAGGGTCGTCAGGTAAGCGATCTAAACAATCGCTTATACTTTCGAACCCGACCCGTTTGGTCGATCATTAGGATCCGACCAAGCACATTAGGTGACCATAGTATATAGGGAATAACCTTACGAGGTTATACCTTATGGTCGCTTCGTTTAAGTAGTTGTATGATAGGTAGTTTATATGCCTTAGGTAAATTACCAAAATACCCCTTTGATGCCAAAATCCGTTTTAATCATATGTAACATAAATTTTGACATCTAAACTGATTTGACAACCATATTAGACATGTTAAGGCATATATTACTTGTCATAGGACTAGTTAGGCGGTCCGAACGCGTTTCACGCGAACGACGCGTTAAAGTAGCATAAGCTACCTAAACGGGTCGTAATGGGTCACAAGCACTTAGGTTAGGTTTCATTTAGTATGTAGGCTTTGTTAAACCATACTACATGAGTTCCCATACTCATTTGGTTTACGAACCCTCATTCTATCCGATCTTCCGATTTAGGTCCGGTTTATTAATGTAGTTACCTATATTAGGTGCCGTTTGATATTCCGAGATCTCTAGCATTGCTTGGTGGTTATCTTAGGACTTCTGAGCAATCTCAAGCGAGTACATAGACCCCTCTTTTACTGTTTTCCAAACGTTTTGGGGTGAAACACATGTGCCTACCTGTTACTTTCATGCTTTTCCATGTTTTCATATCATATGCTTGCTATGTTCATTAGTACACTATTAGTACATCGTTTTACATTACATTTTATGCTATGTATGTCCATTTAGTTCATACTTAGTACATCGTTTCACATCACATCACATGCTATGTATGTTCATTTATTTGCATACTTAGTACATTTGTTTTCACCACATGCTTACATTTTGTTATGACATTTGGTTTGTTTAAATGAGACAATGTACATTCATTAACACCGATCATGCCGCTCGGTAGTAGGTAGTGGTACCATAGGACTTGACAAATCCCATTCCTGAAATCTCGGGTTTGTTTGGACGTAAGGAATGACCGAATCCGAATACATATTCTTTAGATAACTCATTATTACATAGTTATCCGACTGTCGCAAGGCTTGGATGTATGAATTTTCACAATACCGCATAAATGTTTATATCAGTATAGTATGCATTTTCACAGAACATAACTTTGATTTAAACCAAGTTTTACTTCAATACTATGTTCTTGTGCATATGGTTTAGTTGATGCATTTCACTAGCCATACATATCATTTTTGGTTACACATTACATGGTTTACATTTGACACATAAACACTTTTGACATTGGTTATACATTACATGATTTACATATGGACATAAACATTTTAACATATTATTTCAATACATTTGGAAGTTGGTTTAAACATAGACATCTTACATTGTTGGTTTGGTTTGAGTAAGTGATTTAATTAACGAGGCGTGTGTAATACGATACAAGCATGGTGGATACGCCGCTGGTACTTCCTATATATAAATGATTGTATGGTATTGCATATCGTTGCGTTATTTGAAAACATTTCAATTTAGACATATAACATTTTATACAAATAACATACTTTTCACAATACATTGTTTTATAAACAACTTAACTTATACAAACTCATTTTACATGGTTATTCATTTAACCATGCATTATTCTCTTATTTATACGTATCATCTGAACTTATTGTTTTTCAAATGATTTACAAAGACAAAGCAAATTACAAGGTTCATGACTAAACATTTTCTTAAACAGAAGTCATGAATCTTATTTTCACAAAACCTATGTACTCGCCGGCATTTTTATGCTGACGTACCTATTTTCACATGTGTTTCAAGAAATGAAGCATAGGATTGATCAAGATACACTTAGGCGGACATGGGCCTTAGTGACAATAAAAGATGCAAGACTAGTTATTTATGTTATGTTTCTTTGATGTCAAGACATTGTAACTCGTGTACTTAATAAAACAATATTTAAATTTCCATGTGTTATGAAACAATGATTCTGTTACAACACTCCCCGATGTTTCCGCCACGTTTTGTTGTTTTACGTGGTCGGGGTGTGACAAAACACACTTTGTTCTTGAATATCATTCTCACTCCTCTGTCTAAAAGTCTGATTTTGAGGCGATTTAAGAGGAGAAGGTTTTTAAGGGTGGTTGCCCTCCTCTGTCTAAAGTCTGATTTTGACTTTATTAAAAGTCAAACGTCGCTCTTTGAAGCCAATGATTCTTTTTTCATGAATCAACATCATCATCATACTTAGTATATCCCATCATACTCATGAATCAACAACCCTTTCATCTATTCAAACACAGAAAAACAGTTATGTCTGTTGCTGCTGCTGCTGCCAAACTTATTATTGTTGTTGTTGTTAATTACACGGATGTTCCTTTGGTATAAAAATTCGTGGATTAAGTTGCTCCATTTCAATTTTAAGAGGCTGTGATGATTGAGTTTCAATGTGTCTGAGTGAAATCGAGCAAAGATGACATTGTTCGCATCTTGGCAGGGCAACCCAGGTGGTCATGTGATTGATTGAATGAGTTTATGGTTTCACATGGCAACCGGTTGGTATGCAGCCATGGCGGATTTATCCACTCTGTTCGCTGTTTACAGATAGCCTTATAATCGTTTTATTATGAGCCTCCAAATGGTTTCATCTCATTTTTTATCATTTCATTTTTTACAAAATTATGAGTTAACTATTGAAAAATGAACCAAAAAAGGAAAACCAAGAAAGATAAGATCAAAGATGTATTCAGGAATATTAATGTGGTATATACAAAGTTGCTCTAAACCAGTTTCATGTACATGTTGTTGCCTTGTTAGTTGTTGGTTGCTACAAGACTGTATGCTGGTCGGGTAAATCCTTCCATTTCATTTCACCATGTTTTCAATCGTGCTATTGATTTTTGTAGCTTTGAAGTTGACATTGATGAACTTTAATGATATTGTTTATATTATGAATTATCAATTTCATTTGTTAGTGTCTTCAGTCCTTTCATTGTTTGTGTGATCATATATGCTTGATGGGTTGGCTGCTAATCTTTCATATCACGCATTAAGTTGACGCTTGCCTTGATTAGAAAATGAAGTTGATCACTTGGATGCAGTGTTTTAAGAGTCGCTAGGCGCTAGTCGGTCAGTGGGGAACCGATTAATTGGATTAAGATTTTTATATATAATTTTCGTTATATATGTACACAAACATTTTTATATGTAATTTTGTAAAGTAGACATGTTTTAACCCCTCATTGGCCTATCTCTTTCTTTCTCTCTCTCTCTCTCTATATATATATATGTATATTTATGTATATATCTATCTGTACCCCGGCGATGAAGATTTTGTTCTGCATATAGTATATTATTCCGAGCATAATAATAATAATAAGTTAGCGGACATTGTGTGAAAATGGGCCCGTATCTTGGCGGGGCAACACGGGTTGTGATGCAGCCATGGCGGTGTCTGACCCACTTTGTCTGCTTTCATATTTGCAGATCTGAGCCAAGAAAACACAGATTGTTGTCGAATATTAATTTGACTCAGACGAAATGAGGCAATTTCAGAGGAGAAGGTTTTTAAGGGTGGTTGCCCTTCTCTTTTTTGGGTAAAGGTTACCCCGGTGATTCTATTAAAACAATCCCAATAAAGTACAAGTAGTGAGGATGTGTTCCACACTAATTCATATGCAGGACATGCCCAGTATATGTGAACTAAAACAAAAACCAAAAACCCTAAGACAACCCATGACCTAGCCTACATTACATCATGAAACTAAGTAGACAAGACCAAAAGACGAAAACCAAAAAGAAAACGACTCATCCTCCATCATCAAAGATGAAGTTGCCACAAACCGGCAACCTCTTTACTCGAATCACAGCATGTCTAGCCATTGGAACCCTTTGTGGAGGAGTTGCTTGCCCTTGCTCTAGAAGAAGAAGGATGTGTTCCCGAAGTCATAAATTCATTAGTTTTGTTGATGCAACAAATATCAGACCAAAGATGGTAGCCGAGTTGGTTAGGCAAAAGGGTTGAAGCATTCAACTTTGCCTAACGCAGGTCGTGGGGTCCCCCCACGTTTGCAAGACGTGGAAGGAGGTTCACTAGTTAGTTTTTGTTATTTGCTGAAGATCCTCATCTGAAGTATATTCAGATTCGGATGTGGGAGCAAATAGAATGTGTGTGGTGGGTGTGAAAGTGAGTGAGTTGCATAAAGCAAATACTCAATGTGAATGACCAGAGTTTAAGGAAACAGGCCTGGTCGAGAATGTCCTAACTCAGTAAATGAAGTGTCACTTATATAGGAGAAGACATCTCCCAAAGAGGCATTTATTTGACTAGCGACCTTGCTTGCAGCGAGGGGCTTACCCTTTCGGGGGTTAAAGCCTTTTGACCCCTGGATAATAGCGTGTGCTCTACAGACCTGCGTTGCTTTTGCGGCTGTGGGTTGGTGAAGCGATCCCTGGATGTGACTGGCTACTGTTCCCGTATTGCTTTTCCCTTCCTCACAGCTTTTTAACCTTTGAACCATTTAACCCTTTGAGCGTTTACGTATTTAGTCATTTTATTTAGTCTCGGGCTACCCCCGTCACCAGCCCCCCAAGTCAAAGGTTTTTGGGGAATGAGCTCAAAGACTTCTGACTTTTATACGTGTATTTTTTTGCCTAAAGGTTTCAAGGGTTCGATGCTTGAAGGCTTGAAGGGTTGTGAGCAGTTAATTTTTGAATTTTAAATAACTGACAATTGATGTGATTGATGTATGGCGGTTCATAGGGTGGCAGTTACTGTTTGCCATTATTACCCCTATTGTAGGTTATTTTATATTTACATATCTCATTTATTTACACATTTTACTTTGGATAAACATCACTTTGCTCCTTTTTTCTCTCCGGTATCCCCTTTTTCACAAAATCAGGTCAGTTCCGATTTGCTTATCTTTTCTTTAATTGTTCATTGTGATGGGTGCTCGGAAGGATATGGCAAAATCCTTCTCTCGACTGACCCAAGAGGAAGTCGATTTATTTTGTGTGGAATGGGGAATAGGGACAAAGTATAAACCGGTTGCACCGGCTTGTGATAAATCTATCAATGCATGTCCTTCTGGTATAATTGTCTTGTATTGCCGTCATTTCGAGTTTTCAAATCTTCGTTATCCGTTTTCAAACTTTGTCTTGAATGTATTGGAATATTATCAGGTGTCTTTTGGTCAAGTTCATCCCCTAGGCATGGCTAGGGTTTTGCACTTCGAAATTCTGTGTCGGGCCTGTGGGTATGATCCATCTCTGTTGTCCTTCCGTCGCTTTTTTCGGCTTGCTAAGAATGGTGACTGGTTCACCTTTGAAACCAGTCAAGTTGATACTTGTTTAATCTCGTCCATGGTTTCTACACTTGGGGTGTGGAAAGATCGGTTTTTCTGGGTGTCGGAGGAGATTGTCCCTTTCAAACCTGTTTGGAGACACCCAGATGCTGTTCTGAACGAGCCGGAGCCCTCTGATTCCGAGATAAACACTCGCTTCTTAGAAATTCTTAGGGAGTGCCCTTCTAGGCTTCGTCCCTTCCCTAAGCATTTGTTGGTGTTATTGGGTATAAGTAAGTTGTGGGAAAAGGCTAACCGGGATCCGGTGCTTATTAGAGATGGGAAGGGTATGCATTTATTCTTTTCTTGCTTTTTTGTTCCTTTCTATTTATTTGCTTATGTGCTTTTCTATTTGTGTTGTAGCTATGTCTGCCTTGGATTTTATCAAAAGCGATGATACCTCTGACGTTGTTTTTGATGATGTTACTGCTACCCCTGACGAGAATGCGGTTGTTAAGGGTGCCGATTATAGGTTTGAGGGTTCTGGTTATGTCAATGTTTCGAATGTCAAAGGCTTCACCAAGGTTACTGCGTCCAAAGGTTCTACTCGTCGTTCTCAATGCCATCTGAAGGTTGTTGATCAGCCCTCTGGCTCAGAGCCTATTGACGTTAGTGATGATATTGAGGCATCAGAGGATCAAGTTGTGGATGTTGGTAAAGGCAAGGAAAAGGAGTTGATTATTTCGAGCAAGAAGAAGAAATTGGTTAAGAAGGGTACCATTTCTGCTATTCAAGGTTCGTCAGCCAAAAGTGTTGAAAGCTTCGAGGGTTCAGAGGACATTTACGTGCCTAATTGGGGGGTTAAGGTTGGTGACAATTTTAAGGATCCTGTTGTGTGTGCTGAAGCCTTGGCTCATTTTGCTCCTCCCGGTGTTCGAGATGCCATATCTGAGATGGAGGGTGATCATCTTATCTCTAGGATGATGCTCAGTTCCTGCAACCTTTCTGCCTTTTTGGCTGAGGGTGTCACTCGCTTTGCTAAAGGGATGCGGGAATATGAGGAGGCCTCCAAGAAGAAGGAGAAAATGAAGGCTTCAATTGCTGTCATGAAGAAAGAAATCGAGAGCTTTTCTGAGAAGGAGTTGGCTTGGAACAAGAAGATTGAGGAGTTAACTAAGAGGCACGATATTGAGATGGGTGATCTTAGGAAGAGCTTTGAAGCTAACTTATTGAAACTGAAAGCTGACCGGGAGGCCTTGGCTGTGCAACAGAAGGCTTTTGCTAAAGAGAAGGATGGTTTGAAGACTTTGGTTGCACAGGCTACTGCAGATAACCAATGGCTCATTGAGCAGGGTTTTCACCAAGTGGTTACTTATCTGTTACATTCCAAAGAGTTTAACTATACTCTTGGTGATGTTTATACTAAGCTACTCAATCTGGGAAAACACCAAGGTCTTATTGCAGGTTATAAGCTTCACGAGTCTGGCAACCCTTTGGAGAAATCTCCCCTGTACCGTCCCGAGGCTTCTGACGTCTTTAAGAGTTTCGTGGAGCAAATGGAGAGGTTATCATACCCGTATGTAAGTCAAGTTGCTTCTTGTTATGGTAAGCCTCTCTCTGCTTTACAGGAACTGAAGCCGGATGGTTTGAATGAAAAGTTATGCGCTGAACTGCTTGGCTCCCCTTCGAGGAAACGTTCCTTTTCGGGAGATAGTGAAGATACTTTTCCTGGGGAAGCCGATGCTCCGAAGGATGCCAGTTTGGAAGTTTCAGCTGTTGATGATCAAGGTCCGAAGGCTAAGAAGGTTAAGAAGACTAAGAAGGCCAAAGGTAGCAGTTCTGGGGCTACTAAGCCTTCTGTTGATGCCTAAAATTCGTAGCTTTCTTAGCACTCTTAAAACAATTTATGGTATGTAACTTTTAAACAATGTTAGGTTTTCAGGAACCCTTAAGGTTCCTGTTGGTTGTGTTTAGGGCCTGTATGGCCACTTGAACAGTAGTTAATCTTGCAAGTTACTAGGACTTGCCCTAACTTGTGTTTGAAAGTCTTTTAGGGCTTTCTTTGATATGGTATGATGTTTAACTATTTTCTTGTGTGTTATGTTTTTACACTTGTGCCTATTTCATTGAGGCAGTTTGTTTGGCTTTAACCTTTCAAGCCTTTTGGCTGTCTGCTAGTAAGTTGAAGCCTTTGGCGTTTCGGGTTGCTACCCGGGTGGCTTGAAGCCTTGAAGGCTTCTGACTCGGTTTGTATCTTTGTGATTTTTGTCCAAGTGATTTTGTTCTTTTAGATTTTCTTTGTCTTTTTGTAACTTTGTCTTTGTCGAGTTTGTGCTGCCCTTATGTTTTTTATACCTAAAAGGGTTCAGTGCTGCAGACACTTAGCCTTGGTATTTTTAACAAGAAGATATGGCACCTATCCTTTTTATTATTTCTTTGGTTTTCACTTGACTTTTTCAAGCCTGTTTGCGGATTATATTTTTAAGGCTTAGGGAACATTTGGTGTAGGCTGTTCACACCCGTCTATGAGACAATTTTATTTTTTCTTAACAAGTCTCATGGAGTTGTATTGACTTAGGAACTCACCCCTTATATAGGCTCATTTAACCCTTGAACCTATTGAGCGATGTGGTCTGGGAGCTCATCCCCTTACATGGCCCTTGCCATGGAGTTTTTTGCTAGGTTCTCAACCTGATCTTAGGATAGAAAGACAAGTTTGATAAACAACTTCATTCATTCAAGCAATACTTGCTTTTTACAAAAGGTATTCATAGCGTTGTTTTTCAGATACACTTTGATACAAACTAATCTTTTTGTTTTTAAATGTGGAACCTTTTTAGGGTTTTGCCGTTCCAATGCCTCAGAAGCCTTTTGCCTTCTGAATCTGCCAACTTGTAGGATCCACCCTTGTGTGCTTCGAGGATGGTGTATGGACCCTCCCTTTTTGGGCCAAGCTTTCCTTGATTTTCTCTCTTGCTGGCTTCGTTGTTTCTGAGGACCAGGTCCCTTGGCTTGAAACGTTCGTTCTTGACTTTTTTGTTGTAGTAAGCTTCCATCTGTTGCTTGTATTTGGCTTCTTGAATTGCGGCTTGATCTCTTGCTTCCTCTAGGAGTTGTAAATTCAACATGGTCTCTTTTTGGTTTGTTTCGGGATCCATGTTGACAATTCTTTGGGTTACAACTCCTATCTCAGCGGGGATCACAGCTTCGGATCCAAATACCAAGCTATAAGGTGTTTTCTTATGGCTTGTTTTTTCGGTTGTTCTTATTGCCCACAGAACACTAGGCAATTCTTCGAGCCAGTTGTTTTCGTATCTTCCCAATCTTGCTTTGATACCTTCCACTATGCTTCTATTCGTCCTCTCAACCTGACCATTTGATTGCGGGTAAGCCACTGAGCTAAAAACCTGATCGATTTTGTATTCCTGGCACCAAACGCTGAAAGGCTTCTCAGCAAATTGCCTTCCGTTATCAGTGACAAGTACTCCCGGCAATCCATAACGGCAAATGATGTTTTCCCAAACAAAGTCGATGACCTGTTTTCCCGTGATCTTAGCAAGTGGCTTGAGCTCGGGCCACTTGGTGAAATAATCTACTGCCACCAGCAAGAATTTTACTCCCCCTTTGCTTGGGGGGAATGGACCAACAATGTCCGTCCCCCATTTATGGAATGGCCAAGCCGAGGTTATCGGGACTAAGTCATGCTTGGGACTTTTTGGGATTGGTGCATGTATCTGGCAAGCATTACATTTCTTCAATTCTTCAGCTGTATCGCGATGCACTGAGGGCCAGAAATATCCAAGGTTCATGAGCTTTTCAACCACCGACCTAGCTCCAAAGTGAGCTCCACATACACCTTCATGAATTTCTTTGATCAAATACTTACTTTGCTCGGGACCGACACATCTTAGCAAGGGAGCAAGGTAACCCTTTTTGTAAAGGGTTTCTCCTTGTAGTATGTATTGCCTTGCCTTGATTTCAGCCCTCTTAGCTTCCACTTGATCATTGGGTAATTCACCATTTTTAAGGAACTTTTTTATGGGAGTCATCCAGTTTGGTTCTTCTTCGGTAACTACATCTTGAACTTCCAATTCATTGATTGATGGAGCCTTCAACACTTCTACCAGCACTTTCTTGGTAAGGTGGGCGAAAGTGAGAGATGCAAGCTTACTTAGGGCATCAGCCTTTTTGTTTTGAGATCTGGGGATCTGTTTGATGTTGCATGCTTGGAAGGTACTCATCAGTTCCTTAGATTTTTCTCTGTATTTTTTCATGTTGGCTTCTTTAGCTATGTAGCTATCATTCACTTGGCTTGAGACCAGCAACGAATCTGTGAATACTTCAAGCTTTTCAACCTTCATTTCTTTAGCCAGCCTTAGGCCGGCTATTAGTGCTTCGTATTCAGCCTCGTTATTGGTGATCTGAAAATCAAAACGGAGAGCATATGTGAATTCCAGCCCTTGTGGGTTGATCAAAATTAGCCCAGCCCCTAACCCTTCAACGCTTGAAGCCCCGTCGGTAAAAAGCTTCCAGGCTTCAGGGTTGGAAGGTTCAGTAGTGGTGGTGTTTACTTCAGTGATCGCTTGGTTTGGGACTTCCACAATGAAATCAGCCAAGACTTGGGCCTTGATAGCTTTTCTTGGGACATAGGTGATGTTATGTTCACCCAATTCTATGGCCCATTTGGCTAACCGCCCCGAGTTTTCATGTTTTTCAAGCACACTCTTAATAGGTTGGTCGGTGACCACTTGTATGGGGTGTGCTTGGAAATACCTTCGAAGCCTTCTAGCTGTCTGAACTAGGGCTAGGGCAAGTTTTTCAAGGGGAGGATATTTTGTTTCAGCTAATTTAAAGTCTTGCTGAAAAAATAAACGGGTACCTGGGCCTTGTCTCGCTCAATGGTGAGGACTGCACTGATGGCCTCGTCAGCAATTGAGAGGTACACCGATATTAACTCCCCAGTTTTTGGTGCCGCAATATCTGGTAGGGAAGCTAGATGTTGCTTCATTTGGTTGAAAGCTTCTTCAGCTTCTTCAGTCCATTTGAAATCCTTCTTGTCTGAGCAGTTCTTGAGCATTTTGTAGAAGGGTAGGGATCTTTCGGCCAACTTTGAGGTAAAACGCTTCAAGGCTGCAAGCTTCCCGTTTAAGCTTTCAACCTCCTTCTTAGTTTTTGGTGGTTTGGTTTCAAGGACGGCTTTCACTTTGTTTGGGTTGGCTTTGATGCTTTGTTTTCCAACAATGTGACCCAAGAATTTTCCCTCCTTGGATCCAAATGAGCATTTTTCCGGATTAAGCTTCATGTTAACCTTTCTGAGGTTCTTGAAAGTTTCTTGAATATCATCAAGCATTTGATATTCTGTCTTGCTTTTAATCACCAAGTCGTCGACATATGCCTCCATGTTTTTGCCAATTTGGCTTTTGAAGGCTTTGTCAACGAGCCGTTGGTAGGTTGCTCCAGCATTTTTGAGGCCGAAAGGCATCTTTTGATAACAAAAGATCCCTTTGTCAGTGTGAAAGGCTGTTTTTTCCTCATCCTCTTCCTTCATGAGGATTTGGTGATAACCTTTGTATGCATCAAGAAAGCATTTGAACGAGTAACCTGTGAGGGAGTCAACCTTGAGATCAATTTCTGGTAGTGGATAGCAATCCTTAGGACAAGCCTTGTTAAGATCCTTGAAATCTATGCACATCCTCCAAGAGTTGTCAGGTTTCTTGACCATAATTGGGTTTGCAACCCATGATTGGTACTTGACTTCTCGGAGAATGCCGGCTGATACAAGCTTTTCAACTTCTTGGTAGGCTGCTAGACTTCTCTCGGGTGCCAGGCTTCTTTTCTTTTGGACCACAGGCTTGACATCCGGCGGTATTCTTAACTCATGCTCTGCAATTTTCCGAGGGATCCCGGTCATATCTTCTGGACACCAAGCGAATACATCGCTGTAATGTGTTAGCAACTTTTCGAGGTACGAAAGGGTCTCTTGAGAAAGGTTGGGGTTGACCCTTATTCTTTGTTCAGGGTACTTAGGGTTTATGACCAACCTTTGCCTGTCTTCTTCGCTGTTTGAGCTTTCACCCTCAACCATGTAAGCTTCCTGAGAGGGTTGAAGGGTTGCTATGCCCCTCTCGGTAGGGAATTTGACTGTGTCATGGCCAACAGACACAGCCATGTAGAATGCACACTGTCCTGGTCTTCCGATGATCACGTCATAGCTTGAGGGGATGTTGATAACCACAAAAGTGAGTGGTTGGGTTCTTTCTTTCAAACCTTCGCTGAAACGAACATTAAGTTTTAGTTGCCCTAAAGGCTTGAGGGGTATATCGGCGATACCTTTTATGGAGGTTCCAGAGGGTTGAAGCCTTGAACGTTCTTCATTACTCAAACGGTTGAAGAATTTCTCGAACATGATTTCAGTGGTTGCCCCGGTGTCTATGTATGCCCTGCATGTTTGCATCGTTCCCACGGTAGCTTCCACCACAAGAGGGCTAGAGAGGGGGTCTTTTTCCGTTGGGGGAAAACAGACACACTGAAGCTCCCAAGCTTCCAACCGCTGTCTTTTATGAGGAACCCTTCCATCAAAATCCACCATATTGACTTCCTTGCCTTTTCCTTCAGCCATTTTGTCCCGGACTCCCTTTACCAAATGAGCGAGTTCTCCGGACTTAACAGCTTCTTCAATTCTTTTCTTAAGTTGGAAGCAATCATTGGTGTGGTGACCTTTTTCTTCATGAAACTCACAGTATTGTGTGGAGTTTTCATTTTTCCTGCTTTTGGGGAGAGGCCTAGGAGGCCAAAAGTTTTGTTTAACTTCTTCTGTTGCAAGGATTTCTTGAGGGGTCTTTGTGAGGGGTGTGAAACTTATTCCTTTTTCCCTGCTTGAAGGGTTCCGGCTTTCAGACCTTCGAGGGTCTGAACCCTTTGACCGCCTGTCATAGGAGTTGAAGTTCCCCCTTTTTCTAGCTGGACTATTGCTTCGCCAGCCGGATCCTCTTTTTCTTTCTTCTTTAATGTCTACTGCCTCCTCTCCCCGGATGTGGGCTTCAGCCCTTTCGAGAGCTTCTTCCAAGGTCTTGGGCAGGGATTTGTTGAAATCTCTTGTGAGATATTTAGAGGTGATGGCGTTCATGAAACCATCCACTCTCATTTTCTCGTCTGCCCCTACATAAGTCAGACCTTCCTTCTTGTATCGTTCAATGAATGCACGAAGACTTTCATCATCATGTTGCTTTATCTGGAAGATTACTGTTGCGTCTTTAACGTAACGCCTTTGTTGGGAGAAATTGGCCAGAAAACCCTTGCTAAGGTCGTCAAAGCTTCGAACGCTTTGAGCGGGTAGGTCGTTGAACCAGATTCTGGCTGATCCGACAAGGGTTTGCATGAACATTAGGCAACATTCAGTGTTTGACCGTTTCTCTATCCTTGCTGCACCGGTGAAGATCTGAAGATGGTCCTCAGGATCTTTAGTCCCATCATACGTCCTGATGTGGGATGGCATCTTGATCTTTGCTTGGAAATCATAATCGGCTATTTGCTTTGAAAAGCATGAAAGGTTACTTGGCTTATATGGTTTAGCCAAGTCTTCTTCAGCCCTTGCATCCACATTATTGCCATTTCCGTTATTTCCCTGAGTGGGTAGCACCTGATTAATAAAGTGTTGCCACGGGAAGTTGGCCATCATCTGGGTCATCATATTGGGCATGAGGTTGAAGCCTTGAAGGCTTCCTGGGGCAACTGAGCAGTTTATTCCAAGGGGAGTGTTCATAACAGCACTTCGTGCCAAAGGGAGCACGGACAGAGCTTGCTCCCATGTGGTTGTTGTAGATGCTGGCAAGCTTGTTACTGGGGACTGTAGGAGCTGATCAAGGGTCAGCTCATGTCCTAGAGGAGCACCACTAGTAAGTGGTTGGGAAGAGAAGATAGGGTGCACTGTAGGATGTGTCATTGTGGACAGATATGGGTGAGGGTTTGAAGGATTACTGGGACCAGCCTCATTTCTAGTTGTAAAAGGAAGGGGAGGTGGCCCAGGAGACAACGTTGGTTCCGGCTCGTCGTAATCCAGGCGGATTCTCACCCCCTTTTCTCTTTCTCTATTCACATGCTGGTTGAGGAGAGACCTCAATTCCAGGAAGTTATTGGCAACCCCCTCGGGGGTAAGTTCAACACGTGCCGGAGTGTCAGAGACACCGACATTGGGAGACGGAACTCCGGATCTGGACGGAGTGGGTGTGTTGATGGTGAGGAACTCGGGTGTGCTCCCCGGAGTTGAAAAAGAAGTTGGTATAGCCACATGAGCTTGGCTACTACCCGGGGTAGAGGTGTTTGGAATCTGATTTACTTCACCCGGGGATCCACTTTCAGACATGGTGATTTTAAGTGAAGAGAGCTACACTACTAGGTCTTTTTGAGGAGAAATAGCGGCGTAGCCCCACGGTGGGCGCCAACTTGTTGATGCAACAAATATCAGACCAAAGATGGTAGCCGAGTTGGTTAGGCAAAAGGGTTGAAGGGTTCAACTTTGCCTAACGCAGGTACGAATCTAGCATCTTAGGTACGAATCTAGCATCTTAGGTTGTCACACCCCCAAAATCCACATGCGGAGTACCACCGCTTGGGGGCGTGACTGACCAGGATCCAGCCACCAATTATACTGAGCATTAGCTAATCGTAAGAATGATCACCAACCATAATAGTTGGTAAACATCATAGTTTAAAGTTCAAAAGTTCAAGTTCAAATAACAGTTTAAGTAAGTAGCGGAAGCATAGGCAAAATAATTTAAACAAGGTTCGTAGTTCAGGTTATTTAGGACCCAACACATGGGTTAGACGACCACTACACATTCCCAAGCTGCAAGCTCCTGAGTCACTGGGTACCTGCAAAGCATGCAGTAGGGTATCAACAAAAATTGTTGGCGAGTCCACGAGTTGTCCAGTTTTAATTACCAAAAACTTGTTTCACCAGTTAATTTATCCGTTTATACATGCGATGGGGAGCTACCCCACAAGTAAGCGACTAAACTGTTTTTACAATACCGAATACTATTCATCCGTACGTTTCCGTAGAGTGCCCCGTTTGTCAATGTTCTATCATCATTGACGGTTGCCAGAGTACATTAGTTCACGCCCGATCCCATACGCGGGCACGGTGTGAGGTTGGTGAGACCTAAATAGCGCTATCAACTAATAACCCGTTCGCCTGACCCCGGCGACTAATCGGTATTAAGAAGTGAGGACTTGAGTGATAGAGTTTTGTTTAGTGTTGCTTGTTGCATCCAGTATAAACAGTAATTAACTAAAAGTTCCGTTTAAGGGGAGAGAAGTAGGTTTGTATCCCTTACGAGGGGATAGCGTTGCTTAAGTTTTCGTTTCCCAACCACCGGGAACGCATGCTTTATTAGTTGTGAACTCACCTTGGGTTGCTCGGTAGATTATTTACTTGGTCAATCACGTTGGTCACCACGTCCTAGCATGGTCACCAATACAGGTCAAGTTGGGGTACAAGTATTCACGTATAATCTACACATAACTAACACATAGCATACACAACACATGATCATCCAGCAAGTTATCGGGCCTATTCTGATACGTAGCAGTTAAACAGTGAACATCAACAACTATCATACAAATCATAAGTGTTATTGGGCCTATCAGATCACACTAACAGTTAACAGCATCACAGAATCCAAATAGAACGGTATGCACAGCCCACATGTCCTTGGCCCAATAACGGAGACAAGCAGCCCACTTGAGGCAAGGTGGTCTCGACTCGAGAACGTGCGGTCTCGAGTCGCAACCACGAGATTTCGAGTAATGCCGGTACGAGTCGCAATCTTGGAGGTTGCGAGTCCAATCTCGAGTCGCAACCGAGCGGTTTCGAGTTGTCATGGTTTGGTTTCGAGTCGCAACCGGAGGTTTCGAGTTGTCATGGTTTAGTCTCGAGTCGCAACCAGGCTAGTTTCGAGTTGTCATGGTTTGGTTTCGAGTCGCAACCGGAGGTTTCGACTCGCAACCACAGTTACGTGCACCAGAATCCTTCTAGAACCTGTCCAATGTACTAGCCAATAGAATTTCATATTTGTGATAATGTGTATTAACCAATAACATTCCACCAACATGTTTTCTTGTCCGGTTATCAACCAAAATGGATCAAATAACATGATTTTCAAATATTTTTGTGATATTCATATTGTTCTTCATATTATTCATCATATTATCAAGCAATCACATTCACTAAGATTCAACATTCATTTTCAGTTATGCATGTCATTCGATATCAAAACCATCTAACCAAACATCTAACATCAATCGGATAATACAACCAAGCAATTATGAGCAAAATAGCTAAGATAGAAGGATCATCCTAACACTTCACATAATCCGAATGGTCCTAATCCTCTTTTTACCCAACCGTTCACATACAAAACATGAAGGAGCATGGTTAATCAAGCAAAACATGTTACTCATATCATCAAACAAGCATCTTTGCATAACCATCATACACAACAACAATCTTTAAACATTCAACCAAAAGAGATACTAACCGGCTAGACTTAAGGTGTGAGACTATGATGAACAAGCTTCAAATTGAGAATGATGAGCTAGAACCGAGAGTCCTTGGTTGAATCCGAGAGAAGGAGCTGGGAGGAGGTTTGTGATGATGTTGCTAGGGTTTTAGGGTTTTAGTGAGAGAGAAAGAGTGAGTGAGGGAGGGTGTTTGCAAAAATGGAAAAGGTTGGTCACCCTCAAGGGTTTTATACCCGTCTCGAGTGGGTTGAGGGCTCCCGAATGGGCTTTTCGGTTGCATGGCCCAACCGGCCCGCTTGTTACTGTTCACTCGAGACCAGGAGTGGTCTCGAGTCGGATCCTTGGGGTCTCGGCTCACTTGTAATACACACACATATATATAACGTACATACATACAGCACATAATAACAGAAAATCCATAGTTTCTCATTTAATAATATACGTACATGAAATGTTTAAATCAAGAAGGTTGCTCGGGAAACCCGAAGTGTCACATAGGTACCCCTATCTTAGAAGTAAGCAAACTAAGACCATCCTCGGTATATGCCGCCAACGGCACATCATGCATCTTGACCCAAACAGGGATAGCTTTTATATCTTCCTTTTCCAACTTGATAGAGGCCGACCACTCCTTCAAAATTATCGGAACATTTCTAATCATCCAAGGACCATCCTCTACCATTTTATCCATCCCTTCCTTTGTTTTGAACTTAAAGAAAAAGAAACCATTCGCATTCATCATTAGTCTAGAGAGACCATATTTAACCCAGTTGTTCTTTGCAAAGTAATCCACCACAGGAAAAGCCAGACGTTTACCCAGAAAATATCCATACAAAGTGTTGGCATACCTGTCAGTTACTTGTTTAACCGAAGACAACGGAATAACGACATCAGCTCCGTCAACAGACTCGATAGATTCCATCATCCGAAAATTAACCTTCACATTCTCCTTAGCGTTATTCACTATTTTAGCAAAAGACAAAGGTTCGGCAGCCCCAGAAAATCTTGTGTTCAACTGACCAGCCAAAGGAGTCACAGCCCCAGAAAGCTTTATACTCCCCTGATCGGCCGACAAATTCACTCCATCAACAACTGTTGTTTGCGAGAACAGTTTATCCAACTGAACCGGTGACGTGACCTTTGTGAGTTCGTCGATGATGTTTACACCACGTCTTGGCTGTATAGTGTTCCCATCAACATTAAGAATTCGATCAGCTATTTCTTTAAACGACAGTGGCGGCTTACCAGCAGGTTTCATGCGTTCATCCATTCAACCCTAATCTGATCAAACGGAATAGGTATGACGGCTGAAAATAAAAGAACCCTGACAAACCCTAGCAGCCGTCAAGCAGAAATTCGTTCAAGATTTGTATACCCAAACCAGATATAAGAATCGGAACCCTAAACTCAACAAACGAAAGCAGTAGATTACGGAAATCACAAAAGAAACTGGAACCCTAAACTCGAAATCAGAAATCTACAGCTTAGCATACGAACGAAATAGACATAAATCCTAATCTCGAATAAACCCTAATCTGATTACAATCGATTAGAAAACTAAGGAGCGTAATCAGGTACTCCCTAGATGCTAAGCAAGATCGATCAGAACCAGGGTTGGATTAAAAAGAGGATTGTTTCACAGGATCGCCCAAATCGCCCTATTCGCCCAGAGAACCTTCATTCGCGCTCTGACTTTTCAGAGTCCGATTTTGACTTTTTTTTATAGTCAAATATCCGTTCTTTGAAGCCCATGATTTTCTTCATAAATCAACAACCCTTCATCTTTCAAAGATATTATTATAGTTAGGGGGTGTTTGGCTAAGCTTATTTAATTGCACGGATGGTCCTAAAAAAATAATGGATGATATTGAATTGCTGGAATCTCAGTCCATAATTTCAATTCTTGTCTGTTGAAGATGATGATGAGTTTTAAGAGGCTGTGATGATCAATTTCAATGCGTCTTAGTGAAATTGAGCAAAGATGAGATTATCCGCATCTTGGCAGGGCAACCCAGATGGTCATGTGGTTTCACATGGCAACCGTAAGTATGCAGCCATGCCGGATTTATCCACTCTGTTCGATTGTTTACAAATCTGAGCCTGATAATCGTTTTATAAACAGTACGGGTATACATCTGTCATGTTTTTAGTTGGTACTTTCGATGATGCCAGTACTGAACCCACAAAAGCGGTATGATTGTCGGTTGGTTTTGACTTACGTTGGCCGGAACCATCAACCATCACTTTATATAATGCTTGAGATTATAGGCCGATTACCAATATACACGTTCTACATTATTGTAAGTCCCATGTATCCCAGTCGTCATGATGTAAATAATAGCTTTAGTTTATTTTATTTGAAGAATAGTATTAATTTTTAGTATATAGAAACATTTTAAGGTTTTTTTTTGTTGTACGTTTTTTTTTTTCTCAGGCCCGCGCTTTTTTTGCGCCTTGCGCCTAGGCCCCAGGCGAGGCTTATGCGCCTTGAGTGCGCCTAACGCCTTTAATAACTACGAAATAAGCTACAAGATTTTCGTGATTTAAAAGGCTATGATGATCTATTTTAGTGATTTGAACAATTTTGAGATTATCTGCATCTTGGCAGCGCAATCTGCATGGTTATGTGAAACAAAGATCTATATCTCTCTGTTTTGCATTGCATCTAGTAAGTATGCAGCCATGGCGGTGTATCCGTTTTGTTTAGTTGTTTATAAATCTGAGCCTCATAATGAAAGTATTGGATCATGTTGAGCTGATTACTTTGTCCCCATTGTTCACGATTAATCAACAGCCTTGAGGGGCAGAAACAAAAGTTGAAGGATGAACATTTGTCGCATTTTAAGTGGTTGTGACCGTGTGACGATGAATGTCATTGCAGTCAAGTGGATTTGAGCAAAGTTGAGATTGTCTGCATCTTGGCGGGGCAATCTGCATGGTTATGTGAAAATAATTTTGTGTCTTTCACATTGTAGCCGGTAAGTTTGCAGCCATGGCAGATTTATCCTCTTTAGCAATTGTTTGCTGATCTAAGCCTCATTTCACACTGCATGAAAAGATCCGCCAGTGGAATGCCGTTTGCTAGTTGGTTTTGACTTACGTTGACCGAGACCGAGTTAGTTCGTCTCAAAATCTGGTTTGTGCACCTCTACAATAGTACAATCAACCATCACTTCAATTCAAGGTGAGCATCATAGGCCCATATAAATTGCCTAGGCGATGAAGACGGTTTTCTGCATTTAATTTTTCTGAGCATGGGTTACCACATAATGGGTGAAACTGCGCTTGTAACTTGGCGGGGCAACACGATTGATGTTGTAGCCATGGCGG
Source organism: Helianthus tuberosus (assembly GCA_030545235.1). Taxonomy (NCBI): domain Eukaryota; kingdom Viridiplantae; phylum Streptophyta; class Magnoliopsida; order Asterales; family Asteraceae; genus Helianthus; species Helianthus tuberosus. The sequence goes on along the minus strand of CM060370.1, from coordinate 107,332,789 downwards.
TGCCCGATCCCATATGTTCAGTTCCAGACTTAGGGGATGTTTGGCATCTTCTGAATGGTTAAGTGCTTAACAAGTAAGATGTCTAAATCATTAAGTGCTGAACCAGTAAGAGGTCTGAACCATTAAGAGCCAATAAAATGCTTAATTATTTTGAGGCAAATGTCTGACCAATTCATATTAGAGGTCTTTAACCATTCAAACTCTGTATTATGCTTAACCATCCAGACATCTGCTCGCGAAACAAACAGTCTGAACCAGTAAGAGATAGAGGTCTAAGAGGTCTAAACCAGTAATTCCATTAAGAGCTAAACAAACAGTCCCTTACAGATCTGAGCCGTTCATGAGAAATCATGTTAAAATTTCGGGCTTACAAGTCGTAGAGAAATGTAACATCACTAAGATATCATGCAATGATGCAATATGTACGACTTGAAATCCGATTTTGACTTTATTAGTTTTGTTACTAAACTGTTAAGAACAGATACGACACTTGATCTTAGCCAAAAGGCTGAGAAAGGCATGCATTAGTTTTGTTACAGCTGATTATCTGATTTTGATTGTTCATTATCATGCATCAGTTTCACACTAGGATAACATGAAAATAGTGTATATGTACATGATGCTTCTTGGCATGGCACACTATATGGCTATGTGAATGATTTTTGATCCTTGCCTTGATTAGAAAACGAAGTTGATCACTTAGATGACGGAAAAAATACATCACTAACAATAACCATGTTTTGTACAAATCATCACAATATGTTTATTTTGGTAATTATTCCGAACATAATAAGTTAGCGGAGGACGCGTGTGAAAGTTAGCCCGTATCTTGGCAGGGCAACTCGGATTGTGATGCAGCCATGTCGGAGCCTCATTCACTTTGTCCGCCGCTTTCGTATTTTTTGCAGATCTGAGCCTAATGTCCCAAAAGGAAACGGTATCTATTTTCTGATTTGTAGTTTAAACAATTTCACTTATTGATGCAATATCTACGTCTTGAAGTCCGATTTTTACTTTATTAGTTTTGTTACAGCTGATTATCTGATTTTGATTGGTTCCTAGTATGCATCAGTTTCACATTCGGATAACCATAAAATAGTGTATTTGTACATGATTCTTTTCTTGGAATGGCTATAGTTGTTAACAGCGAGCGTAGCGGTCGCGCTATAGCGCGCTACGTAGCCGTCGTAGCGTATAGGTCTAGGCTCGCTATTAGGGTTGTAGCAATAGATAGCAATTTTAATATAGCTATAAAATAGCTGGATTTTAAGTTTTTGTTAAATATACATGTAAAATAGCATATATACCAGGGTATTCTGATATCATATAAATATAACATTTTTAAATTTTTTTCTAGTGTATCACTATATGTAAAATAGCCGCCCGCTATTTATCGCTATTCGCTATGTAGCATATAGGTACCTCATCGCAATTTTTCGCTATTCGCTACTAACAACTATCAGAATTGCAAACTGCATGGCTATGTGAATGCTTTTTTATCCTTCACATTGAAAGTGGTAAGTTTGCAACCGTTGCTGGTTTGATTTGGGTTATGTCTAACGGGTTAAATTGTCTGATGAAAGGTGCCCAATATGTATTTTGATGCATAAAACCCATTGGGTTTGTTTAATGCATGAAAGGCTATGGTGATAAATTCCAGTGATTTCTCTATGCATTCGAACAAATTTGAGATTATCTGCATCTTGGCAGGGCAACTCGGATGGTAATGTGAAACAAAAAAATTATATCTCTCTGTTTTGCATTGCATTGCATCTAGTAAGTTTGCAGCCATGGCGGTGTGTCTCTTTTGTTTGATTTCTTACAGATCTGAGCCTCATAATGAATGTACTGGATCATGTTGAGCTGGTGATTTTTGTCCTGTTGTTCTACATGGATGGTCATGTGGTATATAACAGATTATGGGTTAAGTTCCACAAGATTTAATTACTAGAATCTGAGTCCGTATTTTCACATCGTCTCTTGAAGAATTGAAAAATTTTAAGAGGCTGTGATGATAAATTTCAATGTGTTTGAAACTTTGAATGAATATGAGCTACGATGAGATCATCCGCATCTTGGCGGGGCACAACCTGGATGGTGATGTGAAAGATTGAAGATATGACTGACTTTGTTCTTTCACATGATAACCAGTAAGTATGCAACCATGGTGGATTTATCCTCTTTGTTCGATTGTTTACAAATCTGAGCCTCAAAATCGTTTTATCTCAAATTTTAATCATTCATTTTTTACTTTATTTTGATTCAGCTATTGACAAATGTTTTGCTATAATCTCTACAATTGTGGTATATACAATGCTGTTCTGAACCAGTTTTATGTGCATGTTGTTGCCTTGTTCTAAGCATTGGTTGCTACTTTTGAAATCGAAAGTATCATTTATCATCATCATTATCATTATACATTAAAATGATTACTGCAGGGTATTAAATAATTTTTGTTAGTTGATGCTATCGTTCTGTGACCGCTTGGTAATTAGTAATTACCAAGGTTGGAGAACTCGCTAGTCGCTAGCGGGTCGGTGAGGTAGGGACTAGCGACTACTCGGGATTAATCGGGATTAATCGGATCAGACTTTTTATGTATAATTTTAAGTTTTTATACATATATACATATATTTTTATACGTAATTTTTTTAAGTGGACACGTTTTGACCGGAATGTGGGAGGTTTTGGCCGGAATATGTGTTTTTTTCCGATTTTTTTCGATTTTTTCTGATTTTTTCTGATTTTTTCCGATTTTTTTTGCTTTTTCCCAATTTTTTCCTATTTTTCCCGACCGACTAGTCGCGATTAGAGCCGACTAGGGCCGATTAGGGCCGACTAGGCCGAGTAGCGATTTTTTCACTGATTAGTGAAAAATTACTCAGTAGAGGTCCGACTAGCGACTAGTCGCCGATTAATCGCCGACTAGTCGCGATTTTTGCAACACTGGTAATTACTGAGTGATTACCAACATATTAGTACTCATTTTTCTTTTGTTTAGAGTGTGTGACGATGATTTGTCGGTAACCACCAAGGGATTACAGAAGAATTACCAACAAAGAGGAGAATGCTATAAAGAAGCTCAATCTTATAAGGAACTAGTAAGATTACCTGCATTACGTTGCGTGCCTACAAGGTTTTGGTCGATATCTATTTGGTGCAATATAGCAGAAATATGCTTAAAAAGAGAATATCTACACATGTTTTACTTCGACTAAAAACCATAAAAATAAATTTAAATTAGACAGTGGCACGAGTTGATTTTAAATTAATTGTAAATGGAAACATAAACATAACTTTAATGAAAATTTAGGTCTAAACGTAACCCAACTTGAAATTATACCAATACATGCCTAAAAATAAGCACATAAGAAAATATTGTTATTTTAAGTTAAAGAATGGTACGACACGTTGCAACGGTGTCAAAACGTAAAGTAACTCTAATCTATACCATCTAATATGAAAAAGCATTCTATTTAGCCCATAAAAATAAATTTCAATTGGACATCTGTAACACCCCGCAAAAACGCTAAACCGCACTAGCTTCTTCAGTGACTGCATGCTAAATTTCGGGACAAAATTTCTTTCAACTTGGGAATGATGTGACAACCCGCTGGTTAGTGTCGTCTAATTTCGTGATCTTTAATTACGTGTCATTACTTTTGACGTTCCGCCACACGTCACTTTCATATGTTATATGTTAACTTGGTTATGTTAAACTTGATTTATTGTGTCGAAGCTAATATATATTAGATGTTTCCTTTGTTTACGAAACTCAAAACTCGCGGCTCGCAATAAAACCCGAACACACCGCACCCCATACCTTGTTTTGTTACGGTTCATGCGAGTCCAACCCGAACACTCCCTTTCGGCCCAATCAAGCCCGACCTGAACACCCTTGTCTCGTAAACTTGTTTACGGCACAAGGCCTCAAGCCCAAACCCCTTTTATGATAATTGGTAGTCTAGGTTTGTTAGAATTCATACTTGATTGGTGATTGATCTCTTATGTGTTCGGTTAGTCATTAGGGTTTCGATTATTGCATGATCTTGGTTTGAAACTTGTTAGTTCTTGATGAATTAGTTGATGTATAACCTGAATTATAATGATTACCTGCTGTATATGATGCACATGGGTCGTTTTGTTTGCTAAGTAATCGTTTTTGGAAGTCGGGTAACAAAACAAATTATGCCCAAAAAGTAACAACCGACTTTAATAGGTGGTAACGGGGTCTAAGCTTAACAAAAATGTGTTCGGGTTTTATTGTGAGCCGCGAGTTTTGAGTTTCGTAAACAAAGGAAACATCTAATATATATTAGCATCGACACAATAAATCAAGTTTACCATAACCAAGTTAACATATAACATATGAAAGTGACGTTTGCGGCATTTGCCGTTCATGAAAAGTCGTAGAGAAAGGTAACATCGCTAAGATGTCGTGCAATGATGCAATATGTATGACTTGAAGTCCAATTTTGACTTTATTAGTTTTGTTACTAAACTGTTAAGAACAGATACGACACTTGATCTTAGCCAAAAGGCTGAGAAAGGCATGCATTAGTTTTGTTACAGCTGATTATCTGATTTTGATTGTTCATTATCATGCATTAATTTCACAATGTTAGGATCACACCAAAATAGTATATCTGTACATGATGCTTTGGCATGGCACACTGTATGGCTATGTGAATGATTTTTGATCCTTCACATTGAATGATTTGGGTTATGTTTTATGTGTAGCGGGTTAAATGGCCTCAACAGTTGATTTGGGTTATGTTTTATGTGTAGCGGGTTAAATGGCCTGATGAAACCCATTGGGTTTCTTATCTCATTGGTAACGAAACAGTCAATTGTATATGTATATCTCTGCATCTGTGTTGGCGATGAAGATTTCGTTCTGCATATAATATATTATTATTCCACTTCCACATAATAATAATAATAAGTTAGCGGATGTTGTGTGAAAGCGGGCCCGTATCTTGGTGGGGCAACACGGGTTGTGGTGCAGCCATGGCGGTGTCTGACTCACTTTGTCCGCTTTCTTATTTGCAGATCTGAGCAAAAAAAAAAACACACTTTGTTCTTGAATATTATTCTCACTCAGACGAAGTGAGGCGATTTAAGAGAAGGTTTTTAAGGGTGGTTGCCCTCCTCTGTCTAAAGTTCGATTATTGACTTTATTAAAAGTCAAACACCGCTCTTTGAAGCCAATGATTTTTTTTCATGAATCAACATCATCATCATCATACTCAGTAAATCCCATCATACTCATGAATCAACAACCTTTTCATCTATTCAAACACAGAAAAACAGTTATCTCTGTTGCTGCTGCTGCTGCTGCCAAACTTATTATTATTATTATTATTATTATTATTATTGCTGTTGTTGTTAATTACATGGATGCTCCTTTGGTATAAAAATTTGTGGATTAAGTTGCTCCATTTCAATTTTAAGAGGCTGTGATGATGAGTTTCAATGTGTCAGAGTGAAATCGAGCAAAGATGAGATTATCCGCATCTTGGCAGGGCAACCCAGGTGGTCATGTGATTGATTGAATGAGTTTGTGGTTTCACATGACAACCGGTAGGTATGCAGCCATGGCGGATTTATCCACTCTGTTCGATTGTTTACAGATCTGAGCCTTATAATCGTTTTATTATGAGCCTCCAAATAGTTTCATCTCAATTTTTGATCATTTCATTTTTTACAAAATTACGATTTAACTATTAATGTAGTATATACAAAGTTGCTCTAAACCAGTTTCATTTCACCTCGTTTTCAATCGTGCTAGTGATTTTTGTAGCTTTGAAGTTGACATTGATTTTTCTTTCTATCTCTTTCTTTCTCTCTCTCTATATATTTATGTATTTATCTATCTATACCTCTATACTTGGATGCAGTGTTTTAAGAATCGCTAGGCGCTAGTCGGTCGGTGGGGTACCGACTAGCGATTAATCGGATTGAGATTTTTATATATAATTTTTAGTTATATATGTACACAAACCTTTTAATATGTTATTTTGTAAAGTAGACATGTTTTAACCCCTCATTGACCTGTCTCTTTCTCTCTCTCTCTATATTTATGTATATATCTATCTAGACCTCTGCGATGAAGATTTTGTTCTGCATATAATATATAATTCCGAGCATAATAATAATAAGTTAGCGGATGTTGTGTGAAAGTGGGCCCATATCTTGGCGGGGCAACACGGGTTGTGATGCAGCCATGGCGGTGTCCGACCCACTTTGTCTGCTTTCATATTTGCAGATCTGAGCCAAGAAAACACAGATTGTTGTCGAATATTATTTTGACTCGGACGAAATGAGGCGATTTCAGAGGAGAAGGTTCTTAAGGGTGGTTGCCCTTCTCTTTCAAAGTCCGATTTTGACTTTTTTTTATAGTCAAATATCCGTTCTTTGAAGCCCATGATTTTCTTCATAAATCAACAACCCTTCATCTTTCAAAGATAACAGTTATTATTATTATTTACTAGAGTTAATTGCATGGCTGGTCCTGGAAAATCTTGAAATTGCTCCTAAAAAAATTACATGGATGGTCCCTGTGATATATAACCAATTATGGATTAAAAAGTTCCATGTTTTAAGAGGCTGTGATGATGAATTTCAATGCGGATGAGGGAAATCGGGCAAAGATGAGATTATCCGCATCTTGGCGGGACAACCTGGATGGTCATGTGGTTTCACATGGCAACCGGTAAGTATGCAGCCATGCCGGATTTATCCACTTTTCTTGATTGTTTGTGGATCTGAGCCTCATTTCACACTTCAATTGATTATTTCGAGTTATGTTTTATGAGTAGTCTAGTGGGCTATAATTGTCTATCTTGGTGCTTGAACCCTCGCCCTCTAATACCTCTAGACCAAATGCCCATTGCCGGTTTGTGCACCTTTACAATCAACCATCACTTCAATTTAAGGTGAACATCACAGACCAATTGTCGATATAAATTCTGGGCGATGAAGATAATTTTCTTCAATAAATTTTTCCGAGCTTTGATTTCCGGATGCTGGGTGAAACTCGGCTCGTAACTTGGCCGGGCAACACGATTTTTGTTGCAGCCATGGCGGTGTCTGGTCCCCTTTCTGTGGTTCTAGATTTTGCATATCTAAGCCTCACACCAGAAATTATGTAGAGGTTTTGAGATTAAGGTGCTGATTGTTTTTTTAGAGGTAAAATGTCTGCAGTCTGCGGATCACATCTGCATACATCTGTTGCAGAGGTTGGTAAAAACATCATTAAGATGTCACGAAAGATAACAATTATTATTAATATTGTTATTATTATTTATTACAGTGTTAATTGCACGGATGGTCCTAAAAAAATTAATGGATGATATTGAATTGCTGGAATCTCAGTCCGTAATTTCCATTTTTGTCTGTTGAAGATGATTTGATGAGTTTTAAAGGCTGTGATGATCAATTTCAATGCGTCTTGAGTGAAATCCAGCAAAGATGAGATTGTCCGCATCTTGGCATGGCAACCAGGATGGTCATATGGTTTCACATGGCAACCGGTAGGTATGCAACCATGGTGGATTTATCCACTTTGTTCGATTGTTTACAGATCTGATGATGATGAGTATGATGATGATGAATGATTTACCCTCCTCAGACCCACCTTAGCTTTGCTATTGGTGGGATTTACTGAGTTTGATGATGATGATGATGAATGATGCCAGTATTGAACCCACAAAAGCGGTACGATTGCCTATTGGTTTTGACTTACGTTGGCTGAAACCAAGCAGGTTTTGCTCAAAATCCGGTTTGTGCACCTCTACAATCAACCATCACTTTATATAATGCTGGATGTTATCATAGTTGTCAATAGCGATTGCTATAGCTCGCTATGTAGCGCATAGGTCTAGTGTCGCTATTAGGGTTGTAGCGATGGATAGCGAGAATAGCGACACTTTATTTATTTATTTTTTAATATAAATAGCAATTACATATAGCTATAAAATAGCTGGATTTTAGGTTTTTGTTAAATATACATGTAAAATAGCATATATACCAGGGTATTTTGATATAATATACATATAAATTTTTTAATTTTTTTTTCTAGTGTATCGCTATTTATAAAATAGCGCCCGCTATTTATCGCTATGTAGCATATAGGTACCTTATTGCTATTTTTCGCTATTCGCCTTTAACAACTATGGATATTATAGGCCGATTACCAATAGACACGTTCTAGATTATCGTAAGGCCCATATATCACAGTCGTCATGATGTACATAAGCTACAAGATTTTTAGTGATATGAACAATTTTGAGGTTATCTGCATCTTGGCAGGGCAACTCGGATGGTTATGTGAAACAAAGATCTATATCTCTCTGTTTTGCATTGCATCTAGTGAGTATGCAGCCATTGCGGTGTATCCGTTTTGTTCAGTTTTTAAATCTGAGCTTCATAATGAAAGTATTGGATCATATTTGCAGATTTTGTTCTGCATATAATATCTTATTCCGAGCATAATAATAATAAGTTAGCGGATGTTGTGTGAAAGTGGGCCCGTATCTTGGCGGGGCAACACGGGTTGTGGTGCAGCCATGGCAGTGTCCGACCCACTTTGTCCGCTTTCATATTTGCAGATCTGAGCCAAAAAAACACACTTTGTTCTCGAAATTAATATTTTGACTCAGACGAAATGAGGCGATTTCAGAGGAGAAGGTTCTTAAGGGTGGTTGCCATTCTCTTTCAAAGTCCGATTTTGACCTTTTTATAGTCAAATAGCCGTTCTTTGAAGCCCATGATTTTCTTCATAAATGAACAACCCTTCATCTCCCAAAGATAACAGTTATTATTATTATTATTTACTAGAGTTAATTGCACGGTTGGTCCTGGAAAATCTTGAAATTGTTCCTAAAAAATTACATGGATGGTCCCTGTGATATATAACAAATTATGGATTAAAAAGTTCCATGTTTTAAGAGGCTGTGATGATGAATTTCAATGCGGATGAGTGAAATCGGGCAAAGCTGAGATTATCCGTATCTTGGCGGGGCAACCCGGATGGCCATGTGGTTTAACATGGCAACCGGTAAGTATGCAGCCATGCTGGATTTATCCACTTTTCTTGATTGTTTGCGGATCTGAGCCTCATTTCACACTTCAATTGATTATTTCGAGTTATGTTTACTGAGTAGTCTAGTGCGCTATAATTGTCCATCTTGGTGCTTGAACCCTCGCCCTTTAATACCTATAGACCAAATGCCCATTGCCGGTTTTGTGCACCTGAGCACCTCTACAATCAACCATCACTTCAATTTTTTATAGCTTTGGTTACCAGATGCTCGGTGAAACTCGGCTCGTAACTTGGCAGGGCAACACGATTTGTGTTGCAGCCATGGCGGTGTGCGATCCCCTGTCTGCGGCTCCAGATTTTGCATATCTAAGCCTCTCACCAGAAATCATGTTGAGGTTTTGAGATTAAGGTGCTGTTTGTTTTTTCAGAGGTAAAATGTCCGCAGTCTGCGGACCACATCTGTAGCAGAGGTTGGTAAAAACATCACTAAGATGTCACGAAATGATGCAATATTTACGACTTGAAGTCCGATTGTGTCTTTATTAATTTTGTTACGAAACTGCATGGCTATGTGAATGATTTTTGATCTGTCACATTGAAGGCGGTAAGCTTGCAACCGTACCTGATTTTATCCTCTTTCTTTGATTATTTACATCTCTAAGCCTCAATGGTTTGATTTGGGTTATGTTTTATGTCTGGCCGGGTTAAATGGCACCTGATGAAAGTTGCCCAATGTGTAATTTTTACCCATAGAACCTGTCTCATTGGGAGTAGCCTCTATCATCTCATTGTCATGTTTGATTTGGGTTATGTTTTATGTCTGGCTGGGTTAAATGGCACCTGCTGAAAGTTGCCCAATGTGGATTTTTAATGCATAGAACCTGTCTCATTGGGAGTAGCCTCTATCATCTCGTTGGTATGCTTGTTTGTTTAATGCGTAAAAGGCTATGATGTTAAATTCCAGTGATTTGAACAACAGCATCCAGAACAACAACAAACATCTTGTGAGAAAATGACCAAATTATCCCTTTCTTCTCTTTCTTTCTTTCTTTCTCTCTCTCTCTCTCTCTCTCTCTGTATATATTTATACCTCGGCAATGGAGATTTTGTTCTGCATATAATATATTATAATTCCGAGCATAAATAATGATAAAAGTTAGCGGACATTGTGTGAAACAGTGGGCCCGTATCTTGACGGGGCAACACGGGTTGTGGTGCAGCCATGGCGGTGTCTGACCCACTTTGTCCGCTTTCATATTTGCAGATCTGAGCCTAAAAACACACTCGTTGTTCTCGAATATTATTTTGACTCAGACGAAATGAAGCGACTTCAGCGAAGAAGGTTTTTAAGGGTGGTGCCCTTCTCTTTCAAACTCCGATTTTGACTTTTTTTTAAGTCAAATATCCGTTTTTTGAAGCCCATGATTTTCTTCATATATTAACAACCCTTCATCTTTCTAAGATAACAGTTATTGTTATTATTTATTGGGGTTAATTGCACGGATGTTCTAAAAAAGTTAATGGATGATATTCAATTGCTGGAATCTCAGTCCATAATTTCAATTTTTTGTCTGTTGGATGATGATTTGATGAGTTTTAAAGGCTGTGATGATCAATTCATTGCGTCTAAGTGAAATTGGGCAAAGACGAGATTGTCCGCATCTTGGCAGGGCTACCCGGATGGTCACGTGGTTTCTCATGGCAACCGTAAGTATGCAGCCATGGCGGATTTATCCACTCTTTTTGATTGTTTACAAATCTGAGCCTCATAATCGTTTTATAACACCGACAACAGCACTGGTATACATCTGTCATGTTTTTTTGTTTTGGTACTTTCAATGATGCCAGCACTGAACGCACAAAAGCGGTATGATTGCCGGTTGGTTTTGATTTACTTGGCCGAAACCAAGCAGGTTTTGCTCAAAATTCGGTTTGTGCACCTCTACAATCAGCCATCACTTTTTATAATGCTGGACATTATAGGCCGTTTACCAATATACACGTGCCCATGTATCCCAGTCGTCATGATGTAAATAAGCTACAAGATTTTTCGTGATTTAAAAGGCTATGGTGATCAATTTTAGTGATTTGAACAATTTTGAGATTATCTGCATCTTGGCAGGGCAACTCGGATGGTTATGTGAAACAAAGATCTATATCTCTCTGTTTTGCATTGCATCTAGTAAGTATGCAGCCATTGCAGTGTATCTGTTTTGTTCAGTTGTTTATAAATCTGAGCCTCATAATGAAAGTATTGGATCATGTTGAGCTGATTACTTTGTCCCCGTTGTTCACGATTAATCAATAGCCTTGAGGGGAAGAAACCAAAGTTGAAAGATGAACATTTGTCGCATTTTAAGAGGCTGTGACCGTGTGATGATGAATGTCATTGCAGTCAAGTGGATTTGAGCAAAGTTGAGATTGTCTGCATCTTGGCGGGGCAGTCTGCATGGTTATGTGAAATAATTTTGTGTCTTTCACATTGTAGCCGGTAAGTTTGCAGCCATGGCGGATTTATCCTCTTTAGCAATTGTTTGCTGATCTAAGCCTCATTTCACACTGCATGAAAAGATCCGCCAGTGGAATGCCGTTTGCCAGTTGGTTTTTGACTTACGTTGACCGAGACCGAGTCAGTTTGTCTCAAAATCTGGTTTGTGCACCTCTACAATCAACCATCACTTCAACTCAAGGTGAACATCATAGGCCCATATAAAGTGCCTAGGCGATGAAGACGGTTTTCTGCATTTAATTTTTCTGAGCATGGGTTACTGCATTCTGGGTGAAACTGCGCTTGTAACTTGGTGGGGCAACACGATTGATGTTGCAGCCATGGCGGTGCCCGATCCCATATGTTCAGTTCCAGACGCTGTTCATGAGAAATCATGTGAAAATTTCGAGTTTAAAAGTCATAGAGAAAGGTAACATCACTAAGATGTCATGCAATGATGCAATATATGTACGACTTGAAGTCCGATTTTGACTTTATTAGTTTTGTTACTAAACTGTTAAGAACAGATGCTACATTTGATCTTAGCCAAAAGGCTGAGAAAGGCATGCATTAGTTTTGTTACAGCTGATTATCTGATTTTAATTGTTCATTATCATGCATCAATTTCACTTCTTGGCATGGCACACTGTATGGATATGTGAATGATTTTTTATCCTTCACATTGAAAGCATTACAGTTTGCATCCGTAGCTGATTTGGGTTATGTTTAATAATGTCTACCGGGTTAAATAGCCTTACCAGTTTGATGAAAGGTGCGCCCATTATGTATTTTAGTGCATAAAACCCATTGGGTTTCGTATCTCATTGGTAACAAAACAGTCAATTGTATATCTATACCTCTGCATTTGTGTTGGCGATGAAGATTTCGTGAAAATGGGCCCGTATCTTGGAGGGGCAACACGGGTTGTGGTGCAGCCATGGCGAACGCAATTTGTTCTCGAATATTATTCTCACTCAGACGAGATGAGGCGATTGAAGAGGAGAAGGTTTTTAAGGGTGGTTGCCCTCCTCCGTCTAAGTTTGATTTTGACTTTATTTAAAGTCAAACACCGCTCTTTGAAGCCAATGATTTTTTTTTCATGAATCAACAACATCATCATCATACTCAGTGAATCCCATCATACTCATGAATCAACAACCCTTTCATCTATTCAAACACAGAAAAACAGTTGTCTGTTACTGCTGCAGTGCTGCTGCTGCTGCCAAACTTATTATTATTATTATTATTATTATTGTTGTTGTTGTTAATTACACGGATGCTCCTTTGGTTTAAAAATTTGTGGATTAAGTTGCTCCATTTCAATTTTAAGAGGCTGTGATGATGAGTTTCAATGCGTCTGAGTGAATTCAATCAAAGATAGAGATTATCCGCATCTTGGCAGGGCAACCCAGATGGTCATGTGATTGATTGAATGAGTTTGTGATTTTTGTAGCTTTGAAGCTGACATTGATGAACTTTTATGATATTGTTTATATTATCAATTGCGGTTGTTGGTGTTTCAGTCCTTTCATTGTTTGTGTGATCATATATGCTTGATGGGTTGGCTGCTAATCTTTCATATCACGCATTAAGTTGATGCTTGCCTTGATTAGAAAACGAAGTTGATCACTTAGATGACTCATAAAATACATCACTAACAATCACCATGTTTTGTACAATGGTTGCTTTTTTCCACCTTTTGAAATTGGACTCGGAAACACAGCGTAACAGCAACAAATCATCACAATATGTTTATTTTGGTAATTATTCCGAACATAATAAGTTCGCGGAGGACGCGTGTGAAAGTTAGCCCGTATCTTGGCAGGGCAACTCGGATTGTGATGCAGCCATGCCGGAGCCTCGTTCACTTTGTCTGCCGCTTTCGTATTTTTTTTTTGCAGATCTGAGCCAATGTCCCAAAAGGAAATGGTATCTATTTTCTGATTTGTAGTTTAAACAATTTCAGTTATTGAGAAATGTATGCTTTAATTTGTTACAGCTGATTATCTGATTTTGATTGGTCCCTAGCATGCATCAGTTTCACATTCGGATAACCATAAAATAGTGTATCTGTACAAAGATAACAAGGTATTATTATTATTATTATTATTATTATTATTTTGTGAAATAATTTTGTGTCTTTCACATTGTGAAATAATTGCAGGGTATTAAATATTTTTAATTTTTATTTGTTAACACTATCTTTTCGTGATCAGTTGGTGATTACCAACTTGAAATTATATCGACACATGCATAAAAATAAGCACATAAGAAAGTATTGTTATTTTAGGTTAAAGAATGGTACGGCCTGTTGCGGCGGTATCAAAGCATACAGTAACTCGAATGTATACCATCTAATGAAAACATATTATATTTGGCCCGAGTCGTTTCCGAACAAAATTTACATAAAAAAATAGACAAATTGAAAACATACATAAAAAAAGCACGAAAATGTATTATATTTGATTCGACTCATTTTCGGAAAAATAAACAAAAATTACGTTAAAACATAGAACAACTGAAACTAATTTAGTGGGTGTTGTGTGAAAATGAGCCCGTATCTTGGCGGGGCAACACGGGTTGTGGTGCAGCCATGGCGGTGTCCGACCCACTTTGTCCGCTTTCATATCTGCAGATCTGAGCCAAAAACATTCTTTGTTCTTGAATATTATTTTGACTCAGACAAAATGAGGCGATTTCAGAGGAGAAGGTTTTTAAGGGTGGTTGCCCTCCTCTTTCAATATCCGATTTTGACTTTTTTTAAGTCAAATATCCGTTCTTTGAAGCCCATGATTTTCTTCATAAATCAACAACCCTGCATCTTTCAAAGATAATAGTTATTGTTATTATTTATTGGAGTTAATTGCACGGATGGTCCTGTGGTTTCACATGGCGGATTTATCCACTTTGTTTGATTGTTTACAAATCTGAGCCTCATAATCGTTTTATAACATCGACAACAGTACTGGTATACATCTGTCATGTTTTTGGTTTTGGTACTTTCAATGATGCTAGCACTGAACACACAAAAGCGGTACGATTGCCGGTTGGTTTTCACTTACGTTGGCCGAAACCAAGCAGGTTTTGCTCAAAATTCGGTTTGTGCACCTGTACAATCAGCCATCACTTTATATAATGCTGGACATTATAGGCCCATTACTAATATACATGTGCCCATGTATCCTAGTCGTCATGATGTAAATAAGATACAAGATTTTTTGTTAATTAGAAGGCTATGATGATCAATTTTAGTGATTTGAACAATTTTGAGATTATCTGCATCTTGGCAGGGCAACTCAGATGGTTATGTGAAACAAAGATGTATATCTCTATTTCGCATCACATCTAGTAAGTATGCAGCCATGGCGGTGCATCCGTTTTGTTCAATTTATGAATGTGAGCCTCATAATGAAAGTATTGGATCATGTTGAGCTGATTACTTTGTCCCCGTTCACGATTAATCAACAGCCTTGAGGGGAAGAAACCAAAGTTGAAGGATGAACATTTGTCGCATTTTAAGAGGTTGTGACCGTGTGACGATGAATGTCATTGCAGTCAAGTTGATTTGAGCAAAGTTGAGATTGCCTGCATCTTGGCGGGGCAATCTGCATGGTTATGTGAAATACTTTTGTGTCTTTCACATTGTAGCCGGTAAGTTTGCAGCCATGGCGGATTTATCCTCTTTAGCAATTTATCCTCTTCTGCATTTAATTTTTCTGAGCATGGGTTACCGCATTCTGGGTGAAACTGCGCTTGTAACTTGGCGAGGCAACAGGATTGATGTTGCAGCCATGGCGGTGCCTGATCCCATATGTTCAGTTCCAGACTTAGGGGATGTCTGGCATCTTCTGAATGATTGAGTGCTTAACAAGTAAGAGGTCTCAATCATTAAGTGATAAACCAGTAAGAGATCTGAACCATTAAGAGCCAATATAATGCTTTACTATTTAGAGACAAATGTCTGACCAATTCAGATTAGAGGTCTTTAACCATTCAGACTCTGTATTATGCTTAACCATTCAGAGACAAATGTCTGAACCATTCAGACATCTGCTCGCGAAACAAACAGTCTGAACCATTAAGTGTGTTGAACCAGTAAGAGTATGAGGTCTGAACCAATAAGAGTTCCATTAAGAGCTAAACAAACAGCCCTTTACAGATCTGAGCCGTTCATGAGAAATCATGTTAAAATTTCGGGCTTAAAAGTCGTAGAGAAAGGTAATATCACTAAGATGTCATGCAATGATGCAATATGTACGACTTGAAATCCGATATTGACTTTATTAGTTTTGTTACTAAACTGTTAAGAACAGATACTACATTTGATCTTAGCCAAAAGGGTGAGAAAGGCATGCATTAGTTTTGTTACAACTGATTATATGATTTTGATTGTTCATTATCATGCATCAATTTCATATTAGGATAACACCAAAATAGTGTATCTGTACATGATGCTTCTTGGCATGGCACACTATATGGCTATGTGAATGATTTTTGATCCTTGCCTTGATTAGAAAACGAAGTTGATCACTTAGATGACGGAAAAAATACATCACTAACAATAACCATGTTTTGTACAAATCATCACAATATGTTTATTTTGGTAATTATTCCGAACATAATAAGTTAGCGGAGGACGCGTGTGAAAGTTAGCCCGTATCTTGGCAGGGCAACTCGGATTGTGATGCAGCCATGCCGGAGCCTCATTCACTTTGTCCGCCGCTTTCGTATTTTTTTTGCAGATCTGAGCCTAATGTCCCAAAAGGAAACAGTATCTATTTTCTGATTTGTAGTTTAAACAATTTCACTTATTGATGCAATATCTACGTCTTGAAGTCCGATTTTTACTTTATTAGTTTTGTTACAGCTGATTATCTGATTTTGATTGGTTCCTAGTATGCATCAGTTTCACATTCGGATAACCATAAAATAGTGTATTTGTACATGATTCTTTTCTTGGAATGGCTATAGTTGTCAACAGCGAGCGTAGCGGTCGCGCTATAACGCGCTGCGTAGCCGTCGTAGCGTATAGGTCTAGGCTCGCTATTAGGGTTGTAGCAATAGATAGCAATTTTAATATAGCTATAAAATAGCTGGATTTTTAGTTTTTGTTAAATATACATGTAAAATAGCATATATACAAGGGTATTCTGATATAATATACATATAAAATTTTTAATTTTTTTTCTAGTGTATCGCTATATGTAAAATAGCTGCCCGCTATTTATCGCTATTCGCTATGTAGCATATAGGTACCTTATCGCAATTTTTCGCTATTCGCTACTAACAACTATCAGAATTGCAAACTGCATGGCTATGTGAATGCTTTTTTATCCTTCACATTGAAAGTGGTAAGTTTGCAACCGTTGCTGGTTTGATTTGGGTTATGTCTAACGGGTTAAATTGTCTGATGAAAGGCTATGATGCACGGAAACGCCAACTGGGTGCCGTCTCCCGTCCCGGGGACTGCATGGGGACGGAAACGGCACGGGGACGCCGTGGAAACGTTTCCGGCAGGCTGGGGACGGCCTGGATACGCGTTGCAGATGGGGACAGATTATGGGGACGGCCTGGATACGTTTCCAGCAAGCTTCCTATCTTAAAATACCCCTAGAATAAGGATACGGCAACGCAGCTTGAGGAAGACGAAGACGATGAGGATGATGAGTAGTCGGATGATATCTTGACGCTGGGGATGTAATCCTGAAGCATATCTGCAACTTCTTTATACCTTCTTAGGTGAAGAAGTGACGAAGCTTTTAACTCCATAGCTGCTTCATATCTCGGTGAAAGAGCTAGTGCAGCATCAAGGAGGTTAATGGCGGATGAAATCGGCTAGGGAAAAACAGGGACGGCGAGAGAGTCAGGGACGTTTCAGAAGTAGGGTTTTAATTATAATTTTTAAATAAATATGGGCTGGCCTTTTCTTCTTATTCAGATGATGTCATATGGGCTTGGGTATGAATCCGGGTTAAATTAAATATGGGCCGGCCTTTTCTTATTATTAATTAATTACAAAACCCATAATATACATCTAATAGTGGTTTTAACAATTATAATTTTGTGAATTACAGCATCCATGATATTTAATTAAATTTGAAGATATGAAATTTTTGAACTTTACATCAATATATAACTATTTTGGGGTTTTGTGATACATTATCTTTAATATATATTTATTTTTTATATGTTTTTATTCCCGTACCCGTCCCGTCCCCGCTTCTTGAATTTTTTAGTTTTGCCGTTTCCCGTACCCGTCCCCGTACCCCGTTCCCGTACCCGTCCCAGTGCAACATAGATGAAAGGTGCCCAATATGTATTTTGATGCATAAAACCCATTGGGTTTGTTTAATGCATGAAAGGCTATGGTGATAAATTCCAGTGATTTCTCTATGCATTCGAACAAATTTGAGATTATCTGCATCTTGGAAGGGCAACTCGGATGGTAATGTGAAACAAAAAAATTATATCTCTCTGTTTTGCATTGCATCTAGTAAGTTTGCAGCCATGGCGGTGTGTCTCTTTTGTTTGATTTCTTAGAGATCTGAGCCTCATAATGAATGTACTGGATCATGTTGAGCTGGTGATTTTTGTCCTGTTGTTCTACATGGATGGTCATGTGGTATATAACAGATTATGGGTTAAGTTCCACAAGATTTAATTACTAGAATCTAAGTCCGTATTTTCACATCGTCTCTTGAAGAATTGAAAAATTTTAAGAGGCTGTGATGATAAATTTCAATGTGTTTGAAACTTTGAATGAATATGAGCAACGATGAGATCATCCGCATCTTGGCGGGGCACAACCTGGATGGTGATGTGAAAGATTGAAGATATGATTGACTTTGTTCTTTCACATGATAACCAGTAAGTATGCAACCATGGTGGATTTATCCTCTTTGTTCGATTGTTTACAAATCTGAGCCTCAAAATCGTTTTATCTCAAATTTTAATCATTCATTTTTTACTTTATTTTGATTCAGCTATTGACAAATGTTTTGCTATAATCTCTACAATTGTGGTATATACAATGCTGTTCTGAACCAGTTTTATGTGCATGTTGTTGCCTTGTTCTAAGCATTGGTTGCTACTTTTGAAATCGAAAGTATCATTTATCATCATCATTATCATTATACATTAAAATGATTACTGCAGGGTATTAAATAATTTTTGTTAGTTGATGCTATCGTTCTGTGACCGCTTGGTAATTAGTAATTACTGAGTGATTACCAACATATTATTACTCATTTTTCTTTTGTTTAGAGTGTGTGATGATGATTTGTCGGTAACCACCAAGGGATTACAGAAGAATTACCAGCAAAGAGGAGAATGCTATAAAGAAGCTCAATCTTATAAGGAACTAGTAAGATTACCTGCATTACGTTGCGCGTCTACAAGGTTTTGGTCGATATCTATTTGGTGCAATATAGCAGAAATATGCTTGAAAAGAGAATATCTACACATGTTTTACTTCGACTAAAAACCATAAAAATAAATTTAAATTAGACAGTGGGACGGGTTGATTTTAAATTAATTGTAAATGGAAACATAAACATAACTTTAATGAAAATTTACGTCTAAACGTAACCCAACTTGAAATTATTACCAATACATGCCAAAAAATAAGCACATAAGAAAATATTGTTATTTTAAGTTAAAGAATGGTACGACACGTTGCAACGGTGTCAAAACGTAAAGTAACTCTAATCTATACCATCTAATGAAAAAGCATTCTATTTGGCCCATAAAAATAAATTTCAATTGGACAGCTGTAACACCCCGCAAAAACGCTAAACCGCACTAGCTTCTTCAGTGACTGCATGCTAAATTTCGGGACAAAATTTCTTTCAACTTGGGAATAATGTGACAACCCGCTGGTTAGTGTCGTCTAATTTCGTGATCTACACGTCACTTTCATATGTTATATGTTAACTTGGTTATGTTAAACTTGATTTATTGTGTCGAAGCTAATATATATTAGATGTTTCCTTTGTTTACGAAACTCAAAACTCGCGGCTCGCAATAAAACCCGAACACACCGCACCCCATACCTTGTTTTGTTACGGTTCATGCGAGCCCAACCCGAACACTCCCTTTTGGCCCAATCAACCCCGACCTGAACACCCTTGTCTCGTAAACTTGTTTACGGCACAAGGCCTCAAGCCCAAACCGCCCCATGCCCAAACCCCTTTTATGTATTATGTGTATGTATGCGTGTTCTGTATGTTTCAAAAGAAAAAAAAAGAAAGCAAAACCCTAACTCACTCTCCTCTCCTCACAATGTGCGGCTTCCAGGAGCCCCCCCCCCCCTCCCTAGTTGCAACTCTCTCTCTCGGTGCTCTCTCCCTCGCTCTAGTTCCCTCCCTCGCATCCTTCTTACGGTTAGTGTGTGTTGCTTTGAATTGAAGTTTCTTTCTTATACATGGTTGCGTTTTTCTGCTTGAATTGATACTTTTGATGTTCATGATGATAATTGGTAGTCTAGGTTTGTTAGAATTCATACTTGATTGGTGATTGATCGCTTATGTGTTCGGTTAGTTATTAGGGTTTCGATTATTGCATGATCTTGGTTTGAAACTTGTTACTTCTTGATGAATTAGTTGATGTATAACCTGAATTATAATGATTACCTGCTGTATATGATGCACATGGGTCGTTTTATTTGCTAAGTAATCGTTTTTGGAAGTCGGGTAACAAAACAAATTATGCCCGAAGAGTTACAACCGACTTTAATCGGTTGTAACGGGGTCTAAACTTAACAAAAATGTGTTCGGGTTTTATTGTGAGCCGCGAGTTTTGAGTTTCGTAAACAAAGGAAACATCTAATATATATTAGCATCGACACAATAAATCAAGTTTACCATAACCAAGTTAACATATAACATATGAAAGTGACGTGTAGCAGAACATGAAAAGTAATGACACGTAATTAAAGATCACGAAATTAGCCAACGCTAACCTCGAAAATATGGGTTGTCACATCATCCTCAAGTTGAAAGAAATTTCGTCCCGAAATTTAGCATGCAGTCATTGAAGAAGCTAGTGTGGTTGAGCGTTTTTGCGGGGTTTTACATTTTCCCCCAGTTGATTTGGATTTTCGTCCCGAAATTCAGTAGTAGTTTCAGTACTGGATGCATTACTTTTGAAGAGTTTTATGAATCTTGCTGTATCGAAGGTTCAGGCTGCGTTTTCTGGCAGAATTTGCAGCCTATTACGAATGTCATAACTCAATTTAGGAATTGAGTTATGATCTCAAATTTTTTACTGTAGGTAGCTTTAGGAGGTCATGAAAATCTCCAACTAGAATTACGTCAGTCGGATAATCGAGGATTTTTAAATGATTTTTTTTTTGCGTGAGCTGCAGTCAGAAAGGGACGAATCTGATTGCTGCTTAGTAAATGATTTTTTTTATAAATTCTTCGTAAAGAGTTAGACTCTAAAAATTTGACACAAGATCAACCGCTCTGAGGGGCACGTCACATAAAAAGATCGTAACTTTTGCAATCTCGTAAGAATGGTAAACAGACATCCCAAAAAAGTCTATTTTCAGTGAATTGAGTTATGTACGCTTATGAGTTTGTAAAGTGTCGAAGTTGCTACTTTTAGTGTCTGCATGTGCTTAATGGCTGTATAACTGATGTATGGCATGTCGTAGTGTACATTATGAACATATGCTTGAAAACTACTCGGTAATATGTTGTGACAACTTGTACGCATGTTAATTGCTAGATACGTGTAGGATTTGCGTGAATTTGCATACACAAACCCTAACAATCTTGGTAACCATCATAGGACGTGGTTGACCAAACTAGCTCGAGTACTTTAGTCTGCCGAGCTAAGCAAAGGTGAGTTCTAATCCTCTTTTTCTTAAATATTTTCGGGGCTAGCATACATGATTTTCACATGTTTTCATACGTGTTGCGAGTTTATAGATTAACGAGTTTTGCGACTAAACTGTTTTATAAATGTTTTCCACGAACAATGCTTTTTACGACGTAATGTTTAATTGAGCTTAATTAGTCATGCGTAGGCGTATGATGTTTTATTTAATGATGTCAAGGTTGCATAGGTGTGGGGCGCGGTAGGTGTCGATATTAAAAGCATGACTCGTGTCGTGATAAATTTTTATTAGTAATTATATCATAGGTTTCGAACCTTAGTGGAGCGGAAACATGAAGGTAGTAGTTTTCGGGTAGTTGATATGTGTATCTATGTATTTTATGTGAATTAGCATCCTTGAGGTGCTTAATGTGGGATACTCGTGATGGCAGCGTTACCTTCGGGGTGACGTCAGGTCACGATATGCGGGTTACTTGTGAGTTCACAAGTTTTTCTAATAGCAAGCATCTCTTGTTTGGGACAACATACATATTTCCCTGATTTGGAAAATACATACGGTACCCCTGGTTTGGGGCTACACGCGCGTTCCTGGATTGGAACTACTGAACAAACTATCTACTGAAGGTGGACCACACTTTCCCTGGTTTGGGATTGCATAGTATTCCTGGTTTGGAATACTGTTAAATGTTATTTATACTGCATGTCTTTAGCGGACTAAACGAACTCTATCTAAAAGTCCCCACACATTATACCGATTAATCGCCGGGGCCTGGCGAACGGGATATTAGTTGATAGCGCTATTAGGTTTGACAAACCTCACACCGTGCCTGGGAGGATGGGTGTCACACCCCCAAAATCCACACGCGGAGTATCACCGCTTGGAGGCGTGACTGACCAGGATCAAGCCACCAATCATATTGAACCATGTTATTAATAAATGTAAATCGACCAAACAATATGAAAGGTGTTCGAAAACCAAAGTATAGTATCAATGTTTAGCGGAAGCATAAATGTAAAACCCAACATAAGTATTAAGTTTAAAGAGTCATAAAGTTTTCATCAAAACATCCACAATCCGTGCCCACAACGACCGCGCCTCCCGTGCAAGCTCCATGAGTACCTATGGTCCTGCAAGGCATGTAACAGAAAGTCAACAACTAGTTGAGCGAGTTCACAGTTGGTTGTTCAGTTATAGTAATTGTATTGTAAACCATATGTTCGTTTAGTAACCCATATATCGTATGTACTTGAATCGCAGTCTCCTAGACATGTGTGCGAAGATTAGTGGGGGTTTCCCATGTTTTCTAGACTAGGTATATTTGTATCGCAGCCCACCCGGCATGTGTGCGAAGTTTAGAGTATGGTTCGCAGCCATTCCAGGCATGTGTGCGAAGATTAGAGTATGGTTCGCAGCCATTCCAGGCATGTGTGCGAAGATTAGTTCTATTATCGCAGCCATTCCCGGCGTGTGTACGAAAAGAAGTATATGTATCACTAGTCTAGCAGTATCTACCAATAACCTTCCTCTCCCGAGGCCTATGGTATGTAATTCCGATAATAATTTAAGCATAAGTAATCATCCAAACCCATTCCCAACCCCGGGAATCCCATGCCTTGGTAAGAGTGTGAACTCACCTTGGTTTGCTCGGTATGCTAAGTTAAGTGCTCACAAGAAATCAATCAAAGCCTAGAGTATGCATGTATTCACAGTCAGTACATGTTCGTAACATTTCACGTACAATCAATACCACAGAGTGTTTGGCAGTTAACATCATGCATCATACAACAATTACTCAGGTTCACATAATTCATGATTCACATAAGTGTCATTCACAGTGTATTCGAATATAATTATCCAATAACACACTTAACTGAGTTAACAAGCTTAACGGGATTGTCATATATAACAGAGTTACATTTTTACAAAGTTACATACATACTTAACAGAGTTGCAACTTTATTTAACAGAGTTAACATATCAAAAGGAGACTAACAGAGTTAACATATATAACTTAGTTAATAAGGTTAACAGGAAAATTAACACTTGGGCCGAAAACCCTTAAATGACAAAAACATATATTGGGCCGAAATCTAAGTTGGGCCGAGTTCACTTTGGACGAAATCCCTATATGGTCGAAATCACTTATATGGCCGGAAACACATGAGTGCCGAAATCACCTTGGCCGAAATCACCTTAGGTGATTTCGTTGATGTGTGGATTTCGTGAGGTGGGGGTGTTTTCGTCAGCCTACCAATAAGTCATCCTCATTACGGCAGTTAACAACAATGTCAGTTACGTTCTATATCGACCCTAATCACAACCACAACCGTTACACATCATCATCAGTCATCAAACAGTAATCATATGATCATCATTCAGACATAATAGATCTTACGCTACTGATCATTAATCCGTAAGCATCACAACGGAATCGTCAACGGAATAGAACAAGGAGTTTATCAACATCTAATTCAGTCACAAATCTCTAATAGTTCACCGGTTCGTATACGTCAAGCAATTAAACATTCAAACACAACAATTCTCAAACATCATACAATCTAAATCATCATTTAATACAATACCCTAACACGTACTCGTTACCAGAACACTATTCGATTGCCTGATCAGATTTATGAGAACAATATTATCAACATATGCATTCAACAACAATCACGAAATTAATCACACTAACCGAGAAGAAAGGTTACTAGGTCTGATCGAAAGGAAAAGCTTGAAGGGTTGTGGCTGCCGTCGCACAGTAGAGCTCTAGGGTTTGTTTGTTTGTTCACGTAAAAGTGGAGAATAATATACTAACCCACTACTGGGCCTAAAGCCCAAAGTTGATTTCGTTGGCCCTCTAGTGGACGAAAACACATATAGTGTTTTCGGCCATTGGTGGGGTGTTTTCATAGAGGTGTTTTCGGCTAGAGCATTTTATTGAACACCACAACACATTATTAAAACAATGCACATGCACACTTATAATACACATCACATATATAAACAATGCTTTACGAACAAATATTAAGTTGAGTAGAAACCTTGGAAACTCGGGTTGTCACATTATCCCCAACTTGAAAGAAATTTCGTCCTGAAATTTAGCATGCGGTTACTGAGGAAGCTAGGTAAGTTGTATCGTTTACTGGTTTTCCTGGGGTGTCACATCATCCCCCCGTTTATTTGGAATTTCGTCCCGAAATTCTGTAGTATCTTCGGCCTCAGTAGTGGTTGCACTGTTTTCGAATAACTGGGGATACTTGAGTTTCATTTGATCTTCTCGTTCCCAGGTGAACTCTGGGCTACGACGGGAGTTCCAACGAACTCGAACAAGAGGTATTCTAGTGTTCTTGAGGACCTTAACATCCCGGTCCGTGATTTCAATAGGTTCCTCGATGAAATGTAACTGCTCGTCGATAGTGAGCTCCTTCAAAGGAACTATGAGTGTCACACCCCGACCACGTAGAACATACAAAACGTGGCGGAAACGTCTGGGAGTGTTGTAACAGAATCAATTGTTTCAAATCCATGGCAATTAAAGTTTCGTTTTATTAATCAAACAAGAGAGTTACATTGTTTAAACAAGAAACAAAGAGTACATAACAAAAATTAACTAGTTCTTGTCTCGTTTTAAGTCACTAAGGCACAGGTCCGCCTAAGTATGTCTTGATAAGTCCTATGCATCATCTCCTGAAAAACACATGTGAAAATAGGTACGTCAGCATAAAAATGCCTGTGAGATACATAGGTTTTGTGAAAATAGGATTCATGACTTATGTTTGAGAAAAATGTTTAGTCATGAGCCTTGTAATTTGCTTTGTCTTGTAAATCATTTGAAAAACGATAAGATCAGATGATATGTATAAATAAGAGAGTAATGTATGGTCAAATGAATAACCATGTAAAATGAGTTTGTATAAGATAAGTTTGTTTGTAAATCAATGTCTTGTGAAAAGTATATTATTTGTATAAAATGTTATATGTCTCAAGTTGAAATGATTCAAATAACGCTACAATATGTGATACCATACAAACACTTATATATAGGAAGTACCAGCGGCGTATCCACCATGCTTGTATCATATTACACACGCCTCGTTACTTAATCACTTACTCAAACCAAACCACCAAGATGTAATGTTTAACAATTGTAGAAATGTTTATGTATAGTCAAATGTCTATTGTCAAATGTAAATCATGTCAATGGATACAAATGGTTCACACGGTTCACCAGTTACAAACGGTTCACACGGTTCAACAGTTACAAACGGTTCACACAGTTCAACAGTTACAAACGGTTCACACGGTTCAACAGTTACAAACGGTTCACACGGTTCAACAGTTACAAACGGTTCACACGGTTCAACAGTTACAAACGGTTCATATAATCAAAGGGTTACGACGGTTCACATAGTCAAATAGTTACAACGGTTCAAAATGTAGTATAATGTGTTCATATGCTGGATGAGCATATGCAACAAATTGTAATGTAAAACAATGTACTAAATATGCACACAATGGGCATACATAGCATAAAGTGTAATGAAATCATGTACTATAATGTACTAACGAACATGGCAAGTATATGATGTCAAAATAGGAAAGCATGAAAGTAACAAGTAGGCACATGTGTTTCACCCCAAAACAGTTTGGAAAACAGTAAAAGAGGGGTCTATGTACTCACTTGAGATTGCTCAGTAGTCCTTGAGTGACAACCCAACAATGCTAGAGATCACGGATATCAAACGGCACCTAATATAGGTAACTATGTTAATAACCGGACCTAAATCGGAAGATTGGGTAGCATGAGGGTTTGTAAACCAAATGAGTGTAGGAACTCATGTGATATGGTTTAACAAAGCCTACATACTATATGAAACCTAACATAAGTGGTTACGATCCATTACGACCCGTTTAGGTAGCTTATGCTACTTTAACGCGTCGTTCGCGTGTAACGCGTTTGGAACGTCTAACTAGTCCTATGACAAGTGTTATATGCCTAAACATGTTACATAATCAGTTATGTGATAAAAGTTTAGGTTACATATGCTTAATTACCAATTATACATGAAAAGGGTATTCTGGTAATTTACCTAAGGCATATAAACTACCTATCATACAACTACTTAACGAAGCGACCATAAGGTATAACCTCGGAAGGTTATTCCCTATATACTATGGTCACCTAATGTATTTGGTCGGATCCTAATGATCGACCAAATAGGTCAGGTTCGAAGGTATAAGCGATTTATCAGATCGCTTACCCTACGACCCTAGACAACGTGGTAATCAGTAGGCATAGTCCCAAGGGACTATGACCATCGTGATTACAATCACGTTGCGAAGTTCAAACGAACTTCGCATTGACCATAAGCTGGTCAATGCTGAAAGTCAAACAAAGTTTGACTTTCGGACTCGAAAAGCAATAAAAGAACGAAAGAATACTTACGAAGGGTCCCCGAATGCTAATCTAGATCCAAATAACTCAGGTATGGAACAATGGTTCCAACTTAGAGTCTTTTAGATCAGATTCTAGTGAGTTTAGCAATGGGGGTGGATGGGTATTTATAGTGTTCGGACCACCGTTGAGATCGTTTCATGGAAACCATGCTCGAATCCCACCCGTACATGTGTTGGCAAGTTGTGGTGCCTCAAAATGCTCACCACCATAAGGAATTGACATGTGGAAGAGGGATTGGAAGTGCTAAACAGCTGCAACCAGCTGTTAGATGCAGTTAATCTGGTCAGAAGGAGCCATGCGGCCCGCTTCAGGATTCACAAAGGCTCAGGCGGGCCGCCTGGCCTTGTCTGATCAGCAACATGTTTCAGAAATGACAGTTTCAGCCCCTGCACGTGTTTAAGGCCATTTCCGACACTTCTAAGGCCCGTAAAGCCAACTTTAAGGCCCTAAAATGATGCCTAAACATTTTGGACATGAAACATGCTCAAAAATATGTCGGATGTTGGTTCGTTTGGTCGTACGAACGCGATGTTCGCTTAATTACGACGGAATGCGCATAAGCGCGAAAAACGATCCAAATGACGCGACGAATGGATTTTTGGCAAGCCAAACACTAAAGCATAATATAGTCATGCTTAAATAAATTTTTGGATGTCCAGATGTATTCAGAACGTAAGTTATGCGCGAAAATGCAAACTTGTGCACTTTTTGACACTTTTAGTCCCTGAATGACCCAAAAGTTTATTTTAGCACACCGAACCCCTCAAAGCCTATTTCTAAGCTATGTAAAGGATATTTATGGTATGTTTAACTTATGGTCATGTTCCGAAATGTCTGTTACAGTTCAGATTGGCATACTTTCGCAGTTTGTCAACTTTAGCCCCTGTAAGCGAATTAACTTGTTTTTGCCATACCAAAGCCTTCAAAACTTATTTCTAAGTTATGTAAAGGTTATTTAAGGTATGCTAAGTATATTTCACTATTCCGGAGTGTTCGTTGCATTAAACTGGTTATATCTACGCATCAGTGCACGTATAACCTTCCAGAAAGCGATTTAGAGTTTGAAATCGATCAAGAGTTGATATGTGCAAAAGATACACATATTTATACAAGTCCAAAGTATGAAATACAATATTTCATTGATTTGGTATCTTTTTGATGGTCGCAGTGACATAGGTGTCACAGGTGTCACAGTCTCCCCTACTTTAGGAAATTTCGTCCCGAAATTTATTCGTAGGAGTCTATTTGTGACTTTGTGTCAAATAACCACCAGAGATATGTAAGGCATAATCCTGACATTTCCTTAACGGTCATTCTTCAGAAATGAAAATGAACAGACGGAGTCATTTTCCTCAACGAGTATTCTTCAGAAACGGAAATGAAGGAATAAACAAACGGATATTCATTTCCTCAACGGAAAATCTTCAGAAACGAAAATGAACAAACGGAATCATTTTCAACGGTTGCCTCCTCAGAACGGGAAATGATAAGGATAAACAAATGGATATTCATTTCCTCAACGGACAATCTTCAGAAACGAAAATGAACAAACGGAATCATTTTCAACGGTTGTCTCCTCAGAAAGGGAAATGAAAGATTACGCAACAGATATTTATTTCCTCAACGGATAAATCTTCAGAAACGAAAATGAACTAACGGAGTCATTTTCAACGGTTGCTTCCTCAGAGTTGGAAATGAAAGATTACACAACGGATACTCATTTCCTCAACGGATAAATCTTCAGAAACGAAAATGAACAAACGGAATCATTTTCAACGGTTGCTTCCTCAGAGTTGGAAATGAAAGATTACACAACGGATACTCATTTCCTCAACGGATAAATCTTCAGAAACGAAAATGAACAAACGGAATCATTTTCAACGGTTGCTTCCTCAGAGTTGGAAATGAAAGGTTACACAACGGATATTCATTTCCTCAACGGATAAATCTTCAGAAACGAAAATGAACAAACGGAATCATTTTCAACGGTTGCTTCCTCAGAGTTGGAAAATGAAAGATTACACAACGGATATTCATTTCCTCAACGGATAAATCTTCAGAAACGAAAATGAACAAACGGAATCATTTTCAACGGTTGCTTCCTCAGAGTTGGAAATGAAAGATTACACAACGGATATTCATTTCCTTAACGGATAATCTTCAGAAACGAAAATGAACAAACAGAGTCATTTTCTACGGTTGCTTCCTCAGAGTTGGAAATGAAGGATTACACAACGGATACTCATTTCCTCAATGGATAAATCTTCAGAAACGAAAATGAACTAACGGAGTCATTTTCAACGGTTGCTTCTTCAGAGTTGGAAATGAAGGATTACACAACGGATATTCATTTCCTCAACGGATATTCCTCAGAAGTGAAAAATGAATAGCTAGTTCATTTTTCCTCAACGGATGCTTCATCAGAATTGGAAATGAATTGGGTTAACTTAGATACATGATAGAACTTGCTGTGATTTCTGTGCACTAAATTCCATAATTATGTATGCATCCATAATTACGTAATTCCTTGCATAGTCCGCACAATTCGTTTTGTAATGTTGTGGGGAAGGATATAAAACTTGTGATGACGGTGACTAGACTACCATAGGGTCCTTTTAATTAGGTCAACAGAGGATCTTCTTAATTAGGCCACTAAGGAGTCCTTTCAGCTATATCATCACCTGATATCCCTAACCAGATTTTTGGATCAATCTGTTTAACTAGACCACTAAAGGGGTCTAATTATGAAGTAGTACTTTATAATCCAAGGGACTTATCTACAACGTAGAAGTCCATTAAGGATTTTAGGTAGTACCTTTGGGTATCCTACTACGAATCTCTTGCACAAGGATATGTAAGATTCTACGAGGATTTGGATAACATAATTTGGATCACATGACACATAAAAGGAAACACATAGGCACTTAATCACATAATTGTTTAATTGTTATTATCTTGTTATTGATTGCTATAAACTTGGCACCTCGTACTTCGTTTCTCTTGGAAGAAACGGGTACTTAGGATTTTCGTGGAAAACGCAAGAGATCATACAATGGAAGAAGTTTGGGGGTAGTCTGTTCTTCAAGGAATATGGTTCCTTGATTGTCGGTATTGTAAGAGATATGTTTGTTTATACATACAACCACATAATTACATTGCAATGTAAATAAAAGATTTATTTATAAGCAATGATAACAACTGTTTCATGGACCTTGACAACAAAAGAAAATAATACATAAGACGTGATTATTTCTAAACGATGTTGTCTTCTGGTTGGTCAGATGCTCATCCCTGTGCTGGATTTGCATTAGCAAGCCTTGGGCAATTCCTACGAAAATGGCCCATCTCGCCACAGTTGTAGCAAGACCCAGGTGGAAAACGAGCTTGAGCAGGATTGTTGCCAGCTTGATTTGGTGCAGCTGCGGTTGGGCAAACCCTCGCTGTATGACCTATAAGTCCGCAAACTTGGCATGTGCGGCACTTCACACCAGCATGATGATATAGGCCACATTGGTTGCACAAGGGTGCAGTTCCGTTGTAGGGTTTCCTGGCAGGGGGTTGAGCTGGTTGGTTGGGGACGGCTTGATCATTGTGAGCGACCACGGCGAAGTTCTGAGAAGCCTTTCGCTTCTTTGACTTCTTAGAGGATCCAGTCTGTTCATCCATGGTCTTTGATTCCTCGATTGGTTTCGATTCCTCGACCAGTTTCTTGTCACCCTTTCGGAAAAGCTTACGTTTCCTGATCTGGGATTCGGTCAAGGTTGCAGATAGCTCAATGGCCTGCCTAACAGTAGTAGGGTTGCTACCAGTCAAAATGTCTTGTATTGAGTCGGGAAGGCCATCAATATACTTTTCGATTGCCTTATCCAAAGGCGTGACCATGTTTGGGCATAACAGACTTAACTCCTCATAACGGTCCGTGTAGGCTCGATGATCACCGCTATCTTGCTTCAAATTGTCGAATTCCCTTTCCAAGGCCCTGATCTCGTGACGAGGACAAAACTCCTTCATCATGAGAGCCCTAAGTTCAGCCCATGTATGTGCTAGAGCAACTTCTGCACCACGATCTCTCATAACCCCGTTCCACCACATAAGGGCCCTCTTCTGGAACACACTCGTAGAAAACTCAACCTTGCGATTGTCAGGACACTGCACGTGACGGAAAGTATTCTCAATGCTCTCGAACCATTGAAGAAGCCCAGTTGCTCCTTCAGTACCACTAAACTTGAGTGGTTTAGCCGAGTTGAAATTCTTGAAATTGCATATAGCATGATTGTTGTTGTTGGCTTGGTTCATTTGAGCAATGAAAACTGGGAATTGAGCAGCCATTTGCTGCACAATGATTTCTGCCAGTTCGGCAGTCGCTATCTGGTGTTCGCGTCGAGGAGGCATTCTAAAAGAGGAAACATGAAATGAAACGAGTGAGAGAATTAGAAGAAAAGAATGAGATGAAACAAATCTGATGAAAGCAAGGATAGTGGTCATTTGTTCGTTACTACAGAGCAACAAACGACCCTGGTGACTAATCAAAGTAAATGGATCAAAAATAATGTATCGCGAAGACATGCTCGCCTATAAGTGAACACTCATCCCAAGAATTCCCAGGTAAGCACAACTGGTCTCGCGTCTGATGAGATGTATACGAAGTGCTTGCCTAGACAGAAAACCCAGAATACAGGCATTCACCCTTCCAGTTTGCACGTGTTCACATTATTTAAAACCCAAAACCTTGACGAGATTTTGAAAACTCAAAGGGGTTCAAAACCATATAACAGAGGGTTCAAAACCTTACAATAGAGGGTTCAAAACCTAGTAATCAATCATCCTAGAACAGATGATTAGTTTTCAAAGAGGTTTTGAAATTTATGTTCTTGTTGTGGTCGTCGCCTAAGGATAGGTGACGGTATTGTTTTATGACTAAACGCAAGTAAACTCGCGTTAGGGTCCTAGAAAGGTTATAGACTAGGTCAAAGCATTACTAATAACCTAATTCCCTATAACCATTGGCTCTGATACCATCTTTTCTGTCACACCCCGACCACGTAGAACATACAAAACGTGGCGGAAACGTCGGGGAGTGTTGTAACAGAATCAATTGTTTCAAATCCATGGCAATTAAAGTTTCGTTTTATTAATCAAACAAGAGAGTTACATTGTTTAAACAAGAAACAAAGAGTACATAACAAAAATTAACTAGTTCTTGTCTCGTTTTAAGTCACTAAGGCACAGGTCCGCCTAAGTATGTCTTGATAAGTCCTATGCATCATCTCCTGAAAAACACATGTGAAAATAGGTACGTCAGCATAAAAATGCCTGTGAGATACATAGGTTTTGTGAAAATAGGATTCATGACTTATGTTTGAGAAAAATGTTTAGTCATGAGCATTGTAATTTGCTTTGTCTTGTAAATCATTTGAAAAACGATAAGATCAGATGATATGTATAAATAAGAGAGTAATGTATGGTCAAATGAATAACCATGTAAAATGAGTTTGTATAAGATAAGTTTGTTTGTAAATCAATGTCTTGTGAAAAGTATATTATTTGTATAAAATGTTATATGTCTCAAATTGAAATGATTCAAATAACGCTACAATATGTGATACCATACAAACACTTATATATAGGAAGTACCAGCGGCGTATCCACCATGCTTGTATCATATTACACACGCCTCGTTACTTAATCACTTACTCAAACCAAACCACCAAGATGTAATGTTTAACAATTGTAGAAATGTTTATGTATAGTCAAATGTCTATTGTCAAATGTAAATCATGTCAATGGATACAAATGGTTCACACGGTTCAACAGTTACAAACGGTTCACACGGTTCAACAGTTACAAACGGTTCACACAGTTCACACAGTTCAACAGTTACAAACGGTTCACACGGTTCAACAGTTACAAACGGTTCACACGGTTCAACAGTTACAAACGGTTCACACGGTTCAACAGTTACAAACGGTTCATATAATCAAAGGGTTACGACGGTTCACATAGTCAAATAGTTACAACGGTTCAAAATGTAGTATAATGTGTTCATATGCTGGATGAGCATATGCAACAAATTGTAATGTAAAACAATGTACTAAATATGCACACAATGGGCATACATAGCATAAAGTGTAATGAAATCATGTACTATAATGTACTAACGAACATGGCAAGTATATGATGTCAAAACAGGAAAGCATGAAAGTAACAAGTAGGCACATGTGTTTCACCCCAAAACAGTTTGGAAAATAGTAAAAGAGGGGTCTATGTAATCACTTGAGATTGCTCAGTAGTCCTTCAGTGACAACCCAACAATGCTAGAGATCACGGATATCAAACGGCACCTAATATAGGTAACTATGTTAATAACCGGACCTAAATCGGAAGATTGGGTAGCAT
The DNA here is from genome assembly GCA_030545235.1 of Helianthus tuberosus. Lineage (NCBI taxonomy): Eukaryota > Viridiplantae > Streptophyta > Magnoliopsida > Asterales > Asteraceae > Helianthus > Helianthus tuberosus. The sequence goes on along the minus strand of CM060370.1, from coordinate 107,299,560 downwards.
GAGGGTTTGTAAACCAAATGAGTGTAGGAACTCATGTGATATGGTTTAACAAAGCCTACATACTAAATGAAACCTAACATAAGTGGTTACGATCCATTACGACCCGTTTAGGTAGCTTATGTTACTTTAACGCGTCGTTCGCGTGTAACGCGTTTGGAACGTCTAACTAGTCCTATGACAAGTGTTATATGCCTAAACATGTTACATAATCAGTTATGTGATAAAAGTTTAGGTTACATATGCTTAATTACCAATTATACATGAAAAGGGTATTCTGGTAATTTACCTAAGGCATATAAACTACCTATCATACAACTACTTAACGAAGCGACCATAAGGTATAACCTCGGAAGGTTATTCCCTATATACTATGGTCACCTAATGTATTTGGTCGGATCCTAATGATCGACCAAATAGGTCAGGTTCGAAGGTATAAGCGATTTATCAGATCGCTTACCCTACGACCCTAGACAACGTGGTAATCAGTAGGCATAGTCCCAAGGGACTATGACCATCGTGATTACAATCACGTTGCGAAGTTCAAACGAACTTCGCATTGACCATAAGCTGGTCAATGCTGAAAGTCAAACAAAGTTTGACTTTCGGACTCGAAAAGCAATAAAAGAACGAAAGAATACTTACGAAGGGTCCCCGAATGCTAATCTAGATCCAAATAACTCAGGTATGGAACAATGGTTCCAACTTAGAGTCTTTTAGATCAGATTCTAGTGAGTTTAGCAATGGGGGTGGATGGGTATTTATAGTGTTCGGACCACCGTTGAGATCGTTTCATGGAAACCATGCTCGAATCCCACCCGTACATGTGTTGGCAAGTTGTGGTGCCTCAAAATGCTCACCACCATAAGGAATTGACATGTGGAAGAGGGATTGGAAGTGCTAAACAGCTGCAACCAGCTGTTAGATGCAGTTAATCTGGTCAGAAGGAGCCATGCGGCCCGCTTCAGGATTCACAAAGGCTCAGGCGGGCCGCCTGGCCTTGTCTGATCAGCAACATGTTTCAGAAATGACAGTTTCAGCCCCTGCACGTGTTTAAGGCCATTTCCGACACTTCTAAGGCCCGTAAAGCCAACTTTAAGGCCCTAAAATGATGCCTAAACATTGTGGACATGAAACATGCTCAAAAATATATCGGATGTTGGTTCGTTTGGTCGTACGAACGTGATGTTCGCTTAATTACGACGGAATGCGCATAAGCGCGAAAAACGATCCAAATGACGCGACGAGTGGATTTTTGGCAAGCCAAACACTAAAGCATAATATAGTCATGCTTACATAAATTTTTGGATGTCCAGATGTATTCAGAATGTAAGTTATGCGCGAAAATGCAAACTTGTGCACTTTTTGACACTTTTAGTCCCTGAATGACCCAAAAGTTTATTTTAGCACACCGAACCCCTCAAAGCCTATTTCTAAGCTATGTAAAGGATATTTATGGTATGTTTAACTTATGGTCATGTTCCGGAATGTCTGTTACAGTTCAGATTGGCATACTTTCGCAGTTTGTCAACTTTAGCCCCTGTAAGCGAATTAACTTGTTTTTGCCATACCAAAGCCTTCAAAACTTATTTCTAAGTTATGTAAAGGTTATTTAAGGTATGTTAAGTATATTTCACTATTCCGGAGTGTTAGTTGCATTAAACTGGTTATATCTACGCATCAGTGCGCGTATAACCTTCCAGAAAGCGATTTAGAGTTTGAAATCGATCAAGAGTTGATATGTGCAAAAGATACACATATTTATACAAGTCCAAAGTATGAAATACAATATTTCATTGATTTGGTATCTTTTTGATGGTCGCAGTGTCACAGGTGTCACAGGTGTCACAATGAGGGTCTCATCTGACAGACACTTCTTCAGATTCGACACGTGAAAGACGTTGTGAACTGCACTGAGTTCGGTTGGTAAGTTTAGTCTGTAGGCCACTTTGCCTATTTTCTCTATGACTTCGAATGGTCCAACGTATCGTGGATTGAGCTTGCCTCGTTTGCCAAAACGAACAACACCCTTCCAGGGTGAAACTTTGAGTAGCACTCGATCCCCAACCTGGAATTCGAGTAGTTTCCTGTCTTTATCGGCGTATGCTTTCTGACGGTCACGAGCTGCCGCCATGCATTTTCGTATTTGAGCAATCTTTTCAGTAGTATCAACTACCATTTCTGGACCTGTGATCTGACTGTCGCCCACCTCTGCCCAACAAAGAGGTGATCGGCATTTACGCCCGTACAATGCCTCAAATGGAGCAGCTTTAATGCTGGTGTGGTAGCTGTTATTGTACGAAAATTCCACAAGTGGCAGATGTTTTTCCCAGCCATTGCCAAAGTCAATTACGCACGCCCGAAGCATGTCTTCTAGAGTTTGAATAGTGCGCTCAGACTGCCCATCCGTCTGAGGGTGATAAGCTGTGCTTATGTCTAATCGTGAGCCGAAAGATTTGTGCATCGCTTGCCAAAGTTCTGAAGTGAAACGTGCATCACGATCGGAAATAATAGAGGTGGGCACCCCGTGCCTCGAAACAACTTCCTTAAGGTATACGTCTGCTAGAGTGGAGAACTTATCCGTTTCCTTGATAGCTAAGAAATGAGCAGACTTTGTGAGTCGATCCACGATCACCCAAATAGTATCATTCCCACGTTGAGATCTAGGCAGGCCAGTAACAAAATCCATGGAAATTTGTTCCCATTTCCATTGTGGTATCTCATGTTGTTGGAGTGGGCCTGAAGGTTTCTGGTATTCGGCTTTGACTCTCGCACAAGTCAAACACTTGCTAACATAAGTTGCTATGTGAGCTTTCATGCTAGGCCACCAATACGTAGTTTTTAAATCATGGTACATCTTATCCGAACCAGGATGTACTGAGCAGCGAGACTTATGAGCTTCATCCATTACAAGCTCGCGTAAGTTGCCATAGAATGGGACCCAAATGCGTCCTGTTACATAGTAGGCGCCGTCTGCCTTTTGTTCTAACCGTTGTCTTGAGCCGCGTAGAGCTTCAGCCTTGACGTTTTCTGGTTTCAATGCTTCTAACTGAGCATCTCATATCTGTGCAGGATCGAAACCTGGCTCTGATACCAATCTGTCACACCCCCAAAATCCACACGCGGAGTATCACCGCTTGGAGGCGTGACTGACCAGGATCAAGCCACCAATCATATTGAACCATGTTATTAATAAATGTAAATCGACCAAACAATATGAAAGGTGTTCGAAAACCAAAGTATAGTATCAATGTTTAGCGGAAGCATAAATGTAAAACCCAACATAAGTATTAAGTTTAAAGAGTCATAAAGTTTTCATCAAAACATCCACAATCCGTGCCCACAACGACCGCGCCTCCCGTGCAAGCTCCATGAGTACCTATGGTCCTGCAAGGCATGTAACAGAAAGTTAACAACTAGTTGAGCGAGTTCACAGTTGGTTGTTTAGTTATAGTAATTGTATTGTAAACCATATGTTCGTTTAGTAACCCATATATCGTATGTACTTGAATCGCAGTCTCCTAGACATGTGTGCGAAGATTAGTGGGGGTTTCCCATGTTTTCTAGACTAGGTATATTTGTATCGCAGCCCACCCGGCATGTGTGCGAAGTTTAGAGTATGGTTCGCAGCCATTCAAGGCATGTGTGCGAAGATTAGAGTATGGTTCGCAGCCATTCCAGGCATGTGTGCGAAGATTAGTTCTATTATCGCAACCATTCCCGGCGTGTGTGCGAAGAGAAGTATATGTATCACTAGTCTAGCAGTATCTACCAATAACCTTCCTCTCCCGAGGCCTATGGTATGTAATTCCGATAACAATTTAAGCATAAGTAATCATCCAAACCCATTCCCAACCCCGGGAATCCCATGCCTTGGTAAGAGTGTGAACTCACCTTGGTTTGCTCGGTATGCTAAGTTAAGTGCTCACAAGAAATCAGTCAAAGCCTAGAGTATGCATGTATTCACAGTCAGTACATGTTCGTAACATTTCACGTACAATCAATACCACAGAGTGTTTGGCAGTTAACATCATGCATCATACAACAGTTACTCAGGTTCACATAATTCATGATTCACATAAGTGTCATTCACAGTGTATTCGAATATAATTATCCAATAACACACTTAACTGAGTTAACAAGCTTAATGGGATTGTCATATATAACAGAGTTACATTTTTACAAAGTTACATACATATTTAACAGAGTTGCAACTTTATTTAACAGAGTTAACATATCAAAAGGAGACTAACAGAGTTAACATATATAACTTAGTTAATAAGGTTAACAGGAAAATTAACACTTGGGCCGAAAACCCTTAAATGACAAAAACATATATTGGGCCGAAATCTAAGTTGGGCCGAGTTCACTTTGGACGAAATCCCTATATGGCCGAAATCACTTATATGGCCGGAAACACATGAGTGCCGAAATCACCTTGGCCGAAATCACCTTAGGTGATTTCGTTGATGTGTGGATTTCGTGAGGTGGGGGTGTTTTCGTCAGCCTACCAATAAGTCATCCTCATTACGGCAGTTAACAACAATGTCAATTACGTTCTATATCGACCCTAATCACAACCACAGCCGTTACACATCATCATCAGTCATCAAACAGTAATCATATGATCATCATTCAGACATAATAGATCTTACGCTACTAATCATTAATCCCTAAGCATCACAACGGAATAGAACAAGGAGTTTATCAACATCTAATTCAGTCACAAATCTCTAATAGTTCACCGGTTCGTATACGTCAAGCAATTAAACATTCAAACACAACAGTTCTCAAACATCATACAATCTAAATCATCATTTAATACAATACCCTAACACGTACTCGTTACCAGAACACTATTTGATTGCCTGATCAGATTTATGAGAACAATATTATCAACATATGCATTCAACAACAATCACGAAATTAATCACACTAACCGAGATGAAAGGTCACTAGGTCTGATCGAAAGGAAAAGCTTGAAGGGTTGTGGCTGCCGTCGCACAGTAGAGCTCTAGGGTTTGTTTGTTTGTTCACGTAAAAGTGGAGAATAATATACTAACCCACTACTGGGCCTAAAGCCCAAAGTTGATTTCGTGGCCCTCTAGTGGACGAAAACACATATAGTGTTTTCGACCATTGGTGGGGTGTTTTCATAGAGGTGTTTTCGGCTAGAGCATTTTATTGAACACCACAACACATTATTAAAACAATGCACATGCACACTTATAATACACATCACGTATATAAACAATGCTTTGTGAACAAATATTAAGTTGAGTAGAAACCTTGGAAACTCGGGTTGTCACAATGGGCGTGAACTTTTATGCTTGGGCAACTGGTCAATGATGATAGACATTGACCTGGGGCACAAACAACTTAAAAGTCAAGTTTCGGTACCACATAGTTTTGTAGCTAAGGACGAGGTAGCTCCCCATGACATGTTTTATATCTGAGTAGTTTAACAACCTGATTTTTGAAACAACATTGAAAAACCGTGAACTCGTCAACTTTATGTTGACACCCTACTGCATGCTTTGCAAGTTGTTAGGTACAACTATGGACGGACGTTGCAGTTGGCTGGAGCGTGTGGTTTGTAAAGCCTTAAACTTCGTATATTTAATAAACTTGTGGTTTTAAGTTTATGATGGGTTTACTTTATTTTCCGCCGCTAACTTAAACATTATTTCGGACTTTTAAACACTGATCACTAATCGTGTTAATTGTGATGATTTTACAACTTAAATAATTGGTTCAACATGATTAGTGGATGGATCCTGGTCAATCGCACGCCTCGCTGTAAAACCCCGCATGTGGAATTTGGTGGTGTGACAACAGCTGTACGGGCTGATTTTAAATTAATTGAAAATGGAAACATAAACACCAACTTAAACATAACTTTAATGAAAATTTACGTCTAAACGTAACCCAACTTGAAATTATACCAACACATGCATAAAAATAAGCACATAAAAATATTGTTATATTAAGTTAAAGAATAAGCACATAAGAATATATTGTTATTTTAAGTTAAAGAATGGTACGACACGTTGCGACGGTGTCAAAACGTAAAGTAACTCGAATCTATACCATCTAATGAAAACATATTATATTTGGCCAGAGTCGTTTCCGAACAAAATTTACATTTAAAAATAGAAAAACTGAAAAAAGTACATAAAAAAGCACGAAAACGTATTATATTTGATTCGACTCATTTTTGGAAAAATAAACATATTATGTTAAAACGTTAAACAACCGAAAATGTACACAATAATAAGCATAAAAACATATTATAAGTGACCCAACTCATTTCCCGGAAAATTTTATGGGAATATTTTATGTTAAAACGTAAATCAACTTAAAATTATACCGAGGCGTATATAAAAACAAACACGTAAACTCGATTACTAAATCTTTAAAAAGTTAATAGGTCGTAAGGGTCAATAAAAAAAACTGAAAATTAGGGGGTAAAGATATTAAAAAAACACACACACACACATAAAAAAGAAAGAAAAAGACAAAATATTTACATTTACAAACATGTGTCTATGCTCTAATTTTCTATGATCAAAGTTTTCTGTTTACACTATGCTTGGCTAATAACATATCTTCGTGCAAGTGTACTACCCTGAAAAGCAAACATTTCAGTGTAAAGATTAATACATATAAACATTGCAAGTTGGTATAAACATGAAGATAATATAAAAGGAAGATAATTCAGGGGCGGAACCAAGGTAGACTTAGCTGTAGCACAGGCTACGGCTCAATCCCGTATTCGCATTCGCAGTGTAATTTTTTTTTTCTGTTTTATACATAAGATACCCCTAAACATATACGAGGATCCTCCTAAGAGAAGATTATGAAACTTGATATTATTCATTAAGCCCAAAACCTTTAGTAACTAAGCCCAAATAATTAGTTTTATGATAATTAAGCCCAAATTGTAATAACGAATAAAGCCAAAATAATAAAATAATCCATTTGAACAATGCCATGGTTTGTGCGGTCGAAAATGATTTTTCATAAGGTAAAAGACGACGATGTGATGGAGCGATTTCAAACTATGAAAAAAAGAAGAGGACAAATCTATTAGATATTTGCTTTACTTTATTTATTTATTGTTGTTTTTCTAATATTGTATAATTGCACGGTAAAATTTTTTTTGGGACCCTTGATTTAATGGGCTAGTTCCGCCACTGAGATAATTCATACCTTGTAGACAACATATATATCTACATGTTCGTCTACTGTATGTTTCATCTCGATAAAGATGCGTAACATTGTAGAACTCACCCATAGTGTTTACACATGCTACCAGTTTTACACATGCGATTTATATGGCACGACCGAGACTTGAAAACTGAAGAAGGTGATGTCCTTAATCTACGATTCACGTCGATCAGCAGAGAGCAGGAGGAGGGAGTTGGAATTCGCACTAGGGTTAGGGGTTAGGGTTATGGGATTCATGCACGTAATAAAGGAACATGTGGGGTGGGCGGTTTGGGGTTTGTCTGTGTGGCCCGAATGCTTCAAGGGAGTGGGCTGGGGATGTAGTGGGCTGTAAGGTTTTGAGGTGTGGGCTGCACCCAAGTCATGCAAAAGAGTGGGAAAATATGTGGGGGAAAGTGGCAGCTGTAACGCCCTGCGTTTCGATACTTTGATTATCTCAGCACGTCTCGTCAAATTTCCTATCTTGTGATGCTTTTACTCTCGAGACAAACGATCATAATGAAAATGAGACTATTTTATCTTAATCGTGTTAAACTATGTGAAACTTTTACTCTATGCGATGATTCTTGATGCTTATTACATGTGTGAACGATATGTCTAAACCGAACCTTGACTCTTGTGGTGCTTGACTCTTGTGATACTTTATATATGAACGATGTAAATCCTGACTCTTGTATATATTCTAGAAACTTGACACTTGTTATGCTCGATACTTACTGAACGAGAAACTAGCTTGAACGCAAACTTAAAACACGGAAACTTCTTGTGATACTTATGATATTTGAGCACCTAAGTATAAAAATATTACATACAATGGTTACTCACAATAATACACAACACAACGCTCAATCTAGCTCGTGAAACGAACCAAAGTCGGGAAACTAGCAAACGAGTATCGGATGACCATTCGCTCGGATGGCCATCCGACCGGATGGCCACTCGACCGGAAAGCCATTCGATCCCTTGCACCTCTCCACCGACTAGCCTGTCACTATCACCTATAAATAGGACACTTAACTCTTCATTCTCACCTTTACACTCTGCCATCCGACCACTTGCACTCAAGCACTCTCAGTCACTTTAATCGCGATTCAAGGCCATTCCGTAAGTATTTCTCCTCCAATCTTGTACAACCTTCATCAATTATCACTTCTACACCATATTCTTCATCAAAATCACACGAACACTTCAACAATTTCTCGAAAACCAACTGATTTGGGTCTCTTGAAGGTGGTTTCCACTCAGTTGCTTATGCAAACTGTTGTGGAGCACCATTTAACCAAGATTGGCTCCAGATCTAGCGGATTTTCACAACTTTTATACAAAATCTAAAGGATTATCACACTCTTACACCAGATCTGACGGAATTTCATATGTTTCCGGCTCAGATCTGATAAACTTCACGTTTTACAACTGATTTCTGAACTTTTCTTCAAATTTTTATACAAAACCTTGGTGATATCGGGCTCAATCAGGCCCTCGACTTGTTCCTTAGTCGAGAGTCGGTTTGGAAACCGATTTCCACCGGAAAACAGACCGATTAACGGGTTAAACATGAAGTGTCACGGAAAACAGCTCGTTTGTCCGACGGGGTGATACCCATCCGATCGAACGAGCTGGTCTGGTATATTTCCGTTGTTTAACATGTCGTCACACCGTCTCCATTAACTCAAAACTTAGAAAATTTCACGAAACTTCACCCACTGACCATCTGTTCGAATGGTCATCCGATCGGATGACCATCCGTCCAGATTATCTGATTATGATAACACTTGCTGTTTGTTTTTACAGGACACTATGATCAAACATCGAAAACTTAAACAGTTCACAGAAATCTACACACACTGTTCGAATAGCCATCCGTCCGGATGACCATCCGCTCAGTTAAGTCTGTTCGACACTTTAACTCGATTTTCGCACCACTCGACACTCTATTCCCGACCGGGCCAGCACTTAGAGGACTTATGCTCTGTTCCTCGCACGCAGGCTGATCTAGCGCTCCCTTCGATCCAATTAGGCAGTGTTTGGTTCTAAGCACCCACTGTGAGTATACTCGATCCCTTTTTGCCTTAACACTTTTGGGATGCAACATGTTTTCTATATAAAAAACACTTGACACTTGACTCTTGAAACTTATTTGAAACATGCTCTATCCGCATTAAACATGAAAACATGATACTTGTGAAACTTGAGACTTTTATGCTATGTGAACGTTTGATTCTTATGTGTAACTCGCCTTAACAATTTGTTGGAGTTTGTATGCCCAAGACACATATTAGATTGATGTGGCTAGTACGTTATGATCCAAGTCGAGTCATACCCAAATACAAGCTAGACAAACACTTAAAATATTTATTTGTGATATGATCAAACAAATAAATATTAACACTTACAATATTTAGAAATTGGTTTTCTAAATAATTACACTTGAGAAACCAACAAATTATATGGATAATTTATTTTTGAGAGAATATTTTATTTTGTTATTTAATGGGTTAAATAATATAATAAAAGTTGTATAAGTCTTATAACATGTGATGTTATAATTTTATAAAAGTTATAAAATTAATCAAGACTTAAATTATTTTATAAAAGAAATTGAATTTTTTTTAAAAAATATTTACATGTGGGCCGCCCCCAACATGTACTCTTCCCAAGTTCCTTTTGGTCCAATAGCATTACATGCATTTGCATGTGTAAGATGGGTCTTGATTGGGTGGTCTCTCCAAGACCATTTTGGTCCAATAAGCCTTCATGCATTTGCATGTGTTAGAGAAGATTTGATTGGCCAAAAGGGAGGTGATATTCTCTCATGGTTTTATAACATTTTAAGATGACAAAAATTAGAAGAAGACTTGTTTTTTCTCTCTAAATTTTCGGCCATAAAGGGTTTCCAAGGAGTTTTTTTGGTTTTGATTCAAGTGTTAGAAATTCTAGCTAAACTCGTGGTGTTTGTTGGAAGCTTGGGGTATACAAGCTTGAGGCCTTATACTCTTGAAGGCAACCATTCTTGAAGCATCATCCGTTTCATTTCTTATTACTCCAAGAAGGTAGTTTCCTAAACATCCTATGGTTGTGTTTGATAGTATGCATATTCATATATGGATCCGGGTTTTGGGATTTTGCTTATAAATGAAATTTATATCTTAAAAGTAACATGTTTTAAATATTATTTCCGCTGCGTCTTTATTTCATATGGATGAAATTGCTTTGATAAACATGTTAAAATTCCAACAATGGCATCTAGAGCCGCTTATATGAGTGCATGCTTCATAGGATATGAAATTTTCGGGTTTCGGGTTTGGTTAAACCCTATGGCCGAAATTTTTCATCATGGTTCTCCTTTTGTTTTTCAAGATTATTTTCATACATGCATAAATGAATCTTGAAAAATTATTTCATTTGGATGATTATTATGTTTGGACAAAAACCCACAATTTTCGTTTTTTCATTCTTGACCGAAAAATTGTAGGTTGTAAAAGGGAACCATTTTGCTTCTTGAATTTTATATATTTGGATATATATATTTTTGGTGTTCATAACCTAGCCATGACCTTGTGTGAATATGTTGAATGATTGTGTTATGATTTATATTTAATTATTTCAAAGGTTGTAATAATTAATTATTTTTTGTTCTTCCATTTGTAAAAATATGTAATTTATTTATTTCATTTGGTATGTAAAATAAATAGATTAGGTGCATTTTATTTTACTAGAAAAAATGTATTAGGATATTTTTTTTTGTAAAAGAAGATGCACACAAAAATGCGGTTTTGGTTTTGGCTAATTTCGGGCCTAAAGGACTTCATAGTTCTTAACGGGATTTTAGCCCGATAACCAAAACACATTTTTGAAGTCCAAAGGAGTTTGGAGCTGAATATAAAAGACATTTGGAAGACCAAAGAATGTGAAAAAAATCACAACACAAGAAGAAGACTTGAAGCATTTGGATGCGGGATCAAGTGGGAGTTCAACGACACATTATTTGTGTCAATATTCACCCCTTAGGAAGGACCTTTTGGCACACTTGTTTCGGCTAACAAGTGTTGTCAAAATAGTTGGCTATGGTTATGCACCTATTGTTATGTATGTTGTGCTTGTGTGGTTGCTTAATTTTATTGTTTGGATGATATTTGGATATGTATAACAAACTAATAATCAACAACAAGCTTAAAATTGGTTCTTAATAAATCATTAAAATTGGTTAATAAAAGGTTATTAAAAATTAATGATTTTATAATAAAATGGGTTTTATTAAAAAGAACCTTGAAAATTTGTTTTCACAAAAGTACCAAGGATTTGAATGCATGCAAATGTATGGTACTTAAAGTTTTCTAAACTAGAGTTTTGAAAACTCAAAAATCCCTTTTATAAAACAAGTCAAACACCATCCTTTTATACAACACTCGAATCACTTGGGAACTCTTTTTTGGGATAAAGGTCACCTAACCACATTTGAGGGAACTTGTATATTCAAGCTGGGTTTACCATGTTTGTGGGATAAAGGTCACCTAACCACTTATGTGTATAAACTCACACGTGTGTGTAAGTTGGACGACTTGATTTGGAAACCATGAACTTAGGGTCACCGAAGCATGGGGAACAAAGGTGTTGATGGGATTAAACATGCCAACTAAACATAAAGATGTTTAACTGATCCCATATGGCTAGAAGTTGCAAAGGGTTGCAATTGTCAAACGTTGACTACCTTGTTAATTCAAATAATGGGATAAAGGTCACCTAACCAATATTTAAATGTAACGTTGGATTCTAGATTTTAATTATTAATTGTCTATGAGACACAAAAGGGTATTAATGATTAAAATATAATAATATCGAAAATATTAAAATTGAACCTTGTTAAATTTTGTAGATGGCCGCTAACAATATTACCCAAACCGTCCGTAACCTATCACTAAAAACAATCCTTGAAAAGGATTGTCTCAATAAAAACACTTTATGGATTAATATCGAAACTTAAGAATCGTTCTCAAGTAAGAAAAGATATCCTATGTGTTGAACGATCCTAATCCCGATGAACCTCTTATGGAAGATAATGATGCTTTTAACGATTGGACTAAGTATACCAAGGATACTATGCAAGCCTCTTGCCTCATGTTAGGAATTATGATTCGCAAGATTCAAAAGTATTTTTGAACATCATGAGCATACGACATGATTACCCAGTTGAAGGAAATGTTCCTACAATATGCAAGGGTAGAACGCTTCGGGCGCTTCATGCATGTCGAATGGAGGAAACCCAATCGGTCTCATCTTATGTCTTTAAGATGAAAAGCCACACTGATCGCCTCGAAAGGCTCAATATGGGTAAAAGGGCTTTATCCATTCTAACGATCAATAAGGATGGCAACAAGAAAGGGCATCAGCCCGACACCAAAGCAAATGTTGCAAAAGGTAACGGGAAATTCAAAGGGAAAAAGAAAAGAAAGACTAAAGCGAAACCACCGAAACCAAAAGAAAAAAAGGCAAAGGTTGCCACGAACGATCCATGCTTTGAATATGGTGAGATAGGGCATTTGCAAAGGAATTGTCCAACCTGTCTCAAAGAGTTGAAAAACAAGAGGGATGCTGGGCAAACCTCAGGTACAATCTTTATGAAACATATTGACTTTAATGTTATTTCTTCAAACACATGGGTATTAGATACCGGATGTGGAACTCATGTTTGCAATTTGTTGCAAAAGGTTCAAAAGAAATAAGCATTACAAGAAAGGAGACTATGTTTTAAAACTTCCAATTGGTTTGGAAATTGTTTTAAAATATATATTTAATACTCCTAGTTTGACTAGGAACATTATTCAAGTTTTCCTTATAAGACAATACGGTTTGATTTAAAGTTTGTAAACAATGAAATTTAGATCGATGAATGACATGTTTTACTTTAAAGCTATGCCTTCAAATGGTATTTATGAATTGGTTCATGATAATATACCATTTGATAGTTAAATGTACCAAGTAATCACCAAGAAACTCAAAATGGATTTGAGTGAGACCTATCTTTGGCATTATCGCCTTGGTCATATAAACAGACGTCGCATGTAGACACTTCGAAAGAATTGTCTTTTGGAAACAAATGAAATTGGTTCATTTGATACATGCGAATCTTGTTTACAAGGGAAAATGACCAAGTAATCCCTTAGTGGGAAAGGGCAAAAGATTTATTAGGTATCATACATTCGAATGTATGTGATCCTTTTAAGCCAATGACTAGGAATGGTGAAAGATACTTCATTACCTTTTACCAACGACTATAGTAGTTATGGTTATGTGTACTTGACACAAAGATGAAGTTTTGAAACGTTCAAAATCTTCAAAAGGTAAAGTACTAAATCAACTCAATAAAAGTTCTTCGTTCTGATAGAGGAAGAATCGAACTCTATTTGGATATGGTTCGATCTGTGATGATTAGGAGCACATTATCTCTATCATTTTGGGGTTACGCTTTGTTCTTCGCGGCCCATATGGCCCCAAACCAAGAAAGTGGATAAGACACCTTTTAAAATATGGCATGGAAGGGCTCCATCATTATCATATTTAAAGGTATGGGTTGTGAAGCTTATGGGAAGCAATACACCCCAAACAAATTAGAAGTACGATCCACTAAGTGTATCTTTGTAGGAGGATATCCTAAAGATGGTATAGGATATTAATTCTACGAACCAACAGAGCAAAAGGTATTTATTGCTCGCAAGGCTGAGTTCTTGGAAGCTAAGTTCCTTGTGGAAGGAATTAGTAGAACAATGGAGCTTGATGAGGATCAAGAACCACAAGCCGATACACGTTTGGTTGATACTAGCACTCAACAAGAGGTTGTTGAAGATGATCAAATGGTTGATCAACATACACAAAACGTTCACAGATCTGGTAGAATAAGTAATCCACCTGAAAGATATGGATTTTTCATGGATGGATTCTACGTGGTAGATTCGGGTGAACCTACCACATACCATAATGCAATGTCAAAATCCGATTATGACAAATGGCTTGAAGCCATGAACGTAGAGATGCAATCCATGTATAACGACCAAGTATGGGAATTGGTTATGCAACCTCTTAACTCCAAAGTGGTTGGAAATAAGTGGGTTTTCAGGAAGAAAACTGATATGCATGGAAACTTGGATACTTATAAAGGAAGACTTGTAGCAAAAGTTTTCACTCAAACTCAAAGGGTTAATTATGATGAGACCTTCTCGCCCGTGGCGATGCTAAAGTCATTAAGGATATTATTTGCCATACCTGCATAATATGATTGTGAGATTTGGCAAATGGATGCCAAAATGGCTTTCCTCAATAGATATCTTGAGGAAGATGTCTATATGGTTAAGCCTGAGGGTTTTGTCGATCCAAAACATCCTAACAAAGTATGCAAGTTAAAGAAATCAATATGTGGATTGAAACAAGCATCGAGAAGTTGGAATCACCATTTTGATGAAGAAATTGGGAATTTTGATTCATCAAGAACGTTGATAAAGCTTGTGTGTATAAGAAGGCTAGTGGGAGCATTTTACTTTCTTAGTATTGCATGTCGATGACATTCTACTATATGGAAATGATATTCCAACCATGGTAGGTGTAAAAGCCTGGCTTGGAAGTTATTTTTCCATTAAGGATCATGGTGAAGTCTCCTATATTTTGGGAATAAAGATCAAGGCGCTTGATATGTTTAAAATAAAGTGCATACAATGACAAAGTCTTGAAAATGTTCAAGATGGAGAACATTTTCAAAAGAGGACAATATTGAGTGTGTCTCAATGTCCAAGCTCAAAGGATGAGCAAGAAAGAATGAAAGGAATCCCATATGCATTTGCTATAGGATCCATTATGTATGCAATGATATGCACTAGACCGGACATGTCATGCACTTTAAGCATGACGAGAAGATACCAGCGAGTAACGGTCATTGGGTGACTGTTTCTAATACATGGATCTGGTGAAAAAGAACTTGTTGTAAAAGGTTACAGGGATGCGAGTTTCAGAACTCCTTGTAAAAGGTTACAGGGATGCGAGTTTCGGAATTCGTTGTAAAGGGTTACATGGATACGAGTTTCCAAACTGATCGAGATGATTCTCGATCACAATCAGGGTAGCATTGTCCACTACCGAATCATAATACATCGCCGCTTCATTGATCAAGATAATTCATATGGATCTACCACTTGAATTATTGCCAATCTAGGGGTAGTCCATACCATTCAGGACCCCTAGAGATCTTTGTGATAATGATGGTGCGATTGCTCAAATCAAAGAACCTCGTGCACATTAAAAGACTAGGCACATTGAGCAGAGTTTCAACTACATAAGGGATGAAGTTGAAAAAGGGAAAGAAATGTATTCGCAAAGATCACACTGATCAAAATATTGCGGATCCACTCACGAAGCTCTTTGAACGAGAAAAACATGAGGGTCATACATGTGCCTTAGGACTTCGATATTCTAGTGATTGGATTTGATCTATTTTGTATTTGGATATTGGAACAATTGTTATTATAACTCTTTATGGTATGTTGAGTTATGTTCCATTTTTAGCATGTTTAAATCCGTGAATAAGTTACTTATTCTAAATGTCCGTTGTCGATCATACTTGTGGGAATGAACTTGGATTGGTGGATATTCATTAGGTATGAATATAGAGCAAAGTGTTGCTGCCAAGGTTCATAGATATTTGTGGGATACAAATATTGGACTGACTCGCTCTCAAATATTACTGCATTGAATCATCTATGATTGATCATAAGTAAATTTGAGTAAAGGAGAATATCATAGTATCCTCAGACCTGAGATACATATTGGGTCTTGATATTCACCAAATATTGCACCTCGACTTTTTCCTTCGCTGTTAGTAATATGACAGTACATAAGGCTAAGCTCAGGTGTGGTACAAGGTGATTGTGAGAGACGTATGTTGTCAAGATGGGATTTGTTCCTCTTATTCGTTGAGAGTAAGATGTCTAAGGCCTGCTAAAGTTAAATCAACAGAGAGTGATCACTCTATGTCTCTGGATTTAACAAGGTCACCTAAATCATGTTCAAGTAAGGGACTTGAAGGGGATGATGTTATTGAATGGGAAATACAGTCATACGTATTAGGGGTAGTAAACTGTAGTTAGGTGGTCTTTACTACTTGCGTCAATCTTCTATGTATCTTGTGCAAGTGGGAGATTGTTGGAGTCTGTATGCCCAAGACACATATTAGATTGATGTGGCTAGTACGTTATGATCCAAGTCGAGTCATACCCAAATACAAGCTAGACAAACACTTAAAATATTTATTTGTGATATGATCAAACAAATAAATATTAACACTTACAATATTTAGAAATTGGTTTTCTAAATAATTACACTTGAGAAACCAATAAATTATATGGATAATTTATTTTTGAGAGAATATTTTATTTTGTAAAAGTTGTATAAGTCTTATAACATGTGATGTTATAATTTTATAAAAGTTATAAAATTAATCAAGACTTAAATTATTTTATAAAAGAAATTGAATTTTAAAAAAAAATTACATGTGGGCCGCCCCCAACATGTACTCTTCCCAAGTTCCTTTTGGTCCAATAGCATTACATGCATTTGCATGTGTAAGATGGGTCTTGATTGGGTGGTCTTTCCAAGACCATTTTGGTCCAATAAGCCTTTATGCATTTGCATGTGTTAGAGAAGATTTGATTGGCCAAAAGGGAGGTGATCTTCTCTCATGGTTTTATAACATTTTAAGATGACAAAAATTAGAAGAAGACTTGTTTTTGCTCTCTAAATTTTTGGCCATAAAGGGTTTCCAAGGAGTTTTTTCGGTTTTGATTCAAGTGTTAGAAATCCTAGCTAAACTCGTGGTGTTTGTTCGAAGCTTGGGGTATACAAGCTTGAGGCCTTCTACTCTTGAAGGCAACCATTCTTGAAGCATCATCCGTTTCATTTCTTATTACTCCAAGAAGGTAGTTTCCTAAACATCCTATGGTTGTGTTTGATAGTATGCATATTCATATATGGATCCGGGTTTTGGGATTTTGATTATAAATGAAATTTATATCTTAAAAGTAACATGTTTTAAATATTATTTCCGCTGCGTTTTTATTTCATATGGATGAAATTGCTTTGATAAACATGTTAAAATTCCAACACAATTGTAGCGCTATCGGGGTAATGCACCGCTCATTGAGTCTTGGGGGTTTTGTTAAGTTTTGATTCTTGAGTCTTTTACCTCCTCTTCGTTGCGACGAAGTAGGAAAGGCATGTTAACGCGTTGTAGACTTGGGTTATCATATGAACTGCGTAAACTAGCATGTTGAAACTTGTGACATGTTGTTCATGTTGGATATGAGTTTTTATACGTTTAAACTATATACTATGTATTCAAACTTATATACTCGCCAACATTTTTGTTGATAGTATTTTAATACATGTTGCAGGTTGATAGTAGCTGTGAAATCAAGAAATCAAGCTAGGATTGTAACACCCTTGCTATTATTCTAAAGGTTTACGTATAGATTACGAAAATAAACTTGTTATTATGATTACAAATGTGTTGAAAATACGGTTAGATTAAAACTTTTCTCAATATAAACAATACAACATATGATGTATGAATTCGTCATCTACAAAGACGAAGAAACTATGTGCGGAAGCCTGTATCTTGATCGTGTTCGGCTCTTCGTTGAGCTTGATCGTCCTCCGATACTGTAAATTATACCTACAATTCATAAAACATGAATTGAATTAGTCATACGCAGTTTAAAACATGTCTAAATGAGTCCGGGAAGCGAAACTGATTAGAATACAAAATTTTCGCCGAAACAGGGTGCTGTCACGCCACGCGTCGGCACCACCTTGCTCCCTCGCGTGGCGCGGGGGAGACCGTTTTCAGCAGGTCTGGATCTGGGACCTGCATTTCCAGCAATACCAGTTTTTACGGAAACGACCATAACTTATTCGTTATTGATCTGATTTACGCGATTCTTATTCCTACGTGTTCGTAATTTAATTCTCCATCTTATGGAGTAAAAATCCAACATCTAACTTCACAAAATTTTAGATTTCAAGCTCTCGGCTTGAAATTCAATTACGACACTTCTTGACCCGTTCGAGATTTCATCTAACAAACTTGTTTGTCGCCTTTGTTTCTTTTTTTGTAAACATGTTATTATAATTATATCCTATGGTACAAGGTTCAAATCACGGGTTTATACACATTCTTAACCCATTTTTGCTTATACTTCTATTTTGACCCGTTAAGGGTATTTATGCACTTTTTAAACTCAAATTACGCTCATTCCTTGTATACATCATAATTCCACCCATCCATATTAATTAGTCTTCCACCACAACTATGATTGTGGTGGATTTAATGTGATAGACTATTTATTCCTAGTTCTATCCTTCGGATATGTCATTTTACGGCATGACGCGTTTTAGGGCATTTAACCCTTGAAAGTTTATGCGTACAATTTTTATACACATCTAAGGGTTACATAGTCCTAATATAAGTTTCTAAACAACCTTTAAGGGTCGTTTGCCCGGTTGACCCATCGAGGGCTTTTTGGTCAGTTTAGTCCTTCATTTTGCGATGAAGGACTTTCACTAAATATTTGACCAATCATTGCACTTTTAACTACAAGTCTATATACGTACCTGGCCCGGGTTAACAATTAGAACCGATTTATACATCGCTTTAATTTTTCACATATTCCATGGTGACGCAATTATCCGAATTGCTAATCATTCCTGTTAACATAAGACTTGGCAGCCACATTAGTCGATATTGTCAAATGGTGTTATCATCACCATTCGACCCGTTTGGCCTATATGACCAAACAGTTATATATGTAGCAAAACATGGTTTTTATTATTTATATTAGTCCGACCCGCATCAATTTCGTCGGACATCGACATTTCCCATATTATTTTTAGCGTTTTTGTACTTATAGAATAAACAAATATTCTACAAAAGGGGTGTAAGTTTCACTTTCCTTGCATCTATGCCACGCTTTTCTTTCCGTACTTGCTCCGTTTGACCCGCTTCATCCACACGCTTCCACCTAGCTTGTTAGGCGTCAAACTATCATCATATTTCGTAAGATGGTTAGTTTAGTCATTGTCAATCATGACTATTCCATCTTATGTATTTTCTATCAAAATTATCATTCGATCTTATTAATGGTCGGTTTGACTTTTAAAAGGTCAAACGCCTATTAGTATATAAAATGCACATTCAAGTCTGTCAACTATTTTAGGCATTTCTCAATTATCCGGTAGGCGTTATCTCCTGGCCACCGTTTTAACCAAAGTTCCAACCAAATTTTATTATATTTCCAACACTTTAACTAGTTTGTTAGTGCATGCGTCTGTCGACTTCGTCTTGTATCGAGTCTAGGACTAAAAAGTTAGATATGTTTTACGTTTTAGAATGTGGTTAATGTAATTTAGCTTGAAAGTGGTGATTTCCCTTGAAAATGTCACTTGACAGTTTCAAGCTAAATCAAGATTTACCTTGAAAGTGTCATGTGTCATTTCAAGCTAAATCAAGATTTATCTTGAAAATGGCATGTCATTTCAAACTAAATCTCCTCCGCTATATATACCTTTCAGGCTAAATCTTTTGTAACTTTTCAGAGATTCTTCCGGTGAGCAACAAAGTGCTGCCGAAGTGTTGTCAGGTTGTAAACGTCATCAAATCAATAGAAACAACAGTTTTAAGTGTGAATCTCGCTGAATTAAACTCGGTTTGTTTGTTTCCGCCGCTCAAACTGAGATAAACTCTTATGAACGACTCATTCGGGTCCGAATTCGATCCTACAAGTGGTATCAGAGCTCAGGAGGAAGAGTTCATACCAATTCAGCTTCATTTTTCTGATTTTCTACATTTTTTTTCAAAATTTTTAAATTTTCACGGTTAAAATCTGCTCAAATTCTCACATAACGTGCGTAATGATGTTCTAACAAACCCTTGAAAGTTTCAAAACTTAATTCGATCATTTATTTGTTCAATCGGACCAAAATCAGATCGATATGATGATGTCATGCAAATTTAGCTTGAGTTTATGGGTTGATTTCGCTTGAGTGTTGACATTTTGATCAGATTTAGCTTGAAACTTACTTGATGAGTTTACTTGAGTGGATTTAGCTTGAATCTGACACACCGATTGAAATTACACTGTTTGAATACTTTGTTGATTTGCTTGAAAGTACATCGATTTATGTGAATCTCGTAAATTAGAAGTCAGATTGTATGTTGAATATCTCGGTTTAAACAACAGCATGTGATATAGGTCTTGCATGAAAAGAATTAATTGGCTGCATGTGAATATGTAAATTGGTTTAGTATTCGAGATTAGGTGTCGGCTCAAGGTTTACTTGTAAAAAAAATTGCTTGTTTACATTTGAGTGGGGTGTCAGTTTGCTTGTCGGATATATAGGTGCAGGTCCTATCAACTTTTAGGTTGCATGTGATTTCAAGTCACGAGAATATAAAAGTCATAGTCAATTAGTTTTATAGTTGGTCATATCAGATTTTAGCTATAAGTTGATGTCGGTTTGCTATATCATTCGACTCAAGTATTATGTGATCAGTATTTGTTATATGAGGTCCAATCATATTGGTTTTATGTGATAATATCTAGAGTTTATTGAGTTTGTGTGTTGTAGTCATAAAAAGTATCATATATAGTTGAAGTTTATCATTGCGATTTTGGTTCAAAGTGTTTGAATTGTCAGGTCATTTTGTGTGGTCAAGTCGCGTGATATAGTCCAGTTCGTACAGTTCGAAGTTCAAAGGTTTCAAAAAGTCAAGTTACTTGAATTCGATTCGGATTCTAGAAGTCCGTACTATTGGTCAACGTTCAGTCCGCACAGAAAATCATAAGTTTGAGTACAAGTCTTATTCAGTTAATTTACAAACGGTTAAACTGATAGTTTGTTTGTTTGTCAGGTTTGTCAGGTATTTTCACAAGGTGATACAGTTCAGTTGAAAAACCGAAACATGGACGAAGATTTTTACAACGCATTCGCTACTCCGGTTTCCTCAATCACTGTTGCACAGAACACAATGCTCGAAAACGAAACTGGAACGATGCAAAAACCGCCCAAACTAATGAACATCGAAGAATATAAGGGTTGGGAAGGCCGTTTCGAGAATTGGGTACAAGCTAACTACTTGGATGCGCGGGAATGTGTCGAGACAAAATACATTCGACCGATGAATGATGATGAAGAA
Organism: Helianthus tuberosus; assembly: GCA_030545235.1. NCBI lineage: Eukaryota > Viridiplantae > Streptophyta > Magnoliopsida > Asterales > Asteraceae > Helianthus > Helianthus tuberosus. The sequence goes on along the minus strand of CM060370.1, from coordinate 107,278,103 downwards.
GTGGTTCTGATTAAAGATCTGAGTGCCGATGCTAGAAAGAAGTACAAAGATGAGAAAATGATGCTGACTTTATTGCAACAAGCTGTGAAAGAAGATATTTTGGTTCTATTGAAACATAATGGAACTTCATATTCGATTTGGAAAGCTTTAAGGTCAAAGTTTCGTGGTAGTGAAGAAATGGTCAAAAGCAAGAAATCGCTTCTAAAGACAGAATTTGATCTGTTTCGCGGATTAAAGAATGAAAGTACAAGAGAGATTATCGAATGATACTGCAATTTGCTTGCTAACATGAAGAGATTGAGTATTGAGAAAAACAATGAAGAGTTGATCGAAAAACTTGCTGATGCTTTGCCATACGAGACTTGGGGAACATATCTCATGATGCTTAGAAACAAGAAAGGTTTTAGCAATTTGACACTCAGCAAGTTCATTGAGAAGTTGGAAGCTCAAGAAATGGAGCAACGAAAGATTATTCGAATGAAAGATTTCAATGGTGAACAAGATATTGGGTTGTATTATAAAGCAGGAGTGAATGAAAAGTCTTCAAATCTATCTCCGAAAATAGAAACTGCTTACAATGTCAAGAATTCTTCTGAAAGTTCATCATCAGGATCAAACAGCAAAACAAGTTTTACATCATTTCCATCATTTGATCCAAATGTGTCAACAACAAGAAATGGCAAAAATATTCAATGCAACATTGTGTTGAACATTGAAAATGATCAGGAATATTCTGAAGAGTTGGCAAAAAGTCATATGTCTTTATTGGGAACTGTTCTTGAATCTTATGGTAGTTTTGTTGCAGGTCGAATTGGGAATCCAATGTTGACAAAGGAAGATTACGACCAGATCGATGCTGAAGAGATGGAGCTGATGGACATAAAATGGTGCTTGGCCAGTGTGTTGAGGAGAGCTGAGAAATTCAAGCAAATCACTGGAAGAGATGATCTACGTGAAGCTAATGTTTCTACTTTAGGTTTTGACAAATCTAAAGTCACTTGTTTTCGTTGCAGGGAGAAAGGTCACTTCAAGAGGGAGTGCACCAATCGCAAAGCAAGTGGAGCTCAGAATCCTTTCAATAACAACAATGATTATTATCGAAAGGCCATCTACCATCAAGTTGCTCAACAACCGTCTCAACAACATCAACATCAAGCACAAACTGCACATGGAATGCAAATTATTGAAGACTCTGGAAAGAGAGCTTGTGCAGTGAATCAAGATTCTTTAAAGAGAGTAAATGGTAGTGCCTTGATAATAGATCAAGATGACGAAAAGTTACCTGAGGGTTTTAGCTGGGAGAATTTTACTTGGGATAACTATATTCCTGATCAAGCTAAAGCTCACACAGCTTTTGTAGCTCGAGTTGAAGAGGACAGTGATGATGATACTGAATATTGGAAGAGAAAATTCGAAGCTGATATGAAACTGATTGCTGAAAGTGATAGTGAAGATGAAAAGGTTAAAAAGAAGAAGAAAAAGGTCAAAACACCAGTGAGCAGTGATGATGAAGAAATTCCAGTGATTAAAAGGAAAGTAAAGGTTGAAGTTGCAAAATTCAAAGTTGATGAAGAAGTTGATGCAAAGAAGATTCCAGTGAAGTGTGAAAACTATGATGCTGTGAAGAAGCAGAACAGTACACTGATCTATAACTTGAATTGTTTGAAGGAATCTTACGATGTACTGAACAAAGCGATGAATCAGTATAATCAAACAAGTGAAGAACAAGCTACAGCAATGAAGACACTTCAGGGAGCTTTTATGACGAAGCAAAAAGTGGTGAACAACTACATCGAGAAGTGTGCTGTGCTTGAACAGAAACTGGAATTGCAAAGAATTGAAACTGAAAGAGTTAATCGTTTGTTGAAAAGTTACTCATGTACTTCTTATGTCATTGACAGGATTTATCCGACTGTTGAAGGCATGAAAGAATTTGAAGAAGATGAAGCAACTGAAGAAAAGAATGATGATGAAAAAGTGATTGAAGAAAAGACTCCAGAAAAGAAGAACAAGAAGAAGAGTGACACAAAGAAAAAGACTGACAAGAAGGATTCTGGTAAGAAACAAGATGTCAGTTACAACAAGTGTCCACCCCCGCTTGAAAATGGATATTCTCCAAGAAATCCAAATTCAGAAAGAGTCGAAAAGGCAACAAATTTACAATGGGAGTCGGAGTCGTCAGTTAATTTGCCAGAAAATATTGATGTCGTGTTTACATCATCTGACACTGATCATGAGTCCGAGTTAATAAAGAAAGTCGTCGATCAGGTGTTAGATAGAGATGAAACTGAGAAGTCAAAGTTGGAGTCAAACTCAGAGTCAAAGTCAGAGTCAGAGTCAAAGTCTGGTTCTGAAAGTTCGAGTTCGACGGTCAACAGTCCAAATTCTTCGGTTAAAAGGGTTTATAATAAAGAATTCCTGTTATCAAAATCTAATTTGAGTGACGAAACATTCAAAGTTGCATATACATTGAATGATTCTGACAAATTATATTCTGATGAGGAATTTCCAATAAGAGGTGTTAAAACTGAGATGATAAAAAAGGTTTTTAAACTTACAGAAATTAATATTTCTGAAATAAAAGATTTAAATCTTATTGGTAAACCTAAACTTTACACCTCAAGAGTACAACAAAGATTAAACAAGAAAAAAGGTTACAGTTCTGGTTCTGGTTTTCACAAGAAATCAAACCCTAACCGTAATTTCAAAAAGAAAGGTCTTGGATTTATTCCAACAGAAAAACAGAAAAATGAAAAATATGTTCGTGATTTTAAAGCAAAGATGACATTTGTTTCAGGTACATCAGCAGAAGAAGAAGAAAAGAAAGAATTTTGGAAACAATCGAACAAAGAATTCCTTGAAAAAAAACAAGAAGAGATGAAAGAAACGAGAACCTGTTTTAAATGCAACAATGTTGGACATATTTCCAAAGATTGTTCAAAGGCAATACAGTCAAAACAGGGAGTTTCTCGTAACCTGAAAGACAAGGAAATTGTGTTTGAACCACTAATTGACAGAACCAAACTTTTCAAAAATTCTACATTTGAAATTGGTGAATGTTCAAACAAGTTTTACAAGAAAAGAGCTCAATCTGACAACCAGAAATGGGTTGTAAAAAGGTCTGGTGATAGCTCTAGCGATGATTCTGATAGGTCAAAATAAGAGGAGCTATCTTCTGGCGATGAATCTGATTCCACAAAATCAGATGAGCCACAGGTTGAGTTAAAATTGAAAACTTCAGTTCCTCCAATGGATGATGTTCATTTTCCACCATTGAAGGCTGAAAATTTTAAAAAGAAAATTGGTAAGGTTGAAATTTCAAACCAATTTTATGATGATAAAAAAGTTTTTGATGTTGAAAAGGCCTTTAACCCCACTGTGAAATACATTTTTGGTAAAATGATTGATCAAAAAGTCAAAGGGGTTAAAGAGTTCTATGAGAAGAAGACGAAGAAAGATAAAGTTGAACCATCCCTGGTTTGTGACTGGGATGGTTCATACTATGAACAATGAGTCTGTGGACTTGCCGAGATCCCAAGTTGGTAATCGTGGATCAGGAATCGGCATCTCTCTGTGTATTTGATTGTGTTTTTCGTACAAGTGGTAAATCAGGGACATTAATTTGTACTTGATTTTCTACAAATGGTTGAAGACAAAATGATGAACCATATCCCCAATTTTACAAGTGGTAAAATCAACAAAACTTATTTTCCGGAAAAACCATTTTGATTAAAACACACTTAAGTGTTTTGAGATCACAATGGGAAAATAGTTTGTTGTGAGGGGGAGTTCTGATTGTTTATGCCAAGTGGATGGCGAATTGAAGTGATTCGATATCAGTTGTCATGTTCCTTGTACAGTTTGTTTTCAAATTTCCTAAAATGTGTTTGCATTTTAGGGGGAGTAAAATTTTAGAAAATCCAAAAACATTTGAAAATTTGAAAATTTCAAAAACATGATAAAATCAAAAATGAGTTTTTGTTGCATTAAAGAGGAAATGATAGTACACCAGTGGACGATCACAGCATGCTAAAGAATTGGAAATTAAAAATGTGATAAACGGTCTTACTAATGATGTGCCAGTAGATTTTTGCACATTTAGTAGATTGTGACGAGATATAAACCTAAATTTCAAACTTGCTTATATCGTGGGGAAACATCTCTCGGATATATGGGTAACCCCCGAAATCTCGTTTGAAAGGTCTCATATTCTGATATACTAGGTCTTTATACTCAATGATGTCTGGGGTATTATTCCGGGACTTCTGCTGAACGGTGGTTCTGACCTAGTCCTCGAATAATACTTTCCGCAAATGCTTGAAACATAGCATCACCCTCAGCATATATGATAAGACAATAAAATTGCTTAGCAATGCTGTTGTAAAAAAGATCCTCTAAAGGGGACACACCCATAAGTTGAGTCATGATCTCTCTGCTGAACGGTAGTTCTGACCTGAGCTCTCATGATTCTTCATAATTTATTAACCCCTTACAGATATCATTTGTGTCATAATTACCTGTAAGACTGAATATTGGGATCTGGATGCGGGAGTATATTCTGAGGTGGGACACACGATTGAGTTTAAGTTCTTAAAACATTAATATCGTATCTTGAAGCAGTTGAACTTTGTGTGAAAATTTAAATGGATCAGTATACTGACAATCTAAGTGAATCGTTTAGAACTTAAAATGAAATGAAGCTTAACGGTGTTGGTGATTTGTCTCAGAAACTGATATGATCCTCTTGCACGAACTCACAAAAATATTGTATGTAAATATTTCTTTACTGCATTTCATTTTATTGATAAATCCAAAAAGATTTTAGTGTGTTTTAGCATAAATTTTGAAAAATACAAAAAGATTTTCGACAACTGGTGTTGGAGAGCTAATTTTCAAAAATTCCAAGGGCTAGACATGATGAACAAATGGTTTGGGAGAGTGTGTTGTTTTGAACATAAAAGTGATATATTTTCAAGTGGTTCATCAAATTTGATTGTAAAATTCCTGCAAGTAGTTCATTAGATGGTGAGATTGTGTTTACAAGTTATCATCAGAAAATTTATTTTTGGGTAGAGAATGTGCAGGTTATTTGAATGATAGAAAGCCAGGTTCCGATACATGAGGAATTTGTAATTTCAACATGTCAGGCTGCGATCCCATCATATCGAAAGGGGGAGTCTGAAGATATTCAAGTAAAGATTGTTCGTGGAAAGTTTGCTGGTGATAAAAAGAGAAAGAGAGAAGATTTGAGGATTCTTACAGCGTCAGGCACTTCAAAGAGTTTGAGAGGACTGATGAAGACTGAAGATGCGAAGACTCGACACTCAAGACTCGTCAACATTCGAGGGGGAGTTTGTTAGTGCATGCGTCTGTCGACTTCGTCTTGTATCGAGTCTAGGACTAAAAATGTTAGATATGTTTTACGTTTTAGAATGTGGTTAATGTAATTTAGCTTGAAAGTGGTGATTTCCCTTGAAAATGTCACTTGACAGTTTCAAGCTAAATCAAGATTTACCTTGAAAGTGTCATGTGTCATTTCAAGCTAAATCAAGTTTTTTCTTGAAAATGGCATGTCATTTCAAACTAAATCTCCTCCACTATATATACCTTTCAGGCTAAATCTTTTGTAACTTTTCAGAGATTCTTCCGGTGAGCAACGAAGTGCTGCCGAAGTGTTGTCAGGTTGTAAACGTCATCAAATTAATAGAAACAACAGTTTTAAGTGTGAATCTCGCTGAATTGAACTCGGTTTGTTTGTTTCCGCCGCTCAAACTGAGATAAACTCTTATGAACGACTCATTCGGGTCCGAATTCGATCCTACATAGTTTAATCGATTATCTTGACTAGTTTATTCACTTATTTTTGCAAGAACTAAGGGTTCCTCATATACGAGTGAAACCCGTTTCATCATATCACTAGCATTTGTCCCAACACCTACTATAATCAAGTTCTACCAAATTTCATCTTAACATTCAAAACCCATTTCAAGTCATTTATGATCATGTACACGAATTCATGATTTAATCAAACACCTTCTTAACATTATCATGCATGATGATTCTAAACCTAGTTATATCATCAATTTCATCATAACATTAAAACCCACTTACCTAAGTGTGGTAATTCATCTAAGTATTCAAATCATAGCAATATATATTGAATTTTCACTTAGGGTTTTACTCCTAAGCAAGTATACATCTCTAATCTAGTCATAACTTCTACGATTCATACCTAAATCACATCTTGTAAAGTTAATCGACTTTTCACAACTTCATGAATGTAAAAAATTCGACATACCTTTCGATCCCCTTGACTTGGTGATCGTTTATGTGTATTCAAATCTGAGTTTGGCCTTCGTTTGATCCTCTACTTTGAAGTTATTGTTGAGCTAGGGTTTGAAACCCCTTTCTCCTGGTTGCCATACGCGCGCGCACACACACACACACTAGTGTGTGTGTAGTGTTTTGATTTAAAAAAATCAAGTTTCAATCTTCCTCTTTTGACCCCTCTAGTTTGTAACTTTGTAAAAAGGGTTATTACCCAAGTTTTCTTCATTGTTTTAAGACATATATTTAACTAGGTTGATATTCTTAGTTAATTGGTGGGTTTCGAGGGAGTTATAACCCGAGTTATTTTAAGTCCCGTTAATTCGGGCCTCTCGTAACTTTTTATTTTCTCATTAACATTCTTTCACCCCTTTTTATTTAACATTAGATTTATTTATCTAAAAATCCTAATACACACCGGGTAAATTTTACCACTAACGGTTTTTTACCCGTCTTTTAGTATTAATGTGGTTTGATTACCAAACCTATTTTTGGGGTGTTACAAGGATGAGCTTAGAAACCCATCTTAGATAATTAGACAATTTTGAACAATATTTGAGTCATTATGTTATTTTGATACATTATGTTGGTTGTGGAACGTGTTTGACATTTTAGACATATTTATGAAATTTTGATTAATCTATATCGAAACAAGTAGTGTTATGGATTCTCTTGAGCAATCTGATTCGCTTAGTGTCGCGCCCCGATGTTTCCGCCATCGGTTGGGGTGTGACAGATTGGTATCCGAGCCATAACTATAGGGAATTAGGGATAAGTAGGAATGCTTTGCCCTAGTCTATAGTTCTAGGAACTTTGACTCTTATTTGTTGTTTAAAATTTATGCATTCTACCTTATATGCTTCCTAGCAATACTTTCCTGATAAACTTACATGCCTTTACTAAGGCTAACACAATACACACCTGGATGCTTTGGAAACACTCTTGTGACAAAATCAAAACGACTCATCAAAACAGGGGTGATTCCCGCCTTTGACGACGACTTTCACTCAGCTATACTTTGTATTTTGCACGAAATTTACCCTCAAGTTAGGAGTGAAATCCAAACCTTGAAGGAAATTTCCATCTCTTATTCCAGTAGTCTTATCCTTTGATAGGTACCAACCATACTAGGGTACGATGTTACCAAGTTAGAGGTGAAACTCGCATCTTGGTAACTATTCCCACTCTTTGATTTTCAATCTCACCAAAGTCTCGAATTTCCCAATCGATTAAGGACGTGTAGTAACCAAAAGGACAAATAGCGTAGGCCTAACATCGATGAACGTATTTGTCTAGCAGGCCAAAGCACGTTACCTTAATTCGAGAAGGGGCTCGATCACTTTGGTTAGTCAACGTTTCTCTACCCGAAACAATCCTATGTTTTATAAGCCTATCTTTTATGTTATCTCGATTTACATGCGGTTTTCATTTCGAAACTAGTACACGAATCGCAACTATCTCCGCAATCTATAACAATACTAATAATCTCTCGGGAACAAACTAAATTTATGATGCTTTAATTCATGTTATACTATGTGGAAGCCTTGATTTAAACTATGTGAAACATGTTGAACGTTTTGTGTTGCGACTTGAGTCTTTATGTGATCATGTGAACCTTATGCTATATTACGTGTTCGTGAAACTATATCATTAAACAAAACACTATGATTGAGTCTCATCCGATCCTTATTCTGACTCTTTAGATGTCGTCAAGTCGTCTATCCAACCCACACAAGAGGTCAAAGGCCAACACCCAGAAGAAGATGATGTCTTTTATGTCCGACCAGATCGCACGCATTGTTCCCAATATTGTCACTGAAATCCAGGGATCAAACACTCCTCCCTCCTCTGTTGACTCTAAAGCGGCCCAGCCTAAGCCTGTGAGCTTCAACTACAAACACTTCGTCTCTTGCAACCCTAAACCTTTCACGGGCAGTGATGGGGTGACTGCAATGCTGGAGTGGTTCGACAGCATCGAAGTTACTTTCATCAACAGTGAATGCCCTGAGCATCTAAAGACTAGGAGTGCAACTGGCGTGTTTCAAGGTCGAGCTCTAGAATAGTGGACCAACGAGAGAAACATCCGCTCCAATGATGAAGCTTATGCTTTACCATGGCCCGAGGTTAGGGAACTGATGATGCTCGAATTTTGCCCTCCTCATGAGCAGCAGAAACTTGAGGACGAATTCTGGCATCTGAAACAAGTGGGTGATGACAACTTGGCTTATACTACCCGTTTCAAGCAACTTAGCATCATTGTGCCACATTTGGTATCTACTCCCAAGTGCATGATCATGAAGTACATTCATGGGTTACCTCCTGCTATGCGTGATGCTATTGAAGCAGCTCAGCTCGACTCCATTAAAGAAGTTTACCGTCTTGCAGCGAGTCTAAAAAACAACCATGTTCGAGATAAACAGTTCAGAAGCCCTGCTCCCTCAAAACCAGCTAACCATATCACCCAGCAACCAAGTGGCAGCAAGAACAAGAAACGAAAGTCTCAAAATTCTGATTGCAATGCCATTGTCCCCGCTGCAAATTCAAACCCTACTTGCAATGCTATTGTGCCTGCTGCTACTCCAAACCCTCCTGCTCCAGAAAACACCAAGAAGTCGTACACTGGGGTTCATCCCAAGTGTGCCACTTGCAACTATCATCACCCTGTCAGCTCAACTTGTCGCTTGTGTACCACCTGCAATCGCTATGGTCACACAACCCCTTACTTCCGTCAAGCCAATCAAGTTTAGCAAGCGCCACCAGCTCAGCCAGCCTAGCAGAACCCCAAACCAGCAAACAATGTGCGAGCATGCTACAAGTGTGGGGACACCACTCATCCCCGTCCCTAATTTCCCCAGCTGAATCAGGAGCAACAGCAAGTCGCTCGAGGACGAGCGTTCAACATCAACGCGAATCAGGTGCGTAACGACAATGATGTCGTTAATGGTACGTTTCTCGTTAATAATCTTTACGGTTCGATACTATTTGATACTGGTGCCGACAGAAGCTTTGTGTCTGTAGAATTTGAATCTTTGTTAAACTATGCATGCTCTAAACTACTTAAGTCGTTCTCTGTTGAGATTGTCGATGGTAAGTCTATTCTAGTTGATTCTATTCTCCGTGATTGTTCCCTGACTCTTAACGATCACGTTTTCACTATTGACCTCATACCCATGCAATGGGGTATTTTCGATATCATAGTTGGCATGTATTGGTTGCGTAAGAACCATGCTGAGACCGTTTGTCACGAGAAGTACGTTCGTCTACCTCTCCCATCTGGTGATACTTTCCATGTCTATGGAGACCAACCTTCTAGGGGACTGAAGTTGATGTCATGCACTCAAGCGAATAAATGCTTACGTAAACAGTACTTTGCCTTCTTGGCCCACATAGTGGAACAAAAGGGCAAGGAAAAGAGCGTAAGTGATGTTCCAGTAGTGTGTGATTTCCCTGATGTCTTCCCTGAAGATCTTCCTGGTCTTCCTCCTCCTTGATCTATTGATTTTCGTATCGATCTCATACCTGGTGCGACTCCGGTGGCCAAGGCTCCTTACCGACTTGGACCCTCTGAGATGCAAGAGTTTTCTAGTCACCTTGGGGTGCTCCTGTACTATTCGTCAAGAAGAAAGATGGTTCGTTTCGCTTGTGCATCGACTACCGTGAACTTAACAAACTCACCGTCAAGAATCGTTATCCTCTCCCTCGTATCGATGATCTATTTGACCAGTTACAAGGCGCAAGCTGTTTCTCTAAAATCGACCTTCGATTCGGTTATCATCAGTTCCGTGTTCTCGAAGAAGATATCCCCAAAACTGCATTTCGCACTCGTTATGGACACTACGAGTTCGTGGTCATGCCTTTTGGCTTGACTAACACACCCGCCGTGTTCATGGACCTTATGAATCGTGTTTGTAAACCTTACTTGGATCGTTTTGTGATAGTCTTTATTGATGATATTCTTATTTATTCGAAGAACCAAGCTGATCATGCACGACATTTATGCCTCATGTTAGCACTCTTATGTGGCGAACGCTTATACACAAAGTTTTCTAAGTGTGAATTTTGGATTAATGAAGTACAATTTCTAGGACACGTCGTTAGTAGACAAGGGACTCATGTTGACCCTTCAAAAATAGAAGCAGTGAAGAATTGGAGTACGCCTAAATCTGCATCTGAGATTCGTTCCTTCTTGGGATTGGCGGGTTATTACCGTCGATTCATCCCGGATTTTTCAAAGATTGTCGTTCCTCTCACTTCATTGACTCAGAAAGAGAAACCTTTTGCTTGGGGTCCTAAGCAAGAGGAATCCTTTCAAACTCTTAAGAATCTACTTTGTAACGCTCCTGTACTTGCTCTCCCTGATGAGAATGATGATTTCGTGGTATATTGTGATGCCTCGAACCATGGCCTGGGTTGCGTGCTCATGCATCGGGACAAGGTCATCACTTATGCCTCTTGACAACTCAAAATACATAAAAAAACTATACTTCCCACGATTTAGAGCTTGGCGCAGTTGTTTTCGCGTTAAAGATTTGGCGACACTACCTATATGGTACTAAGTGTGTGGTTTTCACTGACCATAAGAGCCTGCAACACATCTTTAACCAAAAGGAACTTAATATAAGTCAACGACGATGGGTAGAGTTGCTTAACGACTATGACTGCGAGATTCGCTACCATCCTGGCAAAGCAAATGTCGTGGCCGACGCTCTTAGTCGTAAGACTCATGTTAGTAGCATCCCCTGTTCTCAAATCTCCAGTGATCTTCATGCTTGTATCTGTGAAGCTCAATACTCGTCAGCCAACGAAGGTAGTCTAATTGTTGAAATACGAGGTGCTTCGATTGATCAACTTGAAACAAAGTCTGATGGACTTCAATACTATCTCAATCGCATTTGGGTGCCAGATCGTGATAATCTTTGTGAGCTCATTATGAATGCGGCTCACAAATCCCGATACTCTATTCATCCCGGTGCTGATAAGATGTACCATGACTTGCGTATGTCCTATTGGTGGCCTGGTATGAAGAAGGAAATCGCCGCGTACGTCTCGAAGTGTCTTACTTGCTCAAAGGTTAAAGCTGAACATCAGCGTCCTTCAGGTTTCCTTGAACAACCCGAAATCCCAGTCTGGAAATGGGATAGCATAGCCATGGACTTTATAACTAAACTACCTCGTACACCTTCTGGTCATGATAGTATAGTAATCATTGACCGTTTGACCAAATCAGCCCACTTTTTTCCTATTCGTGAAGATTTCAAAGTGGAGAAACTTGCTCGAATATACACTGATGAAATCATATGTCGTCATGGTATACCCATTGACATTATCTCTGACCGCGATGGTCGTTTCACTTCACGTCTTTGGCAAACTTTTCAGTCCGCTATGGGTTCTCACTTGAATCTTAGAATAGCCTTTCATCCTCAAACGAATGGACAGACTGAACGCACAATCCAAACCCTAGAGGATATGCTCCGTTCTTGTGTCTTCGACTTTGGTGGTAATTGGGATGTACATTTACCATTGATCGAATTCTCATACAACAACAGCTACCATTCCAGTATTCAGATGGCTCCTTTCGAAGCTTTGTATGGTCGCAAGTGCCGATCTCCTCTCAGTTGGCATGAGATTGGTGACAAGTAACTTACTGTCCCTGAGATCATTCAAGAGATGACGGATAAGATTCTTTAAATCCGCGATAACTTGATCAAGGCTAGAAGCAGACAAAAGAGCTATGCTGACAAAAGACGGAAGCCTCTGGAATTCAATGTTGGAGATCAAGTTCTACTCAAAGTATCTCCCTGGAAAGGGGTGATACGTTTTGGTAAAAAGGGAAAGCTTGCCCCTCGCTATGTGGGTCCCTTCAAGATACTCGAAAGGATTGGCAAGGTGGCTTACCGACTCGATTTGCCTCAAGAGCTTAGCAACGTACATCCAACATTCCATGTCTATAATCTCAGGAAGTGCTTAGCAGATGAGGAACTTTAGGTTCCCATCGAAGACTTGCAAATAAACGAGACCCTACATTTTGTGGAGAAGCCGGTTGAAATCATGGACCGAGGTACCAAGCGGCTAAGGCGCAGCAAAATTTCCATAGTCAAGGTTCGATGGGAAGGAAAGCGTGGCGCCGAATTCACTTGGGAACTCGAGAGTGAAATGAAAACCAAGTATCCACAACTCTTTGCTCAGTTTCCTCTCAGATTTCGGGGACGAAATCTCCTAAAGAATGGGAGACTGTAACGCCCTGCGTATCGATACATTGATTATCTCGGCAGGTCTCGTCGAATTTCCTATCTTGTGATGATTTTACTCTCGAGACAAACGATCATAATGAAAATGAGACTATTTTATCTTAATCGTGTTAAACTATGTGAAACTTTTACTCTATGCGATGATTCTTGATGATTATTACATGTGTGAACGATATGTCTAAACCGAACCTTAACTCTTGTGATGCTTGACTCTTGTGATACTTTATATATGAACGATGTAAATCCTGACTCTTGTATATTCTAGAAACCTGACACTTGTTATGCTCGATACTTACTGAACGAGAAACTAGCTTGAACGCAAACTTAAAACACATAAACTTCTTGTGATACTTATGATATTTGAGCACCTAAGTATAAAAATATTATATACAATGGTTACTCACAATAATACGCAACACAATGCTCAATCTAGCTCGGGAAACGAACCAAAGTCGGAAAACTAGCAAACGAGTATCGGCTGACCGAAGGGACATCCGATCGGGTGACCATCCGATCGGATGACCATTCGCTCGGATGGCCATTCGACCGGAAAGCCATCCAATCCCATCCAACTCTCCACCGACTAGCCTGTCACTATCACCTATAAATAGGACACTTAACTTATTGGTGCATGCGTCTGTCGACTTCGTCTTGTATCGAGTCTTGTATTGTATTAGTTAGATCATGGCACGGAAAACGAGAAAGTGTGTTTATAGGTAATTTCGCTTGAAATGACATTGGGTCATTTCAAACGAAATCAACAAGTTAATTCCGTGCAGAATTAGATTCCGTGCGGAATTAGATTCCGTGTGAGCATGTTCAAGCGGAATTAGCAGCCTATAAATACCTGATGTGTCTGTGTCATTTGAAACGAAATTAGCTGGGTGTTTTCCGACGGCGAAGCTCTGTTGAAGTGTCTACAGACCTGTAATCGATCTGAAATCAATATATAGACAGTTTAAAGTGAATTGCTAGCTGAATTGAACTTGATACGTCTGTTTCCGCCTTTCGTATCAAGCAAAAACTCTTCTGATCGACTCATTCGGGTCAGAAAACGATCCTACAAGTGGTATCAGAGCTCAGGAGGAAGAGTTCATACCAATTCAGCTGCTATTTATGATTTCTGCACCTTCTTTTTCAAATTGAACAATTTTTCACGGTTAAAATGACTTGAATTTTTCACATAATATGCACAATAGTGTTTTAACAAATCCTGGAAAGTATTGGACCTAAAATCGAAATAAAATTGATTAAAATTGTAATTTCGCTTGAAAACTGATTGATTATGCTGACGTCATCTGCATTTCACACGGAATAAGTCAGTAATTTCGCTCGAAACTGGTATTTCGCTTGAGTGATTCCTCTTGAAATCACTATTCCGCTCCAAACTGTGATTCCGTTTGAAAGAGTGTGATTTCACACGAAATCAGCCATCTCGTGTGAAAAGGTATTCCGCTTCAGGGGTGATTTCGTTCCAAAAGGGTTATTTCGTTTGAAAGTTGTTGATTCCGTTTGAACCAGTAATTCTGTGTGAAGAAGTAATTTCGTTTGAAAGGCATATTTTGTGAAATTTGAAAACCTAATCATGGAAGAGGAATTTTTTAACGCGTTTGCTACTACCCCAACTACTCCGGCGGCTGTTACTCAGAACTTGAACATGGAAAATGAAACGGGCACAATACAAAAACCACCAAAGCTTATGAATATTGAGGAGTATAAGGGATGGGAAGGACATTTTGAAAATTGGGTTCAAGCAAATTATTTGGATGCTTGGGAATGTGTCGAAACAAAATATGTTAGACCTTTGAATGATGAGGCAGAGGAGGTTGCAATTAAAGATCTTAGTTGTCACACCCCGACCACGTAAAACAACAAACCGTGGCGGAAACGTCGGGGAGTGTTGTAACAGAATTATTATTTCAAACCATGGATACAAAGAGTCTCGTTTTATTAAATACTAAACATTGTCTTAAGTTAAACAAACAAGTCAAACATAGTCTATCATCGTTATTAAATCACTAAGGCCTCGTCCGGTCCTAAGTGAGCATGCATCCTATTCGCAATCAACATTAAGCAACTTCACCTGAAACATATGTAAAAACAAAGTCAGCAAAGAAATGCTGGCGAGTACATAGGTTTTGTGAGAGTGTCGAATTCATGGCTCGTTTATATGTTGAAATAACTCGTACAACTTTGTTATTAGAAAACCTTGTTTTGTAAAATGTTTATATCGTAAAATGAATAACCAAATCAAAATAGATTGGTTATAATTTATAAACCTCGATGCCATGAATCTTAACCCAAAACATTTGTTTTCGTAAACCAAATCGTAAATTGTTCTCGTAATAAAACTCGTATGTTTATATAGTTTCGTAAACATCGTTGTGTGACATCGTTTAACTTGATCTCGTTATAGATCATCATCCATTTGTTTAAATCGTTCATAATCGTTCAAAATTCGTACAATCGTTTAATATGGTCCTCGTTTTAATTGTGAAAACTACTTTTGGTTGTCTCGCTAATAACATTCAAACCTTTGTGACTCGTTCATCGTTCCACTCATTCTCGTATTAACAAACCACCAGAGGGTAAGTTAACAATCATCAGATTCAGTCGTTACACACCATGGGTCCGGTCTGATAACGGGATTTGTCGGATCCTATGGTACCATAACCTAATACTGGTCGGCCTGATCAATGCTAATGAATGTCATTAGTTATGTAACTACAACCACAAGTTCATTCACATCTTTGAAATTGTTCTTAGTTTTGTATAAACCATCTTACTCGTTTTGAAACCATCGTCAAACATCGAAATAGTTTTGATACATATGAATCACCCCAAAACAATTGAAAATAGTAAAAGAGGGACTATGTACTCACCTTCGGGTGCGTTTTTAAATGTTAACACAATCCCTCAAATTGTTTATCCTCCCTAAATTAAATAAGAATCTATATCTCTAATAAAGCAAACCATTGGGGGACACATGTCACCCAATGGAGCAAGCCAACTAGGATTCCACATAAGCTATGATGTGGCAAAAAGTCTAATAATGTGACAAGTGGCATATCTCTCGGATGGGGATTCAATTGGACGCGGGATCCGTTTGAGTTCGGGTCATCCAACATCTTGAATTCGGATCTATATAAAAGGCACTATCACAATTATTCAATTGGCTTCTCACATACGCACAATCATCTCTCTCTCTCATTAACTCAAACCGTCTCAAAGAAACCCTAATAGGCGATTTGGTTCCTGCGTTCTCAATCGATCCTTTGAAACGAGGTTTAATCAATATTCAAATATTCAACAGTCATCGTCATCGACGGTAATGATTCCGATATCTTCTTCATCATCTTATTGATCGAATCTGTTTGAATGGTTTGTTGTACTTTGATTTGTGATGTATTGTCTGTTATGTGATGATGTATGAATTTATTGTACATCATTTGAAGATCGATTAGCTTATTCCTTTTTTCTTAGGGTTTTAAAACCCGATATGATGTTGTTTGTTTATGTGATTTGAAGATCGATTTCTTCTACGGATTTGCTGGTCTGTATGTCACACCCGCTCGTAGCGGAAGCGCGAGGTGTGATCTGATCGGTTCTCATTGCATAACAATATAAGTGAACATACTAAATGAATAAACACAAGCTCCAATGCCATTGTCATAATTGTTTCAAAAGAATGCAACATAAGTTGAATGTATTGGTTACAAACCATCAAATGAAAATAAGTTGTCATTGTTTTATACATCAAAATGTAAGTCTTAAAATGTCAAGACTTTGACCACTATATCACCGCAAAGAGGCGGTATATAACAGGCAAACCCTTCAATAGTTGGCATGGAGTATTGATACTTGTTTTCCTTGAACTGAAATCGTTGCATTGGTCCACTAATTCCCTGAAATACATGTAAGTTTGAAAACATCAACAAAAGTTGAGCGAGTTCATGCAGTTTAGTTGTATGAGATGTATCTGTAAAATGTGAGTTGTATAAACTGTATCCATAAAATGTGAGTTGTATAAACTGTATCCATAAAATGTGAGTTGTATAAACTGTATCCATAAAATGTGAGTTGTATAAGATGTATCTGTATGTATGATGTATCTGTATGTATGATGTAGTATGTAAAGCGTCAATGAAATCGTTGATCATTAATGTTTCACGAGGACATTAATATGTGTGACGAATTAGGAAGCAATCCAAACCTAGACGATTTTATGTCGACTCCTATCGACTGGGACACAAACGCACTCTTCTGTATGGGTCCACGACCAAGAGTGGGGCTCGCCAATACCCATTAGATCTAACCCTCTGTACCTAGGTCCAAACTGGATTAATGGTGCTTAGATGTATGACCCTAGTCGCACATGATCTAAGGTGTTTCATTCCATGACTTAACATACAATTAAACATGTATTTTCCCCGATAGTTGTAAACTTGTAAAGCATTTAAAATGAATAGGGGACATGAACTCACAAAATTGCGTCCGTGAATAGTAACTAACTATGATCTCACATGCGGTCGTCCTGAATAGTGTTGCGACCTACAAATGTTCTTACATTTGTTAGACACTTCGGTCTTTATAGATGACTTGAGTACAAGTCTTGTGTCTTAAATATGTGTAAGACTTGTATGTCTTTGTTGTTCATTGATTTGTGTATTAGATGTATGAATTGTTAAATTGTCATATATACATTTCACCAAATATATATATATGTAATCTTGTATCTTGTGAGTTGTATCATCGGGTCTTGTCTTCTTGATTTCGTGTCTCATATAAGTAAATTGTATAATTATGTTTTTATCAATTATAAGTCATTGGGCTTAATCCAAGAATTCATGTTATTGGGCTTAAATAGTGTTGGGCCTCAATAGTGTTGGGCCTCAATAGTGTTGGGCCTCAATAGTGTTGGGCCTAAATAGTGTTGGGCCTAAATAGTGTTGGGCCTAAATAGTGTTGGGCCTCAATAGTATTGGGCTTCTATAGTGTTGGGCCTCAATAGTGTTGGGCTTCTATAGTGTTGGGCCTCAATAGTGTTGGGCCTAAATAGTGTTGGGCTTAAATAGTGTTGGGCTTAAATAGTGTTGGGCTTAAATAGTACTGGGCTTAATGTTATTGGGCCTTGGCCCATATGTTTGGTATTGGGCTTAGCCCATGTGTTTTGATAAGCCCATTATGAAGTTAATCCCATTTAGAAAAGTAAGCCAATTTGTTATAAAATAGCCCACATGTAAGTATAAGTCTTTCATTTTTATAAAAATTCACTAAGTATACTTTTTAGTTAATAAAAACATAATAGTTTTTATAAGTTTCAAAATGTCCGAATTTTGTTAATGGTAACGTAATTTTTGTGTCCGCGTCAAAAGATCGTCTATACGTCGTAGTAATTCCTCGGAATGGCGATATGTTTATAAATTCGTCCGTCGTCCGATTTGACCATAAGTTGTGTCCGATCCTTCGGAATGTCCGTAAGTTGTTTTCAAGTGTGTCTATATGTATTCTTGTAAGTCTTTAGTTGTAAGTATGTCTTGTATTTATTTGTGTCATTGTTATCAAGTCTCTAACTTTTATATATAACTAATACAAATAATAAGCACATAGCACATACTTGATATGTTCATTAAATATATATTTTACCAAAATATATATTTATGTCAATTTTTATGTTTAGAAAGACCAACTTTCTAATCTTGTAAAGACTTTGTTAAAAAAAATGATAGTTTTGTTAACATAATGTTCTAAAGAAAATGGCCATATAACCTTTGTATTAATCATTTGGCCATGTTTCATAAACATATCATTTTCTTTTCCAAATCACCATCAATTTACCCAATCATCTTAACTAAAAACATATGAGATTTTTATAACATAAACTTATCAAAATGATCTCCAAATCATGTAGGGTTTTGAACATGATCATAACATGTACTAACTAGTTCAAAAACCAAGTTTACTTCTAGTTTTAACAACTTTTATAAAAATCTCATGTTGTATGTTACTTTTTATAATCTTGTAAAAGTCTTGTTTTTTTAAATAAAAACCTTAAATACTTTCACAAGATCAAAGGTTATGATCATCCCTTTAAACCTTTATGTTAAAAACCCTTTAACATAAAGATGTATAATTGTTAGATCATATTTTTAAAACATCCTCTAACAATTTATTTATATCATAATCATCATAACAAGATCAAATATGCATATATCAAGTCTTAGATCACAATATAAACCAACATAAATATATCATATTTTTGCTTCTTTTGTATTTTTCATGTTTATTATGTATGATTATTTAGTTATTTATTAGTTATAATAACAATCATAAACATAATATAAGTATGAAAAAAAATAGATCTTGAAGCTTACTTCTAGCACTAGGCTAGGGATGATCTTGGAGGATGATTAAGAAATAAAAAGATGAAGATCTTGATGGTAGAATACTCTTGAATGGATGAAAACCCTTTCTTTAACTTGTAAGTGATTTAGATCTTCTTATGTTCCATAGAAAATCATATTGATCATAAAAGAGGTGATAAATTAAAATGGGTTTATGGTGTTCTTGGTGGATGATGAAGATGATGAGAGAGTTTTGTGTGAATAATAATGAATTAAGTGGTAAAGTGCTAGTATTACTTAGTGGTTAAGTCTTGTAATAATTCACCAACATTTATCCACTTGAAACTAATGAAAATATCTAGATATTAATTAAGTGGTAAAAATTAAGGGGAGGGTCCCACATAAGGTCTTATGACCGTGAATGGGGGGGGGGGTGTCTCATGTTTTTGCTTCTTGAATTACTTAGTAAAATGTTAGAATATTTAGGTAGTTGTTTTAGGAAGTTTATAAATATTAGTGATTAGGTGTTTAAAGGGTGTTAAATGGTCATTACTAGACCATAATGATCCAATAATCACTAGATGACCATTAAAAAAAAGATTTGACATTGTTCGGATATTCGTTTCGAATTGTTTCGGTTAGATGTTATTTGAACGCTAAGTTGCGTAACTTGTGTGAATTGATGTAGTTATTGACTCGGATGATACCCGAATGTATCCTCACATGAATTCTATGTTAAATAATATTTTTACATGTCGTAAAAATATTACAAAGCTGATTTCTGCAGAATTTCTGCGGAAAAGTGTAGAAATCATCGCTTTTAGTGCTTTACGGCAGTTTTCGGTGCTACCGGACATTGGTAGTATATTAAACCAAACCCTTGTATTCCCATATAGGGTTTAATGTATATTTGATGTTGGACTTTTGTCTAAGTCCTAAAGATGTAATTTAGATGGTTTATGCGGAACCTGAGTTCTCGTCAGCACACTAGTTTACTATGTACTACTCTAGTTGTTTCGATGCATTGTTTACACTATTTCAAATGTAACCAATAAAAATGAATCATGTGCATCATAATTGAATATTCCATAAGTATTCTAAGATGTATATTATGTAATACGCAGTTCGAGTGTTCGAAATGCATAAAAATGTAGCTAAAATGAGTACTTTAAGTGTAAGAAAGTTACCGAAAAGTGGCAGTTGTCACACTGTAAGGGTTTTTTGAAAGGTAATTATTCCTATATCTTCTTCATCATTTTATTGATTGAAAATTTGGTGTATATATGTTTTGTCTATTGGGGTTTTTCAATCGAATATTTTGTTTGTTCAATTCTGTTTGTCAAATTAAGTAGAGTTTATATTCTGTTAAATAGTAACCGTTTTTTATTTTTGAAGTTTTATTCGATGCATTAACTGAGTTGGATCTAATTTTGCAGGAAATCAAATCCTTGATGTTTTTGTTATGTATTGATTTACTGAATGAATATTATTTGAATATCGATTATTTATTCTCTGTTTATATAAAACCTGATATCATTTTGTTTGTTTATATGATTTTCAGTTTCACTTTCACTTTAAGATGATGAATAGAAAAGGGTATGGTCTGCAACTGAGATGATACGGACAAGATTACTATGGTTTGATTACCCTTGTGTCATTCCTTCTTTGTTTCTTCTGAACTCCCTTTTCTATTTTAGAGTTTTCGTCAAGGTTATGATGAGTTTGAAGCTGTGATTAAATATTGTTGAATATGGAACCTTGGCTTGGCAGGGTTGAAGGATGGTAGAAGTTCTTCTGCAACCTCCCTTGCAGCCATGGTGCTTTCAATTTTGTGTAATATCTGAGCCTGACTGTAGCATGTTTTCGACGAGCGAATGCAATTCACAAAATTCATCATAGACGGTATTTTATCGAAATGGATCGATTTGATGTGGTTTTTGGTTACCGTTTCTTTGTTTGGGTTTATAAAGCAAACAATTGGGGGACACATGTCACCCAATGGAGCAAGCCACCTAAGCATCCACATAAGCAATGATGTGGCAAAAGTATAATAATGTGACAAGTGTCATATCTCTCGGATGGGTATTCAATTGGACGCGGGATCCGTTTGAGTTCGGGTCATCCTATACCGTGAATTCGGATTTCCTATACGGATTTGTTATACCGTGAGTTCAAGTGGAAGATCGATTTGTTATACGGATTTGCTGGTCTGTAAGGGTTTCTTTGAAAGATAATCTCTGTTGGTTGGATTATGGTAGCCTATTGATATCATGTTGGTTGTTTATATGATTTTGAATTTTACCTTCACTCCTTCAGATGATTAATTGAAAAGGGTATGACTTGGAACTGAGATGATACGAATAATAATTACTGGGTTATGATTACCCTTGTGTCCTTCCTTCTTTGTGTCTTCTGTTCCCCCTTTTCAATTTTAGAGTTTTCGTCAAGGCTATGATGAGTTTGAATTTCTGATTAAATATTGTTGATTATGGCACCTTGGCTTCCCAGGGTTGAAGGATGGTAGATATTCATCTGCAACCTCCCTTGCAGCCATGGTGCTTTCATTTTTGAGTAAACTCTGAGCCTGACTGTAGCATCTTTCCGACGAGCGAAGGGAATTCCGATGGCCTTAGGAAACTCTTCACACTTATGAAAGTGTTTCTTTGAACGATTTGAGATAATGATAGAAAGAGATGAGAGTGCGTATGTGAGAAGCCAATGGAATCCTCATCAGAGAGCAATGCCACTTGTCACAGATGAAAAATAGAAAAGGGTATGGCCTAGAATTGAGATGATACGGACAAGAGTTGCTTTGGATTGATTCTCCTTGTGTCCTACCTTCTTTGTTTTTTCTGTTTCCCCTTTTCTATTTTAGATTTTTAGTCAAGGCTATGATGAGTTTGAAGTTCTGATTAAATATTGTAGAATATGGAACCTTGGCTTGGCAGGGTTGAAGGATGGTAGACATTCATCCGCAACCTCCCTTGCAGCCATGGTGCTTTCTATTTTTTGTAATCTCTGAGCCTGACTGTAGCATCTTTTCGACGAGCGAATGCAATTCACAAAATTCATCATAGACGGTATTTTTTCGAACTGTGACGATTTGATGTGGTTTTTGTTTACCGTTTCTTTGTTAGGGTTTATAATTGGCGTTTTTTGAAGTTTGTGTATATATGTTTTGTGTGTTAGTGATTTTCAGTTGTATATGCTGAATTTTTAGTTGGAATCCTCATATTACCAAGAGTTTATAATCTCTTAATGATCTGAACCGTTTTGTATGATTACCAAGTTGCTAAAAATCAGGTATCAATTAACTTAATATATGATTTAACGTTTATTCATGAATTGTTAAATGTATATTTATAAATATTGAATTTTTTAATATTTTTTTTAGGTTTCTATATCCAAAATGAGATGCGATGTAACTCCCTGATGTAGTGTTTCTCAAATTTGCTTTAAAACATCATTTGATCAGGAGGATACTAATTCGGATACGATGTGCGAAGGTGTCTTTAAGCGCAACTGTGGGTACCAGTCGTTTATCATGTTCATAATGTTTCTTTCCAATCGTCATAAAAAATGCTTAAATGCGATATTGGGCATGAGGTGTTTGATGCTGTCGATACATTGCTTCAAATTCCGAATCATTTTTTCCGTCTTTGGACAATTATGTCATTGAATAATTTTTTCCGTATTTGGATATTTGTGTATTTATTTTTAATTGACAATTGTTTTGACTTTTGTTGTTGCTTTATCTGAACATCTAGATTTTGTGGTTCGGTTTTTCATTCGAATAACAATTGTGTTTTGGTAATTTGTTTCGTTTATTGAATTTTTGTTTCCAAAAAAAAAAAAAAGATATTCCGTTTTTTATTTCTAAATTTAAACATACTCTTTAATTTTTGTCATTAAATTTCTTTATATTTTAAAACGTTACTAAAAGTATAAGACATGATCTAACTTTGGAAACTCAAAATCATATAAAAATTAGTAAGTAAAACAGAATTTTTAGTTGATTTTAAAAACATAATTTAATTATAAATGTAATACGTTTATTATAAGTATTGTTATGGGAAATTATGTAATACATATATAAACTTTATTTTTTATATTTTCTAACATTGTTTATAAATATATAACAAATATTAACTACTAATTTTAGATAATTCTTAATATTTTTTTCATGACGGATGGTTCAACATGATACAATCACTTCTATTACCAAATAAGTCATTGCTTTTATTTCAGTACGAAGGTCGTCTTAGTTTTCGTCTGATATACTTCTACTAAGATTTGGCAGTTGCTCAAAATGATTTCTTATATTGCCAAACATCACAGTTATTTGAACATAAAGATCATTTGGTAATTCATTTGTTTTATGTTTGTTCTATATTAGTGTTTTACTAAGTTTATAAAACTTTTTTTAATTTTTTTTACTTGCAGCTTATCGATAGAGTTTTTGTTCATCATAAGTTGAAGAACATTATACCTACCAACCATGTTACTATAACTGGTTATCCTAACCGTACATGGTTGGTTTTTTTGGAGAAACATGGTCAAAATTTTTATATGACTACTGGATGGAATCAAATTAAAGAAGACATGAAAATAGAATGGTGTTGTTGTAAGTGATGGTTAGATTATTCTTAATTTTGTCACATTTGAAATTAAAGGGGGTGTAAATGAAAAATTAAAAAAATGACGGTTGATTCAGTAGATTGTATCATTACATACATGCTATTATATCATATCATCTCTCAAATCATCATTCTAACTCTTTGAAGACAGTATCTAGGGTTCCAAAAATCCGTCGGAAGCTTCGTCGGAACAACAGTCGGCGCCGATTTTGTTGTCGGAATTGACATTAACAGGTTTGCGATAGTCATCGTTCTTTACTTTGTTCATGAAATTGGTTTAATCAGTTACATTCGTTGATGTTTAAATCCTTATTTGCAACTAATAAGAGTAATCTTCCTTTAGTTTTAACATTATCTTTTAGTTAATCAGTTCCAATCGTTGATTTAACACTACATTGATGTATTTGAGAGATGATCCGGTTATACTAATGTGTTACTAATATTGACTGTTTAAAGGTTAAAGATTTAGTCTTTTGAGTTTGTTTTTCTTATGATGTGTTCAACATGTGTGTATTTGCCGATCTTAATGTACTCAAATACGGACAGTGACGATTTGATATTGAATGATTTACTTAGAATTTGTTAAATATTGTTATAAGAACAGTTAGATTCCGAACAATTAAACTTAGTTATAATAAAAGTACGATTATAGAAATTACTGATTTCTGAACTATTTACGTTAGGTTTTTTCATGATGTCTCGAGACGAGATAGAAATAAGGTTCAGCAAGAAGGTTGATTCGGATGATGATGATGATTTGTTAGAGATCTCTAAGGATGATTACTTGGGAACACTTTTGAAGGTGCATATATATTAACTATTACATTTTGTGTCCATTTTACCGTTGTTTTATTTATTTGCATAATGATGTTTTCCAGGTCATAGAGGAGGATGATAACATATATATTCCTGAAGAAAATCCATCTTTCAGTAAGGTAGTTAATTAATTATATCCAAACAATAGTGCTTTTTAAATTGCATTAAATTTTTTGATTTTTAAAATTCATGTTAATGATTTTCTTACTTTGTATAAGAAATCAAGAAGCCTACAAGCAGGAAAAGACCGGTCACCTACACCGAACAAGGTTCATGTTCAAGAGACGTTGAAGAAAGGTGATGGTTCACATTTGAAGACAATGCAAGATGTAAGTTTACCACTACTAACAATGCATTTATATTAATTTATTTATGATTAATAATTTTTGAAGTCATTTTTAGAAACCCAAGCTTGAATAAAACGATACGAAGTTGAGTATTGAGTTGAAACCTGAGCTTGCATATACATTCTTAGTGTTATAGTATCTTTTTGGTCTTTTGGTTCTACAAACACATTGTTAAATCAATTTGCTGGATACATAAGGTATAGTAAATAGGTTTAATAATCACCTTGGTTGTATTAGAGGTTTAACAACCAGACTGTTCATTTCCGGGGTTTACCAGTCAAATAGTTTTCCAAGTACTTATGACATTATACAATAAATTTAATGTCTTTATTATATTACTTGTGTAAGTAAATCTGCAGCTCGATAAGAACGTATTGAAAGTCGGTCTGGTTTGTTTTTTTGCCCTATTTTTCTTTCTGTTTTACTCTTGATTACTATTCCGATTATGTTCATTGCGATGTTTAAGTATGTAATGGTTTTGTAACATCTTTGCTTTTTTGCTATTAATCTGAAAATATATGTGTTATTGATCAATAGATGCTACTTAATCGATTACCTTTTTGTATATGTTGTGTACTGCGGTATTGTTTTATTTATACATTTCTAAAAACATTTAAGATTAAAATAATGGATATACTAATATTATTATTTCACAACAGGTTAAAGGAAAAGGAAAAGCTAAAGTTTGTGCTGATATATCCGAGACAGTCGAGATTTTGAAGAAAGAATGCAAAGGCCGACAATGTAGTCAAAAATCTGATTCGATTCCGTATCGTCCGTCTGCTGATTACGTCAAGGTATTAAATATTTAATATATTTTTATGAATGTCACTAATATCCAGTTTTTATTGTCATTGTCTGGTTAGTCATATTCATAACGTTTGATAGAAATTTGATAATTCTTGGTGAATAACATGTTTA
The DNA here is from genome assembly GCA_030545235.1 of Helianthus tuberosus. Taxonomy (NCBI): domain Eukaryota; kingdom Viridiplantae; phylum Streptophyta; class Magnoliopsida; order Asterales; family Asteraceae; genus Helianthus; species Helianthus tuberosus. The sequence goes on along the minus strand of CM060370.1, from coordinate 107,252,463 downwards.
AAATTCAAATTTTAGAATCTTTCATAATTTTTTTTTTGGTGGTCAAGTTGAATCAATTGAGATTCAAGTATAATGAAACGAGTCTTAATTTAGTAAAAAAGGAATAGCTTTAGATTCAATGGTGTAAATGGTTTATAAGTCATACAAAGTCTAGATAGTATGCGTAAAATTCTTTAAGTGATTTTTTATTAAAATATTTCAGATTATTGAATATTAGTTAATATACAATTGTTTGTCCAATATGATACTTTATACATACATTAACATTAACAATAAAATAGAATTTAAGCCAAAGCAGTGTGTTAGTCATTTTCATAATTACTCTTTATACAAGAAATCTTTAATTGTACAGTATATAGTATATTTGTTGTTAACCACGTTTGTATATATTTTATTTCATAAACAAGGGAAAGAAACGGCTAAAGGATGTTAAAAAAGTGAAGCATTGTAAGAAGATTACAAGGAATGCATGCAAAGTTTCTGTTGTTGGCATGGATCCTGAATTCTTCAACTTTAGTCGTAAAGGAGACTATCGTCTGGTATGTTTTTTTACATCATTGACCATCATATTTATTTTATTTTTTCCATTGACTTATATTTGTTTTTCTTTAAACGCATTTAGCGTCTTCCTGTTGAAGTTGTAAACAGAGCAGGCCTGTCTGATAAGTTGGAACCTTTATATGTTCAAAACATGACTGGAGATGTGGAGGTTTATGAGACGAAGACGGAGTTAAATGGTGGTGCATTACGTTACGCCGTTGATGGTTGGAGAAAGTTCATGGCAGATAACCAGTTGGAGTTTGGTCATATGTTACACTTCACTTATGTAACATCCCAGAAGAAGATTGTGTTGAATGATGTAACTTCGATCTAAGTAAGACTGGTATGCATTTTGTTTATAACTGATATATGGTTTGTTAGGTTGTTGGTTAGTATATTTGATATGTACATTTTGGAAGTTGGGTTGATGGACATGAAAAGTTTGTTTACTTTATTATGGTTTAGTTTATGTTGATGTTTTGTAATGGTACAAATAAGTTAGTTAAATATGTGGTTTAATGGTGTTACTTTTTGATGTTATTATCATTGTCTTTATATATGTTTACAAATACTTTATGAAGTACTTTTGTTTTTCTCATATGGCCATTTTTAACTTTCGGTTAGGTTAATGTTTTCTTATGTTTATAATGTTACGTTCTTGATTTATACAATAGTTAGATGATATTCTTTTGTATAAATTAGCTATCGATTCTTCTAAGCATTCACAATGTTCATATTTTCGCAATAAAATTTTGTTATTTTATTTGAAATATGTGATCACTCTTAGATAGTTTTGTAAGCATTGACAATCTTCATATATAGTATACAAGGAAGTTTTTTCCGAGATTGAATAATTTTCTGTTTTTTTCTTCCAATGTATGTGTTTGTAAAGAACATTTCATTTAAAAGTAAATAATATGGTTTTGGTGGAAGCCCGCGTATTACGCGGGCATTAACCTAGTGATTTTAATAATCAAAACCCACACTTGGACATGCAAAATACTACTTATGTCATTTCTGTGTTAATATATATGAAACTGGACTGTTTTCGGACATTTCAATAAAATGGTTAACTTATTCCAAAAATTCCCAAATATTTACAGAACGTCTCACACGAACCAAATATTATTGTGTAAAAATATTGAGGTCCAATTCATTATCAGCATTTTATAGAAAATCGTTTACCGGACTGCAATCAGATTTGTTACTTTCTGATTGCAGTCAACGAAATAATTCATCTAAAATTCATAGTTAGTCCGAATCACGAAATTCTAGTTGGAGGATCACGGCGACATCAGTGATCATCTACAGTATAAATTTTATGAGCTGGTTTAACATAGATTTCAAGTTATAACTAAAAACATATCACCCATTTACTGCAGTGAAAACTCAGCTTTAGCTGCTGTTACAAAATGGGTCTTTAAAAATAGTAAACTACCTTAAAAAATTACGATTCCAGTGCCATTTGATCAGTTTTTCGAAAATACACAATTTAGGCTTCAGAAAATCAGTTTTTCGATCTGTTATGGTCCGGTTACAGCCTGTTGAAGTCGGCTGAAAATGTACATCAGCATGTTACTTTGTGGTTTAAACATTACTAAACCGTATTAACAAGTGTCCTAACATAAGCATCATACTACAAATTTTAGCCATAAAATGAGATGATCAAAGGTTAAACAAGAGCTTACTACTAGCTTAAAGCTAGGGATGATTCTCTAGTGCAAAGATGAAGAAAAGATGATGAAGAAGACTAGAATAAAGCTCCTTTGAAAGCCCTTCAACTTTCAATCTCCATGAATCTACTTTGAAGCTTTGAATGGACTTGATGTTTGGATGAAGATGAAGTTAGAGAGAGAGGGAGATGGGGGACGGTTCAAGGGGAGAGAGAGGGAGTTGAGTGTGGTGTTGAGTGAAGTTGAGTGCAAGAAAGGTGAAAATATATAAGCCATGATCTCCAACAAATCCCCAAGATCACACAAAATCAAATCAAATTGAATCCAAGCAATGTCATAGAAAGATTGTTGTAAGATCTTGAAGATATATGGTGGGTCCCCCATAGATATTACAACCGTATGCACATGGGGGAGGGGGTGAAGTGTAATTTTGTTGGTAAATTGGATAAAAGTAGGTGTTTAACTGGGTACCGGGTATTTTATCTAGCGTTTAAATCCCGGTTTATGGCGTTCTAAATTATTTTTAATATTCTATAAAAATAATCTTGCCAAAATATTACTGAAATAGATTTCAGTTGCCAAGACTGGCTGCGTTGTCCGCGTTTCGCAGTAGAAGCACTGTGTCGCGCAGAAACACGCGGTACGCACTTAAACTTGAAAAATAATGTTTTTCGGCGTTTTAATTTATTTTTCAACATGAACCTGATTAAAATAAAATTTTAATCATAACAAAATATTTTTGGGATTTAAATATTATTCGGGCGGTCACCAGTGTTCGTTTCGCAGTTTTGTCGTAAATAGCTCTTTAGTTCAAATAAACATGTTTTTGCCATACCGAATCCTTCGAAACTTATTTATAAGTTATGTAAAGGGTATTTAGGGTATGTTTAGCTTACGTCACAGTTCCGGAGTGTACGTCGCGTTAAACTGATTGCGTTTATGCACCAGTTTGCGTATAACCTTCCAGAAAGTGATTTAAAGCTTGAAATCGGAATCGAATCAAATTATAAAATAAATAAACACAATTGCACATATAATAACACCAAAACACATTGTTTTATTGATAACTGACATTGTTTTACATTATACGGCGATTACAGAACACAGTTGTCACATTAGTGGTGATGATAGAAAGAAGTACAAAAATGAAAAGATGATGGTTAATTTACTTCAACAAGCTGTTAGAAAAGAGATCTTGGTGTTATTGCAACACAAAGGAAGTGCATATTCTATTTGGAAAGCATTAAAGTCGAAGTTTGTTGGAAGTCAAGAGATGGTTAAAAATAAAAAATCGCTTTTGAAAAAAGAATTTGATTTATTTCGTGGTTTAAAAAATGAAAACACAAAGCAGATCATAGAAAGATATTGCAATCTATTAGCAAACATGAAGAGGTTGAGCATTACAAAAGATAATGAAGAGTTGATTGAAAAATTGGCTGATGGATTTCCATATGAGTCTTGGGGCACATACCTTATGATGTTAAGGAACAAGAAAGGGTTTAGCAGTTTAACACTTAGAAAGTTTATTGAAAAACTTGAAGCTCAGGAGATGGAACAAAGAAAGATTTCAAGAATGAAGGATTTTGATGGTGAACAAGATATCAGTCTGTATTACAAAGGAGATATCAGTGACAAGACCAACATGTCACCAAAGGTTGAGACTGCCTTCAATGCTAAAAGTTCGTCTGGAGGATCATCTAAAGGATCAAACAGCAAAACAAGTTTTTCTTCATATCCATCATTTGATCCAAACTTTTCTGCTACAAAGAATGGAAAGAGATTACAATGCAACATTGTTTTGAATCTTGAAAATGATGAAAATTTTTCGGAAGAGGTTGCAAAAAGTCACATGTCTTTGTTAGGGACTGTGTTGGAGTCATATGGGAGCTTAGTGGCAGGAAGGATCGGGAATCCAATGTTGAAAAAAGAGGATTACGATCAGATTGATGCTGAAGAGATGGAATTAATGGATATAAAGTGGTGTTTGGCGAGTGTGTTGAGGAGAGCCGAAAAGTTTAAACAAATTACGGGAAGAGATGATTTCCGTGATGCAAATGTTTCTACTTTGAGTTTTGATAAATCTAAAGTTACTTGTTTTCGTTGCAGGGAAAAGGGGCATTTCAAGAGAGAGTGCACAAAGCCCGCAGCAAGTGGAGCTCAAAATCCGTTCAATAAAAATGATTATTATCGGAAAGCAATTTATCATCAAGTTGCTCAACAACCACAAACTGCACATGCTAGGCAGGTAATTGAAGAAGAGTCATCAAAGAAAGCATGCTTTGGAAGTTCATCAAAAGGATTCAGTTGGGACAAATATGTTTCAGCTGATAGTAAAGCATGTCTGATAAACCAAGATGATGAAAAATTACCAGAAGGTTTTTCTTGGGAAAATTTCAGTTGGGATGATTATATTCCTGGCAAGACGTCAAATCATAAAGCATTCGTTGCTCGAGTTGAAGAAGATAGTGATAATGATGATGATTATTATGCAAGAAGAATGGCAGCTCATTTTAAAATGTTAGAAGAAAGTGACAATGAAGATGAAAAAGTTAAAAAGAAAAAGAAGAAAGTTAAAACTCCAGTCAGCAGTGATGATGAAGGAGTTCCGGTGATCAGGAAGAAATTAAAAGATATTCCAGCCTTCAAAGTTGAAGCAGAAGCTGATGCACAAAAGATTCCAGTGATATGTGAAAATTGTGAAGCTGTGAAGAAGCAAAACAGTACATTGATTTACAACCTGAATAGATTGAAAGAATCCTACGATGTTCTGAACAAAGCCATGAATCAATACAATCAAACGAGCGAGGAACAAGCAACAGGAATGAAAACTCTTTAGGGAGCTTTCATGACAAAGCAGAGAGTGGTTAACAATTACATTGAGAAGTGTGCTGTGCTAGAACAAAAATTGGAGACACAAAGGATTGAAACAGAAAGAGTAAACCATTTGTTAAAAAGTTACTCATGTACTTCTTATGTCATTGACATGATTTATCCAACAATAGAAGGCGTGAAGGCATTTGGAGAGGAAGTTTCAGAGGAAAAGACATCTAAAGAGAAAATTTCTAAAACAAAAGAAGAGACTGAAGTGAAAGACTCTGGTAAGAAACAAAGTCACAGTTATAACAAGTGTCCACCCCCGCTTGAAAATGGACATTCTCCGCGAAATCCAAATTCAGAAAGAGTCAAAAAGGCAACCAACTTAGTATGGGAATCTGAACCATCAGATAATTTGCCAGAAAACATTGATGTCACGTTCACATCATCTGACACTGATCATGAGTCCGAGTTAATAAAGAAAGTGGTCGATCAGGTGTTGGACAAAGATGAAACCGAGGAGTCAAAGTCGGAGTCAAAATCATAGTCAAAGTCTGAGTCCGACACATCAAGTCAAAAAGTCAAACAGGACAAAAGGGTTTATAATAAATAATTCTTGTTATCAAAATCTAATTTGAATGATGAAACATTCAAAGTTGCATATACTTTGAATGATTCTGACAAATTATATTCTGATAAAGAATTTCCAATAAGAGGTGTTAAACCAGAAATGATCAAAAAGGTTTTCAAACTAACAGAAATTAATATTTCTGAAATAAAAAATGTAAATCTTTCTGAAAAACCTAAACTTTATACCTCAAGAGTTCAACAAAGGTTAAATAAGAAAAAGGGTTACAGTTGTAGTTCTGGTTTTCAAAAGAAACCAAACCATAACGGTAATTTCAAAAAAAAGGTCTTGGATTTATTCCACCAGAAAATCATAAAAATGAGAAAATTTATAAACCAAAAACTGTATTTGTTTCAGGAGCAAGCTCAGAAGAAGAAAAGGAAAAGCAGTTCAGGAATCAATCAAACAAAGACTTCCTTGCTAAGAAGCAAGAGGAAATGAAGAAAGAAATTGTTCAGAAAAAGGAAATGAGAACCTGTTTTCAATGCAAAACTGTTGGTCATATTGCCAGGAATTGTTCAAAGGCAATCCAAACAAAACAGGGAGTTTCTAATAAATTGAAAGAAAAGATGGTTGAAAATGAACCACCAACAAAACCATTCAGAGTTTTCAAAGATTCAAAATTTGAAGTTGGTGAATGTTCAAAAAGGTTTTATAAAAGAAAAGCAAACCTTGACAACCAAAAATGGGTTGTTAAGAAATCTGAGGATAGTTCTGGCAATGAACCTGATTCCACAAAGTCAGAGGAGCCACAAGTTGAGTTAAAATTGGAAACGTCAGTACCGTCAATGGATGATGTCAATTTTCCACCATTGAGGGCTGAGAATTTTAAACAAAAAGTTGGTAAAATTGATATTTCAAATCAATTTTTCTCTGAAAAGAAAGAATTTGATATTGAAAAAGCATTTAACCCCAAAGTGAAACACATTTTTGGAAAAATGATTGATGGGAAGGTAAAGGGGGTTAAAGAATTTTATGAGAAGAAAATGAAGAAACCAGGTAAAATTAGGTCATCCCAGGTTTGTGACTGGGATAGAACGTATTATGATGATAAAAAACCCAGGACTTGCCGGAGCTCCCAGGTTGGTAAAAGTGGAGCAGGAATCGGCATCTTTCTTGAGAAATTCATGTTTGTGACATTTCGACTTACAAGTGGTAAATCAGGGACATTAAGTTGTACTTGATTTTCTACAAGTGATATTGTTGATAAAATCTATAATTTTTAAATTTTTCAAGTGATATTGTGGAAAACAAAGTGATGAAGTAAACCCCATTCCTACAAGTGGTAAAATCAACAAAACTAATTTTCCGGAAAAACCATTTGATTAAAGCAAACTTAAGTGTTTTGAAATCATAATGGGAAAATAGTTTGTTGTCAGGGGGAGTTCTGATTGTTTATGCCAAGAGGATGGCGAATTGAAGCAATTCACAACAGTTGTCACTTTATTGTATAGTTTGTTTTCAAATTTGTTTTTCTACAAAGTGGGTCAAGAGCTCAGTTTGTTTTCAAATTTTCCTAGAAAATCAAAATTTGAAACATATTTTGATTTTAGGGGGAGTAAAAATTTTTGAAAAAAATCCAAAAACATGATAAAACCAGAAAAAGTCAAAAACTTTGAAAAATTAAAAATGAGTTTTGTTGTGCAAAAGAGGAAATGATAGTACATCAGTGGACTGTCACAACATGCTAAAGAAATGGAAAGTAAAAAAAATGTGATAAACGGTCTCACTAAAGATGTGACGATAAGCTCAGCTAGATTAGTAGATTTGCGATAACGATACAAACTTAAATGAAAAAGCCTTGTTCTAGTGGGAAACATGGTCAAAAGCATAGTACTTAGTTTTGTCCTTCTTGACTGTGTGCCTACTCAGTAATCACTGATTGTCGAAAGACATAAAGCTGGTTAAGTTTGTGAACTTTCACAACTTTGCTAAAAAGTCACTGTGATTGTGCATTTCATTTTGCAAAGATTTAAACTTGTCTTATTTCTTTATTTTGTTTAAGCATTGGACATCCTCTGCGTATACGTGAGTATCGACCTGGATGTTATTGCCTAAACGTTCTGCGTTATTTTCTTTGGTGTTTCGTTTAAGCTTTGGATCACCTCTGCGTATACGGAAGTATCGACCTGGTGGTTAAAGCCTAAACAACTTCAACTTGTTTTTATTTTCTTATTTTGTTTAAACATTGGACTTTCTCTGCGTATACAGAAGTATCGACCTGATTGTTAATGTTTAAACATTCTGAGTTGTTTTCGCACAAATCACAGTTGATGAAAGTTTAAAAGCATTACTTGAGTTAGTGTATTGCATGATGAGGGGATATGCTGAGATCGTGGGGTCCATAAGAATTTAGTGCAAAATTGATATACCTTAACGTATCGGTAAGCTTGTCGAAAGTTTTTAGATTGAGTTTAAGTGGACAAACATATCGTCAATCAATGTGAACTGTTTAGAACTTAAAATGTTTAAAGCTTAACGGTGTTGATGATTTGTCTCAGAAACTGATATGATCCTCTTACACAAACTCACAAAAATATTGTTTGTAAATATTTCTTTACTGCATTTCATTATATTAAAAAATCAAAAAAGATTTTAGTGTGTTTTAGCATAAATTTTGAAAAATCCAAAATGATTTTCGACAACTGGTGTTGAAAAGCTGATTTTCAAAATTCCGAGTGCTAAACATGATGAACAAAAGGTTTGGGAGATTGAGTTTGAAATGAGAAAAGTTTTTGAAATAAAAAATGATATGTCTTCAAGTGGTTCATCAGAGATTAACATTGTAAAATCATTCATTGATTGTTTTATATCTTCAAGTGGTTCATCAGAGATTATAAATGTTAAATCATTTTGAGATAGATTCTTCAAGTGATATATAATTTGTCAAATTGTAAATTTGTGAAATTTATTTTTGGGTAGAGTTATGTACAGGAATCAGTAGAGCCGGGAATTGGTCCTGATCCTGTGGGAAGATCATGATAAGATCCAGTTACAGATCTTGGGATAAAAGTTTGAAAGCCAGGTTTCTGATTCTGAGCAGGATGTGAACCAGGTCATGATCTTGAACCTGTGAAAGCCAGACTGCGATCCCAGCACAACTCAAGGGGGAGTCTGCTCGCAAAGGAGAATCTGTTAAAGCATAGAGCCAGCATTCGATACTGGAAATCACACTAGTTGCTGATGCTGATGAACTTAAGGAATCAAGAGATCTGATCAAGAGAATTAGAATGTTCAAGAGCCAGATTGTGATTCTGGAATTGAAGATTAGATCAACATCTGAGGGGGATATAAGTTGATAGAGAAAGAAGAGAAAGATTGAGGATACTTTACATTGGTAGATACTTCAGAAAAGATTGAAAGGACTGATAAAGACCAAAGATGCAAAGACTCGACACTGAAGACTCGTCAACATTCGAGGGGGAGTCTGTTGGTGCATGCGTCTGTCGACTTCATCTTGTATCGAGTCTTGTATTGTATTAGTTAGATCATGGCACGGAAAACGAGAAAGTGTGTTTATAGGTAATTTCGCTTGAAATGACATTGGGTCATTTCAAACGAAATCAACAAGTTAATTCCGTTTGAGTTAATTCCGTGCGGAATTAGATTCTGTGTGAGCATGTTTAAGCGGAATTAGCAGCCTATAAATACCTGATGTGTCTGTGTCATTTGAAACGAAATTAGCTGGGTGTTTTCCGACGGCGAAGCTCTGTCGAAGTGTCTACGGACCTGTAATCGATCCGAAATCAATATATAGGCAGTTTAAAGTGAATTGCTAGCTGAATTGAACTTGATACGTCTGTTTCCGCCTTTCGTATCGAGCAAAAACTCTTCTGATCGACTCATTCGGGTCAAAAAACGATCCTACATAACTCTTCATTCTCACCTTTACACTCAGCCATCCGACCACTTGCACTCAAGCACTCTCAGTCACTTTAATCGTGATTCAAGGCCATTACATAAGTATTTCTCCTCCAATCTTATACAACCTTCATCATTTATCACTTCTACACCATATTCTTCATCAAAATCACACGAACACTTCAACAATTTCTCGAAAACCAACTGATTTGGGTCTCTTGAAGGTGGTTTCCACTCAGTTGTTTATGCAAACTGTTGTGGAGCACCATTTAACCAAGATTGGCTCCAGATCTAGCGGATTTTCACAACTTTTATACAAAATCTAAAGGATTATCACACTCTTACACCAGATCTGACGGAATTTCATATATTTCCAGCTCGGATCTAATAAACTTCACGTTTTACAACTGATTTTCGAACTTTTCTTCAAATTTTTATACAAAACCTTGGTGATATCGGACTCAATCAGGCCCTCGACTCGTCCTTAGTCAAGAGTCGGTTTGGAAACCGATTTCCATTGGAAAACGGACCGATTAACGGGTCAAACATGAAGTGTCACGGAAAACAGCTCGTCCGTCCGACGGGGTGATACCCATCCGATCGAACGAGCTGGTCTGGTATATTTCCGTTGTTTGACACGTCGTCACACCGTCTCCATTAACTCAAAACTTAGAAAATTTCACGAAACTTCACCCATTGACCATCTGTTCGAATGGTCATCCGATCGGATGACCATCCGTCCAGATGATTTGATTATGATAACACTTGTTGTTTGTTTTTATAGGACACTATGATCAAACATCGAAAACTTAAACAGTTCACAGACATCTACACACACTGTTCGAATGGCCATCCGTTTGAATGGTCATCCGCTCGGATGACCATCCGATCGAATGGAGCCCATCCGTTCAAATGGCCATCCATCCGGATGACCATCCGCTCAGTTAAGTCTGTCCGACACTTTAACTTGATTTTCGCACCATTCGACACTCTGTTCCCGACCGGGTCAGCACTTAGAGGACTTATGCTCTGTTCTCCACACGCAGGCTGATCCAGCGCTCCCTTCGATCCAATTAGGCAGTGTTTGGTTCTAAGCACCCACTGATCCCTTTTTGCCTTAAAACTTTTGGGATGCAACATGTTTTCTATATCAAAAACACTTGACACTTGACTCTTGAAACTTATTTGAAAATGCTCTATCCGCATTAAACATGAAAACATGATACTTGTGAAACTTGACTTTAATGCTATGTGAACGTTTGATTCTTATGTGTAACTCGCCTTAACAATTGTAGCGCTATCGGGGTAACGCATCGCTCCTTGAGTCTTGGGAGTTTTGTTAAGTTTTGATTCTTGATTCTTTTACCTCTTCTTCGTTGCGACGAAGTAGGAAAGGCATGTTAACGTGTTGGAGACTTGGGTTATCATATGAACCGTGTAAACTAGCATGTTGAAACTTGTGATATGTTGTTCATGTTGGATATGAGTTTTTATACGTTTAAACTATATACTATGTATTCAAACTTGTATACTCGCCAACATTTTTGTTGATAGTATTTTAATACATGTTGCTGGTTGATAGTAGCTGGGAAATCAAGAAATCAAGCTAGGATGAGCTTAGAAACCCATCTAAGATAATTAGACAATTTTGAACAATATTTGAGTCATTATGTTATTTTGATACATTATGTTGGTTGTGGAGCGTGTTTGACATTTTAGACATATGTATGAAATTTTGATTAATCTATATCGAAACAAGTAGTGTTATGGATTCTCTTGAGCAATTTGATTCGCTTAGTGTCGCGCCCCGATGTTTCCGCCATCGGTTGGGGTGTGATAGAAGTGACATACATATGTTGTTATTATTATTATTATATATATATTTTTTCAAACAACTAATATAAATTGTCACTAAAATAAATTGTCAGCAAATATAAATTGTATAATATTCACGCTACGGTTCGGGTCTCATAAGTTTCGAGTTACGCGAGTGGGTTGAATCGACAAGCGATACATGTGTTTCGATTGAACGGTTCGAGTCGCTTCAAAAGAATAAGGATTCGGTTTTTAATTTATCGCTTGCACAATATGAACTTATAATAGAGTTTAGTTACGTATATAATTAACTCGTCAAATAAAATAAGTATAAGGTTCGATTTATAGATACGAAAATGAACGGTTTATACCTAGAAGTTACGGGTTGTCACACAATATCCAGAAGTGGACTGGCGCGTGTTTGGACATCTAGACTAGTCTGCATAAGTATAGGCACGTAGGGAGAAATCAATTCAGGAACCAAGAGTAAGACCATACGAAGAGGTCCTCTGTAGATATCAAATAATACGTTTTAAAGCATTCCAATGACCAATCTTCGGGGAGTGCATGTGCATACAAACTTGCTACCTGCATAACTAATGTCAGGACAAGTAAAAAGTTAAATATTGCAGAGCCCCCACTAGACTGCGATAAAGAGTAGGATCATCAAAACCATAACTCGCAATAGCATTCAACTTTGGTTTGGAATCCACAGGGGTGGCCACAGGCTTACAAGATGACATTCTAGCACGGTCAATGATATCTTTAGTATATACCTATTGAGAAAGAAACAATATTCCACTGTATCGAGTGACATGAATCCCTTAGAAATGACTAAGGGGTCCAGGATCTATCATATCAAATTCAGTTGCAAGACGTGACATAAGATGCACCCGCAATTTATCAGCAAAAGTGGTGAGTAATATCATCCACATATATAAGCAAGTATGCAGTCGCGTGACCGGAAAAATAAGGTAACATCAGGTGACGAACATCAGCGGAGGTTGTGGGCAATTGTAGTGTGGTCATTGAACATTGGTTGTCAGCGGAGATCAAGTATGCGACAATAGGTGGGTCGCCGGTCAATAATTGATGCCGACCAGAAATAAAAATAGAAGAAGGGAGGGGGATTGTTTGTAGCAGGGGGATCTAGGTTAGACTTATACCATGAAAGAATTGTATTGCTCCTTCTTCTAATTGATAATCAATTATATTTATAGTTTACAATAGGTCTCCTATTTTGGTGGACAAATATACCATGAACTTATAAGATATACATATTATCTATTAACAGGGATGAACTGCTGGATTGAAAGGCATATAAAATTGATGAATATTGGATGTGTAGGTGTGCATTGGGACTCTAATAGATTATAAAATCACATTTGCTCAAATGAAAACCCTAAGGGTTGATGGGTCTACATGTTTATTAATCTGGTCAAGCTAAACACGACATGCTTATTAAACATGTTATATTTACCAATCTCAAACATGATATTTTACTGTAAGTCGTTTTATAAACCTATCAGGAATTGTCTGTTAGAAAGTACTTTTTAGTTATTCTAAAATCAAATTAAATAGAATACGACCAATGAACTATAGCTCAATTGTCATTTAAGGGGAAGTGAAGGTTTGAGTTTGAAGCGATAGGTCTCAAGTTCGAATTTGATCCCAACATGGTTTTACCCGAAATTGGAGATGGTGGGCTCGAGCTACCAAATGCTATATGCAGCCATGGGCTTGTGAGGTCGCCTTTTACCATTGGGCTATCCCGGTAGCGGACTTTTACTTCGTTAACTGTTAAAAAAATTAAATAGAATATCGATTGAGTGAAACATATAAGAAAGATAAGTTAATATCTTATATTTATCAATTCCCAAAATTATTAGTTGATTGATATTAGACTATCCTCATTCACAACCCAACCCAACCCAACTTTCAATAAAAAAAATAATTTCTCTCTCTTCCACCTACACAACCCAACCAAAACCAACCCAACCTTTCACACCCATTAACAACCCAACCTAACCATTTTTTTATTAAATAAACATGACTTAGGTTAATAATTTATTCTATATTATTTATTATAAATGATAAAAATGTTTATTTTTAAACTTTAATATTTAAAATAAAAAAGTTATTAAAATTTAAAAAAGAAATATTACATAACAATTAATGTAAAACTACAAGGACATAAAATAGAAATTAAATAATCATTCCTCATTGGAAAATTTTTGCCATACATGCTCAATCAAATCGTTTTTAGAGCGATATGAGTTTCTCTGTTGCGAAGTTGTGCCCTATTAGTCATATAACTAGATAGGTCTGCAATTCGTTTAGTGGAGTATTGAAAAGATTGTCCATCATCTTCAATAGAGCTTGTTCATTGCTGGTTTGTAGGCGTATCATTTAGAAATTCAGATGGATCATAATTGTGAAGGTATGTGTCTCGTTTATCCTCAACGATCATATTATGAATGATTATACATGCGATCATAATTTTACCCATAGTATCCTTGTCCCACACAAGACATGGGTGTCGAAGAAATGCAAACCGAGCTTGTAGAACTCCAAATGCTCGCTCAACATCTTTTCTAACGGCCTCTTGATGTAGAGCGAATAACTTATGTTTTCGAAGTTGTGGAGAGGTTATGGACTTGACTAAGGCAGCCCGTGAAGGATATATGCCGTCAGTGAGATAATGTCCTATTATATTCCCGACCATTCACTATGTAACTCACATTTGGTGCTCAACCTGACAATCGTCATAAAAAACTGGAGATCGTTGGAGGACATTAATGTCATTGCATGTACCTGGTGTTCAGAAGAACGCGTGCCATATCCATAGGTCATATGATGCAACAACTTCTAAAATAATTGTTGGTTTACCGTTTCTACCTGCGTATTGCCCAGCCCAAGCGGTGGGACAATTTTTCCATTCCCAATGCATTCAGTCAATGCTGCTACCATTCTTGGGAATCCACGTTCTGCTCCAACATGTAGTAGTCTTGCTAAATCTCATCATTTGGCCTTCTAAGGTACTCTTGACCGAAGCATGAAATAACACCTTCTACAAACTTTATAAGAGAGTCCCTCGTTACAGTTTCACTCATTCTCAAATATTCATCTTGTGCATCTGCTGATGTTCCATACACTAGCACTGGTGCACGTTAAGCGTGATATGATTTTATTAATATTTTAAGCCCGTTTTACGCATTAGTCAAGTTTTAAATTTATAAAACACGATATTATACTAACACTAAACACGCACTTGGGCAAGTGCACCCATCGTGAGCGTAGTATAGTGTTGGTAAGATACCGAGGTCGTCCAAGGACACAAGAGCTTTTAATACCAGTTTATCGTCAACGTCTAATCAATCTAGATTTTTTTTAAAAGAGTTTTTAAACATGAAAATAAATCCAAAAAGTAAAAGATAAATAAAATGAAAAACAAATAGACAAGATAGAATCACTTGGATCTAATTCATCTTTAATGTACCCTTTGATGATTTTCGCACTTTTGGACTTTTTAAGAGATTATCTTAGTTATAGAAGTAGGCTCCCCTTTTGAAGGTGACGTTACCCTCAACCCAGTGGTTTGAGTCAGCAGGGATACAATCCCAAAGGGTCAGAATATTGAAAGATAACTAAGTAAGTTATTAATGCGAAAAGTGGTAGGCCCCTCTTTTGAAGGTGACGTTACCCTCGGCTAAGTGGTTTGAGTCAGCAAGGATACAATCCCAAGAAGCCGGTTTAATGTTTTAATAGTAGTTTACATATGAGAGGTTCAAGCTATTTGCACCCCCACCATCCAATACCTTTGGGGCATTGAAGGAGGTCCTAGTAAGCTTAAACCAAGTCCTCGCAGAATCTATACACTGAACGAGACAAGAACTCTACCAAGCCATACTTCTAACCCCCTTCCAAGTAGTTAACGCGCTTTATATAGACCGTAAAGACTCGAATGGGCAAATCAATGACACCATGAAGAAATGGTAAAGAAAATCCACTTTCAACATAAGAAACTAGTTATTAAAGTCATTAATACAAACCCAATTAAAAAGCGCTGAAAGATTAAAAATCAAAAGTAATACATTAAAGACTTGTCTTCACCAAGTGATGTAAGAGATTAGCCAAACATGGCCTTTAATTGACAAGAACTCTTACTATCAATCTTGGATCCCGAGACTACTACACACTCTAAAGATAAAAGATGGATGATGGTGGTCGGTGTTGGTGTTGTAGTGGTGGTGGAGTGGTGGCAAAGTGGGAGAGAAGTGGTTTGCCAAGGGATGCCTTTGAAGTGAACCAAGAACCCCTATTTATAGCCAGAACAGAGCCCCGGCCACGGCCCCGTGTCCATTGGGCACGGCCAGTGGCCAGTCTTCTTCTCTTCCTTCATTAATTGCATCTGTCAGCAGAGGGCCCCACACGACCCCGTGTCTTCTGGGCACGACCCCGTGGTCAACTCTTCACTGTACTATCAAGATTCTGCAAATATAAGAGTTGACCACGCCCCATGGTGAGCTGGGCATGACCCCGTGGTGGGCGTAGAAGCTTCTGCAGGCCTTGTCTTGTTGTGCAGGGTCTGACCACGCCCCATGCCTGGCTAGGCACGACCCCGTGGTCAGCTTCTGTTTCTTGTTTTTGTCTTGGGAGATGCTGCCGAGGGGTCGGGCATGTCATGTTATTCCTTCTTCTTGTATTTATGTTGGTTTTGGCTGCTTATTTGTTCCTTTTGTTCTTTTAATCTCATTCGGTCTTGTAAATTCAAAAGGAAGAAAGAAACGCACTTTTTCCAACATTAGTACTAAAAAGGGTTGGTTTTATGCCTCAATTGATGTAATTTATATGTTGCATTTTGTACACATCAAATACCCCCACACTTGAATATTTGCTTGTCCTCAAGCAAAACTCTTTAAATGTGGCTTACACACCCAAATAGAATAGGTAGAGAAGAAGTTTTGTGGCTTGTCTTGAGTGTCGGGAATCCAAGATCTTTATTAAATTTTGTTTTTATTTTATTTACAATCTTATGCGTCATGATTTATTTAGAACATTTGTTAAGAAAAAATATTTATTTGGGCATAACATGCCTCTTTAAAATTCCATTTATATACAAGTTCACATACCTCACGGGAGATCACTCAACACTCGGTCGAAGGTGTATTTTTGTGAAACACTCGATACCATCATGGAACTTACTTCTACCATATGCTTGCCAAGTGATCAAACCTCCTCCTTTTTAACTATAAACCTTCGTAAATATATAGAGGACTTTGGAAAGGGTTAAGCTTGGGCTAAGGGTATGTGGTTTTTAGGTTAGTAGTTAGTGAAATGTCGAAAAGCGTAAAAAGCATCGGTTATCGTAAAACTTTTTGTTTTTGTGACATTTATTCAAACTAAGCATATTTAAACAAGATTTCTTTGAGGAACTTGTTTGGTTATTTCAAAATTCTCTATTTTTTTCATGTCACAAGATAACTGAGTTTTTGAAATGGGTTTTGAAAAGAAAAAGGTTTTGGTGGGTAGTGGGTGTTTGTTTTACGGGTTTTGAAATGAAAAGGTTTAGGCTCGAAGGGGTTAACTAGGGGGATTTTTGGTAGGGGAGTAAAAGGAAGAAAAATAATGGTTTTGAAAGAAAATGTTAGTCCTAATGCCTCCATCATTTACTTACTTGGGTTCAAGTTGGTAAGGACCGGGAATGAATCGTCTTGGCAAGTTCTAGAGTCGTAAGAACCAAGCGGCTATTCACACAAGAAACGAAAATGAGCATTTAGATTAAAGATGTATGCATGTATGCTCAATAAAGGCTCAAAACTCACTTATTGTGGGAATGGGTTTATAATGTGAACAAGTATATATAATCAAATTTTAAAAAGATTTGTCATGCCTTTTTATAATTTTCTTATTTGGTTCTTTTTATCACGACGCTATTGGTTGTAAATTTGTAAAAACATAGCCTTTTTAGAACTTGTTATTCCCAAATTAAACCAAGACAAGTAAAAAGAATGAAAATTTTTGAAAAGATTTGGGGTGATTAGCGGTTCCAATAGAGTTTTGTGTAAGGCTTGTTATTAGGATTTGCAAGATTCAAGGTTTTAGCTTCCCCCACACTTATTTTATACATTGTCCTCAATGTGTCCCAAAATAAGTTTTTAGGTTGATTGAATGTGTAAAAGTGTGTTTAAAAACAAGTTTTTATGTTACTAGGCATCTGGCCACGGCCCCGTGTGGTCCGGGCACGAACCCGTGGTCATATTGGCAGTAACAGAAATGAATAGAAGGTTGGCTACGGGGCGTGTCCAGTGAGCACGACCCGTGGCCAGTACCTGACCAGAAACTGTTTTCTGCAGAGGTCTGGGCATGAGGCGTGTTGGGCTGAGCACGACACCATGCTGCACATGCTGGGAAGCTAAAAAAGTTGTCGGAAGGCACTTTTTTTGTGCATGGGGTGCGGTTTTAACGTCCCTTTGGCAGTTTTCATCTTTTCGAGTGTGATTTATTCATGAAAAGTAAGACTAAACTAGAAAACATAAAAGTTAAACTATATTAACACTAAGGATAGTTCCGCGGAATGCCTCCGTGGTGCGCCACATTTATAAGGGTCCTTGGATAGACCCAAAGCTAGTCATATGTTACCCGAGCGGGATGTCTCGCATCCTGTGTTGCACCGTCGGAGAGCGTCTATTGGACTCTGTATGCCCAAGACACATATTAAATTGATGTGGCTAGTACGTTATGATCCAAGTCGAGTCATACCCAATAACAAGCTAGACAAACACTTACAATATTTATTTATGATATGATCAAATAAATAAATATCAACACTTAGAATATTTAGAAATTGGTTTTCTAAATAATTGCACTTGACAAACTAATAAATTATATGGATAATTTATTTTGAGAGAATATTTTATTTTGTTATTTAATGGGTTAAATAACATAATAAAAGGTTGTATAAGTCTTATAACATATGATGTTATAATTTTATAAAAGTTATAAAATTAATCAAGACTTAAATTTATAAAAGAAAGATTTGAATTTTTTTTTTATAAAAATACAAGTAGGCCGCCACCCCCCCCCCCATGGGGTCTTCCCAAGATTCTTGTCCAATGAGATTCCATGCATGTTGTCATAGTTGCATGCATTTTGATTGGATGGTCTTCCCTAAGTTCTTTGGCCAATCATATTGCATGCAAATGCATGTGTTAGTTGATCTCCTATTGGGCAATGTGGGTGGCAAAATCTCTCATGTCTTTTATATTCATTTAGATGAATTTTGATAGAGAAGAACTTGAAGAAGATAGGTAAAAATGGCTGCACATTTTCGGCCATTACATGATCATCCAAGAGTTGATTTTTAGTTGGAAAAATCAAGTGTAAGACTCTAAATAAATCGGGTCATGTATGGTTGATCTATTGGTGAGTTTCAAGTTCATATAACAAGTGCAAGAACTCCAAAACTCCTCTCATATTTTCGGCCATGAGATGGTTAACAAGAGGGTTTTTCTAGTGAGTTCATAAGTGTAGAAATCCTAGCTAAACATGAGGTGTTTGTTGGAAGCTTGGGGTATACAAGCTTGAGGTCTTCTACTCTTGAAGACAACCATTTCAAGAAGCATCATCCGTTTCATAATCCTTGTACTTCAAGAAGGTAGTTTTCTAAACATCCTATGGTTGTGTTTGATAGTATACATCTCATATATGGATCCGGGTTTTGGGATTTTGCATATAAATGGTTTTATATCTTATAAAAGTAACATGTTTTAAACTTATTTTCCGCTGCGTTTTTATTTCATATGGATGAAATTACTTTGATGAACATGTTAAAATCCCATCAATGGCATCTAGAGCCGCTTATATGAGTGCATGCTTCAATAGACTTAAAATTTTCGGGTTTCGGGTTTGGTGAAAACCCTATGGCCGAAATTTTAAGTATGGTTATCCCTTTGTTTTTCAAGATTATATTCTTACATGCATAAATGAATCTTGAAAAATTATTTTATATGGATGATTTGTTTGTTTGGACAAAACTTACCTTTTCGGTTTTTTGGACATAGCCGAAAATGGTTATTAAAAGGGAACCATTTTTTTTATGCTTCTTGAAATTAATATATATATATATTTGGATATATATTTTGGTGCATATAACCTAGCCATGACCTTGTGTTGAATAATTGTGTTGTGATTTATTTATTAATTATTCAATGGGTTGTAATTATTATTATTTTTTGTTCTTCCATTTGTAAAGTTATGTAATTTATTTATTTTCATTTGGTATGTAAAATAAATAGATTAGGTGCATTTTATTTTACTAGAAAAAATGTATTAGGATATATTTTGTAAAAGAAGATGCACACAAAAATGCGGTTTTGGTTTTGCCAAATTCGGGCATAAAGGACTTCATAGTTCTAAACGGGATTTTAGCCCGATAACCAAAACACATTTACGGAGCCCAAAGGAGTTTGGAGCTGAATTAAAGTAAATTTTGGAAGCTCAAAGAAAGTGCAGAAATCACAACACAAAAGGGAGACTTGAAGCATTTGGATGCGGGATCAAGTGGGAGTTCAATGACACATCGCTTGTGTCATTTTTCACCCTTTAGGAAGGACCTTTTGGCACACTTGTTTCGGCTAACAAGTGTGGTCAAAATAGTTGGCTATGGTTATGCACCTAATGATATGTGTGTTGTGCTTGTGTGGTTGCTTATTTATATTGTTTTGATGATATTTGGATATGCATGCTTAACAAACTAATAATCAACAACAAGCGTAAAATTGGTTCTTTACAAGATCATTAAAATTGGTTAATAAAAGGTTATTAAAAATTAATGATTTTATAATAAAATGGGTTTTATTAAAAAGAACCTTGAAAATTGATTTTCACTAAAGTACCAAGGATTTGAATGCATGCAAATATATGGTACATAAAGTTTTCTAAACTAGAATTTTGAAAACTCAAAATCCCTTTTATAAAACAAGTCAAACACCATCCTTTTATACAACACTCGAAACACTTGGGAACTCTTTCGTGGGATAAAGGTCACCTAACCACATTTGAGGGAACTTGTATATTCGAGGTGGGTTTACCATGTTTGTGGGATAAAGGTCACCTAACCACTTATGTGTATAAACTCACACGTGTGTGTAAGTTGGACGACTTGATTTGGAAACCATGAACTTAGGGTCACCGAAGCATGGCGAACAAACGGTGTTGATGGGATTAAACATGCCAACTAAACATAAAGATGTTTAAGCGATCCCATATGGCTAGAAGTTGCAAAGAGTTGCAATTGTCAAACGTTGACTACCTTGTTAATTTAAATAGAGGGATAAAGGTCACCTAACCAATATTTAAATGTAACGTTGGATTCTAGATTTTGATTATTAATTGTCTATGAGACACAAAGGGTATTAATGATTAAAATATAATAATATCGAAAATACTAAAATTGAACCTTGTTAAATTTTGTAGATGGCCGCTAACAATATTACCCAAACCGTCCGTAACCTATCACTAAAAACGATCCTAATCCCGATGAAGATAAGGATGCCTATAACGATTGGATTAAGTATATCAAGGATACTACGCAGCCTCATGCCCCATGTTAGGAATTATGATTCCCGAGATTCAAAAAGTTTTGAACATCATGAGCATACGACATGATTACCCAATTATAGGAAATGTTCCTAAGGGTAGAACGCTTCGAAACGGTTCGAGCGCTTCATGCATCTCGAATGGAGAAAACCCAATCGGACTCATCTTATGTCTTTAAGATAAAAGCCACATTGATCACCTAGAAAGGCTCAATATGGATAAAAGGGTTTTATCCATTCTAACGATCAATGAGGGTGGCAACTAGAAAGGGCATCACCCCGACACCAAAGCAAATGTTGCCAAAGGAAAGGGGCACATCAAAGGGAAAGAAAAAGAAAGACTAAAAGCGGAACCACCGAAACCAAAAGAGAAGAAGGCAAAGGTTGCCATGAACGATCCATGCTTTGAGTGTGGTGAGATAGGGCATTTAAATAGGAATTGTCCAACCTATCTCAAAGAGTTGAATAACAAGAGGGATGCTAGGCAAACCTCAGGTACAATCTTAATGATACATATTGACCTTAATGTTATTTCTTCTAACACATGGGTATTAGATACCGGATGTGGAACTCATGTTTGCAATTCGTTGCAAAAGGTTCAAAAGAAATAAACATTACAAGAAAAGGAGACTATGTTTTGAAACTTCCAAATGGTTTGGAAATTGTTTTAAAATGTTTTGAATGCTCCTAGTTTGACTAGGAACATTATTTAAGTTTCCCTTTTGAGACAATATGTTTTGATTTAAAGTTTGTAAACAATGACATTTATATTTCGATGAATGACATGTTTTACTTTAAAACTATGCCTTCAAATGGTAGTTATGAATTGGTTCATAATAATACATCATTTGATAGTTCAATGTACCAAGCAATCACCAACAAACTCAAAATGGATTTGTGTGAGACTTATCTTTGGCATTATCGCCTTGGTCATATAAACAGATGTCGCATGTAAACACTTCGAAAGAATGATCTTTTGGAAACATATGAAATTGGTTCATTTGATACATGTGAATCTTGTTTACAAGGTAAAATGACTAAGAAACCCTTTAGTGGAAAAGGGCAATAGATTTCTTAGGTATCATACATTCGAATGTATGTGATCCTTTTAAGCCAATGACTAGGTATGGTGAAAGATACTTCATTACTTTAACCGACAACTATAGTAGTTATGGTTATGTGTACTTGACACAAAGAAGAAGTTTTGAAACGTTCAGAATCTTCAAAAGGTGAAGTACAAAATCAACTCTTTTAAAGTTCTTCGTTTCGATAGAGGAGGAGTCGAACTCTATTAGATATGGTTCGATCTATGATGGCTAGGAGCGCATCATCTCTATCACTTTGGGGTTACGCTTTGCTCTCAGTGACCCATATGGCCCCAAACCAAGAAAGTGGATAAGACACCTTTTAAATATGGCATGGAAGGGCTCCATCATTATCATATTTAAAAGTATGGGTTGTGAAGCAATACACCCCAAACAAATTAGAAGTACGATCCACTAAGTGTATCTTTGTAGGATATCCTAAAGATGGTATAGGATATTATTCCTAAGATCCAACAGAACAAAAGGTATTTGTTGCTCGAAAGGCTAAGTTCTTGGAAGCTAAGTTCCTTGTGAAAGGAACTAGTAGAACAGTGGAACTTGATGAGGATCAGGAACCAAAAGCCGATACACGTTTGGTTGATACTAGCACTCAACAAGAGGTTGTTGAAGATGATCAAATGGTTTATCAACATACACAAAACGTTCGCAGATCTGGTAGAATTAGTAATCCACCTGAAAGATATGGATTTTTTATGGATGGATGCTATGTGGTAGATTCAGATGGACCAACCACATACCATGATGCAATGTCGAAATTCGATTGTGACAAATGGCTTGAGGCTATGAACGTAGAGATGCGATCCATGTATAACAACCAAGTATAGGAATTGGTTATGCAACCTCTTAACTCCAAAATGGTTGGAAGTAAGTGGGTTTTCATGAAGAAAACATATATGCATGGAAACTTGGATACTTGTACAGCGAGACTTGTAGCAAAAGGTTTCAATCAAACTCAAAGGTTGATTGTGATGAGACCTTTTCGCCTGTGGCGATGCTAAAGTCAATAAGGATATTATTTGCCATACCTGCATAATATGATTATGAGATTTGGCAAATGGATCTCAAAACGACTTTCCTTAATAGATATCTTGAGGAAGATGTCTATATAGTTAAGCCTGAAGGTCTTGTCGATCCAAAACATCCTGACAAAGTATGCAAGTTAAAGAAATCAATCTATAGATTGAAACAAGCATCTAGAAATTGAAATCACCGTTTTGATGAAGAGATTAGGGAATATGGATTCATCAAGAACGTCGATAAATCTTGTGTATAAGAAGGCTAGTGGGAGCATCATTACTTTCTTAGTATTATATGTCGATGACATTCTACTATTTGGAAATGACATTCCAACCATGGAAGGTGTAAAAGCCTGGCTTGGAAGTTGTTTTTCCATTAAGGATCTTGGTGAAGTCGCCTACATTCTGGGAATAAAGGCCTATAGGGATAGATCAAGGCGCTTGATAGGTTTAAACTAAAGTGCATACATTGACAAAGTCTTGAAAGGGTTCAAGATAGAGAACTCTATGAAAGGTTTGGTACCTATTCAAAGAGTGGACAATATTGAATGTGTTTCAATGTCCAAGCTCAAAGGATGAGCAAGAAAGAATGAAAGGAATCCCATATACGTCAGCTATAGGATTCATTATGTATGTACTAGACTGGACAAGTTATGCGCTTTAAGCATAACGAGAAGAAACCAGCAAGAAACGGTCATTGGGTGACTGTTATATATATATATATATATTGAAATACCTTAGAAGGACTAAGGATATGTTTCTAATATATGGATCTGGTAAAGAAGAACTCGTTGTAAAGGGTTACAAGGATGCAAGTTTAGTAATTCGTTGTAAATGGTTACATGGATACGAGTTTCCAAGACTAATCGAGATGGTTCTCGATCACAATCAGGGTAGCATTGTCCACTACAGAATCAGAATACATCGCCGCTTCATTGATCGAGATAATTCATATGGATCTGCCACTTGAATTATTACCAATCTAGGGGAAGTCCCTACCATTCAGGACCCCTAGAGATCTTTGTGATAACGATGGTGCGATTGCTTAAATCAAGGAACCTCGTGTACATCAAAAGACTAGGAACTTTGAGCGGAGTTTCAACTACATAAGGGATGAAGTTGAAAAGGGAAAGATATGTATTCGCAAAGTTCACACTGATCAAAATATTGCGGATCCACTCACGAAGATCCTTGTACAGGCAAAGCATGAAAGGATCATCCTTGTGCCTTAGGACTTCGATATTCTAGTGATTGGATTTGATCTACTTTGTATTTGGATATTGGAACAATTGTTATTATAACTCTTTATGGTATGATGAGTTATGTTCCATTTTAGCATGTTTAAATCCGTGAATAAGTTAATTATTCTAAATGTCCGTAGTCGATCATAATTGTGGGAACAAATATGAATGTAAGACTATTATGAATTTGGATTGGTGGATATTCATTAGATATGAATATAGAGCAAAGTGTTGCTACCAAGGTTCATAGATATTTGTGGGATACAAATATTGGACTGACTCGCTCTCAAATATTACTGCATGGAATCATCTGTGATTGATCATAAGTAAATTTGAGTAAAGGAGAATATCATAGTATCCTCAGACCTAAGATACATAATGGGTCTTGATATTCACCAAATATTGTGCCTTGACTTATTTCTTCGCTGTCAGTAATATGACAGTACATAAGGCTAAGCTCAGGTGTGGTACAAGGTGATTATGAGAGACGTATGTAGTCAAGATGGGATTTGTTCCTCTTATTCGTTGAGAGTAAGATGTCTAAGGCCTGCTAAAGTTAAATCAACAGAGAGTGATCACTCTGTGTCTCTGGATTTGACATGACATCTGTAACGAAAGGATAAATGATATATTCACCTAAATCATTTTCAAGTAAGGGACTTGAAGAGGATGATGTTATTGAATGGCACATATAGTCATACGTATTAGGGGTAGTAAACCGTAGTTAGGCGTTATTTACTACTTGCATCAATCTTCTATGTATCTTGTGCAAGTGGGAGATTATTGGACTTTGTATACCCAAGACACATATTAAATTGATGTGGCTAGTACGTTATGATCCAAGTCGAGTCATACCCAATAACAAGCTAGACAAACACTTACAATATTTATTTATGATATGATCAAATAAATAAATATCAACACTTAGAATATTTAGAAATTGGTTTTCTAAATAATTGCACTTGACAAACTAATAAATTATATGGATAATTTATTTTGAGAGAATATTTTATTTTGTTATTTAATGGGTTAAATAACATAATAAAAGGTTGTATAAGTCTTATAACATATGATGTTATAATTTTATAAAAGTTATAAAATTAATCAAGACTTAAATTTATAAAAGAAAGATTTGAATTTTTTTTATAAAAATACAAGTAGGCCGCCACCCCCCCATGGGGTCTTCCCAAGATTCTTGTCCAATGAGATTCCATGCATGTTGTCATAGTTGCATGCATTTTGATTGGATGGTCTTCCCTAAGTTCTTTGGCCAATCATATTGCATGCAAATGCATGTGTTAGTTGATCTCCTATTGGGCAATGTGGGTGGCAAAATCTCTCATGTCTTTTATATTCATTTAGATGAATTTTGATAGAGAAGAACTTGAAGAAGATAGGTAAAAATGGCTGCACATTTTCGGCCATTACATGATCATCCAAGAGTTGATTTTTTGTTGGAAAAATCAAGTGTAAGACTCTAAATAAATCGGGTCATGTATGGTTGATCTATTGGTGAGTTTCAAGTTCATATAACAAGTGCAAGAACTCCAAAACTCCTCTCATATTTTCGGCCATGAGATGGTTAACAAGAGGGTTTTTCTAGTGAGTTCATAAGTGTAGAAATCCTAGCTAAACATGAGGTGTTTGTTGGAAGCTTGGGGTATACAAGCTTGAGGTCTTCTACTCTTGAAGACAACCATTTCAAGAAGCATCATCCGTTTCATAATCCTTGTACTTCAAGAAGGTAGTTTTCTAAACATCCTATGGTTGTGTTTGATAGTATACATCTCATATATGGATCCGGGTTTTGGGATTTTGCATATAAATGGTTTTATATCTTATAAAAGTAACATGTTTTAAACTTATTTTCCGCTGCGTTTTTATTTCATATGGATGAAATTACTTTGATGAACATGTTAAAATCCCATCAGCGTCATCCAAGCTTGAGTCTATGACATCCATGTAGTTGACCGGGTCGTCCTCTACTTTCTTTCCGACCCCGAATTTCATCTCCTTGTCTCCAACCCTCAATGTTAGCTTCCCTCACTCGTATCTACCATGGCATGAGCGGTGGAGAGGAATGGTCTTCCTAAAATGAGGGGAACTTCGGTGTCTTCTTCCATGTCGAGTATGACAAAGTCGGCCAGAAAGACAAATTATCCGACCTTTACCAATAGATTCTCGATGACACCTTGTGGGTATTTGACAGACCTATCGACGAGTTGTATGCTCATTTTTGTGGGGCTTGTTTTTCCTTGTCCGAGTCGGTCAAACATTGATGCGGGCATAAGATTGATGCTAGCCCCAAGGTCGGCTAGTGTATTTCGTATGTGTGATTCCCCAATGGAGCAAGGGATGGTACAGCTTCCGGGGTCGATTTTTTTGTGGAAGTTTATTGAGGCGTACGGCTGAGCATTCTTCACTTAGGTTGACCAATTGCAAAGTTTCAATCTTTCTTTTGTGGGTGAGGAAGTTTCTCATGAATTTTGAGTATTTTGGCATTTGAGTGAGGACTTCTACAAATGGAAGATTAATATGCAATTGCTTTAGTAGGCTTATGAATTTTGTGAATTGCTCATCGGTCTTTTGGCGAAGTAACCGACCGGGGTAGGGTACCGAGGGGTTTTTGGTAGGTTCGGAATTTTGTGGGATATCTGTTCCTTGGTGGTTGAGGGTGAGTTTGTGGTTTAGTTGGGTGGATTGTTGTTGGTTAGGGTAGTAGTGTTTCCTCGGGACCTACGGTCCGGTTTCTTAATGTTATGAGGTGTACTTGCGCCTTTGGATTGGTTTCGGTATTGCTAGGTAATGCATCTTATGGTCTCTTGGAGAAATTTTGGGCTAGTTGGCTTACTTGTTTTTCAATGTTTTGAATACTAGCTCATTGGTTTCTAATGTCGGATTCCGTTTGTAGGAATCGATCCAAGTACCTTTTGTCGGTTTCAGAGATGAGGCGTATGATGAGGTCTTCAAGCCTCTCCCAGCCCCCTTGTTGTTGAGTGAAATTTTGTGACTCATTTCTTGGTTGTTGTTGAAAGTTTGGTCGTTGATTTTGATTTTGTTGGTTACTACTATTCCCGGGCTCCCTCCAACCAAGGTTAGGATGGTTACGCCAACCTTGGTTGTAGGTACCCGTTGGGGGACCCGACGGTCTAGGTCGATTACCAACGTAGTTTACCATTTCCGTTTGGTTTTCTATTTCTTTCATACAACTCCAATTTTCATGTGGCCCACCACACCCTTCACAAGCCATAACCGAGGCCGTTTTTGCCATTTCTATTTTTTTTTTTGAGGATAGGGCCTCGATTTGGGCTTGTAAGGATGTGTTTTCATCTACTTTATGGGCACCCGGGGCAATAGACTTTAAGCCTCGGGGGGTGTGCCATTGAAAATTGTTTTGAGCAATTTCCTCAATTTGATTATAGATTTCATTTGGGCGTCTACTACCTAGAAGTCCCCCGGAGCTTGAGTCGAGTGTTTGTCTCCTGTGTGGCAATAGTCCATTATAGAAGGTGGATACTTGTTGCCACACCGCGAGACCATGATGAGGGCACTTCCTCAATAGCTCCTTGAATCTTTCCCAACTTTCATATAAGGATTCCCCGTCCTCTTGTGAATATGTATTTATTTCAGTCATTAATTTAGCGGTTTTAGAGGGCGGGAAATACTTATACAGAAATTTTTAGGCAAGTTCATCCCGAGTGTTTACCGAACCACTTGGGAGGGTGTTGAGCCAAGCCTTGTCTCGGTCTTTTAGTGAAAATGGGAACATTCGGAGGCGGACGACGTCGTTTGAGGCTCAATTGATCCGGAAAGTGTCACATATTTCTAAAAAGTTGGTAATATGTAAATGGGGATCTTCATCGGGTAGGCCATGGAAGGTTGCAGAATTTTGGATCATTTGGATCAAATGTGGCTGAAGTTCGAAGTTGATGGCGGCTCCGAGGTTACCGACCGTGGGCCGCAGGTAGTCCATTAGCATACGTTGATCCGCCATCGAGATTTGATCCCCCGAAGCTTTCTCTTGATTTTTGGCTTTTAGGTGCTGTTTGTTTTTTCAGAGGTAAAAGGTCTGCAGTCTGCGTACCACATCTGTAGGCATCTGCAGGAGAAGAGGTGGACCAAATGTCAACAGTCTGCAAGGGGAAGAGGGTTTTTTTTTTTTTTACAAAAACCACTTCACACACACAACAGTTCTCTCTCTCTTCCTTGAACTCTCTCTCTCTACAATCTGTCACCACCACCGCCCATAGCACCACCACCACCGCTGTCACACCACCGCCTCTCTCTCTACGGTCTCTCTCTCTCACCGATCTCTCTCTCTCTCTACGGTCTCTCTGTGACAACCGTCACTTTTCCGTACATTCCGTACACTAATTGAACAGTAATCTGTGCTTTAATAACTGTGCATGATCTAGTTTACAAGACAAATAAATTTCTGATTACTGTTATATACATACAATGGCATTTCATGTTGCAAGACTTTTATCGTTGCTACATGCAACGCGATATAATTCTATTAATGCTCAGAACAGAATTGACACCATTAGCAGACAGTGTTTTGAAGCCCAGTATGAACCAGAGACTAAGTACTACACTAGTATAGTGTGTAGGGAAGTAAGGACCACAAAACTGCATTCCTAAGTAATAGTTTAAGTGCCGGGAAGTGCCTAAAACTCACCCAAAGTGCAGAATTCTGCATAATTCAGCAAAAATCAGCTTTTTAACAAGTTTGTTACATGCAAAAATATGACAAAATGGTACTGAATGCTTTCCTCATGTGATCACTTGAGTGCTTCGGTGTCCCAGTCGAGGGAAATCGACATAGTCAAGGGAAATTGACATAGTCAAGGTAAATTGACATAGTCGAAGGGAAATTCGACATAGTAGAGGAAAATCGACATAGTCGAGGAAAATCGACATAGTCGGGGGAAATCGACATAGTCGAGGGAATTCGACAAGGGTATAAGCCTACTCATTACGAGTGCTCCCTATGTCCTCACATGCCTTAATGTCCTTGTACAACATTTATTTGGTATGTTCATACACGCTTTTCATACCTATTTTCAAAGGAGTCTCTTAAAGGTTTACAAGTACTCAAACAAAACGCATGAACTCGCTAAACTTTTGTTGATGTTTTCCAAAATTACATGTATTTCAGGTAACAGGTTGGATCTTGGGTGCGGGTGTTGTTTCTAGAAGTAAATTCCAAGTTTAGATGTCATCCACTTTTGTTGAATTGTAACCTAGTCGAAGGTTGTGTTTTAAAACTTAAATAACCAGTGTTTGTAATACTTAAATTTTATGAATGGATGAACATTATTTTAATCATGTAGTTGTTTGTTATGATTGAATGCAATGATATTAAACCAGTCACACATCATACGCTTCCGCAAAAGTCAGGGTGAGACACTCTCTCTCACCGATCTCTCTCTGCACGGTCTCTCTCTCTTTCACCGATCTCTCTATCTCTCTACGGTCTCTCTCTCACCGATCTGGGTTTTGTTTTAATTGATGGGTTTGGTGGTGGTGGGTTTTGACGATGGTGGTGGTGGAAGTGGTGGCTGAGATGTGGTGGTGGAGGTGGTGGCTGAGATGTGGTGGTGGAGGTGGTGGCGGAGATGTGGTGGCAGGTGGAGGTGGTGTTAGAGGTGGAGGTGGTGTCGGCAGGTGGAGGTGGTGTCGGAGGTGGAGGTGGTGTCGGAGGTGGAGGTGGTGTCGGGAGGTGGAGGTGGAGGTGGTGGCGGAGGTGGAGGTGGTGTCGGAGGTGGAGGTGGAGCTAGGGTTTTGGAGCAGATGGATGTTTTGAAGAGGGAGAGAGGGAGAAGAGGTTGGCAGAGGTTTGAAGACATGGGGAAGGATCTG
This sequence comes from Helianthus tuberosus, assembly GCA_030545235.1. NCBI lineage: Eukaryota > Viridiplantae > Streptophyta > Magnoliopsida > Asterales > Asteraceae > Helianthus > Helianthus tuberosus. The sequence continues at coordinate 107,222,308 of CM060370.1, read as the reverse complement.
CTTGGGGAAGAGGTGAGGCATAGGTAAAAGCTCAGCAGATCTTCAAGAAAACAAACAAGCTGCAGGACCCTTATGTATGCGCGCGTCTGCGCGACGCAGACATAAGTGCTCAGAAGAGCTTTTGGCCAAAAAACAAACACCACCTTAGTCTTTTTCTTAGAAAGTGTTCGGGTTCGTCTAGAGGTTTTTTATGTCTTTATCGGAACTGGAGCTAATGCACCGCGTAGAGATTTCAGGCCTTGCAATTGAGTTCTAAGTCATGCGATCAAAACAAAAAAGAAAAGTTGGTCAGAACGTTTACCACGGCCCCGTGGTCAATGGCCACGACCCGTGGTCGTGATTACAGTTGCTGTTTTCTGGATCCCATTTCCTGGGGAGTTCAGCACGGCCCTGTGGTGCACCTCCATGGCCCGTGGTCACTCTTCTGTAACTCAGAAAACAAAAACTGGCAGTAAGGATAATAGGCACGGCCCCGTGTCTGACCGGGCACGGCCCGTGCTGAGCTCTGCAGATTTTTGAAAAATTAATAAAAATCCTAAAAAAATGAAAAAAATGCTAAAAAATTAGGCCGTCGATTTTAAACTTTCTTAAAATCCTTGTGTCCCCGGTAACGGCGCCAAAAACTTGGTGTGCGTTAAGCGTGATATGATATTATTAATATTTTAAGCCCGTTTTACGTATTAGTCAAGTTTTAAATTTATAAAACACGATATTATACTAACACTAAACACACACTTGGGCAAGTGCACCCATCGCGAGCGTAGTATAGTGTTGGTAAGATACCGAGGTCGTCCAAGGACACAAGAGCTTTTAATACCGGTTTATCGTCAACATCTAATCAATATATATTTTTTTGAAAAGAGTTTTTAAACATGAAAATAAATCCAAAAAGTAAAAGATAAATAAAATGAAAAACAATAGACAAGATAGAATCACTTGGATCCAACTTATCTTTAATGTACCATTTGATGATTTTCGCACTTTTGGACTTTTTAAGAGATTATCTTAGTTATAGTAGTAGGCCCCTCTTTTGAAGGTGACATTACCCTCAACCCAGTGGTTTGAGTCAACAGGGATACAATCCCAAAGGGTCGGAATATTGAAAGACAACTAAGTAAGTTATTAATACGAAAAGTGGTAGGCCCCTCTTTTGAAGGTGACGTTACCCTCGGCTAAGTGGTTTGAGTCAGCAAGGATACAATCATAAGAAGCCGGTTTAATGTTTTAATAGTAGTTTACATATGAGGGATTCAAGCTATTCACACCCCCGCCATCCAATACCTTTGGGGCATTGAAGGAGGTCCTAGTAAGCTTGAACCAAGTCCTCGCAGGATCTATACACTGAACGAGACAAGAACTTTACCAAACCACCCTTCTAACCCCCTTCTAAGTAGTTAACGCGCTTTATATAGACCGTAAAGACACGAATGGGCAAATCAATGACACCATGAAGAAATGGTAAAGAAAATCCACTTTCAACATAAGAAACTAGTTATTAAAGTCATTAATACAAACCCAATTAAAAAGTGCCAAAAGATTAAAAATCAAAAGTAATACATTAAAGACTTGTCTTCACCAAGTGATGTAAGAGATTAGCCAAACATGGCCTTTGATTGACAAGAACTCTTACGATCAATCTTGGATCCCGAGACTACTACACACTCTAAAAATGAAAGATGGATGATGGTGGTCGGTGTTGGTGTTGTAGTGGTGGTAGAGTGGTGGCAAAGTGGGAGAGAAGTGGTTTGCCAAGGGATGCCTTTGAACAAAAGGAAGAAAGAGCCCACTTTTTCCAACAATAGTACTAAAAAAGGTTGGTTTTTTGCCTCAATTGATGTAATTTATATGTTGCATTTTATACACATCAGCACCCGCATGACTCCAGTAGATTTCTGCAATGGTGAACGACCTTGTCTTCCTATGGCATCACATCTTTGTTGAAAATATCTATCATTGGCCGTAAAACCAATTGCAATACCTCCTTCTTGTACGAGGATGATCTCTTATGATCATATCTGGCCTGGTTGTGAGTAATTCAATCATGATGTCGTTAAGTTGGCGATTTGACTAAATCACTCGTTCATGCCATTCATCAAACTCATTCGAATCTGACGAATCAGAACTCTTTGATAAGCTTTCACTATATGGCATTTTTAAAGAGATGAAATTAAAATATTCTGGTTAGATGAGAAAGCCTGTATGTGATACTCTATTTATAGAAGAATAATAATGATTTTCCTACTAGATAATGTTAAATTATCTTATCTAAATAAAATCCTAGGATCCAAAGAAAAAATGCCAAGTGAAAGATTGAAGATAGTGTTAAATTGAAAGGCGAATGTTTAATATATCTTATCTAAATAAAATCCAAGTATCTTATGAAAAGTTGGCAAATGGGTGATTGAATATAATGTTAAATTGATTGGATAATGTTAAATTATCTTATCTAAATAAAATCCTAGGATCCAAAGAAAAAAATGCCAAGTGGAATATTGAAGATAGTGTTAAAATGAAAGGATAAAGTTTAATATATCTTATCTAAATAAAATCCAAGTATCCTATGAAAAGTTGCCAAACGGGTGATTGAATATAGTTTTAAATTATCTTATCTAAATAAAATCCTAGGATCCAAAGAAAAAATGCCAAGTGGAAGATTGAAGATAGTGTTAAATTGAAAGGATAATGTTTAATATATCTTATCTAAATAAAATCCAAGTATCCTATGAAAAGTTGCCAAACGGGTGATTGAATATAATGTTAAATTGATTGGATAATGTTAAATTATCTTATCTAAATAAAATCTGAACATCCAATGAAAAGTTTCCACATAGAAGATTAGATAAAAACATATAACTTGATAATCAAATATCTTACACATACATGAAGATACAACACATAACTTGATAATCAAATACCTTACACGTACACTAAAAGCAAAATTAAAGATAAAACACACAATAGATCACATACATTAAATATGAAACTAGTTTTAGTTTCCATAAAACTTCGATATTAGAAAGTTTTTCATGTCTTCTTCTATAGGCGTCAAATACTCATTTTTTAACAGTGTGTTAAGATGCACGAGTTGCATTTTCTTTAGGTCTTTTTCTTCCTTTTGACGCACCTTTTCTTCCTCCAAGTCGAGTTTTCTTTTGAAGAGTTCATTCTCATTGTCTCTATTAAGCTTCAGTGCATCAAGTTTTTCAGCAACTGCAACATGAGCCTTACATTTTCTTTTTGTTTTTGCCTCATCTCTACCTGTTGGACGTTGAATTGTTGAAGTGCCACTATTTGGCGTTTGTGGGTTGGAATAGTCCCCTTCTTCAGTAGTCCTTGATCTTTTAGTACTACCACCACTTTCTTCATTCTCAACTTCACATTGAGGATAAGAACGTGTTGTGTCATAATGTAGTTGTAGCTCCCACTTTGGGTGTTTACACATAACTTCATTAAAAACAACAGAATCAGTAAACTTGCTTTTAACTTCATTAAAATATATTTTATGAGCTTCAGCCTCAACATCTTTCTCGCTCATTCCACTTTTTATGCGACGATATGCTTCCCGGTATGCACCAACCCACTTATTCACACTTTCGTTAAGTCGTTTAAAACGACCTTTCATTTGTTCAACATTGTTTTTCTGGATTTTCTGCTTGAGCTGCATCATACAACTTCTTTGCTTCTGCCCATAATGCTGTAGATCTCTGGTTTTTGCCACAAATTTTATTTTAACTAGCAATACACCATGATGATACTAAAGCAATATCTTCAGCAACCTCCCATTTAGTACTTCGTGAAGTTTTAGTTTTAGTATTTTGTGAGGTTTGAAAGTTTTTAGGAACTTGACTCGGGTTTGAATAAACTGAGTGTTTTCATAGGATTAACTATTCGAGTAATCTCCGGAATCTCCAAGATTCAAACAAAAGTTTGGAAACGAAGAACTCATGGTAGGAAATACAAAAGAGATTAGAGATATGGAATTCAGAATGGATATGAAAGTTTGTTATGTTTTGTACAATATTTATAATACATCTAAATATTTTAGATATTTTTTTATTAATCCCTTTTAAATTGGATAATGTTAGATTTTTAGATAATAAATTTTATCAAAAAATCTAACAAACCAATAGAATGTGACATGTGGCAAATAAGATAATGTTAGATAAAAAAACAATTAAAAAATATGTCATTTTTTATAAAATTTATATCTGCATGTTCACAAAAAATAAAAAATAAACAAGACTGTAATTTTAGATTTTTAAAAATAGTTAAATTTTATAAGTTATTAGATATAATCTAATTATACTTATAAGTAATTATGTTAAAAGAGAAAAGAAAATTAAAATAATTATATCATCCACTCCCATGTGGACACTTGGCAAAAAGTTGTGAGGATCAATGTCACAACCTTGGGTCGTGACTTCGACCAGGTTGTTGTTGAAATTAAATGAATTTTGCTTTTTATTTTTATTATTTTGCCAACCTAGGTTGAGACAATGTCACCAATGGGAATAGCTAACATAGTAAAAAATAAGAAAGTTGAAGGAGAAACCATCAATTTATTAGTACATGATAGGCCTGTATAAACGTTTAGGACTTCTAAAGAGATGGTAAGACCAATCCTCCTAATGTAAATAAGCACAAAAACTGGGGTTGGTTTGTGACACAATTTTGCAACGACCACTATAAATAAAATCACTACCGTCATGTACGGTCTCAAATGGGGACATGATCGGAAGGAAGGAAGGAGGCTCCGGCGAGAGGGACGGTAGGTAGGTTTCAAAAGGGCGGTTGCCACCCATCTTTCTTGCTTTCTTGCCACTGCATCATCATCATTATTATGATGTTGAGCCCATGACTTATTCCTTCTCCATTATCAACAGCCCTTCATGATTAACAACAACATCCAGAACAACAACAAACATCTAGTGAGAAAATGACCAAATTATCCTTTTCTTCTCTTTCTTTCTCTCTCTCTCTCTCTCTGTATGTATCTATCTGTACCCCGGCGATGAAGATTTTGTTCTGCATATAGTATATTATTCCGAGCATAAGTTAGCGGACATTGTGTGAAAATGGGCCCGTATCTTGGCGGGGCAACACTGGTTGTGATGCAGCCATGGCAATGTCTGACCCACTTTGTCTGCTTTCATATTTGCAGATCTGAGTGTGACAACTCGAATTTCCAAGATTTCCATCTTCGCATTTATTGCACGTTAATTGTTTATATGACTTGTTTGTTTCGCAATGATACACCTTTCTAATATGTTAAACCGTGTTTGAATTGTATGATATATATTGTGTGCATCAAGTGTGTTTAACATATTGTTGTGCAATAGGAACATGTATGTTAATAATATGAACATGTGTGAAAATAATAGTGTATTGTATTAATATGGTGTTAGTGGACATTAAAAACAACAAACAAGGAATCCACGAAATCATTCCCTAGCCGAAAACACTCCCAAATGAAAACACATGTGTGTTTTCGTCCAACTGTGGCCGACGTAAATCAAATGGGCTTTAGGCCCAGTAGTGGATCACTTACTTATTACTTTCAACCTGTACATGAATTGTTTTTATCGGCAAAACCCTAAAACTCTCTCCCAAGTGTGACGGCAGCTGTGTGTGTTTCCCCAAGCCCTTTAACGATCAACTCATCGTTTCTTTCATCTCGGTTAGTGCGAGTTCATTAACTCGGTTTCATTGATGTTTTGATTATTCGTTATATGTTTGTGTATATGCTTGTTTGATTTCTGGAATGGATGTAAGATATATGCGATTAGGTCATGACTGATTATGCATGTGCTTTGTATCGAAAGTGCAGCCAAAGTGGATTCACTTTATAATTGTCGGCCATTGTACTTATTCTAGCATGTGATTGTTATTTGGTTTTCAATTTTAATTATTGTTTATCATGATAGATGATGCTTTTTCTATGTTGATTGATCTCTGACAATTGCACATGATTTCTTAACTAGCCATAATTTAGATCTAAGGTTTGCATGTGTGGCAGTAAAATAAATGATATAGAACATGCAATTAATCGGTCCAATAGCAAAGTACTTGCAGCCATTACATAACATGGTCATTTAGCAACAGGGAAACAACTAACACTTGTCGGCCATTGTAATTATTTTAATGATGATGATGATGATTCGATGTGAAGGATCATGTATATTGCTATGCATATTGTTGATTATTTTAAATGATGATCAGGATTTATATAATGATTTGGTAATTCATATGTTTACATATCAATGATTCGATTAAATGACTTTGCTGATCGGTCATGTAACTGTTAGATGAGATCGGAATTGATGTGTTCACATAACTATTGTAGATAATTGAAAACCCAACGAAAACCCAATCCCAACGAAATCACCTTGGGGGATTTCGGCCCAAGCTTGAATTTCGGCCCAAAGTGATTTCGGCCACCTAGTGATTTCGTCCAAGGGTTTTCGCCCACAAAGTGACTTCGTTGATTGTTTGTATAGTGAACTTCGTTAAGTTAAGGATGTAAACTCTGATAGTGATTAACCTTGTTAACTTGTTATTCAGTTAAATCAATTACTTTGGTTAATTCCGTTAGTCTGCTAAAACTGTTAAACACTAACTCTGTTAGTTATCCACTCCGTTAGTTGTTAATTCAGTAAACATGTTAACTCTGTTAGACATGTAACATTGCTAGTGTGTGAATCCTGTTAAGTGTGTCAACATGGTGAAGTATGTTAACTGCCTGTTAATCCTGTCAAGTATGAATTGCATGGGTTTGACTGACTGCTTATGTGCTGCATGATGATTTACTACCAAACACACTATGTGACATTAGATTTGTGTGCAAGTTGTTACGAACGAAAACTGATTATATACACGTGCGTACTATAGGTCGTGATTGATTAATTGTGAACGTGTAATCCTTTAGCATACCGAGCAAACCAAGGTGAGTTCACACTCTTACCAAGGCATGGGATTCCCGGGGTTGGGAATGGGTTTGGATGATTACTTATGCTTAAATTGTTATCGGAATTACATACCATAGGCCTCGGGAGAGGAAGGTTATTGGTAGATACTGCTAGACTAGTGATACATATACTTCTCTTCGCACACACGTCGGGAATGGCTGCGATAATAGAACTAATCTTCGCACACATGCCTGGAATGGCTGCGAACCATACTCTAAACTTCGCACACATGCCGGGTGGGCTGCGATACAAATATACCTAGTCTAGAAAACATGGGAAACCCCCACTAGTCTTCGCCAACATGCCTAGAGGGCCGCGATGCAAACACAAACGAAACATGGTTCACTAAATGAAGATACGGTTTACAATACGATTACTATAACTGAACAACCAACTGTGAACTCGCTCAACTAGTTGTTGACTTTCTGTTACATGCCTTGCAGGACCATAGGTACTCATGGAGCTTGCACGGGAGGCGCGGTCGTTGTGGGCACGGATTGTGGATGTTTTCATGAAAACTTTATGACTCTCTAAACTTAACACTTGTGTTGGATTTTCATACTATGCTTCCGCTACCTATACTATGTTTTTGATTGAACACCAATTGTATTGTGATGGATTACAATTACTTTTACTTATTACTTATATGTTCAATATGATTGGTGGCTTGATCCTGGTCATGTCACGCCTCCATGCGGTGATACTCCGCGTTTGGATTTTGGGGGTGTGACACTGAGCCCAAAAAAACACAATTTGTTCTCGAATGTTATTCTCACTCAGACGAGATGAGGCGATTTCAGAGGAGAAGGTTCTTAAGGGTGGTTGCCCTCCTCTTTCAAAGTCCGATTTTGACTTTTTTATAGTCAAATATCCGTTCTTTGAAGCCCATGATTTTCTTCATAAATCAACAACCCTTCACTTTCAAAGATAATAGTTATTATTATTATTTATTATTATAGTTAGGGGGTGTTTGGCTAAGCTTATTTAATTGCACGGATGGCCCTAAAATAATTATGGAATCTCAGTCCATAATTTCAATTCTTGTCTGTTGAAGAAGATGATGATGATTTGATGAGTTTTAAGAGGCTGTGATGATGAATTTCAATGCGTCTGAGCAAAGATGAGATTATCCGCATCTTGGCAAGGCAACCCGGATGGTCATGTGGTTTCACATGGCAACCGTAAGTATGCAGCCATGCCAGATTTATCCACTCTGTTCGATTGTTTACAAATCTGAGCCTGATAATCGTTTTATAAACAATACTGGTATACATTTGTCATGTTTTTGGTTTTGGTACTTTCGATGATGCCAGTACTGAACCCACAAAAGTGGTATGATTACCGGTTGGTTTTGACTTACATTGGCCGGAACCATCAACCATCACTTTATATAATGCTTGAGATTATAGGCCGATTACCAATATACACGTTCTAGATTATTGTAAGGCCCATGTATCCCAGTCGTCATGATGTAAATAATAGCTTTAGTTTATTTTATTTGAAGAATAGTATTAATTTTTAGTATATAAAAACATTTTAAGGTTTTTTTTTTGTTGTACGTTTTTTTTTCTCAGGCTCACGCTTTTTTTGCGCCTTGCTCCTATGCGCCTTGAGTGCGCCTAACGCCTTTAATAACTATGAAATAAGCTACAAGATTTTCATGATTTAAAAGGCTATGATGATATGTTTTAGTGATTTGAACAATTTGAGATTATCTGCATCTTGGCAGGGCAACTCGGATGGTTATGTGAAACAAAGATCTATATCTCTCTGTTTTGCATTGCATCTAGTAAGTTTGCAGCCATGGCGCTGTATCCGTTTTGTTCAGTTGTTTATAAATCTGAGCCTCATAATGAAAGTATTGGATCATGTTGAGCTGATGATTTATTTTTACAGATAAACAACTCAATGTATTTATTGGTTCTGCTATAGCTACTATTGATCTTACTATTACTGTTACCTTTACTGTTTATTAGACTAAATTATTGGAGTTAATTGCACAGATGTTCTAAAAAAGTTAATGGATGATATTGAATTGTTGGAATCTCAGTCCATAATTTCATTTTTTGTCTGTTGGATGATGATTTGATGAGTTTTAAAGGCTGTGATGATCAATTTCAATGCGTCTGTGTGAAATTGGGCAAAAATGAGATTGTCCGCATCTTGGCAGGGCAACCCGGATGGTCATGTGGTTTTTCATGGCAACCGTAAGTATGCAGCCATGGCGGATTTATCCACTCTGTTTGATTGTTTACAAATCTGAACCTCATAATCGTTTTATAACATCGACAACAGTACTGGTATACATCTGTCATGTTTTTGGTTTTGGTACTTACAATGATGCCAACACTGAACACACAAAAGCAGTACGATTGCCGGTTGATTTTGACTTGGCCGAAACCAAGCAGGTTTTGCTCAAAATTCGGTTTGTGCATCTCTACAACCAGCCATCACTTTATATAATGCTGGACATTATAGGCCGATTATCAATTTACATGTGCCCATGTATCCCAGTCGTCATGATGTAAATAAGCTACAAGATTTTTCGTGATTTAAAAGGCTATAATGATCAATTTTAGTGATTTGAACAATTTTGAGATTATCTGCATCTTGGCAGGGCAACTCGGATGGTTATGTGAAACAAAGATCTATATCTCTCTGTTTTGCATTGCATCTAGTAAGTATGCAGCCATTGCGGTGTATCCTTTTTGTTAAGTTGTTTATAAATCTGAGCCTCATAATGAAAGTATTGGATCATGTTGAGCTGATTACTTTGTCCCCGTTGTTCACGATTAATCAACAGCCTTGAGGGGAAGAAACCAAAGTTGAAAGATGAACATTTGTCGCATTTTAAGAGGCTGTGACCGTGTGATGATGAATGTCATTGCAGTCAAGTGGATTTGAGCAAAGTTGAGACTGTCTGCATGATAGCCCCTTAAGTCACGTTTTCATTTAATATTTTTAGGTTATTAGTTTTAGGAATTCCTTTATGTAATTCACTTTAGTTTACGAATGGGAGGGGTGTTTATGAATATTATTTTGGTTATATTATCTCATTGGATTATGAGTTAATTGATCCTTCCATTGCTAGTTCAAGTGTGGCAACTTGAATGGTGTTCTTTGGATCCTAAATTGATACTAGTGGTGAATCTTTATCTAGTATTAACTTAGGATGCCCTATCGTTTGTTTGTGTGTTGTGTCTGTATCACAAACGGGCGTTAGATCTTGTTGGTGCATAAATGTCTGTTAACTTCGTCTTGTATTGAGTCATGTGTCTAGATAGGATAAACCAGTGCTCAGCAGGATCAAAATTAGGGTTTGTGTGTGACTGTGTGATTTCGCACAAAATAGCACTAAGCTATTTCGTACGAAATAGATCATTGCTATTTCGCACGAAATAGCCTGTGCCTATTTCATACGAAATACCAACACCTATAAATAGCTGAGTGGTTGATTCATTTGGAACGGTCTCGATTTCAGAGCCGAGGTGCTGCCAGTCTGTCAAACGATCAGGATTGCTTTGAAATCAATAATAAAAGGATAATTAAGAGGAATTAAGCTGTTTTCACGTCTATATCACTGATTCCGCCTTTGATATGGATTGTAAACTCTTCTGATTGACTCGTTTGGGTCACACTACGATCCAACAAGTGGTATCAGAGCTCAGGAAGAAGAGTTTATACCAATTCAGCTTGTTTTCATCACTTCTACTCATTCTTTTCAAAATTAAACAAGATTTAACGGACAAAATGGATTGAATTTCACATATATCATTTAAAACACTGTTTTAATGAATCCTTGAGAGATTTGGACCAAAATTCGAACAAAAACCGGATCAATTTGACAAAATGGTGGCCGACATGCTGATGTCATCCTCATTTTGCACGAAATAGTCAGTCTATTTCGCACGAAATCAACTCTGTGAAATCTATTTCGTACGAAATCAAGCTATTTCGCATGAAATCAAGCTATTTCGCACGAAAATCAGCATATTATTTCGTATTTCGCACGAAATCAGACATTATTTCGCACGAAATCAATTTGGAAACTCATTTCGTACGAAAACAACCTCTATTTCGTACGAAATAGAGCTATTTCGCACCAAACTTGCTATTTCGCACGAAAAGGGTATTTCGTGTGAAAAAGTATTTCGTGTGAAAAAGTATTTCGTGTGAAAGCTCATTTCGCGTGAAATCTGTTTTCATTTGAAACTGTTTTTGTTAAAATCAAAAATTTTTCTAAGTGTTTGTTGATTGTTTCAGTTACTTGAAGATGGATGAGTTTATGAATCCGTTCAGTGACATTTTTGCTTTCACGGGAAGCACATGAGATGATATATCAAACAACATAAATGAAAATGATTCAAACAAGAGTGCGAAGAAAACTCTTTCTGATGCATTGAGTGTAGAGAGTGCATATGGCACATACAACAAACCTCCCAAACTGATGGCGATTGAAGAATATAACAGATGGGCTAAAAGGTTTGAAGAATGGTTAAAAGCTTTTGCATATCCAAGCTGGAAGAGCATGATGAATGGTTTCAATATGGGAAGGCCAGATTATGAAAATATAGCAGATACTGATGTAGAAAGTTTTGTTGCTGAACAAAAGTGCATTGCATTACTTCATCAGTCTGTGAAAGATGACATAATATCGTTGATTGAGTACACAAATTCGAAAGATCTATGGGAGAAAATGAGAGTGAAATGTGTAGGTAGTGCTGAGATAGTTAAAAACAAAAAGAAGTTGTTAAGAAAAGAATTTGATTTGTTTGGATGTTTGAAAAACGAATCTGTATCTAAGATGATTGAAAGATTCGGGCATTTGAAGATGGAGCTGGCAAGACATGGAATCATATATACTTAAGAAGAATTGGTTGACAAACTGTTTGACTCGCTGCCGGATGAGAAAGACTGGCAATACTTTGCTTTGATGCTGAAGAACACAATAAAGTCGGAGGATCTGACGGTTGATCTGTTAATTGAAAGATTGGAGAGTCATGAACTTGAGATCAAGAAATCAAATAAAGTCAATCATTCCTCATACCAGCAGAATGTGGAGCTATATTATTGAGGAAGTATGATCCCGAAGACTGTGTCTCCTAAGACAGCTTTCTCAGCTGAAAGTTCTAACACGTTAAATCAAGAAAGTTCAAGCAGTGGTTTTCATAGTGGTTCATCGTCAACTACTTCAAGTCAATCAATTCCAAAGAACTTATTTCAATGTAACATTGCTGTGGATCTGAAGAATGCTCAAAATTTCAGTGAAGAATCCGTAAAGCAACAAATGGTGTTTTTAGCATCTGTCCTAGAATCATACGAGAGCCTTGTGGCAGGCAAGATTGGAAACACTAACCTCACCAAGGAGGACTATGATCAGATCGACCCAGAAGAAATGGAGTTGATAGATATCAGATGGTGTATGGCTAGTGCGGTCAGACGAGCACAAAGGTTCATGGAGATTACAGGCAGACATTCGATTGGCGGACCTTCCACAAAACTTGGTTTTGATAAATCAAAGGTCACATGTTTTAGGTGCAAACAAAAGGGAAATTTTAAACGTGAATGTCGAAACGCACCTGCTGATGATACTGCAAATCCATTCCGTGAAGATTACTACAAAAGAGCAATCTATCATCAGAACAAATTTGAACCTCCCAGAATGAAGCAGCTTGAAGATACCCCCAAAGAAAAATCAAGAGCTCTTGCTGTTATTCATGATGACGAAGGTTTCGATTGGAGTGAACTGCTACCAGAAGAGGATGCAGTGGGCTATGCGTTTGTGACAAAAATTGTTCCTTTAAAAAACAACAGAACAGAAGAAGTAAAATTCATCAACAGAAGGATGCAAGCCCAATTCAGGATAAGTAAAATCTATCATACATACAAAGAAGCTAAAAAGGCGAATAGATGGGATGCTGATAGAGAATGTTACCTTGATCCCAAAGGAAAGATTGCTGTTGATCCAGATTCTGTTAGTGTTGAAACTCTCACTGAGCAAATTGCAGCAGAAGAAGTAAATCAGAGAATGTGGTGGGGAGGAAGAGAAGCCGAAGAAAAAGAAAAATAAAAAGAAAAAGAAAAAGAAAAAGAAAAAGAGAAGGAACTGCAGCCAAAGAAAGTTGATGACGGGATTATTGATACGTCAAAAGAATTCACTGCTGAAAACTTGAAGAAGATGGCTGACAAAGTGCTTGCAGTGAAAGAACTTGAGGTAGACTCTGAGTCCGAAATTGAGTCTAAAAGCAAGGCCAGTCCAAATGATGCAACCAATGAGACAGGTAAGAAGGTTAAAACTGAGAGCGACTGCAAAAATTGAATGAAAGATTGCAAGGTTTGTAGTACACTTACTTATCTCAGCGGTAAAAAGACTGCAGAGCTGACCAGAGATGTTGAAGATCAGATCCTAAACCGTGATAAAATGTTAAAAGCTTCAAATGAACGTTTAAAAGAATTAACTGAGAAAATCGAAAATGATAAAATTGACGAAGAAAGAATTAAGAAAGAAAACAAAAAGCTAATTCATGAAAATCGTCAACTTTCAGAAAATTTTGAGAAGCTAAAACGAACGGTAAAAGATTCTGATGAAAGAAATGGTAAAACAAATAAAGAAAATGTGCAGTTGTCAGGAGTTCTTAGAGTTAAAGAAGAGCAAATCAACCAACAGTTGGATGAGATTGCTAAATTGAAGCTTCAGTTTCAAGAAGCTAAAATTGAAAATGAACGCATTCAGCAAAACTCAACAGTTACAACTCCACAAGTTTTGTTCTTCGACATATCGTTCCTAAACCAATTGGGAAGAACAAAGCAGGCGAAGATGTATATGCGGATGGAACCGGGGTTGGGTATCATCAGGTTCCACCACCAGTTTTAAACAACTTTTCAAAGAAAAAAATCAGGTTTGGTAAATGATGAAGAAGAAAATGAAGTTAAACTTCCAGACACAATTGATGTTACATTTTCTTCATCATCATCTGATGATAGTGTTCAATCAGAAATTGTTAAAAGAATGGCTGAAAATGTTTTAAAATCTGACAGTGATTCAGTTGAAGATGAAGAATGTTTTCTGGATAAATACATTCCGAAGTCAAAATCCAAAAACAACTTAGGTGATGAACCGAGTCTTGTGATGTACAAGATGGCTGGATCTGATAAGTTGTATTCGGATCGTGATTTTCCTTTGGAGAATGTGAATGTTGGAAAATTGAGAAATGTGTTCAAGTTGACTGAAATTGATGTGTCTGAAATTGAAGGTTTGAAACATACTAAAAGACAATTGAACTTTGAGAAAGACAAATCTTACTACAAAAAACCTGTAGTACCACCACGTTTTTCTAATAACAACAAAAACAGATGGTCGGGTGGTTATCAGGGTGGTAAGAATTATCAAAGAAAGAACTTTCAAGACAAAAAGTTCATCGAGAAAAAGGTTTTTGTGAGAAGTTCAAGCTCAAGTTCACTTTCTGAAGAAGAGTCTAATTTTTTTTTCAAAATCAAACAAAGAGTTCTTTGAGAAGAAGGCCTCACAGCCTAAGACTGAAGGCACAAGTCGGGTAGTTGATACTCGAACATGCTTTAAAAGCAATCAAGTTGGACACATTGCACGAAAGTGCACCAACTTAAAGCCTAAGTCTGAAGTTGTTGAGAGTCAGAAAAAGAAAGCTGATGCAAAAGGAAAAGCTCCAATGATTGTTGAGAAAAAGATTTTAAAGAAAGAAAATGTGAAAACTGAGTCTGTAAAAGAGTCAGTTAAGAAAATTGAACCTGTTTATAAGTTGGTAACTAAAACTGACAATTTTTACAAAAAGGTTGCTTTGTCTCAACAAACATGGAAGCCAAAAGTTGTTGAAAAGAAAGAAAGTTCTCCAAAACCAAAGGTTTCTGAGACTGAAAAACAATCGTCTGCTACCACACTGGTAAAGATGAATGTTCCTTTGGATTTCTATGAGAAACTTGAGAAATAAATGTTCACTTCTGAAAAGAAGGATGTTCCAAAGAAAGACCAACCATCTGGTCAACCTCAAAAAGATGAATTTTTCCTATGCAAAGAGGTTGAGGTTGGGTCTGAAGAGAGTATAAAGATGAATGATAAGAATTTTCCGCCACTTTACACAACAAAATCTTACATCAAAGTCGATCTACCTGAGTCAAAAGAGGCTTGGGTGGCATCAAAATCTAACCAAGTGTTTTTGAAACGTGCAGGAGCTTCCAAGATCCATCTCACGTTGGATAATGGATAGTGGAGCTTCTCGGCACATGACGGGGAAGAAGACCTTATTGTAGGATGTTAGAGGATTCAACGGAGGTTATGTGGGATTTGCAGGAAATCAAGGTGGTCGTATAGTTGGTGAAGGAACTCTATCTAATGGAATTGTTACATTTGAAAGAGTGAATTACATCGCTGAGCTGGAGAACAATTTGCTAAGTATTTCTCAAATTTGTGATCGCATGTATACAATGCACTTCACAGACAAAGAATGTTTGATCTTGAAACCAGGATTTGTTGTTCCTGAAGAATGGATTATCATGAGAGCACCCAGAGTTAATGATCTGTACGTGTTGGACATGAGCGTAGCTACTACAACCACGAGTCAGGCTCATTGCTTCATGTCAAGAGCAACGAAAAAAGAATCGAAATTGTGGCATCAAAAGATAGGCCACATTCACCTGCAAAAAATGAATCACCTGGTGCACAATGACTTAGTAACTGGTGTTCATTTGAAAAGTTTCCATCTGGAAGGGGAGTGCATTAGCTGCATCAAAGGCAAGCAGAAGAAGAAATCACATCCTCAAAAGAAAGTCAACTCAGTCTCAAGACCGTTAGAGAGACTTCATATGGATCTTTTTGGTCCAGTGAACGTCAAAAGTATAATTGGTGATCTCTACTGTCTAGTAGTAACTGATGATTATTCCATATTTTCGTGGGTATCATTTCTGAAAACAAAGGATGAGACATTTGGTAGCTTAATGGCGTTGTTCAGAAAAATTGAAAACTTGTACCAAACTCGAATCAGAAGAATCAGGAGTGACAACGGTACAGAGTTTAAGAACAACAAGATGGAAGAATATTGTGATGAGAGAGGTATATTGCATGAATTTAGTGCTCCTTACACTCCGCAGCAAAATGGAGTAGCCGAACGTAAGAACAGGACGCTAATTGAAACGGCCAGGACGATGCTTGCTGATTCTAAGTTACCAGTAAACTTTGGGGCAGAGGCAGTGTCAGCCGCTTGCTATACTCTCAACCGGGTTCTCACAGTGAAGAAATTCAACAAAACGTGTTTCGAGCTGATCAACAACCGCAAACTGAACCTGAAGTATCTGGAACCGTTTGGGTCTCCCTGCACAGTTCTAGAACCTTTTGGAAAGTTTGGTCCAAAGAGCATCGAAGGAATATTCGTGGGATACTCAAGTCCACAAAAACGAGTCTTTGTTCCAAGCTTGAAGAGAATCATTGAAGCTCATAACATTGAATGTCAAGGGTATACAATGCCACCTCAGAACCCAGGTGACTTATGGCGTTTCAACTACGATATTCTGTGGGATTCGTTTGACCTGGAGGAAGAAACGGAGTTCTTTGACGAGTTGGATATTCTAAGAGAGTATGTGTCATCACAAGAAAGGTTCCCAGCTGAATATTCTAGATGTCAACGGCAAACTTCAAATGATGATGAAGCCGGTCCAAGCAATGCTGGAGAACATGATGATATTCTGCAATCTTCAGAAAATGCTCCTGAAAATCAGACAGCAGTCAATGATAATCTAGACTCTGATGATAGACCGATTTTTTATCATGGTGATTCAGATTCTGAGGGGGAGCAAATCCAGATTTCAAGTCAAACAATTCCAGTCAGTGAACACGGTGTAAATCAAAATGTCACGAATTTGGAAGGCGAGGTAGATGTTCCAGGCGAGGTGATGCCACGGACTCTTTCATACCATCCAGAGGAGTTGATTATTAGAGAATTACAGTCGGGCGTCCGCACAAGATGACAAATTGACCAAGGCCTTACTTGTTTTTATTCTACAGTTGCTTCGTTACAAACTGAGTTTTCACTTAGTTGTTTTATTTCGCAGATTGAACCAGGAACGTATAAGGAAGCACTAACCAAAGACTCTTGGGTTAATGCGATGCAGGAGGAGCTGAGTCAGTTTGAAAAGTTGGGAGTGTGGAAGTTAGTAGATTTGCCTGATGGTCACAGGAAGATAAACACCAAGTGGGTGTTCAAGTGTAAAAGAGACGATCGAGGGGTTATTATTCGTAACAAAGCTCGACTCGTAGTCCAGGGTTTCAGTCAGCATGAGGGGATAGATTTCACCGAAGTGTATGCTCCTGTTGCTAGGCTAGAAGCGATTAGAATCTTTCTAGCATTTGCATCGTGGAAAGGATTTAAAGTATTTCAGTTAGATGTGAAATCAGCTTTTCTCTATGGGAAGGTAAAAGAGGAGGTATATGTCGGACAGCCACCGGGCTTCACCGACCCGATCCACAAAGACAAGGTCTATTTACTGGATAAAGCGATGTATGGTTTACACCAGGCCCCGAGAGCTTGGTACGAGACATTGTCTCAACACCTGCTAGCCAACAGCTTCATCCGTGGAAAAGTGGATGCCACTCTCTTCACCAAGTTACTCGATGGTCATCTTCTGATAGTTCAGATATACGTGGACGACATCATATTTGGGTCGACAAATGAAGATTTGTGCAAAGATTTTGAAAGTGTTATGAAGCAAAAATTTGAAATGTCATCGATGGGTGAGATGAAATTCTTTTTGGGTCTTCAGGTTGATCAACTGCCCGAGGGAATTTTCATACATCAGACGAAGTATGTTCATGATATCTTAGAGAAATTTGGGATGTTCGGGACTACTCCAGCTTCCACCCCGTTAGCGACAAATCATGGGATAAACCCTGATCTCACCGGAGAGAAGGTAGATGAAACGATGTATCGTTCCATGATCGGATTGCTGATGTATTTGACTGCTTCAAGACCCGATATCATGTATCCAACCTGCCTCGCAGCTAGGTTTCAGTCAAGCCCCAGAGCTTCGCATATGGTGATTGTGAAACGGATATTACGCTACCTGAAAGGAACTCCATCACTGGGGTTGTGGTATCAAAAAACAGGCGACTTTATGCTCGAAGGGTATTCTGATTCCGACTTCGGATGCTGCAAAGTTAACGCTAAATCAAGAACTGTGGGATGTCAGTTTTTAGGACCACGTTTGGTGACCTGGCAATGTAAGAAGCAGACCTCTGTGGCTTTATCCACATGTGAAGCTGAGTATGTATCTGCTAGCAGCTGCCACTCTCAGATCTTGTGGATCCAGCAACAGATGCGCGACTACGGTTTGCAATTTCTTAACACCCCTATCTTTGTTGATAATGAGGCAGCGATAAACATAACAAAAAATCCTGTTCATCATGCTAAAACGAAACACATAGAAATTCATCATCACTTCATTCGTGATTGTTTCGAGAAGAAGTTGATATGAATTGAGAAAATCCACACTGACAACCAAAAAGCTGATTTACATACCAAAGCTTTTGATAAAACACGTTTTCAATATTTGTTAAAATTGAATGGTATGAAGCTTTTATCGGTGTTGGAGGAAATTCTTGGCGTTGATGAAGGTACCACTATAGATGATGATGAAAAGCAATATGCAATGGTTTGTCGATTTTTTACTTGTTTTGGTATTTAGGGGGAGTTAGTATATTTTCAGAAAATACAAAAACAGTAAAAAATTCAAAAATCCAAAAACATATGAAAAATGTCAAAATCCAAAAACAATAGAAAACTGAAAAAGAGCTTGTGTAAAAGGGAAAATGATAGTACACCAGTTAGACAGTTACAGTACGCTAAAGAAATGTAAAGTTTTAAAGCATTAAACAGTCTCGCTGATGATGTGTCGATAGGTTTTTACACATTTAGTAGGTTTGTTCGGGATATAAACATAAAATCATTACTTGCTTATTTCGTGGGGAACATCTCTTGGATATATAGGTAACCCCTGAAATCTTGTTTGAAAGACGCTATTTCTGACATACTAGGTCTTTGTACGTGATGATATCTGGGGTATTACACCAGGACTTCTGATTTTGTGGAAGCAATAGCCTAGTCCTCGTATAATGCTTTATATTGCTTTGTTCTTAAAAGCTCACCCTCAGCATAAAAAATGATAAAACATTGCAAAATGTTAATCATGTGCTGTTGAAATAAAAGATCCCCAAAGGGGACCCACCTAAAGTCGAACCATCATCTCTCTGTACGAACGGAAGTTCTAGCCTGAGCTCTCATGGTTTCGCATTTACCCCTTTACAAATATCATTAGTGTGCATTCACCTGTAAGACTGAATATAGTGGTCTGGATACTGGAGTATATTCTGAGACGGTACACACGTATAAGCTAAGTCTATAAAACACTAAATTCGTATCCTGAGCAGATTGAAATTTGTGTGAAAATTTAAAGTGGATTAGTATATCGACAATCTAAGCGAATTGTTTAATTCTGAGTATGTTATCAAGCTTAACGGTACTAGTAATTTGTCGACAGCTGATATGATTCCTAACACGCTCACCAAAAATATGTTTGTAAATAGTTTACAATTTCTGCATTTCATTTCTGTAATTCATTTCTAGATTAGAATCTTTATTCAAAATCCAAAAGGATTTTTCATTTCTGCTTTATTTTTCCGACAAACCAAAGTGGAAAGCTGATATTCAGATTCACAGTTTGAAGCAGACGCGGGAAGAGTCTAAGCTGGAAGATAAGTTGGGAGCTTATTATGTTAAACTAAAAGATGAAAAGTTAACACAAGTTCATTAATTTGAAACTTGTAAATTTCAGAAAATGTTGAACAAAATTTAGTTTTGTTTTTGTCTCAGGTCAACCAAGGTCATTAAATTGGACTTGGTAGACAAATTGAGTACTCAAGGTCATTGACTTGGACCTGAATACTTAAGTGGATTATTAAAACTGATAAAAATAAGAAATGATGTTAAAAGTCAATAGATTGTAATGATATATTCTTGAGAAACAGGAAACAAGATCCCCATGGCATAGGAAGTGTAAAGTTTGAGCTAGAATTCAAGTCCCAGCTGATCGAAAGGGGGAGTGTTCGAAAGGGGGATTCTGGATTTTGGAATCAAAATTTAAAGGGGAGTTTGAAGATTGTCAAAGTAAAGATCAAAGTGCTAGTTGCTAATGCTGATAAAGTTTAAAGAATCAAGAGACCTGATCAAGATGTGTATAAAGTCAGGTTGCGATTCTGGAGAAGATAGAGACTGAAGGATGCTTACAGTGTCAAACTAATTTGGAAAAAGAGACAAGACTGATCAAGATTGAAGATTCGATCCCGAAGACTTCGTCAACATCCAAGGGGGAGTCTGTTGGTGCATAAATGTCTGTTAACTTCGTCTTGTATCGAGTCATGTGTCTAGATAGGATAAACCAGTGCTCAGCAGGATCCAAATTAGGGTTTGTGTGTGATTGTGTGATTTTGCACGAAATAGCACTAAGCTATTTCGTACGAAATAGATCATTGCTATTTCGCACGAAATAGCCTGTGCCTATTTCATACGAAATACCAACACCTATAAATAGCTGAGTGGTTGATTCATTTGGAACGGTCTCGATTTCAGAGCCGAGGTGCTGTCAGTCTGTCAAACGATCAGGATTGTTTTGAAATCAATAATAAAAGGATAATTAAGAGGAATTAAGCTGTTTTCACGTCTATATCACTGATTCCGCCTTTGATATGGATTGTAAACTCTTCTGATTGACTCGTTCGGGTCACACTACGATCCAACAGATCTATCCCTTTCTAGCCGTTTCTCATTTGATTTCGAAACACTATTCCGTTATCGTAACCGGGTGCCTATCATTTGGTATCAGAGCCGAACGATTCAATGTTGACTCTATTTCCGATTTACCTTCTTGCAAACGCACAAAAAAAACACAAAAAATATAACTTAAAAATATTAAATGAAAACGTGACTTAAGGGGCTATCACTGCAACTCTGCATCTTGGCAGGGCAATCTGCATGGTTATGTGAAATAATTTTGTGTCTTTCACATTGTAGCCAGTAAGTTTGCAGCCATGGCGGATTTATCCTCTTTAGAAATTGTTTGCTGATCTAAGCCTCATTTCACACCGCATGAAAAGATCCGCCAGTGGAATGCCGTTTGCCTGTTGGTTTTGACTTACGTTGACCGAGACCGAGTCAGTTTGTCTTAAAATCTGGTTTGTGCACCTCTATAATCAAGGCTGAGAAAGGCATGCATTAGTTTTGATTGTTCTGTACATGATGCTTCTTGGCATGGCACACTGTATGGATATGTGAATGATTTTTGATCCTTCACATTGAAACCATTACTGTTTACAACCGTAGCTGATTTGGGTTATTTTTATGTCTAGCGGGTTAAATGGCCAGAGGAAAGGTGCGCCCAATATGTATTTTAATGCATAAAACCCACTGGGTTTCTTATCTCATTGGTAACAAAACAGTCAATTGTATATCTATACCTCTGCATCTGTGTTGGTGAAGAAGATTTCGTGAAAATGGGCCCGTATCTTGGCGGGGCAATACGGGTTGTGGTGCAGCCATGGTGGTGTCTGACTCGCTTTGTCCGCTTTCTTATTTGCAGATCTGAGCCCAAAAAAACACAATTTGTTCTCGAAGATTATTCTCACTCAGACTAGATGAGGCGAAGATTTCGTTCTGTCTAAGTTCGATTTTGACTTTATTTAAAGTCAAACATCGCTCTTTGAAGCCAATGATTTTTTTTTCATGAATCAACAACCCTTTCATCTATTCAAACACAGAAAAACAGTTGTCTGTTGCTTCTGCTGCTACCAAACTTATTATTATTATTATTATTATTATTATTATTGTTGTTGTTGTTGTTATTGTTATTGTTATTGTTATTGTTGTTGTTGTTGTTGTTGTTGTTATTGTTATTGTTATTGTTATTGTTGTTGTTATTGAGTTAATTACATGGATGCTCCTTCGGTATGTAAATTCGTGGATTAAGTTGCTCCATTTCAATTTTAAGAGGCTATAATGATGAGTTTCAAGCGTCTGAGTGAATTTGATCAAAGATAGAGATTATCCGCATCTTGGCAGGGCAACCTAGATGGTCATGTGATTGATTGAATGAGTTTCTGGTTTCACATGGCAACCGGTAGGTATGCAGCCATGGCGGATTTATCCACTCTAATCGATTGTTTACAGATATGAGCCTCATAATCGTTTTATTATGAGCCTCCAAATAGCTTCGTCTCAATTTTTGATCATTTCATTTTTTACAAAATTATGATTTAACTATTAATATAGTATATACAAAGTTGCTCTAAACCAGTTTCATTTCACCCCGTTTTCAATCGTGCAAGTGATTTTGTAGCTTTAAAGTTGACATTGATGAACTTTTATGATATTGTTTATATTATCAATTGCGGTTGTTGGTGTTTCAGTCCTTTCATTGTTTGTATGATCATATATGCTTGATGGGTTGGCTGCTAATCTTTCATATCACGCATTAAGTTGATGGTTGCCTTGATTAGAAAACGAAGTTGATCACTTAGATGACTCATAAAATACATCACTAACAATCACCATGTTTTGTACAATGGTTGTTTTTTCCACCTTTTGAAATTGGACTCGGAAACACAGCGTAACAGCAACAAATCAGCCATTGGTTTCATACAATGTTGGACTTTGCTGCCAACTTTTAATTTGACCTTTGTGCTACTGACGGTTGTCTATAAGACTGTGACTTCAAGTATACCCCATCACCTACTTGAAAACTTCTTTCCGTTCTGCGGTAATCAGCCATTGGTTTCATATAATGTTGGACTTTCTCACGAACCATTGCCTCAACTGTTTGATCATACTTCCCATATCTACGTCTTGAAGTCCGATTTTTACTTTATTAGTTTTGTTACCAAACTAATAAGAATAGCTACTACAATTGATCTTGGCCAAAAGGCCGAGAAAGGTATGCTTTAGTTTTATTACAGCTGATTATCTGATTTTGATTGGTTCCTAGTATGCATCAGTTTCACATTCGGATAACCATAAAATAGTGTATTTGTACATGATTCTTTTCTTGGAATGGCTATAGTTGTCAACAGCATGTTGGGCAAACCGGGTGGGGGCCTGTGTATGCACGCTTTGCTGGCGGTGCATGAGTAACTGGTGCTGGACGGTGGTAGGACTGCTGCTGAGCCGGTACGGCTTGCAGAGGAGCAGCAGTGGTAGTGACAACACTGTTCTTGTTGCTGGAGCTGCTGTTGTTGTTCTTCTTCCTGTGGCGTGAGGACTTTGACGGTTGAGCGGCGGCGGTGTCGGCGGTTGGTGTGATGGTAGCTTGATGCAGAGACGTGGAAGGCTTATCCCAAAAACCAGCTTTTACCCGCTTGTCGTTGATTTCAGCGGCAAGCAAGTAAGTTTCTTCGATCGTTGCTGTCTTTGCCGCGTGCATGAAATCAGCAACACAATCGGGTAGAGCTCGAATGTACTTCTTGATCATCATGTCTGTAGTCTTGACTTGATCGGGGCAGATGATGTTGAGCTGCTTAAAGCGAGCAGTCAGGGCAGCGTTGTCACCTTCCTTCTGTTTGATATTCCAGAACTCGTCCTCCAGCTTTTGGCGTTCATGGGGAGGGCATAATTCGTCCATTATGATGGCTTTCAACTCTTCCCAAGTCAGCTCATAAGCTGCATCATTCCCGCGTTTGTTTCGCTCGGCCGTCCACCAGTCTAGAGCACGTGACTGGAAGACGCCAGTGGCGTTTAGGGTACGGAGATTTTCAGGACATCCGCTCTGGCGGAGAGTGACTTCGATGGAATCGAACCATTGGAACATAGCCGTTGGGCCATCTTCACCAGTGAATTCCTTCGGACCACAAGCCTTGAACTGCTTGAAGCTGAAAGCAGTCTTGGTAGCAACTTTAGGAGCTTCGGTTCTCGACTCCTCAGATGATTTGCTGACGTTCTCGTAGACATCACTCACGGCTTTTGCTACTTGTTTAGCGATGATAGCAGCAAGACGTTTGTCTCTCTTCTCTTGACGAGAAAGTGATGGATGTCGGTGTCCAGATGACAACATTGTCTGCAACAGACATTGTCGTAGGTCTCAGACACAGTTTAATCGAATATCACCTCACACGTCTAATACTTACCAAAGCTTAGTAGCACGTATATTCACATAGACACATAGGCACATAATCACAGATTCACATAATCACAGAAGCACATAAGCACGTAGGGCACATAATCACAGAAGCACATACACATGTAATCACAGAGACAGTCAAAATACAGAAACCTATCCTTCAAAGTTCGCGAGTCATTCGAATATAGCAATCGCGTATAGCATATCGAGTAGTATAGTATAAGCGTATAGTATAGCGAGCATCTCAGCGTGCAGCGTTTCCTCATGAAAATAGCGACTTGTTATCGTTTTGAGATAGATAAGCAATGCGAGTCGTGTGTGTCGATCGAAGTGAGTGCAAAAATCGAATAAGTTTCCAAAATTTTAAACACATAAACAGGTAAATACACGTATAAATACATAAAATCAACGAGTCATCAGAGTCAGCAGTTGCGGGCTCAGAATCGAAACACATGAAAATCGAGAAATAGATTGTTTGCGGCTATTAGACATTGACTACCCAAAGTGTTTCGACTATTCTCAAGGACTTGTCATTCACATTATAACTTCCAGGATTGGGCCTCTACCTCGATTCTTGGGCATCCGGCACACATCCCCTCTAGTCATATTGTGAATTCAGGTCGTTGGAGTCCGTCGAGGCTTTGGTGAGAGTTTTGTAAAACCATGGACAAGCCGACAAGGTTAGGGTTTCACCCATGGCTTGACAACTTCCCTTTGATTTTAATAAAATAGAGGAAATTATTCATCAAAATATGGATTTCACTCCTGGTTTGGTATAATTCTCCCCATTGATAAGAAAAATGTAGGTTGATCAAGCAAATTTAGTCGAGAGTTTTGCGGCTTTCACACCTAATCTCGACTTAATTGCTTATTTACAATTGAAAATTCGAGTGTAGTGATAGTGTAGCGTAGGAGAGAATAACGAGAGATAGCAGTAAGCTCATACATAATCCCTACTGGATATGCACGTGTCGGTCTATTGGTTCTTAACTATAGACTAGGTCTCTAAGACATTGACCCGGACTAGGTCGAGTCTAGCGTAATTCCCTATAGTTATGGCTCTGATACCAATCTGTCACACCCCAACCGATGGCGGAATCATCGGGGCATGGCACTGAGCGAAACAGATTGTCCAGAAGTTTCCATAACAATTATCATTACTATTCAATTTAAAATAACATGTCCCATACCATGTCTCAAACAGTAAACAAATTATTACAGACAAAATCCAGGCAAATAGTTCTATTCCGACAACTCAGATTTTTCACTAAACCCAATTGTTTATCTGCTTCTAGAGACCCTTGATTTCATTTGTACATACAACTATTTGTTGGCCTCTAGAGCCTTATTATAGCTTCGCTTTCCTAGCAGCTAAGCATCCTAAACACCTGTCACATACGTTAAAATAAAGTCAATACACATAGTGTAAAGGCGAGTATACAAGTTTGATAATAGCATATAGAGTTTGAAATATTTTACGCATAACCAGCACGTACACAGAGGAAAACGAAGCATGTTAGTTATCGACATGAACTTATCGATACCAATGACTGCGGGTTGACTGCCCAAGGCAGTTCGCAATACATGATTACCACCGTAATCAATGCAAGTAATTGTCCTTAACAACCCCCCGTGTGAACGGGTGCTGAGTCCAAACTATAGTACTATCGTCGTTAAGGCAGATAGACAGCATTCCATGTGTAAACATAACAAACAAGCATTCATTAAGTCACGTAATACATGCGATAGCGGTTAGCGTTAAAAGTATTGCGTAGTGTGTTCGATTGTGATTTTGTATAAGTAACGTATGTAACACCCAAAAGTGCATAAAGCAAAAAGGGATCGAGTATACTCACAGCGGTTGATGGATTGAAGGGAGCGCTTGAGAGTAAGGTTAGCCTGAATAGTTCGATAGCATATGATAAGTGACGTTTTACGCGTCAAAAGATGCAAAATGTAAGTGGGTCGAACAGCTGGTTGATCAGATGGTTGTCCGATCGGACGGCTGGCCGATCGGTTGGCCGCCCGAGTGGATTGTTTCTTCCACTGAGGGTGTATGTGTTTGTGTATGATGGTTTGACTTTTGAAGTTTTCGTTGTAGCATTTGAAAATATTGAAGTGTCATTACCTTTCCGGTCGGTCAATCGGACGGTCGTTCGATCGGCTGGCAACCCGTTCGGCTAGTACTTCAGCGTGAACAAGTTCTCAGCAGGATGTCACTCGATCGGACAACAGTTCGATCGGGTGGCATTCCTAATGCATTGAACATGTTGAAAATCGATTAAGTGTTAAAGTCAAGTATCTCATGATTCGAAGAGTAATCCAATCGGATGGTAGTCCGATCGGATAGCAATTCGTTCAATACTCAAACTTCAAATAAGTTGGTTAAGTGTGGGACCCAAATGCTAGCCGTTCGGTTGACCATTCGTTCAGCTGTCTGTCTGTCCGTTCGGCTGGCTGTCCGTTCGGACAGCAGTCCGTTCGGACAGTACCTTGTCCTGGTCGGCCTGTTCGTATCACACTTGGTCGTTTTGATTGTTTTTCGTTTTATTGAGGTGTTTTGATAACGAGTCAAACAACGGGAACCTTGTCATTACTTGGTTCTCCTGATCAGACAGGAATCACCCAAATCCGATTAGTGAACGGTTCGGGACAGTGTTTCTTGTTTAACCCGAAATCGGTGAACCTCGTGGATAGAATCCAGATCTTGAGTTAACATGACCACAGATCGAGTAGCAAGTCAGCACAAGTTACGATTCTATCGGTTTTGAGGCATTGAGTGTAAAAGAGTTGAAAGAAAGTTAGAAAACATTCTCTCAATCCTTTTCCACCGTGAATATGTTTAGATTTATGAAAGATCTTTGTTGTTTATGTGGAAATCGGTTAGATCTAAGTTATTCTTGGTGGATTGAGGCCAAAACATGAGGTTCTTCAAGAACACCATGATGACATCATCCTAGAACACCTCAAATCTAGTGATTTCACGGTTAAAAGTTAAGATTCAAAAGATAGAAAGGTGTAGGAGTGCGTGTGGATCAAGAAAGTACAAGATTTAGGACGAAATCTTACCGGAATCGAGAGAAATCTGAGAAAAGGTGAAGAACACGAGCTGGTCGGTCAGAGGGTTTCCAAAAGTAGAAATGATGACAATGACAGGGGTATTTATAGAGTTCCAAAAGAGGAAAGGGCTGGCCGATCGGCCAGGCAGCTCGATCGGACAGCCTGTCCGATCGGACGGCTGGTCGATCGGCTGGTTGGCTGATCGATCGGCCACCTGGTTTGAGTGTTCGGTGCGACGAGTTTTGCTGTTTCGATTTCGGTTGCGAGTGATGCGATTTCGATAGAGTTTTCTATTCAAATTACTTTTAATCCCAACTATTCATATCGAGCACTGTCTCTTCTCCACTAATTATCATAGTTCGATTACGATTGAGTTCGATTGCGATTCGATTATGATTCGAGTTCGGTTGCGTTTCGATTGATTACCACAATAAAACATAAATAAGCATGCACAAGTAACACATAAGGCACACACACAAGTATATTAGTAACCGTAATGCGTATTTCGAGTTGCGAGTTCGATTTGATGTCGATTTGATTAGCATAGCTTGATTATCGTTTAGTTAACTTTATCGCATTGTTACTTCCTATAGTTCATAGTCGTAAGTCGATTAAATAGCGAATAACATACGTCGATCATTGTAATTATTGACACTTACTCCACATAATACAACTAAAATAAACATATAAAAGAAATTTACTACTAGTCAAGTCGCGCGAAATCGGTCGTTGACTTTGACCTTGACTTTGACTTTGAAAACACGGGTGTTACACTATCGTTCTGTGACCGCTTGGTAATTAGTAATTACTGAGTGATTGCCAACATATTAGTACTCATTTTTCTTTTGCTTAGAGTGTGTGACGATGATTTGTCGGTAACCACCAAGGGATTACAGAAGAATTACCAACAAAGAGGAGAATGCTATAAAGAAGCTCAATCTTATAAGGAACTAGTAAGATTACCTGCGCTAAGCGGCGCGCCTACAAGGTTTTTGTCAATATCTATTTGGTTTAGTATAGCAGAAATACGTTTAAAAAAGAATATCTACACATGTTTTACTTTGACTAAAAACCATAAATAAATTTAAATTGGACAGCGGTATGGATTAATTTTAAATTAATTGTCAATGGAAATATAAACATAACTTTAATGAAAATTTACGTCTAAACGTAACCCAACTTGAAATTATACCAACACATGCATAAAAATATGTACATAAGAAAATATTGTTATTTTAAGTTAAAGAATGGTACGACACGTTGCGACGGTGTCAAAACGTAAAGTAACTCGAATCTTTACCATCTAATGAAAATGTATTATATTTGGCCCATAAAAATAAATTTCAATTAGACTGCTGTACGGGCTGATTTTAAAATGGAAACATAGACTTACAAACTTAAACATAACTTTAATGAAAATTTACGGCTAAATGTAACCCAACTTGAAATTATACCAACACATGCATAAAAATAAGCACATAAGAAAATATTGTTATTTTAAGTTAAAGAATGGTATAACACGTTGCGACGGTTTCAAAACTTAAAGTAACTCGAATC
The DNA here is from genome assembly GCA_030545235.1 of Helianthus tuberosus. Taxonomy (NCBI): domain Eukaryota; kingdom Viridiplantae; phylum Streptophyta; class Magnoliopsida; order Asterales; family Asteraceae; genus Helianthus; species Helianthus tuberosus. The sequence continues at coordinate 107,193,545 of CM060370.1, read as the reverse complement.
TATGCCATTTAATAAAAACATATTATATTTGGCCCGAGTCGTTTCCGAACAAAATTTACATTGAAAAATTGAAAAAAATACATAAAAAAATAAACACGAAAACACATTATATTTGATTCAACTCATTTTTGGAAAAATAAACATATAAGTGATCCAACTCATTTCCCAGAAAATTTTATTGGAATATTTTATGTCAAAATGTAAATCAACTTAAAAATATACCAAGACGTATATAAAAACAAACACGTAAACTCGATTACTAAATCTTTAAAAAGTTAATAGGCCATAAGGGTCAATACTGAAAATTAGGAGGTAAAAATATAAAAAAAAACACAAAAAAGAAAAAAAAAAGTCAAAATATTTACATTTACAAATATGTGTCTATGCTCTAATTTAGGGATGAGATTTTTTACCGAAATACCGGTACCGTACCGGTACCATACCGGTACTGTACCGATGCCGTACCGTACCGATCATAAACTGTACCGGTATTGGTAATAGATTTTTCAAAATTCGGTACTGGTAAAAAACGGTATCGGTACCGGTATTTTTCGGTAAATACCGGTATTAATACCGAATTTAATGATGACTTTATGTATTTTACTATTATCTTAGATCCCACTATGAAGTTATATTTTCTTGAACATTGTTTTACAAAAACCAATATCAAATTTCTTTTGTTTGGTTATTTTTAATCAATTATGATGATTTTTTTAGACATGTTGGAATTTGGATGTTAAAAGTATAACCCATGGATGTTTACCTTTTGATTTTTTTGACTACTTAATATGTTTACCCTTTGTTTACATTCTTCTATATATTACTCTAGTTCAATTAATAATAGATGGATGGGTTGTACATGAATTTTTTTTAGGTAAAACAATGGATGACATCAAAGCGGTACCAATATGGTAAAGTATCAAAATATCGGTACCGATACCGGTACCGTATCGGTACCGAATCTATAAATACGGTACGGTAATCGGTATCCACATTTTCTCAGTTTCAGTAACGGTATTTAAGGTATCGTACTGATCTCATCTCATCCCTACTCTAATTTTCTATGATCAAAGTTTTTATTTACCCTATGCTTGGCTAATAACATATCATCCTGCCAGTGCACTACCCTGAAAAACAAACATTTCAACGTAAATATTAATGCATATAAACATTGCAAGTTGGTATAAACATGAAGATAATATGAAAGGAAGATAATTCATACCTTGTAGACAACATATGTATCTACAAGTTCATCTATTGTATGTTTCATCTCGATAAAAGTGCGTAACATTGTAGAACTCACCCTTAGTTTTACACATGCTACCAGTTTTCCACACACTCATTTGGGTTGAAACACCCAAAACCACCACACCACCCTAATCAACCGCCTCATCAACTGCTTTGATCATTGCTCCGGCTATCTTCGTCCTCACTCATGAACCACCAGTAGCATGTGATAGCCACGATTCTACTGTACATTGACAACCCTGATCAAATAAACCCTAGGTGGAATTCACAATCTTTCTCTCTTGCGTTGGCTTAACTCATTAACACCTCTAAAATATTAATTAATTTTTTTTGAAAAATGATGATATGATAAATGAGAAATGTAAATAACTTAATTAATCAAACAAACGAAATAAATTAATTACAAAATTTTAAAAATAAGCCGAGTTATTAATTCATACAATTTAAAAATAAATACAAAAAAATGACAAAATTTGGTGCCGAATTGCTATTGTAAATCTTTTGGTTCGGGAAATTCAGTGCTGCTACCCGGTACATTTGGTCATCCCTGATCACAGTTACCGTACGAACAACGGTATCGTACAACTTTTTTTTTTGTTGATTTTCTTCGACTTTTAATTTTTTCTTTTTTTAGTTTCAGGTGTAGGGATGAGCTCGGTGCCAACCGATACAGAATCGGTACTAATACCGAAAATACCGGTTACGGTACTGGTATATGAAGGTAAAAAAACGGTAGTGAACCGGTACCAGGAACGCCAAAAGTCAGTACCGAATTGGTACTTAAGATCTTTTGGTTCGGCAAATTTGGTACCGGTACCCAGAACAATTTGCTCATATCTGACCACGGGTTTCATACGAACAACATCTTTACCATACAACTTTTTTGGTTGATTTTCTTTCGGTTATCTTTTAGTGTTTTTTTCTACTTTTTCTTTCTATTCTTGTCACACCCCAACCGATGGCGGAAACATCAGGGCGCGGCACTGAGCGAAGCAGATTGTCCAGGAGAAATCCATAACAACTAATATTACCAAATATTTAACGTTACGTCCCATACCATAACATATCAAGCAATGTAGTTATTACAGACATAGTATCTCAAAGACAAATAAATTGTTCCGACAACTCAGAATTTAATGTGACGTTTCCAGACCTCCTAACTTGATTCCATAACAACAAGCATAGCATAAACATCCTAAACACCTGCCACATACGTTAAAATAAAGTCAATACCCATAGTGTAAAGGTGAGCATACAAGTTTAATAGTATAATAGTAGCGAAAGCGATTTACGCATAACCAGCATGTAACACGTTGAAATGTGAAGCATGTAAGTTATCAACAATGAAATATGCACAGACATGAATACGAGTTGTAGAATGCGCAACACATATCACCACTGTGACACGTGAAGAAAAGCCCTTAACAACCCCTGTCCACGACAGGTGCTGAGTCCAAACTATAGTACTATCGTTGCTAAGGTGTCAGGCAACAATCACTGTGAAAACATAACATACAAGCATTCATCGAATAACACGTATAACATGCGATAAAGGTTAGCGTATAAAAAGTGTTTGCGTTGTTTGATCGATGTGATTTGATATAAGTAACGTATGTAACACCCAAAAGTGCGTTAAGCAAAAAGGGATCAAGTATACTCACAGTTCGTGTTTAATAAATAAACACAAGCTTGGATTGAAAGGAGCGCTGGAGAGTTAGCCTGATCAGAGAACGATAGTGTAAGCGTTGAACAGTGCGTAAAATAGTGCGTCGAGTGGAACGAATAATGAAAAGTAATCCGATCGGATGACCGTCCGGACGGATGGTCATCCGGATGGATGACCATTTGGTCGGAGGATCGTCCGTTTGGGAAGGATGTGTTTGTGTATGATTTGAACTTTTCGTTGTAGCATTTTGTAAATTAAGTAGCGTTTCTACATATCAGGTCATCTGGTCGGATGGTCACCCGGACGGATGATCGGATGATCGTTCAGTCGGATGGCCCTTCGTTTGAAACTGATATTCTTCGATGTTGGTGCATCTGTCTGTCGACTTCGTCTTGTATCGAGTCTTGTATTGTATTAGTTAGATCATGGCACGGAAAACGAGAAAGTGTGTTTATAGGTAATTTCGCTTGAAATGACATTGGGTCATTTCAAACGAAATCAACAAGTTAATTCCGTTTGAGTTAATTCCGTGCAGAATTAGATTCCATGTGAGCATGTTCAAGCGGAATTAGCAGCCTATAAATACCTGATGTGTCTGTGCCATTTAAAACGAAATTAGCTGGGTGTTTTCCGACGGCGAAGCTCTGTCGAAGTGTCTACAGACCTGTAATCGATCCGAAATCAATATATAGACAGTTTAAAGTGAATTGCTAGCTGAATTGAACTTGATACGTCTGTTTCCGCCTTTCGTGTCAAGCAAAAACTCTTCTGATCGACTCATTCGGGTCAGAAAACGATCCTACAAGTGGTATCAGAGCTCAGGAGGAAGAGTTCATACCAATTCAGCTGCTATTTCTGATTTCTACACCTTCTTTTTCAAATTGAACAATTTTTCACGGTTAAAATGACTTGAATTTTTCACATAATATACGCAATAGTGTTTTAACAAATCCTGGAAAGTATTGGACCTAAAATCGAAATAAAATTGATTAAAATTGTAATTTCGCTTGAAAACTGATCGATTATGCTGACGTCATCTGCATTTCACATGGAATAAGTCAGTAATTTCGCTCGAAACTGGTATTTCGCTTGAGTGATTCCGCTTGAAATCACTATTCCGCTCCAAACTGTGATTCCGTTTGAAAGAGTGTGATTTCACACGAAATCAGCTATCTCGTGTGAAAAGGTATTCCGCTTCAGAGGTGATTTCGTTCCAAAGGGTTATTTCGTTTGAAAGTTGTTGATTCCGTTTTAACCAGTAATTCCGCGTGAAGAAGTAATTTCGTTTGAAAGGACATATTTTGTGAAATTTGAAAACCTAATCATGGAAGAGGAATTTTATAACGCGTTTGCTACTACCCCAACAACTCCGGCGGCTGTTACTCAGAACTTGAACATGGAAAATGAAACAGGCACAATACAAAAACCGCCAAAGCTTATGAATATTGAGGAGTATAAGGGATGGGAATGACGTTTTGAAAACTGGGTTCAAGCAAATTATTTGGATGCTTGGGAATGTGTCGAAACAAAATATGTTAGACCTTTGAATAATGAGGAAGAGGAGGTTGCAATTAAAGACCTTAGTGGTGATGATAGAAAGAAGTACAAAAATGAAAAGATGATGGTTAGTTTACTTCAACAAGCTGTTAAAGAAGAGATCTTGGTGTTATTGCAACACAATGGAAGTGCATATTCTATTTGGAAAGCATTAAAGTCGAAGTTTGTTGGAAGTCAAGAGATGGTTAAAAATAAAAAATCGCTTTTGAAAAAAGAATTTGATTTATTTCGTGGTTTAAAAAATGAAAACACAAAGCAGATCATAGAAAGAAATTGCAATCTATTAGCAAACATGAAGAGGTTGAGCATTACAAAAGATAATGAAGAGTTGATTGAAAAATTGGCTGATGCATTACCACATGAGTCTTGGGGCACATACCTTATGATGTTAAGGAACAAGAAAGGGTTTAGCAGTTTAACACTTAGCAAGTTTATTGAAAAACTTGAAGCTCAGGAGATGGAACAAAGAAAGATTTCAAGAATGAAGGATTTTGATGGTTAGCAATGTCACACCCCGACCACGTAGAACATACAAAACGTGGCGGAAATGTCGGGGAGTGTTGTAACAGAATTAATTGTTTCAAATCCATGGTAATTGAAGTTTCGTTTTATTGATTAAAAGTGTTACAATGTCTTAACAAACAAGAAATACAACATATTTAACTAGTCTTGTATCTTTTATTGTCACTAAAGCCCAAGTCTGCCTATGTGTATCTTGATCATCTTATGTAACAGCTCCTGAAAAACACATGTGAAAATAGGTACGTCAGCATAAAAATGCCTGTGAGATACATAGGTTTTGTGAAAATAGGTTTCATGACTTATGTTTGAGAAAATGTTTAGTCATGAACCTTGTTATTTGCTTTGTTTTGTAAATCATTTGAAAATCGATAAGATCAGATGATAAGTATAAATAAATGTAAGGTTAAATGAATAACCAAGTAAAATATGTTTGCATAAGATAAGATGTTTATAAATCAATGTCTTGTGAAAAGTATGTTATTTGTATAAAATGTTCTATGTCTCAAACTGAAATGATTCAAATAACGCTATGATATGTAATACCATACAAACACTTATATATAGGAAGTACCAGCGGCGTATCCACCATGCTTGTATCATATTACACACGCATCGTTACTTAATCATTTAATCAAACCAAACCAACCAATGTAAGAAGTCTATGTTTAAATCAATTGTCAAATGTATTGGGTAATATGTCAAAGTGTTCATGTCAAGATGTAAATCATATCAAAATGTCTATGTCAAATATCCATGTCAAATGTCTATGTCAAATATCCATGTCAAATGTCTATGTCAAATATCCATGTATGGCAAGTGAAATGTCTCAACTAAACCATATGCACAAAAACAAAGTATTGAAGTAAAACTTGGTTTAAATCAAAGTTATGTTTTGTGGGAAATACATGATCAATGTCAATCATGTTAAAATGTCTATGTCGAAATGTCTATGTCAAATGTCTATGTCAAAATGTCATGTAAAACGATGTACTAAGTAATGCACACAATGGCAATACATAGCATGAAATGTAATGAAATCATGTACTATAATGTACTAACGAACATAGCAGTATATGATGTGAAAACAGGAAAGCAGGAAAGTAACAAGTAGGCACATGTGTTCCACCCCAAAACAGTTTGGAAAACAGTAAAAGAGGGGTCTATGTACTCACTTGAGATTGCTCAGAAGTCCTAGGATAACCACCAAGCAAGGCTAGAGATCACGGAATCAAACGGCACCTACTATAGGTAACTACATTAATAAACCGGACCTAGATCGGAAGATTGGGTAGCATTAGGGTTTGTAAACCAAACGAGTGTAGAGACTCGTGTCATTTGGTTAAACAAAGCCTACATACTAAATGAAACTCAACTTAAGTGTCTACGACCCATTACGACCCGTTTAGGTAGCTTATGCTACTTTAACGCGTCGTTCGTGTGAAACGCGTTCGGACCGCCTAACTAGCCTTATGACAAGTGTTATATGCCTAAACATATTACATAATCAGTTATGTGACAAAGGTTTAGGTTACATATGCTTAATTACCAATTATACATGAAAAGGGTATTCTGGTAATTTACCTAAGGCATATAAACTACCTATCATACAACTACTTAAACGATGTGACCATAGGGTATAACCTCGGAAGGTTATTCCCTACCTACTATGGTCACCTAATGTGTTTGGTCGGATCCTAATGATCGACCAAACTGGGTCGGGTTCGAGGTATAAGCGATTCATTAGATCGCTTACCCTACGACCCTAGACAACGTGGTAATCAGTGGGCATAGTCCCAAGGGACTATGACCAACGTGATTACACTCACGTTGCGAAGTTCAAAAGAACTTCGCATTGACCATTACTGGTCAACGCTGAAAGTCAAACAAAGTTTGACTTTCGGACTCGAAAAGCAATAAAATAAGGAAAAGAACGAAAGAATACTTACGAAGGGTCCCCGAATGCTAATCCCGATCCAAGAACTCAGGTATGAAACAATGGTTTCAACTTAGAGCTCTCAAATCAGAATTCTTGTGCAAAATGAGGTTGTGTGGGTTGGGTATTTATAGGAATACCCGAACCGTTAGGATCGTTCCATGGAAAACGTGCCATGAATCCAACCCGTACACTTGTCGGAACCTTATGGTGGCTGGAAATCCATCCTTATCAGATGACTAGATAATTAGGAATGTGTGGTTGTGGTTAATCCAGCTGAAAACAGGCTGTTAAGTACATTGCATCTGGTCTGCAGACCCCTAGCGCACCGCTACGCTAAAAGTGTAGCGCACCGCTAGGCTTAAGTTTGGCAGATTTACACTTTTGGTCCCTGTCATGCATTCAGCCCATTTTCGACACGTTTAAGGCCCGTTAACCCCATTTCAAAGCTCTAAAATGAAGTTAAAGTATAGGGAACTTAAAATGTGTTCAAAAATATCTCGGATGTCGGTTCGTTTGGCCGTACGAACGCGATGTTCGCTTAATTACGACGGAATGCGCACAAGCGCGAAAAACGATCCAAATGACGCGACGAATGGATTTTTCTTAAGGCGAACCATAAAATATAATGTAGTCATGCTTACATAAATTTTTGGATGTCCGGATGTATTCAGAACGTAAGTTATGCGCGAAAATGCAAACTTGTGCACTTTTTGACGCTTTTAGTCCCTGAATGACACAAAAGTTTATTTTAGCATACCGAACACCTCAAAGCCTATTTCTAAGCTATGTAAAGGATATTTATGGTATGTTTAACTTATGGTCATGTTCCGGAAGGTCTGTTACAGTTCAAATTGGCATACTTTCGCAGTTTGTCAACTTTAGTCCCTGTAAGCGATTAAACTTTGATTTCACCAATCCAAACCTTTCAAAACTTATATCTAAGTTATGTAAAGGTTATTTAAGGTATGTTAAGCCTATTTCACTATTCCGGAGTGTTCGTTGGATTAAACTGGTTATATCTACTCATCAGAGCGCGTATAACCCTCCAGAAAGCGATTTAAATCTTGAAATCGAACAAGAATTGATATGTGTAAACGATACACATATTTTTACAAATCCCAAGTATGAAATACTATATTTCATTGGTTTGGCATTTGTTTGATGGTTGGAGTGGCACAGGTGTCACAGTCTCCCCTACTTTAGGAAATTTCGTCCCGAAATTAATTCGTAGGAGTCTATTTGTGACTTTGTGTCAGATAACCACCAGAGATATGTAAAGCATAATCCTGCCATTTCCTTAACGGACATTCTTCAGAACGAAAATGAACAAACGGAGTCATTTTTCTCAACGAGTATTCTTCAGAAGCGGAAATGAAGGAATAAACAAACGGGGATTCATTTCCTCAACGGACAAATCTTCAGAAACGAAAATGAACAAACGGAGTCATTTTCAACGGTTGCTTCCTCAGAAACGGAAATGAAAAAATGATAGACAAACGGATATTCATTTCCTCAACGGACAAATCTTCAGAAACGAAAATGAACAAACGGAATCATTTTCAACGGTTGCTTCCTTAGAAACGGAAATGAAAAAGGATAGTCAAACGGATATTCATTTCCTCAACGGACAAATCTTCAGAAACGAAAATGAACAAACGGAGTCATTTTCAACGGTTGCTTCCTCAGAGTTGGAAATGAAGGATTACACAACGGATATTCATTTCCTCAACGGATAATCTTTAGAAACGAAAATGAACAAACGGGGTCATTTTCAACGGTTATTTCCTCAGAGTTGGAAATGAAGGATATAACAACGGATATTCATTTCCTCAACGGATAATCTTTAGAACGAAAATGAATGGATAATTCATTTTCCTCAACGGTTATTCTTCAGAATGGAAATGAAAAGATAAACAACGGATATTCATTTCCCTCAACGGATATTCTTCAGAAGTGAAAAAATGAATAGCTAGTTCATTTTTCCTCAACGGATACTTCATCAGAATTGGAAATGAATAGGGTTAACTCTGGATACATGATAGAACTTGCTGTGATTTCTGTGCACTAAATTCCATAATTATGTATGCATCCATAATCACGTAATTCCTTGCACAGTCCGCACAGTTCGTTTTGTAATGTTGTGGGGAAAGATATCAAACTTGAGATGAGAGTGACTAGACTACCATAGGGTCCTTTTAATTAGATCAACAGAGGATCTTCTTAATTAGGCCACTAAGGAGTCCTTTCAGCTATATCATCACATGATATCCCTAACCAGATTTTTGGATCAATCTGTTTAACTAGACCACTAAAGGGGTCTAATTATGAAGTAGTACATTAAAATCCAAGGGACTTTAACTACAACGTAGAAGTCCATTAAGGATTTTAGGTAGTACCTTTGGGTATCCTACTAGGAATCTCTTGCACAAGGATATGTAAGATTTTACGAGGATTTGGATAACATAATTTGAATTACATGACACATAAAAGGGAACACATAAGCACATAACCACATAATTGTTTAATTGTTATCATCTTGTTATTGATTGCTATTAACTTGGCACCTCGTACTTTGTTTCTCTTGGAAGAAACGGGTACTTAGGATTTTCGTGAAAAACGCAAGAGATCATACAATGGAAGAAATTTGGGGGGGTAGTTTGTTCTTCAAGGAATACGGTTCCTTGATTGTCGGTATTGTAAAGGATATGTTTATACATGCAATCACTTAAACATATTGAAATGTAAATAAAGGATTTATTTATAAACAATGATAACAACTATTTCATGGACCATGACAACAAAAGAAAATAATACATAAGACGTGATTATTTCTAAACGATGTTGTCTTCTGTTTGGTCAGATGCTCATCCCTGCGCTGGATTTGCATTAGCAGGCCTTGGGCAATTCCTACGAAAATGACCCATCTCGCCACAGTTGTAGCAAGACCCCGATGGAAAACGAGCTTGAGCAGGATTGTTGTTAATCTGATTTGGTGCTGCTGCTGTTGGGCAAACCCTCGCTGTATGACCTATAAGTCCGCAAACTTGGCATGTGCGGCACTTCACACCAGCATGATGATGTAGGCCACATTGGTTGCACAAGGGTGCAGTTCCGTTGTAGGGTTTCCTAGCAGGGGGTTGAGCTGGTTGGTTGGGGATGGCTTGATCATTGTGAGCGACCACAGCGTAGTTCTGAGAAGCCTTTCGCTTCTTTGACCTCTTAGGGGATCCAGTCTGTTCATCCATGGTCTTTGATTCCTCGATTGGTTTTGATTCCTCGACCGGTTTCTTGACACCCTTTCGGAAAAGTTTACGTTTCCTGATCTGGGATTCGGTCAAGGTTGCAGATAGCTCAATGGCCTGCCTAACAGTAGTAGGGTTGCTACCAGTCAAAATGTCTTGTATTGAGTCGGGAAGGCCATCAATATACTTTTCGATTGCCTTATCCAAAGGCGTGACCATGTTTGGGCATAACAGACTTAACTCTTCATAACGGTCCGTGTAGGCTCGATGCTCACCGCTGTCTTGCTCAAGATTGTCGAATTCCCTTTCCAAGGCCCTGATCTCGTGACGAGGACAGAATTCCTTCATCATAAGGGCCCTAAGTTCAGCCCATGTCTGTGCTAGAGCAACTTCTGCACCTCGATCTCTCATAACCCCGTTCCACCACGTAAGGGCTCTCTTCTGGAACACACTCGAAGCAAACTCGACCTTGCGATTGTCAGGACACTGCACATGGCGGAAAGTATTCTCAATGCTCTCGAACCATTGAAGAAGCCCAGTCGCTCCCTCAGAACCACTAAACTTGAGTGGTTTAGCCGAGTTAAAATCCTTGTATTTGCATGGGGCATTGTTGTTGTTGTTGGCTTGATTCCATTGAGCAAAAAGGTTTGGGAATTGAGCAGCCATTTGTTGTGCAATGATTTCTGCCAGTTCAGCAGTCGCTATCTGGTTTTCGCGTCGAGGAGGCATTCTAAAAGAGGAAACATGAAATGAAACGAGTGAGAGAATTAGACGAAAAGAATGAGATGAAACAAATCTGATGAAAGCAAGGATAGTGGTCATTTGTTTGTTACTACAAAGCAACAAACGACCTCGGTGATTAATCAAAGTAATTAGGTCAAAAATAATGTATCGCGAAGACATGCTCGCCTATAAGTGAACACTCATCCCAAGAATTCCCAGGTAAGCGCAACTGGTCTCGCGTCTGATGAGATATATACGAAGTGCTTGCCTAGACAGAAAACCCAGAATACAGGCATTCACCCTTCCAGTTTGCACGTGTTCACATTATTTAAAACCCAAAACCTTGACGAGATTTTGAAAACTCAAAGGGGTTCAAAACCTTATAACAGAGGGTTCAAAACCTTACAATAGAGGGTTCAAAACCTAGTAATCAATCATCCTAGAACAGATGATTAGTTTTCAAAGCGGTTTTGAAATTTATGTTCTTGTTGTGGTCGTCACCTAAGGATAGGTGACAGTATTGTTTTATGACTAAACGTAAGTAAACTCGCGTTAGGGTCCTAAGAAGGTTATAGACTAGGTCAAAGCATTACTAATAACCTAATTCCCTATAACCATTGGCTCTGATACCATCTTTTCTGTCACACCCCGACCACGTAGAACATACAAAACGTGGCGGAAATGTCGGGGAGTGTTGTAACAGAATTAATTGTTTCAAATCCATGGTAATTGAAGTTTCGTTTTATTGATTAAAAGTGTTACAATGTCTTAACAAACAAGAAATACAACATATTTAACTAGTCTTGTATCTTTTATTGTCACTAAAGCCCAAGTCTGCCTATGTGTATCTTGATCATCTTATGTAACAGCTCCTGAAAAACACATGTGAAAATAGGTACGTCAGCATAAAAATGCCTGTGAGATACATAGGTTTTGTGAAAATAGGTTTCATGACTTATGTTTGAGAAAATGTTTAGTCATGAACCTTGTTATTTGCTTTGTTTTGTAAATCATTTGAAAATCGATAAGATCAGATGATAAGTATAAATAAATGTAAGGTTAAATGAATAACCAAGTAAAATATGTTTGCATAAGATAAGATGTTTATAAATCAATGTCTTGTGAAAAGTATGTTATTTGTATAAAATGTTCTATGTCTCAAACTGAAATGATTCAAATAACGCTATGATATGTAATACCATACAAACACTTATATATAGGAAGTACCAGCGGCGTATCCACCATGCTTGTATCATATTACACACGCATCGTTACTTAATCATTTAATCAAACCAAACCAACCAATGTAAGAAGTCTATGTTTAAATCAATTGTCAAATGTATTGGGTAATATGTCAAAGTGTTCATGTCAAGATGTAAATCATATCAAAATGTCTATGTCAAATATCCATGTCAAATGTCTATGTCAAATATCCATGTCAAATGTCTATGTCAAATATCCATGTATGGCAAGTGAAATGTCTCAACTAAACCATATGCACAAAAACAAAGTATTGAAGTAAAACTTGGTTTAAATCAAAGTTATGTTTTGTGGGAAATACATGATCAATGTCAATCATGTTAAAATGTCTATGTCGAAATGTCTATGTCAAATGTCTATGTCAAAATGTCATGTAAAACGATGTACTAAGTAATGCACACAATGGCAATACATAGCATGAAATGTAATGAAATCATGTACTATAATGTACTAACGAACATAGCAGTATATGATGTGAAAACAGGAAAGCAGGAAAGTAACAAGTAGGCACATGTGTTCCACCCCAAAACAGTTTGGAAAACAGTAAAAGAGGGGTCTATGTACTCACTTGAGATTGCTCAGAAGTCCTAGGATAACCACCAAGCAAGGCTAGAGATCACGGAATCAAACGGCACCTACTATAGGTAACTACATTAATAAACCAGACCTAGATCGGAAGATTGGGTAGCATTAGGGTTTGTAAACCAAACGAGTGTAGAGACTCGTGTCATTTGGTTAAACAAAGCCTACATACTAAATGAAACTCAACTTAAGTGTCTACGACCCATTACGACCCGTTTAGGTAGCTTATGCTACTTTAACGCGTCGTTCGTGTGAAACGCGTTCGGACCGCCTAACTAGCCTTATGACAAGTGTTATATGCCTAAACATATTACATAATCAGTTATGTGACAAAGGTTTAGGTTACATATGCTTAATTACCAATTATACATGAAAAGGGTATTCTGGTAATTTACCTAAGGCATATAAACTACCTATCATACAACTACTTAAACGATGTGACCATAGGGTATAACCTCGGAAGGTTATTCCCTACCTACTATGGTCACCTAATGTGTTTGGTCGGATCCTAATGATCGACCAAACTGGGTCGGGTTCGAGGTATAAGCGATTCATTAGATCGCTTACCCTACGACCCTAGACAACGTGGTAATCAGTGGGCATAGTCCCAAGGGACTATGACCAACGTGATTACACTCACGTTGCGAAGTTCAAAAGAACTTCGCATTGACCATTACTGGTCAACGCTGAAAGTCAAACAAAGTTTGACTTTCGGACTCGAAAAGCAATAAAATAAGGAAAAGAACGAAAGAATACTTACGAAGGGTCCCCGAATGCTAATCCCGATCCAAGAACTCAGGTATGAAACAATGGTTTCAACTTAGAGCTCTCAAATCAGAATTCTTGTGCAAAATGAGGTTGTGTGGGTTGGGTATTTATAGGAATACCCGAACCGTTAGGATCGTTCCATGGAAAACGTGCCATGAATCCAACCCGTACACTTGTCGGAACCTTATGGTGGCTGGAAATCCATCCTTATCAGATGACTAGATAATTAGGAATGTGTGGTTGTGGTTAATCCAGCTGAAAACAGGCTGTTAAGTACATTGCATCTGGTCTGCAGACCCCTAGCGCACCGCTACGCTAAAAGTGTAGCGCACCGCTAGGCTTAAGTTTGGCAGATTTACACTTTTGGTCCCTGTCATGCATTCAGCCCATTTTCGACACGTTTAAGGCCCGTTAACCCCATTTCAAAGCTCTAAAATGAAGTTAAAGTATAGGGAACTTAAAATGTGTTCAAAAATATCTCGGATGTCGGTTCGTTTGGCCGTACGAACGCGATGTTCGCTTAATTACGACGGAATGCGCACAAGCGCGAAAAACGATCCAAATGACGCGACGAATGGATTTTTCTTAAGGCGAACCATAAAATATAATGTAGTCATGCTTACATAAATTTTTGGATGTCCGGATGTATTCAGAACGTAAGTTATGCGCGAAAATGCAAACTTGTGCACTTTTTGACGCTTTTAGTCCCTGAATGACACAAAAGTTTATTTTAGCATACCGAACACCTCAAAGCCTATTTCTAAGCTATGTAAAGGATATTTATGGTATGTTTAACTTATGGTCATGTTCCGGAAGGTCTGTTACAGTTCAAATTGGCATACTTTCACAGTTTGTCAACTTTAGTCCCTGTAAGCGATTAAACTTTGATTTCACCAATCCAAACCTTTCAAAACTTATATCTAAGTTATGTAAAGGTTATTTAAGGTATGTTAAGCCTATTTCACTATTCCGGAGTGTTCGTTGGATTAAACTGGGTATATCTACTCATCAGAGCGCGTATAACCCTCCAGAAAGCGATTTAAATCTTGAAATCGAACAAGAATTGATATGTGTAAACGATACACATATTTTTACAAATCCCAAGTATGAAATACTATATTTCATTGGTTTGGCATTTGTTTGATGGTTGGAGTGGCACAGGTGTCACAAACAAGATATCAGTCTGTATTACAAAGGAGATATCAGTGACAAGACCAACATGTCACCAAAGGTTGAGACTGCCTTCAATGCTAAAAGTTCGTCTGGAGGATCATCTAAAGGTTCAAACAGCAAAACAAGTTTTTCTTCATATCCATCATTTGATCCAAAATTTTCTGCTACAAAGAATGGAAAGAGATTGCAATGCAACATTGTTTTGAATCTTGAAAATGATGAAATTTTTTCGAAAGAGGTTGCAAAAAGTCACATGTCTTTGTTAGGGACTGTGTTGGAGTCATATGGGAGCTTAGTGGCAGGAAGGATCGGGAATCCAATGTTGACAAAAGAGGATTACGATCAGATTGATGCTGAAGAGATGGAATTAATGGATATAAAGTGGTGTTTGGCGAGTGTATTGAGGAGAGCCGAAAAGTTTAAACAAATTACGGGAAGAGATGATTTCCGTGATGCAAATGTTTCTACTTTGGGTTTTGATAAATCTAAAGTTACTTGTTTTCGTTGCAGGGAAAAGGGGCATTTCAAGAGAGAGTGCACAAAGCCCGCAGCAAGTGGAGCTCAAAATCCGTTCAATAAAAATGATTATTATCGGAAAGCAATTTTTCATCAAGTTGCTCAACAACCACAAACTGCACATGCTAGGCAGGTAATTAAAGAAGAGTCATCAAAGAAAGCATGCTTTGGAAGTTCATTAAAAGGATTCAGTTGGGACAAATATGTTTCAGCTGATAGTAAAGCATGTTTGATAAACCAAGATGATGAAAAATTACCAGAAGGTTTTTCTTGGGAAAATTTCAGTTGGGATGATTATATTCCTGGCAAGACGTCAAATCATAAAGCATTCGTTGCTCGAGTTGAAGAAGATAGTGATAATGATGATGATTATTATGCAAGAAGAATGGCAGCTCATTTTAAAATGTTAGAAGAAAGTGACAGTGAAGATGAAAAAGTTAAAAAGAAAAAGAAGAAAGTTAAAACTCCAGTCAGCAGTGATGATGAAGGAGTTCCGGTGATCAGGAAGAAATTAAAAGATATTCCAGCCTTCAAAGTTGAAGCAGAAGCTGATGCACAAAAGATTCCAGTGATATGTGAAAATTGTGAAGCTGTGAAGAAGCAAAACAGTACATTGATTTACAACCTGAACAGATTGAAAGAATCCTACGATGTTCTGAACAAAGCCATGAATCAATACAATCAAACAAGCGAGGAACAAGCAACAACAATGAAAACTCTTCAGGGAGCTTTCATGACAAAGCAGAGAGTGGTTAACAATTACATTGAGAAGTGTGCTATGCTAGAACAAAAATTGGAGACACAAAGGATTGAAACAGAAAGAGTAAACCGTTTGTTAAAAAGTTACTCATGTACTTCTTATGTCATTGACAGGATTTATCCAACAGTAGAAGGCATTTGAAGAGGAAGTTTCAGAGGAAAAGACATCTAAAGAGAAAATTTCTGAAACAAAAGAAGAGACTGAAGTGAAAGACTCTGGTAAGAAACAAAGTCACAGTTATAACAAGTGTCCACCCCCGCTTGAAAATGGATATTCTCCGCGAAATCCAAATTCAGAAAGAGTAAAAAAGGCAACCAACTTAGTATGGGAATCTGAACCATCAGATAATTTGCCAGAAAACATTGATGTCACGTTCACATCATCTGACACTGATCATGAGTCTGAGTTAATAAACAAAGTGGTCGATCAGGTGTTGGACAAAGATGAAATCGAGGAGTCAAAGTCGGAGTCAAAATCAGAGTCAAAGTCTATGTCCGACGAGTCAAGCTCGAAAGTCAAACAGGGCAAAAGAGTTTATAATAAAGAATTCCTGTTATCAAAATCTAATTTGAATGACGAACCAATCAAAGTGGCATATACTTTAAATGATTCTGACAAATTATATTCTGATGAGGAATTTCCAATAAGAGGTGTTAAAACTGAAATGATTAAAAAGGTTTTCAAATTAACAGAAATTAATATTTTTGAAATAAAAGATGTAAATCTTTCTGAAAAACCTAAACCTTACACCTCAAGAGTTCAACAACGTCTAAACAAGAAAAATGGTTACAGTTCTGCTTGTGGTTTTCAAAAGAAACCAAACCATAACAGTAATTTCAAAAGAAAGGGATTAGGATTTATTCCACCAAAAAATCATAAAAATGAGAAAACTTATAAACCAAAAACTGTGTTTGTTTCAGGAATATCATCTGAAGAAGAAAAGGATCAGTTGTTCAGGAATCAATCAAACAAAGAATTCCTTGCTAAGAAGCAAGATGAAATGAAGAAAGAAGTTGTTTAGAAAAAGGAAACGAGAACCTATTTTCAATGCAAAACTGTTGGTCATATTGCCAGGTATTGTTCAAAGGCAATCCAAACAAAACAGGGAGTTTCTAATAAATTGAAAGAAAAGATGGTTGAAAATGAACCACCAACAAAACCATTCAGAGTTTTCAAAGATTCAAAATTTGAAGTTGGTGAATGTTCAAAAAGGTTTTATAAAAGAAAAGCAAACCTTGACAACCAAAAATGGGTTGTTAAGAAATCTGAGGATAGTTCTGGCAATGAACATGATTCCACAAAGTCAGAGGAGCCACAAGTTGAGTTAAAATTGGAAACGTCAGTACCGCCAATGGATGATGTCAATTTTCCACCATTGAGGGCTGAGAATTTTAAACAAAAAGTTGGTAAAATTGATATTTCAAATCAATTTTTCTCTGAAAAGAAAGAATTTGATATTGAAAAAGCATTTAACCCCAAAGTGAAACACATTTTTGGAAAAATGATTGATGGGAAGGTAAAGGGGGTTAAAGAATTTTATGAGAAGAAAATGAAGAAACCAGGTAAAATTAGGTCATCCCAGGTTTGTGACTGAGATAGAACCTATTATGATGATTAAAACCCAGGACTTGCCGGAGCTCCCAGGTTGGTAAAAGTGGAGCTGGAATCGGCATCTTTCTTAAGAAATTCACGTTTGTGACATTTCGACTTACAAGTGGTAAATCAGGGACATTAAGTTGTACTTGATTTTCTACAAGTGATATTGTTGATAAAATCTAAAATTGTTAAATTTTTCAAGTGATATTGTTGATAAAATCTAAAATTGTTAAATTTTTCAAGTGATATTGTGGAAAACAAAGTGATGAAGTAAACCCCATTCCTACAAGTGGTAAAATCAACAAAACTAATTTTCCGGAAAAAACCATTTGATTAAAACAAACTTAAGTGTTTTGAAATCATAATGGGAAAATAGTTTGTTGTCAGGGGAAGTTCTGATTGTTTATGCCAAGAGGATGGCGAATTGAAGCAATTCACAACAGTTGTCACTTTATTGTATAGTTTGTTTTCAAATTTGTTTTTCTACAAAGTGGGTCAAGAGCTCAGTTTGTTTTCAAATTTTCCCAGAAAATCAAAATATGAAACATATTTTGATTTTAGGGGGAGTAAAAATTTTTGAAAAAAATCCAAAAACATGATAAAACCAGAAAAAAGTCAAAAACATTGAAAAATTAAAAATGAGTTTTGTTGTGCAAAAGAGGACATGATAGTACATCAGTGGACTGTCACAGCATGCTAAAGAAATGGAAAGTAAAAAAATGTGATAAACGGTCTCACTAAAGATGTGACGATAGGCTCAGCTAGATTAGTAGATTTGCGATAACGATACAAACTTAAATGAAAAAGTCTTGTTCTAGTGGGAAACATGGTCAAAAGCATAGTACTTAATTTTGTCCTTCTTGACTGTGTGCCTACTCAGTAATCGCTGATTGTCGAAAGACATAAAGCTGGTTAAGTTTGTGAACTTTCACAACTTTGCTAAAAAGTCACTGTGATTGTGCATTTCATTTTATAAAGATTTAAACTTGTTTTATTTCTTTATTTTGTTTAAGCATTGGACATCCTCTGCGTATACGTGAGTATCGACCTGGATGTTATTGCCTAAACGTTATGCGTTATTTTCTTTGGTGTTTTGTTTAAGCTTTGGATCACCTCTGCGTATACAGAAGTATCGACCTGGTGGTTAAAGCCTAAACAACTTCAACTTGTTTTTATTTTCTTATTTTGTTTAAACATCGGACTTTCTCTGCGTATACGGAAGTATCGACCTGATTGTTAATGTTTAAACATTCTGAGTTGTTTTCGCAAAAATCACAGTTGATGAAAGTTTAAAAGCATTACTTGAGTTAGTGTATTGCATGATGAGGGGATATGCTGAGATCGTTGTGACACCTGTGTCACTGCGACCATCAAACAAATACCAAACCAATGAAATATTGTATTTCATACTTTGGACTTGTATAAATATGTGTATCTTTTGCACATATCAACTCTTGTTCGATTTCAAACTCTAAATCGCTTTCTGGAAGGTTATACGCGCACTAATGCGTAAATATAACCAGTTTAATGCAACAAACACTCCGGAATAGTGAAATAGGCTTAACATACCTTAAATAACCTCTACATAACTTAGAAATAAGTTTTGGAAGGTTTGGTATGCCGAAATCAAGTTATATCGCTTACAGGGACTAAAGTTGACAAACTGCGAAAGTATGCCAATTTGAACTGTAACAGACATTCCAGAACATGGCCATAAGTTAAACATACCATAAATATCCTTTATATAGCTTAGAAATAGGCTTTGAGGGGTTCGGTGTGCTAAAATAAACTTTTGGGTCATTCAGGGACTAAAAGTGTCAAAAAGTGCACAAGTTTGCATTTTCGCGCATAACTTACGTTCTGAATACATCCGTACATCCAAAAATTTATGTAAGCATGAATATATTTTATTTTAGTGTTTGGCATAAGAAAAATCCATTCGTCGCGTCATTTGGTTCGTTTTTCGCGCTTATACGCATTCCGTCGTAATTAAGCGAACATCGCGATCGTACGGCCAAACGAACCGACATCCTAGATATATTTGAGCATGTTTTGAGTTCCCTATACTTTAACTTCATTTTGGAGCCTTGAAATGAGGTTAACGGGGTTCAAACGCATCGAAAATCGCTTAAACGGGCTGCAGGGACCATTTCTGCCAATTTTGAAACAATTCTGAAACAAGGGGGCAGTGGCGTAGCGCCACTGCATATGCCCTTACCAGTCACGCTACGCGACTGCCTTACCTGGACATAAACATTGCATCTGGTCCGTTTTCAGTTTCGCACATGGTTTTGGCAATACCGTGGGCTCAAATGGTTTTCAAAAACCACTATCTTGATGTGTATGGTTGAGATCATTTCCCCTTTTCCAAGAAACGATCTTAACGGTTAACCGAAAACTATAAATACCCCCCCCCCATCCATTGCAAAACCCACAAGAATTTTGATCTTAGAAACTCTAAGTTGAAACCATTGTTTCATACCTGAGATTCTCGGATCGAAATTAGCATTCGGGGACCCTTCGTAAGTATTCTTTCGTTCTTTTATTGCTTTTCGAGTCTTTTCGAGTCTGAAAGTCAAACTTTGTTTGACTTTCTGCGTTGACCAGTTTATGGTCAATGCGAAGTTCGTTTGAACTTCGCAACGTGAGTGTAATCACGTTGGTTATAGTCCCTTGGGACTATGCCTACTGATTACCACGTTGTCTAGGGTCGTAGGGTAAGCGATCTAATAAATCGCTTATACCTTCGAACCCGACCCATTTGGTCGATCATTAGGATCCGACCAAATACTTTAGGTGACCATAGTAGGTAGGGAATAACCTTCTGAGGTTATACCCTATGGTCACATCGTTTGAGTAGTTGTATGATAGGTAGTTTATATGCCTTAGGTAAATTACCAGAATACCCTTTTCATGTATAATTGGTAATTAAGCATATGTAACCTAAAATTTTGTCACATAACTGATTATGTAACATGTTTAGGCATATACCACTTGTCATAGGACTAGTTAGGCGGTCCGAACGCGTTTTACGCGAACGACGCGTTAAAGTAGCATAAGCTACCTAAACGGGTCGTAATGGGTCGTAAACACTTATGTTAAGTTTCATTTAGTATGTAGGCTTTGTTAAACCATATCACATGAGTTCCTACACTCATTTGGTTTACAAACTCTCATGCTACCCAGTCTTCCGATTTAGGTCCGGTTTATTAACATAGTTACCTATATTAGGTGCCGTTTGATTCCGTGATCTCTAGCATTGCTTGGTGGTTATCTTAGGACTACTGAACAATCTCAAGTGAGTACATAGACCCCTCTTTTACTGTTTTCCAAACGTTTTGGGGTGGAACACATGTGCCTACTTGTTAATTTCATGCTTCCACATCGTATACCTGCTATGTTTATTAGTACATTTATAGTACATGATTTCAATACATTTCATGCTATGTATGCCTATTGTGTGCATACTTAGTACATTGTTTCACATCACATGCTATGTCTGTCTATTGTTGCATACTTAGTACAGTTCACATGCTATGTATGTCCATTTGTTGCATACTTAGTACATTTATTATTCATCACATGCTTACATTTTGGTATGACATTGGGTTTGTTTAAATGAATTTTCACAATACCGCATAGATGTTTATATCAGTATAGCATGCATTATTTACACAAAACATAACTTTGATTTAAACCATGTTTTACTTCAATACCTTGTTTTTGTGTATGTTACCTATGGTTAGTTGATGCATTTCACTAGCCATACATATCATTTTGGTTACACATTACATGATTTACATCTTGACATAAACACTTTGACATATTATTCAATACATTTGACCATTGGTTTAAACATAGACATTTTACTTTGGTAGTTTGGTTTGAGTAAGTGATTAAGTAACGAGGCGTGTGTAATATGATACAAACATGGTGGATACGCCGCTGGTACTTCCTATATATAAGTGTTTGTATGGTATCACATATCGTAGCGTTATTTGAATCATTTCAATTTGAGACATATAACATTTTATACAAATAACATACTTTTCACAAGACATTGATTTACAAACAACTTATCTTATACAAACTCATTTTACATGGTTATTCATTTGACCATGCATTATTCTCTTATTTATACATAACATCTGATCCTATCGTTTTCAAATGATTTACAAGACAAAGCAAATTACAAGGTTCATGACTAAACATTTTCTCAAACATAAGTCATGAATCCTATTTTCACAAAACCTATGTATCTCACAGGCATTTTTATGCTGACGTACCTATTTTCACATGTGTTTTTCAGGAATTGATGCATAGGACTTATCAAGACATACTTAGGCGGACCTTTGCCTTAGTGACTTAAAACGAGACAAGAACTAGTTAATTTATGTTGTGTACTCTTTATTTCTTGTTTAAAGACAATGTAACTCGCTTGTTTGATGAATAAAATGAAACTTTAATTTCCATGATTGTGAAACATTAATTCTGTTACAACACTCCCCGATGTTTCCGCCACGCTTTGTTGTTTTACGTGGTCGGGGTGTGACAGAAAAGATGGTATCAGAGCCAATGGTTATAGGGAATTAGGTTATTAGTAATGCTTTGACCTAGTCTATAACCTTTCTAGGACCCTAACGCGAGTTTACTTGCGTTTAGTCATAAAACAATACCGTCACCTATCCTTAGGCGACGACCACAACAAGAACATAAATTTCAAAACCGCTTTGAAAACTAATCATCTGTTCTAGGATGATTGATTACTAGGTTTTAAACCCTCTATTGTAAGGTTTTGAACCCTCTGTTATATGGTTTTGAACCCTTCCAGTTTGGTTTTTGGCCTTGTGCCTTCAAATTTTCAAAATCTCGTCAAGGTTTCGGGTTTTAAATAATGTGAACACGTGCAAACTGGAAGAGTGAATGCCTGTATTCTGGGTTTTCTGTCTAGGCAAGCACTTCGTATATATCTCATCAGACGCGAGACCAGTTGTTCTTACCTGGGAATTCTTGGGATGAGTGTTCACTTATAGGCGAGCATGTCTTTGCGATACATTATGAGGACCTACTTACTTTGATTCAGCCTTTGTGTGTGTCGTTTGTTTACTTCGTGGTTCAAACAAATGACCATCACCCATGATTTTGGTCGGTAATTGTAACATGCTGTTCTTACCCAATGCCATTTCATTTGTTTTCTCTCTTGATTCCTTTTAGAATGCCTCCACGACGCGAAAATCCGGTATCTATTGAAAAGCTGGCAACTGTCATTACACAGCAAATGACTGCTGCAATCCCGAACATCGTTGCTCAATGTCACCAAGCTCTTAACAACAACAATGCCCTCTGCAATTTCAAGACGTTCAACTCGGCTAAGCCATCAAAGTTTTCTGGGTCTCAAGGAGCGACTTCACTTCTGCAATGGTTCGAGAGTCTATAGAGCACCTTCAGACATGTTCAATGTCCAAACGAGCGAAAGGTAGATTTCGCATCGAGTGTCTTTGAGAAACGAGCTTTGACGTGGTGGAACGGTGTGGTGAGAGATAGGGGTGCCGATGTGGCACTGGCTCAAACATGGGAAGAGCTTCGAGCTCTAATGATGAAAGAGTTCTGTCCTCGTCACGAGATCAGGGCCTTGGAAAGGGAATTCGACGATCTTAAGCAAGACAGCGGTGAACATCGAGCCTACGCTGATCGATATGAGGAGTTGAGCCTGTTGTGTCCTACCATGGTTACGCCTTTGGATAAGGCAATCGAAAAATACATTGATGGTCTCCCTGACTCAGTTCAGGACATTGTTACTGGTAGTAACCCCACTACGGTTAGGCAGGCCATTGAGCTATCTGCAACCTTGACTGAATCTCAGATCAGAAAGCATAAACTTTTTCGAAAGGGTGACAAGAAGCCAATCGAGGAATCAAAGACCATGGATGAACAGACTGGATCCCCTGAGAAGTCTAAGAAGCGTAAGGCTTCGCAGAATTTTGCGATTGCTGCTCAACCCAACCAAAACACCCGCATCCAACCAACTCAACCTCCTGCAAAGAAACCTTATGCCGGTACTGCACCGATATGCGATAAATGTAATGCACACCACTTAGCTTACCTACAGTGTCGTTTATGTGCATCATGTGGGCGACTCGGTCACCTGGCAAATGCTTGTCGATTTACCCCGAACCAAGGTGGTCCAAACCAACCTCAAGTAAATCATGCTCAAGCTCGTCTTCCACCAGGTCCTTGCTTCAACTATGGCGAGATGGGCCATTTCCGAAGAAATTGCCCAAAGATTGCTAATGCGAATCCAGCGCAGGGATGAGCATCTGACCGACTAGAAGACAACACCGTTTAGAAATAATCATGTCTTATGTATTATTTTCTTTTGTTGTCAAGGTCCATGAAACAATTGTTATCATTGTTAATAAATAAATCTTTTTATTTTACATTGCAATGTACAAATGTAATGGCTTGTATAAACAACGTATCCTCTACAATACCGACAATCAAGGAATCGTATTCCTTGAAGAACAGACAACCCCGTAATTTCTTCCATTTTATTATCTCTTGCGTTTTCCAAGGAAATCCAAAGTACCCGTTTCTTCCAAGGAAACGAAGTACAAGGCGCAAGTTACAACTCTGTACGAATACCCAAAGTACCACTATAAATTCTTAATAGGGTACCTAAGGGTATTTTCGTATATTCAAAAATTATTACACCTTAATTCGAATATTGCGTTTTCTTGAAAACGAAATCGAATTTTTGGAAGACCTTTCTATCTTCATAGTTAGATTCTTGCTAATGTTTAAAGTAACAAATGAAATCCATGAAATGGATTCCTAGTGTGCTCTAAATGCATGTACGTAATTAACAGAACAAAACTTACAAATTAAAGATCTAGATAAACAATTTTGTGATTATGTGACTATGTGTTTATGCATTTTGTGTTTTTGTATACACTGGATATTCGCTATCCAAATCCTCGTAGAATCTTTCATACCTTCATATGAGGGATTCGTAGTAGGATATTCAAAAAGGTACTACCATAAATCCTTAATGGACTTCTACGTTGTAGTTAAGTCCCTTGGATTATAAAGTACTATTCCAAAAGTTAAAGAGATCCTACGTCGATCTAAGTTAAATAGATTGGTTCGACAATCTAGTTAAATACATCCTACGTCGGTGTAGTTAAATATTTCCCTTGGGTAGTTAAGTTAAAGAGATCCTACGTCGATCTAAGTTAAATAGATTGGTTCGACAATCTAGTTAAATACATCCTACGTTGGTGTAGTTAAATATTTCCCTTGGGTAGTTTAGTTAAAGAGATCCTACGTCGATCTAAGTTAAATAGATTGGTTCGACAATCTAGTTAAATACATCCTACGTCGGTGTAGTTAAATATTCCTCTTGGGTAGTTTTGTTGAAGAGATTGGTTCGACAATCTAGTTAAATACATCCTACGTCGGTGTAGTTAAATATTCCTCTTGGGTAGTTTCGTTGAAGAGATTGGTTCGACAATCTAGTTAAAGAGATCCTACGTCGATATAAGGTAAATAGATTGGTTCGACAATCTAGTTAAATATATCAAATGTTTATGTAGTTAAATAGGCCCTCAGGTGGTCTAGTTCAAGAGATTGTTCGTTGATCTAATCCTTTGGTGACCTAGTTAAAGAGACTTTATTGCAGTCAAGTTAAATCACCACAGGATTATTCGTTTGATTTTCCCCATACGCATTATGAAATAAACTGTGCGGACTGTGCAAGGAACTACGTAATTATGGAGGCATACATAATTATGGAATTCAGTGCACAAAAACCACAGGAAGTTTTGTCATGTATTAGGACCTATAGTAGTGACAAGAGTAATGATACGGGAAAAGTCTTGGACTTTACCGATGTCATTTTATCTTACACTCCCCAATTCTGATTTCAAGCACACACAAGTTTCCTCTAGAATTAAATTTCAAGACGAAATTTCCTAAAGTAGGGGAGACTGTGACACCTGTGTCACTGTGACCATCAAACAAATACCAAACCAATGAAATATTGTATTTCATACTTTGGACTTGTATAAATATGTGTATCTTTTGCACATATCAACTCTTGTTCGATTTCAAACTCTAAATCGCTTTCTAGAAGGTTATACGCGCACTAATGCGTAAATATAACCAGTTTAATGCAACAAACACTCCGGAATAGTGAAATAGGCTTAACATACCTTAAATAACCTCTACATAACTTAGAAATAAGTTTTGGAAGGTTTGGTATGCCGAAATCAAGTTATATCGCTTACAGGGACTAAAGTTGACAAACTGCAAAAGTATGCCAATTTGAACTGTAACAGACATTCCGGAACATGGCCATAAGTTAAACATACCATAAATATCCTTTATATAGCTTAGAAATAGGCTTTGAGGGGTTCGGTGTGCTAAAATAAACTTTTGGGTCATTCAGGGACTAAAAGTGTCAAAAAGTGCACAAGTTTGCATTTTCGCGCATAACTTACGTTCTGAATACATCCGGACATCCAAAAATTTATGTAAGCATGACTATATTTTATTTTAGTGTTTGGCATAAGAAAAATCCATTCGTCGCGTCATTTGGTTCGTTTTTCGCGCTTATGTGCATTCCGTCGTAATTAAGCGAACATCGCGATCGTACGGCCAAACGAACCGACATCCTAGATATATTTGAGCATGTTTTGAGTTCCCTATACTTTAACTTCATTTTGGAGCCTTGAAATGAGGTTAACGGGGTTCAAACGCATCGAAAATCGCTTAAACGGGCTGCAGGGACCATTTCTGCCAATTTTGAAACAATTCTGAAACAAGGGGGCAGTGGCGTAGCGCCACTGCATATGCCCTTACCAGTCGCGCTACGCGACTGCCTTACCTAGACAGAAACATCGCATCTGGTCCGTTTTCAGTTTCGCACATGGTTTTGGCAATACCGTGGGCTCAAATGGTTTTCAAAAACCACTATCTTGATGTGTATGGTTGAGATCATTTCCCCTTTTCCAAGAAACGATCTTAACGGCTAAACGAAAAATATAAATACCCCCCCCCCATCCATTGCAAAACCCACAAGAATTTTGATCTTAGAAACTCTAAGTTGAAACCATTGTTTCATACCTGAGATTCTCGGATCGAAATTAGCATTCGGGGACCCTTCGTAAGTATTCTTTCGTTCTTTTATTGCTTTTCGAGTCTTTTCGAGTCTGAAAGTCAAACTTTGTTTGACTTTCTGTGTTGACCAGTATATGGTCAATGCGAAGTTCGTTTGAACTTCACAACGTGAGTGTAATCACGTTGGTTATAGTCCCTTGGGACTATGCCTACTGATTACCACGTTGTCTAGGGTCGTAGGGTAAGCGATCTAATAAATCGCTTATACCTTCGAACCCGACCCATTTGGTCGATCATTAGGATCCGACCAAATACATTAGGTGACCATAGTAGGTTGGGAATAACCTTCTGAGGTTATACCCTATGGTCACATCGTTTGAGTAGTTGTATGATAGGTAGTTTATATGCCTTAGGTAAATTACCAGAATACCCTTTTCATGTATAATTGGTAATTAAGCACATGTAACCTAAACTTTTGTCACATAACTGATTATGTAACATGTTTAGGCATATACCACTTGTCATAGGACTAGTTAGGCGGTCCGAACGCGTTTTACGCGAACGACGCGTTAAAGTAGCATAAGCTACCTAAACGGGTCGTAATGGGTCGTAAACACTTATGTTAAGTTTCATTTAGTATGTAGGCTTTGTTAAACCATATCACATGAGTTCCTACACTCATTTGGTTTACAAACTCTCATGCTACCCAGTCTTCCGATTTAGGTCCGGTTTATTAACATAGTTACCTATATTAGGTGCCGTTTGATTCCGTGATCTCTAGCATTGCTTGGTGGTTATCTTAGGACTACTGAACAATCTCAAGTGAGTACATAGACCCCTCTTTTACTGTTTTCCAAACGTTTTGGGGTGGAACACATGTGCCTACTTGTTAATTTCATGCTTCCACATCGTATACCTGCTATGTTTATTAGTACATTTATAGTACATGATTTCAATACATTTCATGCTATGTATGCCTATTGTGTGCATACTTAGTACATTGTTTCACATCACATGCTATGTATGTCTATTGTTGCATACTTAGTACAGTTCACATGCTATGTTTGTCCATTTGTTGCATACTTAGTACATTTATTATTCATCACATGCTTACATTTTGGTATGACATTGGGTTCGTTTAAATGAATTTTCACAATACCGCATAGATGTTTATATCAGTATAGCATGCATTATTTACACAAAACATAACTTTGATTTAAACCATGTTTTACTTCAATACCTTGTTTTTGTGCATGTTACCTATGGTTAGTTGATGCATTTCACTAGCCATACATATCATTTTGGTTACACATTACATGATTTACATCTTGACATAAACACTTTGACATATTATTCAATACATTTGACCATTGGTTTAAACATATACATTTTACTTTGGTAGTTTGGTTTGAGTAAGTGATTAAGTAACGAGGCGTGTGTAATATGATACAAACATGGTGGATACGCCGCTGGTACTTCCTATATATAAGTGTTTGTATGGTATCACATATCGTAGCGTTATTTGAATCATTTCAATTTGAGACATATAACATTTTATACAAATAACATACTTTTCACAAGACATTGATTTACAAACAACTTATCTTATACAAACTCATTTTACATGGTTATTCATTTGACCATGCATTATTCTCTTATTTATACATAACATCTGATCCTATCGTTTTCAAATGATTTACAAGACAAAGCAAATTACAAGGTTCATGACTAAACATTTTCTCAAACATAAGTCATGAATCCTATTTTCACAAAACCTATGTATCTCACAGGCATTTTTATGCTGACGTACCTATTTTCACATGTGTTTTTCAGGAATTGATGCATAGGACTTATCAAGACATACTTAGGCGGACCTTTGCCTTAGTGACTTAAAACGAGACAAGAACTAGTTAATTTATGTTGTGTACTCTTTATTTCTTGTTTAAAGACAATGTAACTCGCTTGTTTGATGAACAAAATGAAACTTTAATTTCCATGGTTGTGAGACATTAATTCTGTTACAACACTCCCCGATGTTTCCGCCACGCTTTGTTGTTTTACGTGGTCGGGGTGTGACAATTGTGGGGTCCATAAGAACTTAGTGCAATATTAATATATCTTAACGTATCGGTAAGCATGTCGAAAGTTTTTAGATTGAGTTTAAGTGGATAAACATATCGTCAATCTATGTGAACTGTTTAGAACTTAAAATGTTTAAAGCTTAACAGTGCTAGTGACATGTCCCATAAACTGATATGATCCTCTTACACAAACTCACAAAAATATTGATTGTAAATATTTCTTTATTGCATTTCATTACAAAAAATCCAAAAAGATTTTCGGAGTGTTTTAGCATAAATTTTTTAAAAAATCAAAAAGATTTTCGACAACTGATGTTGGAGAGCTGATTTTCAAAGTTCCGAGTGCTAAACATGATGAACAAAAGATTTAGGAGATTGTGTTTGAAATGAGAAAAGTTTTTTTTTAAATGAAAATGGTATTTCTTCAAGTGGTTCATCAGAGATTCTAAATGTTAAATCATTTTGAGATAGATTCTTCAAGTGATATATAAATTTGTCAAATTGTAAATTTGCGAAATTTATTTTTGGGTAGAGTTATGTGCAGGAATCAGTAGAGCCGGGAATTGGTCCTGATCATGTGGGAAGATCATGATAAGAGCCAGTTACAGATCTTGGGATAAAAGTTTGAAAGCCAGGTTTCTGATTCTGAGCAGGATGTGAACCAGGTCATGATCTTGAACCTGTGAAAGCCAGACTGCGATCCCAGCACAACTCAAGGGGGAGTCTGCTTGCAAAGGAGAATCTGTTAAAGCATAGAGCCAGCGTTCGATACTGGGAATCATGCTAGTTGCTGATGCTGATGAAATTAAGGAATCAAGAGATCTGATCAAGAGAATTAGAATGTTCAAGAGCCAGGTTGCGATTCTGGAATTGAAGATTAGATCAACATTTGAGGGGAGATTAGCTAAGAGAGAAGAGAAAAAGATTGAGGATACTTTACATTGTTAGATACTTCGGAAAAGATTGAAAGGACTGATAAAGACCGAAGATGCGAAGACTCGACACTGAAGACTCGTCAACATTCGAGGGGGAGTCTGTTGGTGCATGCGTCTGTCGACTTTGTCTTGTATCGAGTCTTGTATTGTATTAGTTAGATCATGGCACGGAAAACGAGAAAGTGTGTTTATAGGTAATTTCGCTTGAAATGACATTGGGTCATTTCAAACGAAATCAACAAGTTAATTTCGTTTGAGTTAATTCCGTGCGGAATTAGGTTCCGTGTGAGCATGTTCAAGCGGAATTAGCAGCCTATAAATACCTGATGTGTCTGTGTCATTTAAAACGAAATTAGTTGGGTGTTTTCCGACCGCGAAGCTCTGTCGAAGTGTCTACAGACCTGTAATCGATCCGAAATCAATATATAGACAGTTTAAAGTGAATTGCTAGCTGAATTGAACTTGATACGTCTGTTTCCGCCTTTCGTATTGAGCAAAAACTCTTTTGATCGACTCATTCGGGTCAGAAAACGATCCTACATTCGAAGTTTTGTAAAATGTTTAAGTGTTGAAAATCACAAGTCACCTGGTCGGATCGTCGTTCTATCGGATGGTGATCCGATCGAACGGCGATTCGTCTGGGTAACCTGTTTGTTTGAGAACCTGTAAACTCCGTTAAGTTTAGAAAGTTTTATGGTTGAGCCGAGACGGTGTGACAACGTGTCAAACAATGGAAACCCCATCAGGTCCAACTCATCCGGTCGAACGGGAATCACCCCGTTCGATCCAAATTAGCTGTTCATGACGGTGTTCATGTTCAACCCGTGAATCGGATGTCTCTCTGATAGTAATTCGTTCTCAAACCAGCACTTCACTAGAGAATGAATAGAAGTCCTGAACGGGCTCCGATTCTATCGGTTTTGAGCAAAAGTGAAGAGTGTTTGAGGAAAAGTTTGAAACACTTTGATTATGTTTAGATTTAGGTGAAATCAGTGTTTAAACATTGTAGAAATCCTTTAGATCTGAGTTGTTCTTGATGAGATGATGTCGTACTTCAATGTTCATAAGAACTCCATGATGACATCACGTTAGAACAGCCCGAATCAGAGGATTTAATGGTGAAAATGTGAGATTTGTTGGTGAAATTGATGAGAAAGTGTGTAAAGATCATGGAAGTACAAGGTTTGAGATGAAAAACTTACAAAAATCGCGAGTAATCAAGAGAAAATTGCTTGAGAATGCTCTGGGTCGGAGGGAGCTGTCACATCATGAACAGTGATGTGACAGGTGGGGTATTTATAGGTGAAGAGGAGAGAAAGGTGGTTTGGAGTGATTCGGTCGGACGGCCTTCCGATCGGAGGGTCATCCGGTCGGATGACCATTCGATCGAATGGTCCTTCGACCGGATGGCTCGAGTGAGTTGGTTTCTGACTTTTCGTTTCGTGCGTTGAGCGTTGCGTTGCGGGTAAGCGATGCGATAGTTTTAAATACTAGTTACACAAATAACATAACTACTACTAATCACAAATGTAAATGTTAAATTTCGAGTCCGCGATGAGATTGCGTTGTGATAAAGTTGCGATTGCGTTTTACGAATAACACCTTTAATCATATCATCAGCACACACAAGTAAAGCACATAATTACACACACGTAAAACAATATCCATAACTGCGATTCAAGTTGCGATGCGATAGCGATGAGACAGCGTTAAGTAGATTAGCGTTTATTTGCGTTTATTGTGACATATGTGCTTGTGTGATCATTTTGGAGACTCTGAACAATTCAATATTAATAAAACAATGAGTTTTGATCCCAATTTTTGTTATTTATGTTTGACATTTTGTACGTTTTGATATTTGATTGATTTTAAACTCTATAATGCTTCTGGGAAGTTATACGCAAGCTGATGCTTAAACGTAATCAGTTTAACGCGACAAACACTCCGGGATAGCAACATAAGCTTAACATACCTTAAATAACCTTTACATAACTTAGAAATAAGTTTTAAAGGCATTGGTATGGCAAAAACAAGTTTATTCGCTCTCAGGGACTATTTGTGTCAAACTGCAAAAGTCTGCCGTTTCGTAAGGCAAAATAAAGTCCAGAACATGATCATAAGTTAAACATACCATATATAACCTAAACATAGCTTAGAAATAAGCTTTGATAGGTTCGGTGTGCGAAAGCATGCTTATATGATCTTACAGGGGCTAAAAGTGTCAAAAACGGCGTAAGTTTGCATTTTCGCGCATATCTTACGTTCTGGCCACATCTGGACATCCAAAATTTTTGTACGCACTAAAATATTTTTATTTTAGCGATCAGCATTCAAAGATATCATTTGTCGCTTAATTTGGTTCGTTTTCGCGTCCGTTTGAGTTTCGTCGTAATTTAACGAATAACGTGACCGTACGACCAAACGAGCCGACATCCGAGAGTTTTCCGAGCACATTTTGAGTCCTCTAAACCTTATTGACCTTGTAGAGCCTTGAAAATGGCTTAACGGGGGTCAAAAGGGCCTGAAATGAGCTTAAACCATGTGTAGGGACCTGAACTGTAATATATCAAACTTTGCTGAACTGTTGAGCCCACACGGGCCGCGTAAGCCCATCCCATATGCTTATGCGGGCCGCCTGAATAGCCCAGTGACCAGAAAATGAATTTCAGCAATCTGTTTGATCTTTGGGGCTGTTTATGCAAATTTCTTGGTGTGATGAGCAAGTTAACACCTCTCCAAGGCTTTAAACCTGCTTGTGACAATTATATGGTGGAGATTTATTGCTTGGAAGTTACACAAAAACTTGGCATGATCTCATGAACTCACCACAAGTATAAATAGCCTTGCATTTCACTTGAATTCCTCACATTTGATCTGAGATTTCTCTAAGTGGTTATGTTTATTCACTACCTACCTGAGAATACTTGGAATCAAATCTATTTGGACCCTTTGTAAGCCTTCTTTCATTCTTTTATTGCTTTCTAGCTTAAAAAGTCAAACAGTGTTTGACTTTCAGTTTGACAAGTCAATGGTCAACGCAAAGTTCGGTTGAACTTTGTAACGTGATTGTAATCACGATGGTTATAATCCTTAGTGATTATACCTACTGATTACCACGTTAACTAGGCGTAGTGACGAGTCAAAGTTTCGGTCAAAATGCGTTTTAGCACGCATTTTGCAACGGAACTACTTTTAGGTATCAAAACACTTTGTTTTGATACCAAATCAGTTTTTTAAGTAGGTTATACATGTTTTGACATGTTTAACTCGTCACTATTAGTTTAGTGCTTGTTTATGGTCGTAAGTTAAGCGGTCTAAACAACCACTTAGACTTTCGAACCCGGCCCATTTGGTCAATCATTAGGATCCGACGAAGCACACTTAGTGATCATAGATGCATAGGGAATAACCTCTGAGGTTATACCTTATGATCACATAGGATTGGTTAGTCATTTGCTAGTTAGCTTGTATGCCCATAGGAAATGACCAAAATGCCCTTTTGAGGCATAAATCCGTATTTTGACAATGTGAACATATTTTTGACATATAATCTGATTTAGTAACATGTTTAGGCATAATTGGGCATGTAAGACTTGACATAGCACATAGTTAACCATCCGAACACAGTTTTACGCAAACGACGCATTATAGTGGCTTATGTTACCATAATGTGTCGAAACGGGTCAAAAGCACATAGGTATACTTCCAAATCTGAATGTTAGCTCTATTAAATCATACCATATGAGTTCAAATACTCATTTGATTATGGAACATCATTCTATCCTGTCACACCCCTAAAAACCCCACCCCGCCTTGGAGGCGTGACATGCCCAGGATCATAGCCACCAATCATATTGAACAAAGCATGTAAGTAATTTTATAAAATCCAACACAATACAATTGGTGTCAAAACATAGTTTAAGTTTACAGCGGAAGCATAAAGCCAAAACATAAGTTTAATATAAGTTGAAATGTTTTCCCACAACGACCACGCCTCTCGTGCAAGCTCCTTAAGCTAGGGACCTAACGACCTGCAAGGCATGTAACAACGAGTCAACAACAAAGTTGAGTGAATTCATGGTTTGTTCGCTGGCTTACTAGCCATTGGGGTTTATCCCAAAGTTTATTGTTGTTGTTCTACCCAAGGAGAACGAACGTACGTATTCTACCCAAGGAGAATACGCAGGATTTTAATACTGGCAACCTACCTACGGAGGATGGCCGTGCCTTGTAGAAAGTTTGTGAACTCACCTTTGCTTTTGCTTTGCTCGGTAGATAAACAAAATGGTCACTTGAGCTATCTACTTTGATGTGTAAGTGTATGGGGTAGAGTTTAGCCTACTGATAAGCCTAATAATCTAATTTAAACAATAATGCACACGAAACTAGGTAAGTAACTTAATACCACATTTACGATAACTCACGAGATCAAAACCCTCACAACAAATGACAAAGTGCGATACTTAAACATCCATCGAATTCACGACGAATGACAAAGTATAAACCCTAATTAGAGCAGCACTTAAACATCCATCGGATAGTTTTCAATCGATCGGACATTGAATCGTAATAGCGATCGAGTTAATACCCTGTATCGTAGCAGCACCTAGCTATCTTGAAAGTGAATTTCGAGTTTGGACAGTATAACTTCGTTTTTGAAAGTTATTTTTGACAACAGTGGACTGTTCATGGCCATTCCTATTTATAGGTGAAATTTGAGGCTCTCGCGGCCTGCGTAAATCCTAAGCCAATTCTTACGCGGCCCGCGTAGTCGCCTAGTCTACGCGTAGGGTTGCTGGGTGATCAGTAAGTGTGCCATGTGTATGACTCGTGTCCCGGAAAGCTTATCTGGTCAACTTCACTTTGACGCGGCCCGCGTAACCTTCCCTTATGGTATACGCGGCCTGCCTGAAACCTAAATTTCTTGTTTTCTTGATTTTTCAAGTGGATTAGGGTTTCAGAGGTCCTGGTTTTCACTTACGGGTTGATTTGAGACATTTTTGAAGGTCCTTACATATCCTATCTCCCGATTTAGGATCCGATTATTAACATAGTTACCTATATTAGGTGCCGGTTGATTCGTGATCGTTGAAGCCTTATTTGGTCTTATTCTCAAGAATATTAGGCAATCCCAAGTGAGTACATAGTTCCCCTCTTTTACCGTTTTCAAATACTTTGGGGTGATACACATGTACATACGTGTTACTTTCGTGCATTTCATTGGTTTTATGACATAAACATGCTAGTTTCACCTAGTACATATCTAGTACATGTTTTCAATTATGTTTTGCTATGTATGTTAAGCATGCTAGCACATTGATTTATTACACATTTGTTGCATATGTTTACTTAGCATATGTACACATTGTTTTACATGACATTTCTGCTATGTATGTTTACTGAGCATGCTAGCACATTGTTTTACATGAACATTTCTACTAGGCATGTTTACTTAGCATACCTAGTACATGGTTTTCATAGCATGCTGACATTGGTTATGACATTTGGTATGTTCAAGCGGGACAATAATACATTCATTAACATTGATCACGCCACTCGGTAGTATGTAATGGTACCATAGGAATTGACAACTTCCGTTTCCGACTTCCTAGGTTTGTTTGGAAGTTGGGAATGACAGAATCTGACTACATAACTTAGAAAAACCTTTAATTTGTTTAAAGGTTTGTCGCCACAGTCGCAAGGCTTGAATGTATGCGATTCACATTACTGCATAAATGTTTGTAATCATAAAGCATTGTTTTCTGCAAAACATAACATTTGATTTAAACTTAGGTTTATTCAAAAACCTTGTTTTGTACATTTTTCCTATGGTTGAGTAATTACTTGTTATTCACCATACATGACATTTGTTTCACATTGACATCATCACATAGTTTAAGTAGGTACTTGCTACTTGCTATGCATTTCATTTGGTTATACATGATACATGTTACACATGACATTGAACATGGTTTATACATATACATTTTGACATTAAACATGACATTCGGTTGGATATTGATAAGTGACTTATGTAACGGGGCTATGTGTTATATGATAAAAGCATGGTGGATACGCCGTTGGTACTTCCTATATATAAGTGCTTTTATTATATTATACATTGTTGCGTTATCTAAGCCACTTGGGCAATACATGAAACATTTTATACAAGAACATGACATTGTTTTACAAAGTACACATTTTATACAAATTCACTTTTACTTGGTTATTCATTTAACCATGCATTATCCTTTTATCATCATTGATTTTCATATCGTTTTTCATATGATTTCATAAAGGAAAAACATTTTACAAGGTTCATGACTACTTTTTGTTAAACACTTTCTAAACCACAAGTCATGAATCCTGCATAAACAAAACCTATGTATCTCAGAGGCATTTTTATGCTGGCGTACCTATTTTTACATGTGTTTCTGGTGCTAATGCATGATGATGTTTGTGCTACACTTAGGCGGACTCAGGCCTTAGTGACTTAAAAGACAGTTAATTATGATATTTTAGTTTGAACTCAAAGACAATGTAACTTTATTTCCAATAACACATAACTTTAATTACCATGGCTGTTGAAACAATAATTCTGTCGCATCACTCCCCGACATTTCCACCGCGGTTTGTTGTTTTAACGCGGTCGGGGTGTGACATCTGTGCTTGTGTGATCATTTTGCAGACTCTGAACAATTCAATATTAATAAAATAATGAGTTTTAATCCCAATGTTTGTTATTTATGTTTGACATTTTGTACGTTTTGATTTTTGATTGATTTTAAACTCTATAATGCTTTCTAGGAAGTTATATGCAAACTGATGCGTAAACGTAATCAGTTTAACACGACAAACACTCTGGGATTGCAACATAAGCTTAAAATACCTTAAATAACTTTTACATAACTTAGAAATAAGTTTTAAAGGCTTTGGTATGGCAAAAACAAGTTTATTCGCTCTTAGGGACTATTTGCGTCAAACTGCAAAAGTCTGCCATTTCGTAAGGCAAAATACAGTCCAGAACATGATCATAAGTTAAACATACCATATATAACCTAAACATAGCTTAGAAATAAGCTTTGATAGGTTCGGTGTGCGAAAACATGCTTATATGATCTTACAGGGGCTAAAAGTGTCAAAAACGGCGTAAATTTGCATTTTCGCGCATATCTTACGTTCTGGCCACATTTGGACATCCAAAACTTTTGTACGCACTAAAATATTTTTATGTTAGTGATCGGCATGCAAAAATATCATTCGTCGCTTAATTTGGTTCGTTTTCGCGTCCATTTGAGTTTCGTCGTAATTTAACGAATAACGTGACCGTACGACCAAACGAGCCGACATCCGACAGTTTTCCAAGCACATTTTGAGTCCTCTAAACCTTATTGACCTTGTAGAGCCTTGAAAATGGCTTAACGGGGGTCAAAAGGGCCTGAAATGAGCTTAAACCATGTGTAGGGACCTGAACTATAAATATATCAAACTTTGCTGAACTGTTGAGCCCACACGGGCCGCGTAAGCCCATCCCATATGCTTACGCGGGCTGCCTGAATAGCCCAGCGACCAGAAAATGAATTTCAGCAATCTGTTTGATCTTTGGGGGCTGTTTATGCAAATTTCTTGGTGTGATGAGCAAGTTAACACCTCTCCAAGGCTTTAAACCTGCTTGTGACAATTGTATGGTGGAGATTTATTGCTTGGAAGTTACACAAAAACTTGGCATGATCTCATGAACTCACCACAAGTATAAATAGCCTTGCATTTCACTTGAATTCCTCACATTTGATCTGAGATTTCTCTAAGTGGTTGTGTTTATTCACTACCTACCTGAGAATACTTGGAATCAAATCTATTTGGACCCTTTGTAAGCCTTCTTTCATTCTTTTATTGCTTTCTAGCTTAAAAAGTCAAACAGTGTTTGACTTTCAGTTTGACCAGTCAATGGTCAACGCAAAGTTCGGTTGAACTTTGTAACGTGATTGTAATCACGATTGTTATAATTCTTAGTGATAATACCTACTGATTACCACGTTAACTAGGCGTAGTGACGAGTCAAAGTTTCGGTCAAAATGCGTTTTAGCACGCATTTTGCAACGGAACTACTTTTAGGTATCAAAACACTTTGTTTTGATACCAAATCAGTTTTCTAAGTAGGTTAAACATGTTTTGACATGTTTAACTCGTCACTATTAGTTTAGTGCTTGTTTAGGGTCGTAAGTTATGCGGTCTAAACAACCGCTTAGACTTTCGAACCCGACCCGTTTGGTCGATCATTAGGATCCAACCAAGCACACTTAGTGATCATAGTTGCATAGGGAATAACCTCTGAGGTTATACCTTATGATCACATAGGATTGGTTAGTCAGTTGCTAGTTAGCTTGTATGCCCATAGGAAATGACCAAAATGCACTTTTGAAGCATAAATCCGTATTTTGACTATGTGAACATATTTTTGACATATAATCTGATTTAGTAACATGTTTAGGCATAATTGGGCATGTAAGACTTGACATAGCACATAGTTAACCATACGAACATAGTTTTACGCAAACGACGCATTATAGTGGCTTATGCTACCATAATGTGTCGAAACTGGTCAAAAGCACATAGGTAGACTTCCAAATCAGAATGCTAGCTCTATTAAATCATACCATATGAGTTCAAATACCCATTTGATTTATGGAACATCATTCTATCCTATCTCCCGATTTAGGATCCGATTATTAACATAGTTACCTATATTAGGTGCCGGTTGATTCGTGATCCTTGAAGACTTATTTGGTCTTATTCTCAAGACTATTAGGCGATCCCAAGTGAGTACATAGTTCCCCTCTTTTACCGTTTTCAAATACTTTGGGGTGATACACATGTACATACGTGTTACTTTCGTGCATTTCATTGCTTTTATGACATAAACATGCTAGTTTCACCTAGTACATATCTAGTACATGTTTTCAATTATGTTTTGCTATGTATGTTAAGCATGCTAGCACATTGATTTATTTCACATTTGTTGCATATGTTTACTTAGCATATGTACACATTGTTTTACATGACATTTATGCTATGTATGTTTACTGAGCATGCTAGCACATTGTTTTACATGAACATTTCTACTAGGCATGTTTACTTAGCATACCTAGTACATGATTTTCATAGCATGCTTACATTGGTTATGACATTTGGTATGTTCAATCGGGACAATAATACATTCATTAACATTGATCACGCCGCTCGGTAGTATGTAATGGTACCATAGGAATTGACAACTCCCGTTTCGGACTTCCTAGGTTTGTTTGGAAGTTGGGAATGACAGAATCCGACTACATAACTTAGATAAACCTTTAATTTGTTTAAAGGTTTGTTGCCACAGTCGCAAGGCTTGAATGTATGTGATTAACATTACTGCATAAATGTTTGTAATCATAAAGCATTGTTTTCTGCAAAACATAACATTTGATTTAAACTTAGGTTTATTCAAAAACCTTGTTTTGTACATTTTTCCTATGGTTGAGTAATTACTTGTTATTCACCATACATGACATTTGTTTCACATTGACATCATCACATAGTTTAAGTAGGTACTTGCTACTTGCTATGCATTTCATTTGGTTATACATGATACATGTTACACATGACATTGAACATGGGTTATACATATACATTTTGACATTAAACATGACATTCGGTTGGATATTGATAAGTGACTTATGTAACGGGGCTATGTGTTATATGTTAAAAGCATGGTGGATACGCCGTTGGTACTTCCTATATATAAGTGCTTTTATTATATTATACATTGTTGCGTTATCTAAGCCACTTGGGCAATACATGAAACATTTTATACAAGAACATGACATTGTTTTACAAAGTACACATTTTATACAAATTCACTTTTACTTGGTTATTCATTTAACCATGCATTATCCTTTTATCATCATTGATTTTCATATCGTTTTTCATATGATTTCATAAAGGAAAAACATTTTACAAGGTTCATGACTACTTTTTGTTAAACACTTTCTAAACCACAAGTCATGAATCCTGCATAAACAAAACCTATGTATCTCAGAGGCATTTTTATGCTGACGTACCTATTTTTACATGTGTTTCAGGTGCTAATGCATGATGATGTTTGTGCTACACTTAGGCGGACTCGGGCCTTAGTGACTTAAAAGACAGTTAATTATGATATTTTAGTTTGAACTCAAAGACAATGTAACTTTATTTCCAATAACACATAACTTTAATTACCATGGTTGTTGAAACAATAATTCTGTCGCATCACTCCTTGACGTTTCCGCCGCGGTTTGTTATTTTAACGCGGTCGGGGTGTGACATTTATTGCATTGTTACTTCACTTTTACAAATCGTAAACAAATATAGCGGTAACTAGCATACATCGATTATCGAGTCGGAGAGTACAAGCAATAATTAAGCAAGGAATGACATATTCGATTAGCAATCTTTTCTTCCTTTAACTTTGACTTGTACTTTGACTTCAAAAGTCAGGTTGTTACAGCCTCCCCTACTTTAGGGAATTTCATCCCGAAATTAAGGCGCATGCGTAACGAATAGCTGTGGATACTTAGCCTTCATGTCACTTTCGAGTTCCTAGATGAACTCGGCGCCGCGTTTGCCTTCCCAGCGTGTGACACCTGTGTCACTTAAACCATCAAACAAATACCAAACTAATGAAATATTGTATTTCATACTTGGGATTTGTATAAATATGTGTATCATTTGCACATATCAATTCTTCATCGATTTCGAGCTCTAAATCGCTTTCTGGAAGGTTATACGCGAACTGATGCATAAATATAACCAGTTTAATGCAACAAACACTCCAGAACAGTGACATAGGCTTAACATACCTTAAATAACCCTTACATAACTTAGAAATAAGTTTTGGTTTGGTGTGTTGAAATCAAGTTTGTTCGATCACAGGGACTATTTGTGTCAAACTATGAAACTATACCAATTTGTATGGTAACGAACATTCCGGAACTTGATCATAAGTTGAACATACCTTAAATATCCTTTACATAGCTTAGAAATAGGCTTTGAGGGGTTCGGTATGCTAAAATGAACTTATTTGATTAATAGAGACTAAAAGCGTCAAAAGTGCATAAGTTTGCATTTTCGCGCATATCTTACGTCCTGAATATATCCGGACATCCAAAAATTTATGTAATCATTAAAATATTTTATTTTAGTGATTGGCATGATAAAATTCCATTCGTCGCGTAATTTGGATCGTTTTTGCGTTCATTACAATTTCCGTCGTAATTAACCGAACAACGTAACCGTACGACCAAACGAACCGACATCCGAGATGTTTTCAGCATATTTTAAGTTCCCTGTACTTTAACTTTATTTTAGAGCCTTGAAATGGGGTTAACGGGGCTTAAAAGTGCAAAAAAATCAAGTTTTACAAGTGCAGGGACCATTTTTGAAATTTCTGACCAGATTCAATGAACCTAGTCCAATTTTGAAGTGTTGATGGTTTTAACCAATGGATTTGCAAAACCATGGGCTGGTATTTAATGGTATTTTTGGTACTATGGGCCATTCTAGGGGCTCCCATGGTTTCACAAAACCATGGGCACATGTGTACGGATGAGGTCGAAGCTCGTTTTACGATGAACGATCTTAACGGTCCTAAGAAATCTATAAATACCCCCACCCCTCATTGTTCAAAACCCACATTGATCTTATTTAATCTCTCTAAGTTGAAGTATTTACTTCATACCTGAGAGTAATCGGATCAAAACTTCCGTTCTTGGACCCGTTGTAAGTATTCTTTCGTTCTTTTACGTTTTTAGCATAAAAGTCAAACTTTGTTTGACTTTCTGCATTGACCAGTTTATGGTCAACACGAAGTTCATTTGAACTTCATAATGTGAGCGTAATCACGATGGTTATAGTCCCTAATGACTATACCTACTGATTACCACGTTATCTAGGTGTAGTGACGAGTCGTAGTTTCGGTCAAAATACGCTTTAGCGCGTATTTTGCAACCAAACTACTCTTGGGTATCAAAACCCTTTGTTTTGATACCAAACCTGTTTTTCTAACTTTGTTAAGCATGTTTTAACACGCTTAGCTTGTCACTATTAGGTTTAGTGCTTATATAGGGTCGTAAGGTAAGCGGTCTAAACAACCGCCTATACTTTCAAACCCGACCCATTTGGTCGATCATTAGGATCCGACCAAACACATTAGGTGACCATAGTTGTATAGGGAATAACCTTCCAAGGTTATACCTTATGGTCACGATGTTTAGTTAGTTATATGATAGGTAGTTTATATGCCTTAGGTAAATTACCAAAATGCCCTTTTTCACGCCAAAATCCATTTTAAGCATATGTAACATAAATTTTGCCATCTAAACTGATTAGGCAACTATATTAGACATGTTAAGGCATATTTTACTTATCATAGGACTAGTTAGGCTGTCCGAACGCGTTTTACGTGAACGACGCATTAAAGTAGCATAAGCTACCTAAACGAGTCGTAATGGGTCATAAGCACTTAGGATAGGTTCCGTTTTAGAATGTAGGCTTTGTTAAACCATATTACATGAGTTCCTATACTCATTTGGTTTACGGACCCGCATTTTATCCAATCCTCCGATTTAGGTCCGGTTTATTAACATAGTTGCCTATATTAGGTGCCGTTTGATTCCGTGCTCCCTCTAGCTTGCTTGGTAGTTGTTTAAGACTTCTAAGCACTCTCAAGTGAGTACATAGTCCCCTCTTTTACTATTTTTCAAATGTTTTGGGGTGAAGCATGTGTACCTATTTGTTATGTTCTTGTTTTCAAAAGTATAATTGATTATACATATTAGTACTTATCTTTTTACAAACTGAATGATTATTTATGGTTTAAACTCTAATTTTTCTTAAATATTATAAAATTAATTGTTGGATAGTACTTATTTTTGTTCACCAGACCGGTTGGTAGTATGATATAGCGCTATAGGATTTGACACCCCATTCCTGTTGTCATGGAATGTCTGAAACCAATTTATTTTTATCCAAATAGGGATTGCCTTTGTGGTATTCCTATAGTCTCAAAGGTGTAGTTTGATACACTAGGTTTGGTTGAATTCTTAAATCACACTTTTATTGTATATTTGTTATACTCCCAAAAGTATAGTTTGATATACTCTCATGTGTGATAATGTACAAAACCAACATATATTTATAAAACCAAAACGTAGTTTGATATGTTATTACTAAAACCAAAACATAGTTTGATATGTTATTACTAAAACCAAAACATAGTTTAATATGTTATTACTAAAACCAAAACATAGTTTAATATGTTATTCATAAAACCAAAACATAGTTTAATATCTTATTTATAAAACCAAAGCATAGTTTAATATGCTATTTATAAAACCAAAGTATACTTTTGATATACTACTGAAAATTATTATTTTGACAACTAAAGTATATTTAATATACTATTTGTTTAACGATTTTGGAACTGAAATATATTTTAATATATTACCTATTCGATTTTCTTAAAACCAAAGTATAATTTTATATATACATTACAAACCTTTTTATCAAAATATTGTTTTACAAACAATATATTTTATACAAACTCATTTTACTTAGTTATTTATTTACCTATGTATTATTCTGTTATATTATCTGATTTCTTATAAATCTTAGTATGATTTATAAAAGAAAATATTTTAAGGTTCATGACTATTTTTAATTAAATATATTTTTCTAATACTTATAAGTCATGAATCCTATTTTCAATAAAACCTATGTAACTCACAGGCATTTTTATGCTGACGTACCTATTTTTACACATGTTTCAGGTGCTGTTATGAGATGATTGTTGATGCATGCTACACTTAGGATGGACTCGTGCCTTAGCGACTTTAAAACTTGAAAGACAATATTTGTATTTATCTGATTTGTAATAAAACAATGAGTTCAATAATGCAATAAAACAAAATTATTTAATCCATGGTTATGAAACAATGATTCTGTTACAACACTCCCCGACATTTCCGCCACGTTTTGTTGTTTTACGTGGTCGGGGTGTGACACAGCGAACCTTCACTATAGGAATGCGTGAGTGTCGAAGTTTCTTGGTCTCTCTGTTATGGGTGGTTTTCTGCTCATATATCCTGAATAATATTCTGACTATGTTCCTTTTGTTGTGATCAGGATACCGGATCAGGATATTGGTAACATCCTGATGCAGTATCCTGGTAGTGACTAATTAATCCAGGTGCAGGTTAATGGTGCAAGTCTATAATGTTCAAGTGGACTTCTTCTCCCAAAGACTCATGCAAATCTGTTGGAATATGAGCGTTGAAGCTGGAAGACGTGGACTACAACGTTCACAAAGGGAATATTCGTTATTTCCCGGATTTGTAGGCTAGTTAGTTAGTTTTGTTTTACTATAAATAGGATTGATCGGATCAGATAAGGACACACACAATCTCTCAAACTCTCTTGCTCTCTATCTGCAACTACTCACAAACACTCACACTTGTATTCAAATCACATTGTAACACCTAGTCGATCCGTATCATATCCTGCACTTTATCCTGATTGTTTTGGTCAAAAATTACCGAAGCAATTAAGTGATCAAATTAGTTAAGTGAGGTAGTGTGCTAGAATTATGTGTGAAAAATATGTTAACCAATTTTATTGTAAAAACAGTTTCAGGATACAGCTCAGGATATAAAGCTGTATCTATGATCAAACAATGAGCAAAAAAGTAAAGGTTGACACGTGATATACGAGGAAAGCCCTTGATGAATCTAGATCGCCGGCA
This sequence comes from Helianthus tuberosus, assembly GCA_030545235.1. Taxonomy (NCBI): domain Eukaryota; kingdom Viridiplantae; phylum Streptophyta; class Magnoliopsida; order Asterales; family Asteraceae; genus Helianthus; species Helianthus tuberosus. Next base: position 107,149,045 of record CM060370.1, on the reverse strand, counting down.
CAAAACCTCGGGAGCTGACAATCACAGCTGCCTTGTTCTTCTATTAATTCAAATATCAGAATACAGTGTAGGATGTGATGCGGATCAACTAGGTGTTACAATGTAATTCGAATACAAGTGTTTGTGTATAGTGTTTGCTGTGAGCTAGAGAGCAAAAGTGTTTGAAAGTATGTGTGAAAGTTACGTGCCTTAATCTGATCCGCCCCCATCTATTTATAGTAAAAGAAATGCAACAAACTATCCTAATAAACCAGGATCCGGTGAATATTCCCCACTCGAACGTTGTAGACCTGGTCTTTCGGGTTCAACGTCTCTCACATAACAAATACGCCCGAGTCTTGAGGAGAAGAAGTCCATCTGACCGTTAGTAACACACAGCCTCTAACCAGCATGTGGTTAATTTAGTTAACACCAGGATATCGCCCAGGATGTTAGCAATATCCCAATCCAGTATCCTGATCACAAGTAAACAATCAAAAGTAGGATATCAGTCAGGATGCATATACTCATAAAATGACCCATAACAATTGTCCCCAAATATATCTGTTGGTATACCAATCCAACGGATATAGTTTAAAAATTCTATCACGTAAATCAAGGCAATTAAATCGAGACGACGGTCAAGATCACATCATAACCTCCAACGCGCTTTTAACTCGATGGAGATCTACAATGCTCCTATATCTTCTATCTTCTTGTTTGAAATGCAGATATCTCCAACGGAGTCTCCAGGTAATTCCCTATTTCTCATTCATTTTCTGTCAATCTTTCTTCCCTTATTTGCAATGGTTGCCAGAACTCATTCCCAAACCGGTGAATCATCCGAGACCTTCATTCAGCAGAATCATCTCAAAAACCCCGAGAAGGAGGTCTGTGCTTTTGACAACGCAGACATTGCGGCTTTGAGAGCCTCCGGTGCTTTCCCCGATAACACGGTCTTTAGACCATTCGATCGGTCAATTCGATCGGACATTTCTTCTACTGATTGGGTTTGCTTCCCAGCATACCCTTTCTCGCTAGGTCTTCGATACCCTTTTCCCGAATTTATGATGCAATTCTTCCGGACCACCGGTATCTCCTTTGCTCAGACCATGCCCATGGTCTGGAGGGTATTAATCGTGCTCAACCAAATTAAAAATCTTCACTGTCCCGACCTTTGTATCGAAGATCTACCAATCGCTTACCGCCTCCAATCCCACGGTTCTAGCCGGTTTTTGCTTTTTTCGACTTCCAACAAACCCCTTATTCTTAAAGCCACCAAAGACGAAGACGGATGGCAACACAAATTCTTCTTTGTCAAACGAGACTCCATTGATGAGGGTGCTAGCCTTCCGGTGGAGTGGTTAACCACCGGTAGGATTATGAATGTTCCCATGTACCTTTAGACTTTTATCTTTTGCTAATATCCTCCTTTTTGATTCCTTTGTAGTAAATTTCAAGGAAGTAGCTCCCCCTACTACGGAATCAGAGAAAAGAATCAAAACTGTTTACCAATTACCTGCGAGTGACAGGAGTTTTACCACACATATCCCGAGTTCCAGTCAATACTCGTCATCTGAAATGTCTGGTAAGGACTACTTTAAAATAATTAGTTAGCACAATATAATAGAATGAAGGGTAATAAAGATGTAAGACTTTTCCCTTTACGCAGCACCAGCCAAGATTCCTGAAGTCTTTGACCTCGACGAGTTGGACAGTTATTCTGACCAGGTTCAGATCAAGAAGGAACCTAGTCCCAAGGCCACAACCTCATCCAAACCCAGCGGTTCCAAGGCCATCGTCATTCCCAAACCTTCGCCATCTACCAGGCCCCGGAGTTCAAGCTCCCGTAAAAGGAAAGAGCCCGATTCCCCCGTCATCTCTGATACATTCCCCTATGAGAATTACGGGTTCATCGAAGCAAGCGGATTTATGACTTCTTTTCTCAACCAGGTCAGTATCCTTGAACCATATCCTGCAGCTTATACCCCTTATAAGTATTTATTAAATCCAATACCTGTCCTCTTAATTTGCAGGGTCTCGAACGTCTGGTTCACTTATATCAGGAATCCTGTGGGCTCAACAAGACACTTGAATCCAAGTTGAAGAAAACTGAGGTCACCATCTCTGATCAGGGTATGATTGCAGCCGCCAAATCTCAGCACTACGAGGAGAAGTTCAAGGCTATGATCCAAGAACACCAGACCGCTCTCAACAAAGCTACTCTCCAGGCCCAAGCCGATCTTGACGCTGCCCATGCTCAACATGAACAAGATATGGTCAGCTACCGGGAAAGCCTTAAAAGTTCCGTCGTCACTTCTCTCCTCCAGGCCAGGCTAAAGATGGCCTACGAAGCCAAAACACTAGGTTTTGAATGCCCTTCTTGGGACGTCAGTGCCTGGGAAACAAAGCTAAAGAGCCTTGGCGGCACTTCTGCCAAACCTGCTGCTGAAGGATCTTCAAAAGCAGTTGAAAAACCAAACAGTGCTGAGAAGGATGCTGAGGCGGATCCCGAGACGGATGCTGCTGAAATTACCATGAACGAAGAAGGCGCTGCCTCCTAAAACTTATTTTCTTTAAATTTGAGAGTCATGCTTATGTTTGAACAATTTTATTTCTGCATCAAAACAATTTGATAGCCGAAGGTGGATGGGTCCTGGGTTTTAGGATGAAACCTTCGGTTATCAACTGGTATTGTTTATTTCAAATAATTTCCTCTTTCAATCGACTTGCTATTGTTTTCTGTATTTCTTAGTGTAGATTTTAGCTTTGTAAAATTTTGAACAACTATCTTTTGAAAATATCTTGATCAATATACTCAGTGATATATTATGAAAACTTTTATTAAATATAACTTCTAAAAATTCAATCAATTTTAGAGAAAACTTCTAAAGAATAAAAGATAGTCCACTTTCTAAAACCTGCTTTAACAATACTTGTTTGATCAAGGTTTTAATTTCAAACTAGTATCACTTCCAAATATTTCAATCAAATATCCCGAAACGCATCCCAAAAGCACATTTTGAAGATATATCCATTTCAGGATACTTAAACCTTAACCTGAATTATAAAATTTATGTAAGTTTTATAAAGGAAAGATCATACCAGGAACTGAGTCTAACCCTAGTATTATTCTCCAATCCCTTTTGCTACTTCTCCTACTAAGATGTCCCCAGTTCGAGACTCTTAGCTCAACTTTGATCCTTTGTGCATCATACAATTGCTTTAGATGGAATGTCCTCTGTGTATGAAGTTCTTAAATACTTAGAAATTTTTTTAACAATAGTTCCAATTGTATAGACAATTTTTGTGTTACAGGGGTAAAACCCAAAATATACTGGAGATAAATCCTTTGTATCCTGGGGGAAATCCCAAATTTTCGTGCGCTACAGGCGGGAGTGTATAAACTCCAAGACTTAGAAAGGTGAAAACCTTTAAACCTTAGAGAGTATGAAAATACCCTTTCGTGAGAGAGGGTGATCAATCCTCATATACCTTTAGGATTCAGGATATAGCCAATAGTAACGAAATTGTCAGCCACTTTTACATGGACTGGTCCCGCCACCTTGAACTATTCCCGAATAACTTGCGCTCCAGGCGGGGTGTTTAAACCCAATTCAAAAGAAAGGTGAATACCTTCAAACCTGTGAAGGGATCAGGATCCCTTATACGTGAGAGAGGGGGCCAATCCTCTAATCTTCCGAAGTATCCTGAGTATGTATCCTGGTGCTATATCCCGAAGTATATTCATCCTGAGTTGGAATTTAGATTCCATACTCACTTGAAATAGAGTTTTAGGTGTATAGCATTCCAGGATCTCGGTAGCATATCCCCCTCCATATTCTTGAGTCGGTATGCTCCTTTTCCTGATTCTGATTCAACCTCGTAGGGTCCTTCCCATTTCGGCGCCAACTTTCCATCAGCAGGATTAGTGGTATTCTGAAAAGCTTTTCTTAATACCCAATCTCCAACCTGAAATCTTCTAGTCCTTATATTCTTGTTATATGCTTTAGATATCCTCTGTTGATATGCTGCCATCCTTAGCCTTGCAGCATCTCTTGTCTCATCAATAGTATTCCTGGCATAAGACTTCGGGATTCTGCTCAGGATTCCGGAGGATAGATCTTGTAGTAGGTATCACCATCTCTGTTGGAATCACTGCTTCCGCTCCAAATACCAAGGAAAACGGAGTTTGGCCTGTTGCATTTTTTACCGTCGTTCTATCAGCCCACAAGACAAAGGGTAGTTCTTCTGCCCATCTTCCTTTCTTGGCCCCTAATCTCTTCTTCAAGTTGTTGACAATTATCTTGTTTGAGGATTCAGCTTGTCCATTTGCTTGAGGATGTACCGGGGTAGACGTGATCATTTTGATTCCCCAACTTTTGCAAAAGTCAGTAGTCCTCTTGCTTATAAACTGGGATCCATTGTCACAAATGATTTCAGCTGGTACTCCAAACCTAGTCAGGATATTTCTCTTTATAAAGGATACTACTTCTTGGTCTCTAACTTGAACAAATGCTTCTGCTTCAACCCACTTGGAGAAATAATCCGTCATTGCCAACATGAAAACCTTTCCTCCTGGAGCCTTTGGAAGCTTTCCCACTATATCCATACCCCATTTCATGAACGGCCAAGGGGAAACAATAGGATACAGCGGTTCAGCAGGCTGATGTAATATGTTACTATGTCTTTAACATGTGTCGCATCTTCGAGCATGTTCTGTGGCATATTTCCTCATCGTCGGCCAATAATATCCTATCCTTAATACTTTTGAGAATAAGGATCTGCCCCCAGTATGGTTACCACAATCCCCTTCATGTATATCCTGAAGTACTTCTTTGGTTTCGGGATCCTCCAAGCACCTCAGATATGGTCCTGCAATAGATTTCTTATACAAAATACCATTTATAATAATAAATCGTGATACCTTCATTCTAAAGGCTTTAGGATTCTCATTCTTTGGGATGTGTCCTTCCGTGAGATATCTCATAATTGGAGCCGTCCAGGACTTAGGATCCTCCTCAGGATACTCATCATCAGGATCCTGAATACTTATTACTTCCTTATCCTGAGGATTCGTCACAGGATATAGGATATGTAATATTGGTATTCGGGTTCCTTCCGGTATCCTGACCGATGATCCCAGATTTGCCAAGGCATCAGCTTCAGCATTATCCTCTCTTGATACCTGTTCAAGTGTAAAAATATCAAAATATCCTGCTAATTTTTTGAGAATTTCGAGATACTCGATTAACTTCTCTCCTTTAACTGCATAGGTTCCATTAAAATGATTAGTGATTAACAAGGAGTCAACATATACTTGCAAATTCTTGATATTCATATCTTTAGCCAACTCTAATCCTGCAATTAAAGCCTCATATTCTGCCTCATTATTTGTAGCAGGAAATTCACACCTAATAGCCTGGGGTAATATGTCCCCCTGTGGCGATTTTAGTAGTATACCTAAACCTACACCACTTATGTTAGATGCACCATCAGTATATAATGTCCAGCATTCTAAGTTTTCTCCTAGCTGCTGTACTTCTAAATCTACTTCATTTTGAATGTCACTACTGAAATCAGCACAAAGTCAGCTAAAGCCTGAGACTTTATGGCATTTCTAGGCTCATATACTAAGTCATAAGCACTTAATTTTACTGACCACTTAGCCAACCTACCTGACATCTCGGGTTTCCTAAGCACGTTTTTAACAGGATAATTGGTTTTAACATGAATCCTATGTGTCTCAAAATAATGTCTAAGTTTTGTTGATGCTATAACTAGGGCTAATATCAATTTCTCTAGATGAGAATATCTAGTTTCAGCATCTAGTAAACTTTTACTAACATAATAGACAGGATATTGCTGACCTTCATGGTCTTTTATAAGAACGACACTTACAGCATTCCCTGATACAGCGAGATATAGGGATAGTGGTTCACCATTTTCAGGCTTCATCAATAGAGGTGAAGTTGAGAGATATCGCTTCAAATCCTGCAAGGCTGCTTCATGCTTTGCTCCCCATTCAAACTTCTTATTCTTCTTGAGGATATCATAAAATTCCTTGCATTTTTCCGAGGATCTTGAAATAAATCTGTTCAATGCTGCTACTCGGCCTGTTAACCGTTGAACATCCTTCATATTCGAAGGTGATTTTATATCCAGGATAGCTCTAATCTGCTCCGGGCTCGCCTCTATGCCTCTTTTGGTCACCATATATCCTAGAAACTTTCCTGCCCCTACTCCGAAATGGCACTTAGTAGGATTCAGTTTCATGTTATACTGATCCAGGATATCAAATGATCCCTTAATATCCTGGAGGTGATCCTCAGCCTTTTTAGACTTCACCGCCATATCGTCAATATATACCTCCATGGTGTCCCCCAGCTTGTCTTTAAACATCATGTTTACCAACCTCTGGTATGTTGCACCTGCATTTTTCAGACCAAAGGGCATAGCAGTATAACAATAAATACCTGTTGGTGTCATGAAGGCAGTATCCTCCTGGTCCGAAGGCTCCATTTGAATTTGCTGAAATCCTGTGGATGCATCCATGAAGGTTAACAACTCATGCCTGGCAGTAGCATCCACCATTGCATCAATATGGGGAAGAGGAAATGGGTCTTTAGGATAAGCCTTGTTCAAGTCCGTGTAATCTACACAGACTCTCCATTTCCCATTTTTCTTCTGTACCACGACTACATTTGCCAGCCATCTTGGAAACTTGACTTCTCTGATCATTTTGGACTTCAACAATCTTTCAACTTCCTCTTGTATGATTGTATTTCAGTCAGGAGCAAACTTCCTTCTTTTTTGCTGAACAGGCTTGAACGACCTGTCAATTCCAAGCTTGTGAGTAATAATGTCTTTGGATATACCTGTCATATCCTCATGCTTCCAGGCAAATGTGGACATCCTGCTCTTCAAAAAGTTAGTTAATTGTTCTTCAATATCCTGAGGGATATTGGTTCCTACGAGCACCGAGATATCGGGATTATCCTGATCCAGGATAACTTTCTTCATATCCTGCTCTGAAGCCTCCACGATATCATGGGCCCGCATCTTTAATTGCTATGCTGCACTAGGCTTGGTTGAGGATTTCATTGAGGATGAGTAGCATTCCTTCGCCTCCAGCTAATCACTATCAACTTTGACGACCCCCAAGGGGTAGGGACCTTGATGCACAGGTGATAAGTCGATGACACAGCCTTTATGTCATGGATCCACGGCCTGCCTAGTATGATGTTATAACAGGATAGGGAGTCCATCACACAGAAGCGTTGTATCGAGTTGACCCCTTCAACATATACTAGCAATTTTATCTCCCCTACGGTATTCCTAGCTTCTCCACTGAAACCAACGAGCACAGTGGATTTCGAAGTAATGTCCATTGGAGATACATTCATCCTCTTCAATGTTTCCAGCTGAATTATGTTGACAGAATACCATTGTCCACTAATATCCTGCGTACAAAATGGTTAGCAACATATAATGTTATTACGACAGCATCATGGTGAGGATCCTGAACAGTAACCCTGTCATCACTATCGAAAGTGATCACTTTATCGGTTGTTAGGGTAGTCATTTTGGCTGGTTTGTCTCCCCTTTCAGTCTTAGCTTCCTTTGCATGTCTCTTGGCCGCATAATATGAAGTCCCACAAATGTCGGATCCTCCTGAAATAAAGTTAATTATTTTGGCATCTGCTGGGGGTGATGCTGCTCGTTCAGGATCCTTCTCAGGATCCTGACCTTTATTCTTCTTTCTTCCCAGCAAATCCTTCAGGTACCCCTTGCTTAATAGGTAGCTTATTTCTTTCCTTATAGCAATGCAATCCTCGGTCACATGTCCGAAATCTTCATGGAAGGCACACCATTTGGATTTATCCTTCCAATCAGCTTTCTGCTGATTCTTTCGAGGCCACCTAGCTTTGTCTCCTAAACCTTGCATGGCATACATTAATTCAGGTATATTAACAGAAAAGCAGTATTCAGATAATTCAGGATATTCTTCAGGATCCTCGTCTTCAACAGCATTCACTTTCTTGCTATCATTTCTGCCATATGGCTTGGAGCGATATGGTTTATACGAGGATTCTGATTTCCTGTTGGTTGGTTCGTAGGTTAAGGTAGAATTCATCCTCTCTTGCATCTTTTTGTCATCTTCCAAGCGGATATATCTCAAAGCCCTGTTACGAGCTTCGTCGAGATTCATGCAGGGATTCGTTACAAGATCCTGATAAAACTGAGAATCCTTTTGTAACCCTATCTTAAAAGCCTGCACAGCTGTTGCAACATCAAGATGTGGGATATCCAAGGATTCCTGACTAAACTTGTTCACATAATCCCTCAAGGATTCCTAAGGTCCTTGAGTTATCCTGTAAAGATCACTGGTTAGTTTCTCAAAGCTCCGACTGCAAGAAAACTGACTATTAAATAAATTAACCAAATCAGCAAACGAAATAATTGAGTGAGGAGGAACATTTAACAGCCATTTTAAGGCTGATCCTGTCAAGGTAGAACCGAAACCCTTGCACAAGCATGCTTCCTTGAGCTCCGGAGGAATAGGGTTAATCTCCATTCTTTCTCTATATTGGGCAACATGCTCTTCAGGATCCGTAGTCCCATCATACAATTTCATGTTGGGGGTCTGAAATCTTTTTGGGATTTCAGCATCACAGATAGGATATGCAAAGCGGGATATCCTGTGCCTGTCTTGGGATACTTCTGGAATTGGCTGGACCACTCCAGGCACACTGGATATCATGTCCTTCAATTTCTGAAGTTCCCTAGTAAACTTTGACGTCATACCTGCATCCTGCAAAGACCCATTATTGTTAGTAGCAAGAGTATTATTATTTGACAAGTTACCGGTCTGAGGATTTTTGCCATATCATGAAGCATATCCTGAGCTTCTCACAGTTGACATCCTGACCGAGGAGGGTATCTCAGGAATATGATTCTGAGAATGGCTTGGCACGATATTCCCCCGGTTATCTTCAGTGTAAACTGCAGAACTGAAGTACAAAGCTCTAGGCTGCAAAGGAGTGATAGTTTCTTCAGCAGGTCTACTTGGGCCGGATTTCAAGAGTTGTATCTCTCTCATCAGCATCCGATTAGTTTCCTGCTGCTGCCTCATCTGTTCCTGTACACTACCAAACAAATTCAGAATTTCATCATTAGAAGCCAAAACAGGACCAGATCCCTGAGTAGTGGGAGCGGGGATAACATCCCGAGCCGCATGACTTTTAGTTCCATGTGAAGAAGTTTGCATTCGTGGAGGAGAAGGTGGAAGCACCGAACCAATTGTTGCAGAGGTTGTAGCAGACATGGTGGAAGAGCTCATGTTTGATCTCGAGGCCATTGAAAACAATGTAGCAAAAAGTTTTGACAATAGAAAGCCGAGTAATGATTTTACTAAAGTTTTTAGCAAAAATAGCACCACTTGCCCCACGGTGGGCGCCAAATTGTTTTGGTCAAAAATTATCGAAGCAATTAAGTGATCAAATTAGTTAAGTGAGGTAGTGTGCTAGAATTATGTGTGAAAAATATGTTAACCAATTTTATTGTAAAAACAGTTTCAGGATACAGCTCAGGATATAAAGCTGTATCTATGATCAAACAATAAGCAAAAAAGTAAAGGTTGACACGTGATATACGAGGAAAGCCCTTGATCAATCTAGATCGCCGGCACAAAACCTCGGGAGCTGATAATCGCAGCTGCCTTGTTCTTCTATTACTTCAAATATCAGGATACAGTATAGGATGTGATGCGGATCAACTAGGTGTTACAATGTAATTCGAATACAAGTGTTTGTGTATAGTGTTTGCTGTGAGCTAGAGAGCAAAAGTGTTTGAAAGTGTGTGTGAAAGTTACGTGCCTTAATCTGATCCGCCCCCATCTATTTATAGTAAAAGAAATGCAACAAACTATCCTAATAAACCGGGATCCGGCTAATATTCCCCACTCGAACGTTGTAGACCTGGTCTTTCGGGTTCAACGTCTCTCACATAACAAATACGCCCGAGTCTTGAGGAGAAGAAGTCCATCTGACCGTTAGTAACACACAGCCTCTAACCTGCACGTGGTTAATTTAGTTAACACCAGGATATCGCCCAGGATGTTAGCAATATCCCAATCCAGTATCCTGATCACAAGTAAACAATCAAAAGTAGGATATCAGTCAGGATGTATATACTCAGAAAATGACCCATAACACTGATATTTTTAGTAATAAGAAGAACAAGGCAGCTGCGATTATCAACTCCTGAGGTTTTGTGCCGACGATCTAGATTGATCAAGGGCTTTCCTCGTACATCCCGCGTCACCCTTTACATTTTTGCTTATTGTTTAATTATAGATACAACTCGTTATCCTGAGCCGTATCCTGAAAACTGTTTTTGCAAACAACTAAATCAGCATATTTTCGATACACATTCTTAGCACACTACCTCACTTAACTAATTTGATCACTTAATTGCTTCAGTAATTTTTGACCAAAACAATTTGGCGCCCACCATGGGGCAAGTGGTGCTATTTCTACTAAAAGCTTTTGCAAAATCATTACTTGGTTTTCTATTTTCAAAACTTTTAGCTACACTATTTTCAATGGCCTCAAGATCAAACATGAGCTCTTCTACCGTGTCTGCTACAACATCTGCAACGATTGGTTCGGTGCTTCCACCACCTCCTCCAAGGACGCAAGCTTCTTCACAGCCTCAGGATATTATCCCCACTCGGAATATTCAGGGATCTGCTCTTGTTTTGGCCTCTAATGATGAAATTCTAACTTTATTTGGCAGTGTATAGGAACACATGAGGCAATAACAAGAGACCAACCAAATGCAGATGAGAGAGATACAACTCTTGAAATCCAGCTCAAGCAGGCCCGCTAAGGATACTGTCACTCCCTTGCAGCCCAGAGCTTTGAACTTCAGTTCTGCAGTGTATACTGAGGATAACAGGGGGAATATTGTGCCTACCCATTCTCAGAATCATACTCCTGAGATACCCTCTTTGGTTAGGGTGTCAACTGTGAGAAGCTCAGGATATGCTTCAGGATATGGCCAGAATCCTCAGACTGGTAACGTATCTAATAATAATAATACTCTTGCTACTAATGGTATTGGATCTTTGTAGGATGCAGGTATGACATCAGCACTTTACAGGGAGCTTTAGAAGTTAAAGGACATGATATCTAGTGTACCTGGAGTAATCCAGCCGATCTCAGAAGTATCCCAGGATAGCCACAAGATATCTCGGTTTGCATATCCTATATGTGATGCTGAAATCTCAAAGAGATTTCAAACCCCCAACATGAAGCTCTATGACGGGACCACGGATCCTGAAGAGCATATTGCTCTGTATAGGGAAAGGATGGAAATTAACCCTATCCCTCCGGATCTCAAGGAAGCTTGCCTCTGCAAGGGTTTTGGTTCTACCTTAACAGGGTCAGCCTTAAAATGGCTCTTAAACGTTCCTCCTCGTTCGATTACATCATTTGCTCACTTAGTCAATTTATTTAATAGTCAATTTTCCTGCAGTCGAAGTTTGGAAAAACTAACCAGTGATCTCTACAGGATAACTCAAGGACCTCAGGAATCCCTAAGGGATTATGTGAACAAATTTAGCAGGGAATCCTTAAATATCCCGCATCTTGATGTTGCAACAGCTGTGCAGGCTTTCAAGATGGGACTGTGATGACTGTCGTTAGTGTCATGCAAAAACCTAATTAACCTAGGTAGCTAAGGTAAGCAGGGTATCAATCCAGGGGAGTATGTGGTCAGTTAAGTTTTCTATTTAATTAACTAAAAAAACTAAAATAAACTGAAAGTAAAAACTGAGCGGTGTAAATAATTATAGAAAAAAAACTAAACTAAACGGCTGGAACAATAATAAAACAAAGCAACTCCCTCCAGATTTCAGGTTCTAGATTTGACACGTTCCGAATTAATTAATTTAACAGAACCACATAGACATAGTTCTGTTAACGTTTATTTACCAGTTGTGATAATTAAGAACCATTTACCCAGACTGACCTAACAGCGTGGGGTTATCTCAAAATTACCAACTACACGTTACCAATCCACCTACCCCTCTAATATAAGCCAATTACTAGAACTCTCGGCCATTGAAAGATAAAGTAAGTGAATATAACATAACGCAAGTCTGTTACAACCGGTTCATAAATTAGTTAACCTAGCAATTAATTATATCAAGTCTACCCTCTTTATGTCACACCCAACCCGCTCAAAGTTTTGTCATCAACCGAACACGTTGTAAAGAAGGAACTCAAAATATAAATAAATCACATGTCAACCGAATCAATCAAGTTAAATATCTGTCACATAAATAACATGGATTGAAAGTATAATAAACTCAAACATGAAAAACCTATAAAACCGTCCATCGGGAGGAAGCCGCGAAGAGCCTAGCCACCCATAGTTGTCTGTGTCATGGCCTTCTCTGCGTGTGAATGATATCCCTCTATGATCGAACGAATCAAAATTAAAACCCCCAATCTTTTTCTCTCACTGCCTGTCACACCCCCAAAATCCACATGCGGAGTACCACCGCTTGGGGGCGTGACTGACCAGGATCCAGCCACCAATTATACTGAGCATTAGCTAATCGTAAGAATGATCACCAACCATAATAGTTGGTAAACATCATAGTTTAAAGTTCAAAAGTTCAAGTTCAAATAACAGTTTAAGTAAGTAGCGGAAGCATAGGCAAAATAATTTAAACAAGGTTCGTAGTTCAGGTTATTTAGGACCCAACACATGGGTTAGACGACCACTACACATTCCCAAGCTGCAAGCTCCTGAGTCACTGGGTACCTGCAAAGCATGCAGTAGGGTATCAACAAAAATTGTTGGCGAGTCCACGAGTTGTCCAGTTTTAATTACCAAAAACTTGTTTCACCAGTTAATTTATCCGTTTATACATGCGATGGGGAGCTACCCCACAAGTAAGCGACTAAACTGTTTTTACAATACCGAATACTATTCATCCGTACGTTTCCGTAGAGTGCCCCGTTTGTCAATGTTCTATCATCATTGACGGTTGCCAGAGTACATTAGTTCACGCCCGATCCCATACGCGGGCACGGTGTGAGGTTGGTGAGACCTAAATAGCGCTATCAACTAATAACCCGTTCGCCTGACCCCGGCGACTAATCGGTATTAAGAAGTGAGGACTTGAGTGATAGAGTTTTGTTTAGTGTTGCTTGTTGCATCCAGTATAAACAGTAATTAACTAAAAGTTCCGTTTAAGGGGAGAGAAGTAGGTTTGTATCCCTTACGAGGGGATAGCGTTGCTTAAGTTTTCGTTTCCCAACCACCGGGAACGCATGCTTTATTAGTTGTGAACTCACCTTGGGTTGCTCGGTAGATTATTTACTTGGTCAATCACGTTGGTCACCACGTCCTAGCATGGTCACCAATACAGGTCAAGTTGGGGTACAAGTATTCACGTATAATCTACACATAACTAACACATAGCATACACAACACATGATCATCCAGCAAGTTATCGGGCCTATTCTGATACGTAGCAGTTAAACAGTGAACATCAACAACTATCATACAAATCATAAGTGTTATTGGGCCTATCAGATCACACTAACAGTTAACAGCATCACAGAATCCAAATAGAACGGTATGCACAGCCCACATGTCCTTGGCCCAATAACGGAGACAAGCAGCCCACTTGAGGCAAGGTGGTCTCGACTCGAGAACGTGCGGTCTCGAGTCGCAACCACGAGATTTCGAGTAATGCCGGTACGAGTCGCAATCTTGGAGGTTGCGAGTCCAATCTCGAGTCGCAACCGAGCGGTTTCGAGTTGTCATGGTTTGGTTTCGAGTCGCAACCGGAGGTTTCGAGTTGTCATGGTTTAGTCTCGAGTCGCAACCAGGCTAGTTTCGAGTTGTCATGGTTTGGTTTCGAGTCGCAACCGGAGGTTTCGACTCGCAACCACAGTTACGTGCACCAGAATCCTTCTAGAACCTGTCCAATGTACTAGCCAATAGAATTTCATATTTGTGATAATGTGTATTAACCAATAACATTCCACCAACATGTTTTCTTGTCCGGTTATCAACCAAAATGGATCAAATAACATGATTTTCAAATATTTTTGTGATATTCATATTGTTCTTCATATTATTCATCATATTATCAAGCAATCACATTCACTAAGATTCAACATTCATTTTCAGTTATGCATGTCATTCGATATCAAAACCATCTAACCAAACATCTAACATCAATCGGATAATACAACCAAGCAATTATGAGCAAAATAGCTAAGATAGAAGGATCATCCTAACACTTCACATAATCCGAATGGTCCTAATCCTCTTTTTACCCAACCGTTCACATACAAAACATGAAGGAGCATGGTTAATCAAGCAAAACATGTTACTCATATCATCAAACAAGCATCTTTGCATAACCATCATACACAACAACAATCTTTAAACATTCAACCAAAAGAGATACTAACCGGCTAGACTTAAGGTGTGAGACTATGATGAACAAGCTTCAAATTGAGAATGATGAGCTAGAACCGAGAGTCCTTGGTTGAATCCGAGAGAAGGAGATGGGAGAAGGTTTGTGATGATGTTGATAGGGTTTTAGGGTTTTAGTGAGAGAGAAAGAGTGAGTGAGGGAGAGTGTTTGCAAAAATGGTAAAGGTTGGTCACCCTCAAGGGTTTTATACCCGTATCGAGTGGGTTGAGGGCTCCCGAATGGGCTTTTCGGTTGCATGGCCCAACCGGCCCGCTTGTTACTGTTCACTCGAGACCAGGAGTGGTCTCGAGTCGGATCCTTGGGGTCTCGGCTCACTTGTAATACACACACATATATATAACGTATATACATACAGCACATAATAACAGAAAATCCATAGTTTCTCATTTAATAATATACGTACATGAAATGTTTAAATCAAGAAGGTTGCTCGGGAAACCCGAAGTGTCACATTATCCCCAAGTTTTAAGAACTTTCGTCCCGAAAGTTAAGGCAGCCACTGACAAGCTAGTGTAAATGAGAACGTTTCAACGGGATGTCACATCATCCCCCCGTTAGTTTGGAATTTCGTCCCGAAATTCAGTTGTAGCTTCAGTGCTGGGGGTTTCATTTGGGAACAACTGGGGATACTTGCGCTTCATCTGGTCTTCCCGCTCCCAGGTAAATTCTGGGCCACGGCGTGAGTTCCAACGAACTCGCACGAGAGGTATCTGGCTACGTTTGAGGGTTTTGATCTCACGATCCGTGATCTCAACCGGTTCTTCAGTAAAGTGTAGCCGCTCGTCAATAGTGAGTTCCTTGAAAGGAATGATGAGTGTTTCATCTGATAGACACTTCTTCAGATTAGACACGTGGAAGACGTTGTGCACAGCACTCAGTTCTTCAGGCAGATTCAATCTGTAAGCGGCCGTACCGATCTTTTCGGTAACTTCAAAGGGTCCGACATATCTTGGATTAAGCTTGCCCCGTTTTCCAAAACGAACCACACCCTTCCAGGGTGAGACCTTAAGTAGAGCCCGTTCACCAACCTGGAACTCTAGCGGTTTCCTATCCTTATCAGCGTAGTGCTTTTGACGGTCACGAGCTGCCGCCATGCGTTGCCTAATCTGGGCAATCTTTTCTGTGGCGTCAACTACATGTTCCGGGCCTGTGATCTGACCGTCACCAACCTCCGCCCAGCAGAGAGGCGATCGACATTTACGACCATACAATGCCTCAAAGGGTGCCGCCTGAATGCTGGTGTGGTAGCTGTTGTTGTAGGAGAATTCCACTAACGGTAGGTGCTTCTCCCAATTTTTGCCAAAATCAATCACACATGCCCTAAGCATGTCTTCGAGGGTTTGGATGGTGCGTTCAGACTGCCCATCCGTTTGCGGATGATAAGCGGTGCCCATGTCTAAACGCGAGCCAAAAGATTTGTGCATAGCTTGCCACAATTCAGAAGTAAAACGTGCATCTCGATCAGAAATAATAGAGGTAGGCACTCCGTGCTTCAAAACCACTTCTTTTAAGTATACCTCTGCTAGGGTAGAGAACTTGTCTGTTTCTTTGATAGCCAAAAAGTGTGCAGACTTAGTTAAGCGATCCACTATCACCCAAATGGTATCATTTCCGCGCTGAGACCTAGGCAGGCCAGTAACAAAATCCATGGAAATCTGCTCCCATTTCCATTGCGGGATCTCTGGCTGTTGGAGTAGGCCTGATGGTTTCTGATACTCAGCCTTGACTCTTGCACAAGTTAAACATTTTCTGACATAGGTTGCTATGTGGGCTTTCATGCCAGGCCACCAATAGGTAGCCCTCAAGTCGTGGTACATCTTATCTGAACCCGGATGCACCGAGTAACGGGACTTATGGGCTTCATCCATCACAAGGTCACATAAATTTCCATAAAGCGGAACCCATATGCGTCCGGCTACGTAGTAAGCACCGTCTTCTTTTTGTTCCAATCGTTGTCTTGATCCTCGTAGGGACTCAGCCCTGATGTTCTCGGCTCTCAATGCTTCAACCTGAGCATTTCGAATTTGATTAGGGAGGTTCGAGTGGATAGTGAGCTGTAAGGCACGAACACGCTTGGGTTTGGTCTCCTTTCTACTGAGGGCATCGGCTACCACATTAGCCTTGCCTGGATGATATTTAATTGCACACTCGTAGTCATTTAGGAGTTCGACCCATCGGCGTTGCCGCATATTCAACTCCTTTTGTTCCATTATGTGCTGGAGACTCTTGTGATCAGTGTAAATCGTGCACTTGGTGCCGTACAAGTAGTGTCTCCAAAGCTTGAGCGCGAAGACCACAGCTCCAAATTCTAAGTCATGCGTCGTGTAGTTCCGTTCGTGGATCTTGAGTTGTCGCGAAGCGTAAGCAATAACCATCTCGCGTTGCATTAACACGCATCCAAGCCCTTGAATAGAAGCATCGCAGTAAACAACAAAGTCGTCGGTACCTTCAGGTAAGGAAAGAATAGGAGCACTACAAAGATTTTTCTTTAGTTCCTAGAAGGCAGATTCCTGAGCATCGCTCCATTTGTAAGCAACACCCTTCTGAGTGAGGGTCGTAAGTGGTTGAGCGATCTTAGAGAATCCCTTGATAAATCTTCGATAGTATCCTGCCAATCCCAAGAATTGGCGAACTTCGGTCGGAGTCTTAGGTACAGGCCAATTCTTAATGGACTCAATCTTAGCGGGGTCAACATGAATCCCTTCCTGATTGACGATGTGCCCAAGGAAATGGACTTCTCTAAGCCAGAAATCACATTTCGAGAATTTGGCGTACAGTTGCTCATTGCGAAGGAGTTCGAGAATAAGACGCAGGTGTCGTTCATGCTCCTCTTGGCTCTTCGAGTAGATTAAAATGTCGTCAATAAACACAATTACGAACTTGTCGAGGTAGGGTTTGCATACTCGGTTCATGAGATCCATGAAGATCGCAGGTGCGTTGGTCATTCCGAAAGGCATAACAAGGAATTCGTAGTGACCATAGCGGGTTCTGAAAGCAGTCTTAGAGATGTCCTCATCGCGGACTCTCAGCTGGTGATAACCCGATCGCAGATCGATCTTGGAATAATAGCTCGACCCTTGCAGCTGGTCGAACAGGTCATCGATACGGGGAAGTGGATAACGATTCTTGATGGTAACCTTGTTAAGTTCGCGGTAGTCAATGCACATTCGGTATGAGCCATCTTTCTTTTTGACGAAGAGCACTGGGGCTCCCCAGGGTGATGAACTAGGACGGATAAAACCTTTGTCCAAAAGTTCTTGTAGTTGAGTAGAAAGCTCCTTGAGCTCCGCGGGGGCTAATCGATAAGGTGCACGAGCTATAGGCGCTGCTCCGGGAGCTAGCTCGATTTGAAATTCGACCTGACGGTGAGGAGGGAGTCCAGGTAGTTCTTCCGGGAATACCTCGGGATAGTCACGTACAACTGGAAAATCTTCAATCCTGTTTTCCATTTTCTGTGTGTCGGCAACGAGTGCTAAGATAGCGGTGTGCCCTTTTCGTAGACACTTCTGGGCCTTCAAGAATGAAATGATGCCTGTGACTTCTCCGCTCTTGTCTCCTTGAACTATAAGGGGTTTGCCAGGGGGACGGGGAATACGAATAGCTTTCTCTTGGCAGAGGATTTCAGCTCGATGTTTGGATAACCAATCCATACCAATGATGACGTCGAAGCTTCCAAGAATGATGGGGAAGAGATCGATACAGAAGGTCTGACCAGACAACTCTAATTTGCAGTCACGAATTATGTGTGAGGCCTCGAGGTTTCTACCATTAGCTATTTCAACGGTGTGCTTAGAGCTTAGCGGCGTAAGAGCGAGCTTAAGTTTTTTTCTAATACGTAGGGATACATAACTAGCATCTGCTCCGGAATCAAATAGTATGGAAACATAACGATCATTAAGTAGGAACTTACCCGCCACAACGTTGGGGTCATTCCTTGCTTCCCCAGCTCCAATCACAAAAGCTTTTCCTCTAGCACCATTTCCAGCATTGTTGTTATTGTTCCCAGCACCCTGATTGTTGTTGTTTTGATTCAGTTCAGGGCAATCCTTTCGCATGTGCCCCGTTGCTCCACACTTAAAGCATCCACGGTTGTTTCCTTGTTGCTGCTGTTGCTGTGGTTGTTGCTGATTCTGCCTAGCGGGGAACTGGCTTCGGCAGTCTTTGGCTTCATGCCCCATCTTGTTGCATCGCTGACATTGACCTTTTCCACATGGCCCACTGTGATGTCGGTTACATTTGTTACACTTAGGGTGGTTTCCTCGATAGCCACCCTGTTGCTGAGGGCCCTTGTTGCTTTCAGTCTTCCTTTGTTGAACTGGGGCCTGAGTGGGGTTAGCATCCTTTCCCTGACTTCCATCCCACTTTCGTTTGTTATCGCTAGAAGTGCCAGTAGTAGCACTGATCCTCTTGGGCAGCTTGCCCTCTTCCACAGCTTGATTGGTGAGTTTGTGAGCAAGGCGAACCACGGGCTGTATAGTATTGAGGTTGGCTGAGGTCACATGACTTCTGATTTCTGGAACCAAGCCTTTGATGTACAATTCGATCCTTCGATACATAGGTCGGGACATGTTTGGGCAGAGTGCAGCATAGTCGTTGGACTGCTTGGTGTAGGTCTCAATCTCTGATCCAACCATCTTGAGCGCATAGTACTCGTTCTCGAGTTTGTGGATGTCATCCCGGTGACAGTACTCCTCTTTGATCATGTTTTTGAAATCTTCCCATGCGGTTGCATTAGCAGTTTCCAGACCAAGCATCTGAATCTGTGCTTTCCACCACGAAAGTGCGTTTCCTTCAAGCGTACCAGTTGCGTACTTAACCCAGTTAGCAGGGGGACACTCGCAGACAGCGAAGACAGCTTCGGCCTTTTCAATCCAGTGCAGAAGGCCTATGGCACCCTCAGTGCCGTTGAAAGGGAGAGGCTTGCCATCCATGAAGGTTTTGAAAGTACAAACATGTGGCTGCGCAGGCGCAGGCTGACCTGTTGTGAGAAGCGAAGCGAATAGGTTTAGAGGCGAAAAGACGATGTGGGGGTAGGATCTAAACATCCTAAAGTAACGAGTTTACCTCCAGGGTGAGCTGCGAAAGCTGCAGCCACCGTGTTGAGCAAGTTAGCGAATTGAGCCTGAGTCATGTTAACACTTCCTCTTCCGCGTCCACTCATTGTCTTCATAGCCAGAAAACACAGTATGAGTGTGATGTCGTAATGTAGCGAGAATGAGGTAGAAGAGAAATGTGTATCTATCTAATCAGGCACACTAGTATTTATAGTAGGGCAGTCAACCTAAGATAAACAAGCAAGTAAACACAAATCCGAGCTATAAGGCCTAACAAGCTGAGTCTTGCCCTTGGAGTGTAGTGTCGTCACGAGTCACGGGTTATAGTCTGGTTTTTCTCAAAAAGACTTTCCTTTTTAAAAACCAAGTTCACTATAACCAATGGCTCTGATACCAATCTGTCACACCCCCAAAATCCACATGCGGAGTACCACCGCTTGGGGGCGTGACTGACCAGGATCCAGCCACCAATTATACTGAGCATTAGCTAATCGTAAGAATGATCACCAACCATAATAGTTGGTAAACATCATAGTTTAAAGTTCAAAAGTTCAAGTTCAAATAACAGTTTAAGTAAGTAGCGGAAGCATAGGCAAAATAATTTAAACAAGGTTCGTAGTTCAGGTTATTTAGGACCCAACACATGGGTTAGACGACCACTACACATTCCCAAGCTGCAAGCTCCTGAGTCACTGGGTACCTGCAAAGCATGCAGTAGGGTATCAACAAAAATTGTTGACGAGTCCACGAGTTGTCCAGTTTTAATTACCAAAAACTTGTTTCACCAGTTAATTTATCCGTTTATACATGCGATGGGGAGCTACCCCACAAGTAAGCGACTAAACTGTTTTTACAATACCGAATACTATTCATCCGTACGTTTCCGTAGAGTGCCCCGTTTGTCAATGTTCTATCATCATTGACGGTTGCCAGAGTACATTAGTTCACGCCCGATCCCATACGCGGGCACGGTGTGAGGTTGGTGAGACCTAAATAGCGCTATCAACTAATAACCCGTTCGCCTGACCCCGGCGACTAATCGGTATTAAGAAGTGAGGACTTGAGTGATAGAGTTTTGTTTAGTGTTGCTTGTTGCATCCAGTATAAACAGTAATTAACTAAAAGTTCCGTTTAAGGGGAGAGAAGTAGGTTTGTATCCCTTACGAGGGGATAGCGTTGCTTAAGTTTTCGTTTCCCAACCACCGGGAACGCATGCTTTATTAGTTGTGAACTCACCTTGGGTTGCTCGGTAGATTATTTACTTGGTCAATCACGTTGGTCACCACGTCCTAGCATGGTCACCAATACAGGTCAAGTTGGGGTACAAGTATTCACGTATAATCTACACATAACTAACACATAGCATACACAACACATGATCATCCAGCAAGTTATCGGGCCTATTCTGATACGTAGCAGTTAAACAGTGAACATCAACAACTATCATACAAATCATAAGTGTTATTGGGCCTATCAGATCACACTAACAGTTAACAGCATCACAGAATCCAAATAGAACGGTATGCACAGCCCACATGTCCTTGGCCCAATAACGGAGACAAGCAGCCCACTTGAGGCAAGGTGGTCTCGACTCGAGAACGTGCGGTCTCGAGTCGCAACCACGAGATTTCGAGTAATGCCGGTACGAGTCGCAATCTTGGAGGTTGCGAGTCCAATCTCGAGTCGCAACCGAGCGGTTTCGAGTTGTCATGGTTTGGTTTCGAGTCGCAACCGGAGGTTTCGAGTTGTCATGGTTTAGTCTCGAGTCGCAACCAGGCTAGTTTCGAGTTGTCATGGTTTGGTTTCGAGTCGCAACCGGAGGTTTCGACTCGCAACCACAGTTACGTGCACCAGAATCCTTCTAGAACCTGTCCAATGTACTAGCCAATAGAATTTCATATTTGTGATAATGTGTATTAACCAATAACATTCCACCAACATGTTTTCTTGTCCGGTTATCAACCAAAATGGATCAAATAACATGATTTTCAAATATTTTTGTGATATTCATATTGTTCTTCATATTATTCATCATATTATCAAGCAATCACATTCACTAAGATTCAACATTCATTTTCAGTTATGCATGTCATTCGATATCAAAACCATCTAACCAAACATCTAACATCAATCGGATAATACAACCAAGCAATTATGAGCAAAATAGCTAAGATAGAAGGATCATCCTAACACTTCACATAATCCGAATGGTCCTAATCCTCTTTTTACCCAACCGTTCACATACAAAACATGAAGGAGCATGGTTAATCAAGCAAAACATGTTACTCATATCATCAAACAAGCATCTTTGCATAACCATCATACACAACAACAATCTTTAAACATTCAACCAAAAGAGATACTAACCGGCTAGACTTAAGGTGTGAGACTATGATGAACAAGCTTCAAATTGAGAATGATGAGCTAGAACCGAGAGTCCTTGGTTGAATCCGAGAGAAGGAGATGGGAGAAGGTTTGTGATGATGTTGATAGGGTTTTAGGGTTTTAGTGAGAGAGAAAGAGTGAGTGAGGGAGAGTGTTTGCAAAAATGGTAAAGGTTGGTCACCCTCAAGGGTTTTATACCCGTCTCGAGTGGGTTGAGGGCCCCCGAATGGGCTTTTCGGTTGCATGGCCCAACCGGCCCGCTTGTTACTGTTCACTCGAGACCAGGAGTGGTCTCGAGTCGGATCCTTGGGGTCTCGGCTCACTTGTAATACACACACATATATATAACGTACATACATACAGCACATAATAACAGAAAATCCATAGTTTCTCATTTAATAATATACGTACATGAAATGTTTAAATCAAGAAGGTTGCTCGGGAAACCCGAAGTGTCACACTGCCATCCAAAGCCCTTCACACGTGCATCCGCTATTCGGCCCAAAAAGGGAGCCCACGTGCATGTGTGTGGGGTTTCAATTGATGATGATGATGATGTATGAGGTTATGTTACTATTCAAGTGTTCATGTGCGGCCCAATCAAATAATCCAAGTCTCCTCATGTGTTGGCCCAAGTGTTGTGTGCTGAATTAATGTTGCTGACTTTCGTCTGCCTCTACATTTTTATTTTTGACTCTTGAGCCCTCACGTGATATTGCCTCTTTAGAATTCAGCCGCCAAACTACGATCATCTATTTGTGATAATTCCTTTCAAAAAAAATCTATTTGTGATAATGATTATTAAACTAATAAACCAAAAATAATGCCCTTCAAATATCATCTCTCAATCATCATGTTGTTGACTGCACCCACATATGTCGTCAATGTCTAGCCTCCTTTTTTTAATGTTGTTGCCACCAATTGAAAGATGATGATGTTGATCTGACCCCTCACGTGAATATTGGTTGCTTATAAAAGTTGTTCCAAAAGTCCCTATGGTTGTTAGCATGTGCGTGTCCAAGACTTGGGGTTTTAAACCCTTTAAAACTCGTAACATAAAAGCCCACATGCTGCCTCTTGTAACCGTAAGTTACAATTCAACACTTCACCTAAGGATCAGATCTTCTGTTCACATTTGTTTCCAACACATACAAACCGCAACCTGCTGGAAGTCTCTTTGCTGACATTTCAACTTCCATTTAATTACCAATCAATCCCTAGACTTCATTTTTATGCATCCCTTGTATATTCAAACAACCTTTCTGAAGGGGTATGGTCCCAGATCTCGCGTCAGCATGACCGCAAGTGACCAACCCTTATAAAAAACCCCACCAGCAAGGAACTTACCTGTATCCGTGCGGGTACGCGTGGACACAGCGGTCCAATTTGTCCAGTGATGAGAAGACTTACCTCAAGTACGAAAACAGATGTTGCACATAGCGATGCGGCCTGGCACCGCATCCTATGAACATTTTCGTCATGACAAGGGATCTGGACCACAATAACAGTCACCAAGCGGCGATGCGGCATAGCACCGCATCCCGCATGCATCTTGGATAGGACAAATAACGCGGAAACGACATCAGTGACCGCAAGCAGCGATGCGGCCTGGCACCGCATCCTGCCTACAAGGCAAGTGGGTCTGACCCCACAGTGCAAGTGTCACTGGGAACAGTCGTCTACTTGCCCACCTGTGTACAACAGTCTGACACCACAGCAGGACGTGGCATCACCACCGTAACCGACAGGTCTGATACACTTGCAAATAGCTGTGCGATGTCAGACTAGCTACTCAACTACCCTCCTTCACTCCTCGGCTATAAATACCAACCCCAAACCAGGTTTGAGGTATCACTGCCACGATTCCATGTGTGAAAACTAGCCCCAGCGTGAAAACCGGGCGTCAAAAAAGGAGTCTCGGGACCGTAGCTGGACCGAGATTAACCAGTCGCCAAGTGACGTCCTCCTCACGGATGCGCATTTCCTGCGACCGGCCCAACCGATGAAGTCCAAGAAGAACCAAGATCCCGCACTATATTGCGAGTACCACAAGGACTCGGGCCACACCACAAACAGCTGCATCAGTCTCCGGCTGGAGATTGAGCGAGCCCTAAAGGAGGGGAAGCTGCAACACCTGTTGCAAGGTGCGCAGAAACCAACCAAGCGCATCACCCCACATAACGAGGGCACCTCCACGGGGAAGAGGACCATGTACGTGGCCTCTACCCATATGATCAATGGAGGAAGAGGAAGGCCGCGCAAGGCAGCAAGAAGACCGGACAATGACTGGAAAGACGAGCAAGTCGTCTTTCCAAAAGTCCGAGGCGGACCGCGCGACAGGCGCGCCGTGGTTATCACAAGCCACCTGGCTCACTACTGCACCGAGCGATTATTCATCGACCCGGGCAGTACATCCGATATTATATACGAACAATGCTTCAACCAATTCGATCAAGAAGATAAAGATCGGTTGCAGCCGGTGGATTACCCGTTGGCCGGGTTTGCTGGGGAAACTGTATTCCCCCTGGGCCAGATTACTTTTTCTGTGCGCCTCACCAACGGGAGGCACACAAGAACGGAGGAGGTAAACTTCATGGTTTTACCGCACACCTCCAAGTACGACGTACTTCTCGGGAGAGAGTCCCAGGGCGACTTCAACATGATCACATCCGTCCCTCACTCCGCCATCGGGTTCCCAACCGAGACGGGGGTCGCGATAATATACGTCCGGAGAGAAGTTATGTCTACGGACGACCTGCGTCCAGCCAAGGTAGCAAGGTCTACCCCCAACAATCAACCAGAAAAATAGGTGCTAAACGCAAGACACCCAGAACAAACAGTTACGTTGGGCCACGCCTTGTCACCTACCATCAAAGCGCACCTGAAGCAACTCCTCTTCAGGAACCAAGATATTTTCGCGTGGATACCCGCAGATATGACAGGGGTACCACGCGAAATTGCGCAACACTTCTTGAATACCATGCCAGGTATCAAGCCCGTGATCCAAGGCCAACGCCACCTTGGATCAGCAAAAAATCAGGCGATGCATGAGCAGGTCCAAGAGCTGCTCTCCGCAGGCATCCTGCGGGAAGTCAAGTACCAGACTTGGTTGTCAAACCCGGTCATGGTTGAAAAACCTTCTGGAGGCTGGCACATGTGCATCGATTATAAAGACCTTAACAAAGCCAGCCCCAAAGATTGTTACGCACTTCCGGAGATCGATGAAAAGGTCGATAACCTCGCACCATTTTGATGGAAGTGTTTCCTCGATTGTTACAAGGGCTACCACCAGGTACAGATGGCAATCGAAGATGAAGACAAAACGGCATTCCGCACTCCTACCGGGAATTACTGCTACACCAAAATGCCGTTCGGGCTGCGCA
The DNA here is from genome assembly GCA_030545235.1 of Helianthus tuberosus. Classification (NCBI taxonomy): domain Eukaryota; kingdom Viridiplantae; phylum Streptophyta; class Magnoliopsida; order Asterales; family Asteraceae; genus Helianthus; species Helianthus tuberosus. The sequence continues at coordinate 107,123,714 of CM060370.1, read as the reverse complement.
ACGCGGGCGCAACCTATCAAAAGTTGATGAACGACACCTTTCGCGGTCAAATCAGCAAAAGTGTCGAAATCTATATGGACGACCTGGTCGTCATGAGCATGGAGGAAGACACCATGCTCAACGATATCGAAAGAACATTCCAAACTCTGCGAAGCGTCAACATGAAGCTCAACCCAGGGAAATGCTCGTTTGGAATGGAAGAAGGCAAATTCCTTGGATTCATCGTAACCAAAGATGGATTCAAGGTGAACCCGGAAAAAGTTCAGGCGATCGAGCGCATGCCATCGCCTTCTACGATGAAGGAAATGCAACGACTAGCCGGCAGGCTAGCCGCACTGAATAGATTCTTAGCCAACCATGCAGCTAAGTCTTACCCTTTCATCAAGACCCTGCGGAGCTGTCTAAAAAAGGAACAATTCCAATGGACCGCAGAGGCCGAAAAAGCTTTCTGGGAGATGAAAGAGTGTTTGATCCAACTCCCAACTATAACCGCACCACGAAAAGATGAGCCACTTATTTTATACCTGTCGGCCGCAGACAATGCGGTAGGCGCGGTACTGATTGTGGAGTGGGAAGGAGTTCAAACACCCATCTACTACATCAGCAAAATGCTCAACGACCCAGCGACAAGGTACTCCATTATGGAGAAGTTGGTACTGGCACTGTAACACCCGAAAATTTTAAAACAAAATATAGCAACTCTCATTAAAGGTCCTATTTATTATTTTAATAAGTTTAATAGGAAACCCAAATTGAGAAACCCAAGTGATTCTGCAGAAACCCTAAGAATTTCAGAACAATCAGAATCAGGATTATGGCCCCTAAAACTCAGGGGGGTATTCCCCATTGACGATAATCATCACAGTTTGTTATACAATTCGAATTTTTAAGTTTCGTCGACTCAGCTAGGCTAGTTGGACACGTGGCAAGCCTATGCATAAAATAAGTGTTTACGCGGGCCGCGTAAGGAATGTCTTAAGGTTCACGCGGGCCGCGAGAGTATCATATTTCACCGATAAATAGAGGGCTTTGGCAATCGATTTCTGGCTCTGAAACGACGTAAGAATTCCAATTCTACGCCGATTTATAGTCGAATTACTACAATTAACACACACGAATCACTAATTGCTGCTACGATACAGGGTAATAAGTTGATCGCTGCTACGATTCAATGTCCGATCGATTGAAACTATCCGATAGATGTTTAAGTGCTGCTCAAATTGGGTTATACTTTGTCATTCGTCGTGATTTCGACGGGATGTTGAGTGCTGTCCGAAATCGGACTATACTCTGTCCTTAGTTGTGAATCAGCTGGATGTTTAAGTATCGCACTTTGTCATTTGTTGTGAGGGTTTGATCTCGTGAGTTATCGTAAAAGATGTATTAGTTAATTACCTAGTTCATGTACAAATTAGGTTAAGAGGGTAATCATTAGGCTAAACTCTGCCCATATAAATCTGCAAGATTATCAAGATAGCATCATTTTGAAACTATTCAGGTACGGGTAGATTCCTTTTCTTTTGATTTTGGTACGGATAGAATCCTTTCTTTCGATTTATGTTATTTTGGTATGGGTAGATTCCTTTTCTTTCGATTTTGGTACGGATAGAATCCTTTCTTTCGATTTATGTTATTTTGGTACGGGTAGATTCCTTTTCTTTCGATTTTGGTACGGATAGAATCCTTTCTTTCGATTTATGTTATTTTGGTACGGGTAGATTCCTTTTCTTTCGATTTTGGTACGGATAGAATCCTTTCTTTCGATTTATGTTATTTTGGTACGGGTAGATTCCTTTTCTTTCGATTTTGGTACGGATAGAATCCTTTCTTTCGATTTATGTTATTTTGGTACGGATAGAATCCTTTCTTTCGATCTATATTATTTTGGTACGGGTAGAATCCTTTTCTTTCGATTTATGTCAAGTATCTGATTTCTGATTTTCAAATTATGAAATAAGTATATATTATATTAGTACGGATAGATTCCTTTTCTTTCGATTTAGGTCAAGTATATCTGATTTCTGATTTTTAAAGTATAAAATAAGTATATATTATATTAGTACGGGTAGAATCCTTTCTTTCGATTTATGTCTTTTGAGTATAAGTATCTCAATTCTGATTTTAAATTCCGTATTAAGATTAGGTTATGAAATATGTTTTGGAAGTAACAAACGTTTTGAAAAGGTTCTATTTTACGTTGATTATTATACGAGTTCCATTTCATACTCTAGTGGTTCCTTAATTAACTAGTCAAGATTTTATCTTGTTTCGTTAAATAAACCACATTTTGGGGACGAAATTGTCAAGATAGGATTGATCTCCACACCTTGATGACTGGTTCCACTCTTTGATTTTTCAATCTCGCCAAAGTTTCGTATTTTCGATTAAATTAATGTTTATAAGTTAAGTATCTTAAGGTTTACAAGTTACAATTTAAGTATCTTAAGGTTTACAAGTTACAATTTAAGTATCTTAAGGTTTACAAGTTACAATTTAAGTATCTTATGGTTTACAAGTTACAAGTTAAGTATCTTAAGGTTTACAAGTTCCAAGTTAAGTATCTTAAGGTTTACAAGTTACAAGTTAAGTATCTTAAGGTTTACAAGTTACAAGATAAGTATTTTAAGGATTTCAAGTTACAAGTAAATAAATTACAAAGTTAATATTATATACAAGTATTAGGTTATTCAAGTCAATTTGTTATAATACCAGTAATTACTATATCTTTTAAAACTTCTCTCATCTTTGATTATCGATTCATTTGACAGTCCGTTGTATTCCGATTTTTGGATTTAGCTTTTATGTCATGCGATAGTATTTGTACTCATTATCGCATGTTCCAATATATTTTATAAGTTATGTGAATAAGACCATTTGTACTCTGATACCCTGAGTGTCGCTTCTCATGGAGTGTCCCACGGGCATGTTGTTGTGGCATCGACATCATGTGCTCCATCCGTGACGGAGAGATTAGTTCACGGCGTCTCTTAAGTACAAGTGTGGTACATATAAGGAGGCGTATGGATCGATCCTAGGATTTAAGTTAAGGAGGTGGATATCGGGTATGCCAACTCGCCATCTCGTATGTGATAATTATGCAGGAGTAGCTACCTGTGTATTGTCACGTTTTAAGTTTGGCTCATGGGTACATCCGTATGATATGATTATGAAATTTAGTTAATTGCTTCATGTTTAATTAAGCTTTTGTTTTCCTCTATCCGCACACTGGGCAAAACTTTCAAAATTTTGCTCAGACGTACGTTTTTGTGTGTTTTTCTTCTTTACGTCAGGTTATCAAGACAATCTGGGATGGGATCTGGAAGAGTGATCAAGTGTTTGGAAAAGACCGTAGAAATAAATGTATTAAATTAGACAGTCTATTTCCATTAAGTTGTAAAGCCTTGTAATACATTTAAGTATTAATGGAATTATGTTTTTGATCTGACTCCGTAAAAGTGACACGTCAGCCCTTCCGGGCTGGGGTGTTACAGCTATGGTATCAGAGCAAAGGCTCTTTCCTGTAGAAAACTTAAACTTAAGTTAAGACCTGTGAGGTAATGGGTAGACATTGAATTAGGATTTCGCTGTCCAATCAGTTGATACAATAATTGTTTTGTGACTTTCTAACCATCGGTCAGTAACTTTTCTTTTCAATTCATGATCGTCTCGAACACAAGTATTTCGTCATCTTCATTATTTTTACTATAGATTTATTTCAAGCATGACTATTGATCATAGTAGGCCGCGCTCAAGTATTATTATTAATATATATATATATTTCCTAGAAAACTACACTATATCATCCGATCTTACTTGGGTATATTTAGAAGTTTTATAGGTTTAGCTGGATATTATATACGGTTTATTAAGGATTGTTCCAAGATAGAGGTACCATTAACTAAGCTAACATGTAAAGCAGTTAAAGTTGAATGGGAACCTAAACAAGAAGAAGTTTTTAGGATCTTGAAATATCAATTAACCAATGCTCCAATCCTAGCATTACCAGAAGGAACTAAAGATTTTAAAGTATACTGTGATGCGTCCAAACTAAGATTAGGATATGTGTTAATACCACGCAAAAAGGTAATTGCATATGCTTCAAGGCAATTGAAAAAGCAGGATTTGGGTACCTAAGCAGGGAAAATTAAGAACTAAGATTCTAGAAGAAGCCCATAAGTCTAGGTATACCTTGCACCCTGGAAACAATAAAATGTACCAAGATTTAAGAAAGAATTTTTGGTGGGTAGATATGAAAAAGGATATAACTAAGATATGACAAAAGTCTAAAAGAAATATTGTAACCCAAATTTCGAGGAAGAAATTTTTTTTAAGAGGGGTAGATTTTTAACACCCGAAAATTTTAAAACAAAATATAGCAACTCTCATTAAAGGTCCTATTTATTATTTTAATAAGTTTAATAGGAAACCCAAATTGAGAAACCCAAGTGATTCTGCAGAAACCCTAAGAATTTCAGAACAATCAGAATCAGGATTAGGGCCCCTAAAACTCAGGGGGGGTATTCCCCATTGACGATAATCATCACAGTTTGTTATACAATTCGAATTTTTAAGTTTCGTCGACTCAGCTAGGCTAGTTGGACACGTGGCAAGCCTATGCATAAAATAGGTGTTTACGCGGGCCGCGTAAGGAATGTCTTAAGGTTCACGCGGGCCGCGAGAGTATCATATTTCACCTATAAATAGAGGGCTTTGGCAATCGATTTCTGGCTCTGAAACGACGTAAGAATTCCAATTCTACGCCGAGTTATAGTCGAATTACTACAATTAACACACACGAATCACTAATTGCTGCTACGATACAGGGTAATAAGTTGATCGCTGCTACGATTCAATGTCCGATCGATTGAAACTATCCGATAGATGTTTAAGTGCTGCTCAAATTGGGTTATACTTTGTCATTCGTCGTGATTTCGACGGGATGTTGAGTGCTGTCCGAAATCGGACTATACTCTGTCCTTAGTTGTGAATCCGCTGGATGTTTAAGTATCGCACTTTGTTATTTGTTGTGAGGGTTTGATCTCGTGAGTTATCGTAAAAGCTGTATTAGTTAATTACCTAGTTCATGTACAAATTAGGTTAAGAGGGTAATCATTAGGCTAAACTCTGCCCATATAAATCTGCAAGATTATCAAGATAGCATCATTTTGAAACTATTCAGGTACGGGTAGATTCCTTTTCTTTCGATTTTGGTACGGATAGAATCCTTTCTTTCGATTTATGTTATTTTGGTACGGGTAGATTCCTTTTCTTTCGATTTTGGTACGGATAGAATCCTTTCTTTCGATTTATGTTATTTTGGTACGGGTAGATTCCTTTTCTTTCGATTTTGGTACGGATAGAATCCTTTCTTTCGATTTATGTTATTTTGGTACGGGTAGATTCCTTTTCTTTCGATTTTGGTACGGATAGAATCCTTTCTTTCGATTTATGTTATTTTGGTACGGATAGAATCCTTTCTTTCGATCTATATTATTTTGGTACGGGTAGAATCCTTTTCTTTCGATTTATGTCAAGTATCTGATTTCTGATTTTCAAATTATGAAATAAGTATATATTATATTAGTACGGATAGATTCCTTTTCTTTCGATTTAGGTCAAGTATATCTGATTTCTGATTTTTAAAGTATAAAATAAGTATATATTATATTCGTACGGGTAGAATCCTTTCTTTCGATTTATGTCTTTTGAGTATAAGTATCTCAATTCTGATTTTAAATTCCGTATTAAGATTAGGTTATGAAATATGTTTTGGAAGTAACAAACGTTTTGAAAAGGTTCTATTTTACGTTGATTATTATACGAGTTCCATTTCATACTCTAGTGGTTCCTTAATTAACGAGTCAAGATTTTATCTTGTTTCGTTAAATAAACCACATTTTGGGGACGAAATTGTCAAGATAGGATTGATCTCCACACCTTGATGACTGGTTCCACTCTTTGATTTTTCAATCTCGCCAAAGTTTCGTATTTTCGATTAAATTAATGTTTATAAGTTAAGTATCTTAAGGTTTACAAGTTACAATTTAAGTATCTTAAGGTTTACAAGTTACAATTTAAGTATCTTAAGGTTTACAAGTTACAATTTAAGTATCTTAAGGTTTACAAGTTACAAGTTAAGTATCTTAAGGTTTACAAGTTCCAAGTTAAGTATCTTAAGGTTTACAAGTTACAAGTTAAGTATCTTAAGGTTTACAAGTTACAAGATAAGTATTTTAAGGATTTCAAGTTACAAGTAAATAAATTACAAAGTTAATATTATATACAAGTATTAGGTTATTCAAGTCAATTTGTTATAATACCAGTAATTACTATATCTTTTAAAACTTCTCTCATCTTTGATTATCGATTCATTTGACAGTCCGTTGTATTCCGATTTTTGGATTTAGCTTTTATGTCATGCGATAGTATTTGTACTCATTATCGCATGTTCCAATATATTTTATAAGTTATGTGAATAAGACCATTTGTACTCTGATACCCTGAGTGTCGCTTCTCGTGGAGTGTCCCACGGGCATGTTGTTGTGGCATCGACATCATGTGCTCCATCCGTGACGGAGAGATTAGTTCACGGCGTCTCTTAAGTACAAGTGTGGTACATATAAGGAGGCGTATGGATCGATCCTAGGATTTAAGTTAAGGAGGTGGATATCGGGTATGCCAACTCGCCATCTCGTATGTGATAATTATGCAGGAGTAGCTACCTGTGTATTATCACGTTTTAAGTTTGGCTCATGGGTACATCCGTATGATATGATTATGAAATTTAGTTAATTGCTTCATGTTTAATTAAGATTTTGTTTTCCTCTATCCGCACACTGGGCAAAACTTTCAAAATTTTGCTCAAACGTACGTTTTTGTGTGTTTTTCTTCTTTACGTCAGGTTATCAAGACAATCTGGGACGGGATCTGGAAGAGTGATCAAGTGTTTGGAAAAGACCGTAGAAATAAATGTATTAAATTAGACAGTCTATTTCCATTAAGTTGTAAAGCCTTGTAATACATTTAAGTATTAATGGAATTATGTTTTTGATCTGACTCCGTAAAAGTGACACGTCAGCCCTTCCGGGCTGGGGTGTTACAGGCACCAGTACACGCATCTAGACGTTTACGACGTTATTTTGCAAACCACGTCATCACAGTGTTAACCAACTACAGGATCGGCCCGATCCTATCCAAACCCGACATCTCTGGGAGGTTAGAAAAATGGGCAATTGAGCTGGGCGCACTCTCACTGAACTATAAGCCGCGCCCCGCAATCAAAGGCCAAGTCTTGGCTGATTTCGTCGCTGAAGTACCAGCAAACCGCATTCAAGAATGCGAAGAAGAGCAAAACCCTGCATCGCCATCGCCCTCCGCAGAAACTTGGGCACTATATACAGATGGTGCATCCAACGAAGATGGTGCAGGCGCAGGCCTGCGACTTGTCAGCCCCGATGGCCAAGAGCTAACCTACGCAATCCGCCTCGATTTCAAAAGCACGAATAACGAGGTGGAATATGAAGCTCTACTGGCAGGGCTGCGTCTAGCAGTCAAACTCGACGTCAAACATTTGGAAGCACACGTCGACTCACTACTGGTTGCAGGGCAGATACGTGGTGACTATGCCGCAAAGGGGGATATCATGATCCTCTAACTCGAACAAGCCTTGCAACTGATGTGACAACTCGAAATTTAGAACCTTTCGTTATATACTTAAACGTGTAACTAGTAACTTATGTGATAATGACAAACGAGCCTCTTATATGACTATGTGATTTTTATGTGTTGTGTTATGCCTATGTGTATGTATGCGAGTATGCCTGTGAACCGAAACGACAAGAACCCGACTCGAGACCTTGTGGTCTCGAGTGAACTAGTGTGACATATGGGCCGGATGAGCCATACACCTCACTTAACCCAACCGAGAGCCCATTAGGGTGCATTGCTTGGAGCGGATATATATACACTTGATAGATGGCCATGTTACCATTTTGAACAACATTCATACTCTCCCCTACACACATACTCTCCACCCTCACACTTAAACCCCAAACCACAACAATACTCTCCTTCATTCTCGGATCCAATCAACAACCGTAAGAAGCTCTCGGATCGTCTCTCACACACACCGGTTGGAAACCTCACTCGCACCTTTGAACCCACACTTGAACCGGTTAGTGAACTTATGATGTTTGTTGTTGTTTGATAATGGTATGAATGATAGAACTTAACTAGTGTAGTGTATGTTTGATGATATTTGTGAACCGGATGTGTATTGTGTTTTGAGTTGATAATGATGTATGATTTTCGGTTAATAATGATGATTTGATGCCATGTTTACTTGTTAAGATTGTTGTTGTTCATCTAGGATGCATATGCTTGATTTCTAGACAAAGTCATGATTAGAGTGGTTGCTAATGTTTCATGACAACTTAACATATGAATAAGTAGAAAAATGTTTGAATGTGATGCTAGGATGTTCTCGGATTGAATATGTTCAAGTGTTTGATTGTTGTTCATGAGTATATGTTGTGATTAAGGATAAAAACCCGGAAATAAGATGAACAAGTGTTGAATGAAGATATGAATGTCCGAATATGTGTTGAATGTGTTTTGAATATTTGATGAACATGAAGAACTTGTTGAATATCATAAGAACATGGTTGAATATGTGAAACCTGATTTGTTTGATCCATTTTTAGTAAATTGCTAGACAAGGAACATGTTTAAGGAATTTGGTTGGATAGTACAAACTGCATGAAATCAGAATGTCAATGGATAGTACACTGTTCCGAATCAGCTCCTGTCCACTCGTAACCATCAGTTGCGACTCGAAACCAAGCACAACGAGTCGAAATCAAGCACAACGAGTCGAAATCTCCCGGTTGCGACATCAGTTGCGAGTCGCAAACACCCGGTTGCGACTCGAAACCACACATGATCAAGCCCCAAACCTTGTGACTCGAAACCACGGTTGCGAGTCCGGTTGCGACTCGTAACCAAACCAGCACGAACCGAAATCATGGTTGCGACTCAGGTTGCGAGTCGCAAACGCCTAATTGCGACTCGAGACAATACGCAGATATAACTGTTTGGGCTTGAAATTCATTTTGGGCTTATTTGATTGGGCCGGACTCTTGGGCCCAATGTACAGACCTTGTATGTTACTGTTGAACGTGAACATTGTTGATCTGCTATGATTAAACGTGTAACCCATACGTGCACTACTTGAATGCGAACCTGATTGTATGATACAACTATGATAGGACGTGAGTAGCCTCAACGTTGCTTGTTTGACTTTTCTGTGTTTTCTACCGAGCAAACCAAGGTGAGTTCACACCCTCTACAAAGCATGGGATTCCCAGGGGTCGGGAATTGGGGTTAAGGAACTGGGTTCCTCGTCCTCCTTGGGTAGGACAGTAAAGGTTCAGGAATGTAATTCCTCGTCCTCACGGACAGATAACTCGTACTAGACCAAAACTCTATCACGAAGTCCCTCCTTTTTATATCGACTTAATCGCCGGGCCAATGGCGAGCGGGTCATTAGTTAGATAGCGCTATTTAGGTCTGACAAACCTCACACCGTGCCGCAGAGGACGGGCGTGAACTAATGGATCTGGGGCACGTCAATGATGATAGACATTGACAGTTTCAGGGCACTTAAACATGACTACAGTCAGCAGTCGATATGGTAACGAGTCTAGTAGATACATGGGGTAGCCCCCACGGCCGAAATGCCAGATAACTAACACGGGGTAGCCCCCACGGCAGGATTGCCAGAGTAACCGGGAATAAACAAGTCACGTTTTTAACTATGGGGTAACCCCCACGGCGGTATGCCAGCTAAAGGAAACTGTTTTCGAAACAACTTAAAACGAACACCCAACCGTGAACTCACTCAACTAGTTGTTGACTCGTTACTACATGCTTTGCAGGTCCTTAGGTTCTTAAGCTGGAGCATGCATGGAGGAGGATCGTTGTGGGACATGGACGACTGTGTGCCATGTTAAACTATGAAACAATTAAACTTATGTTTTGATTTAAGACTTATGCTTCCGCTTGCAACTTAACTATGTTTTGTGTGAACACCAATTGTATTGGTTGGATTTTTATAACTACTTATATGCTTGTTCAATATGATTGGTGGCTGGATCCTGGTCAGTCACGCCTCCAAGCGGTAGTACTCCGCAGGTGGATTTTGGGGGTGTGACAGATTGGTATCAGAGCCATTGGTTATAGAGAACTTGGTTTTAATAAAGGGAAAAACGTTTTTGTTAAAACCAGACTATAACCTGTACAGTGCTCAACGGTCCACAACGATGCTTCACTCCACATGCAAGGCTCGACATTCTAGGTAATATGATCTGTGTATATATTGCCTACTTGTTAGTGACATAGTACATTGCTTATGGTATGCTTGGTTAGTATAACTACTGTTGCTTGAACACGTGCGTGCTTACTCTATCCTATCATCGCACTTTCGCGAACCCCACTCACTCACGTTCTTCTTGGTATGAAGATCATGTCTGGACGCGTTAACATGACACAAGCCCAGTTGACGGCTCTGATCAACGAACGAGTTGCCGCAGCACTCGCAGCTGCACACGCAGGAGGTATATCCTGCAGTCCGAACTCATTCTAGGATCTTTAGGATCCTACTCTCGTGAACCAACCTTTGTGTTAAACTCTGCCTTTTCTTTCGCCTACGATAGGTCAGCACGTTCAGCCACCCGTGTGCACTTTTAAGACTTTCATGGACTGCCGACCAACTACTTTTAGCGGCACTGAAGGAGCAGTAGGTCTCCTACATTGGTTTGAGAAACTAGAATCTGTCTTCGAAATGTGTGAATGCCCTGAGGCGCGCAGGGTGAAGTATGCTACTGGTACTCTCGAGGGTTTAGCCCTCACGTGGTGGAACGCTCAAGTTCAGATGCTAGGGTTGGTTGCTGCCAACGCCACCCCTTGGGAAACTTTTAAGGAAATGATCAAAGAGGAATACTGCAGCCGAGATGAGATTCACAAACTCGAGGTGGAGTTCTTCAACCTCAAGATGACGGGGTCTGAAATTGAAGCTTATGTGAAAAGGTCGAACGAACTGGCAATTCTGTGCCCTACTATGGTGGATCCTCCCATCAAACGCATCGAACTGTTTCTTCAAGGTTTAGTGCCAGAAATCCAAAGTCATGTGACTTCAGCGAACCTCGCTACCTACCAGCAAACCGTTCAGTTGGCTCACCGTCTCACGGATCAGGCGGTGGAGCAGAACAAGTTACCAAAACGAATAGGTGCTGCAACTACTACTGGTACCTCTAGTGACAACAAACGGAAATGGGATGGGACTTCAAGTAAGGGTTCGACTTCTGTTCAGTCCCAGTCTCAGCAGAGAAAGACTGAGGACTACAAGAGCCCTAATCAGCAATCGTCTGGTGGTGGATACAAAGGAAATCATCCCAAATGCAATCGCTGCAGCCTGCACCACAGCGGACCATGCACCAGGGGCAACTGTCATAGGTGCAACAAGCCTGGTCATGCTGCAAAGGATTGCAGGAGCTTATACCCCGCCAACCAGAATCGTCATCAAGCTCAACAGAATCAACGCCAGCAGCAGCAGCAAGGTGATAACAAAGGGTGCTTTCAGTGTGGAGCTGAAGGCCACTTCAAGAGAGATTGTCCTCAACTGAACAGGAACCAGAACAACAACAACAATAACAACAATCAGGGGAATGGTAACAATGGGAACAACAACAACAATGGCGCCAGAGGGCGGGTGTTTGTGATTGGCCAAGGTGAAGCAAGGAATGACCCCAATGTTGTGGCGGGTAAGTTCCTTCTCGACGACTTTTATGTTTCAGTTTTATTTGATTCGGGTGCCGATACTAGCTACGTGTCACTAGAAGTTAGTCGAATGCTTAAGCGTATTCCAACACCTTTGAACAACAAGCACACCGTAGAGCTAGCAAATGGTAAGAGTTTAGAAGCCACACACGTAGTCAAGGGTTGTAAACTTATTCTCGCTGACCAGACCTTCTCTATCGATCTCATTCCTATTGTCTTGGGTAGTTTCGACGTTGTCATCGGGATGGATTGGTTATCCCAACACCGCGCAGAGATTCTTTGCAACGAGAAAGTTGTCCGTATTCCAGGTCCCGATGGTGAACCTCTCATGATTCATGGCGACAAGAGGAGTGCTGTTGAGAACGTCATTTCTCTCCTTAAGGCCCAAAAGTACTTGCGAAAGGGCCACACTGCTATTTTGGCTCTTATTACTGACACCACGGAGAAAGAGAAGAAGATAGAAGACTTCCCAGTTGTACGCGATTATCCAGAAGTATTTCCTGAGGAATTACCTGGTCTTCCGCCTCATCGCCAGGTCGAGTTTCAGATCGAACTAGCTCCTGGAGCTGCGCCTATAGCCCGTGCACCTTATCGTTTAGCCCCATCAGAGTTGAAAGAACTCTCCACGCAACTACAAGAACTCTTGGATAAGGGTTTTATTCGTCCAAGCTCATCGCCCTGGGGAGCTCCAGTATTATTTGTGAAGAAGAAGGACGGCACTTTCAGAATGTGCATCGACTACCGAGAACTCAACAAGGTGACGGTGAAGAATCGTTATCCTCTACCGCGTATCGACGACTTGTTCGACCAGCTGCAAGGATCGAGCTACTATTCGAAGATCGATTTGAGATCGGGTTATCACCAGCTGAGAGTCCGGGAAGAGGACGTCTCTAAAACAGCTTTCAGAACCCGATACGGGCACTATGAGTTTTTGGTCATGCCTTTTGGGATGACAAACGCACCTGCGGTTTTCATGGACTTGATGAACCGAGTGTGCAAGCCTTACCTGGACAAATTTGTTATAGTCTTCATCGACGACATCCTGATCTACTCTAAAAGTCGGGAAGAACATGAGCAGCATCTGCGACTCATTCTGGAACTCCTTCGAACAGAACAGCTTTATGCAAAGTTCTCGAAATGCGACTTCTGGCTTCGAGAAGTCCATTTCCTAGGCCACGTGGTGAACAAGGATGGGATCCACGTTGATCCATCCAAGGTAGACTCAATAAAGAACTGGCCTGCACCTCGTACACCAAAGGAAATCCGCCAATTCTTGGGTTTGGCGGGATACTACCGGAGATTCATAAAGGATTTTTCTAAGATTGCACAGCCTCTCACCTCACTAACGCAGAAGGGCGTTGTTTATCGCTGGGGAAACGCACAGGAGATGGCATTTCAGCACCTGAAGGATAGACTTTGTAGCGCACCTATTCTTTCCTTGCCGGAAGGCACAGACGACTTTGTGGTATACTGCGACGCATCAATTCAGGGTCTTGGTTGCGTGTTGATGCAACGGGATAAAGTTATAGCCTACGCCTCACGCCAACTTAAAGTTCATGAAAAGAACTACACTACGCACGACTTAGAGCTGGGAGCTGTTGTTTTTGCGCTTAAGTTGTGGCGGCATTACCTGTATGGTACCCAGTGCGCGATCTACACCGACCACAGGAGCCTCGAGCACATCTTCAAGCAGAAAGAATTGAATATGCGGCAGCGACGATGGGTCGAACTGCTGAATGATTACGAGTGCTCAATCAGGTATCACCCGGGCAAGGCCAATGTTGTGGCTGACGCCCTTAGTCGAAAGGACACTGCGCCTAAGCGCGTGCGAGCTCTACAACTCACCATCCATTCTAGCCTTCCTTCCCAGATACGAGCTGCTCAGATAGAAGCACTGAAACCAGAAAACGTCAGGGCCGAAGCCTTACGTGGATCGAGGCAACGCTTAGAACAAAAGGGAGACGGCGCTTACTACGTAACGGGACGCGTTTGGGTCCCACTCTATGGCAACCTACGAGAGCTCGTGCTGGATGAGGCACACAAGTCTCGCTACTCAGTACACCCCGGATCAGATAAGATGTATCATGATATCAAAACTACGTACTGGTGGCCTAGCATGAAGGCCCACATAGCAACTTACGTCAGCAAGTGTTTGACTTGTGCAAGAGTCAAGTCCGAATATCAGAAACCATCAGGCCTGCTCCAACAACCCGAGATACCTCAATGGAAATGGGAGCAAATTTCCATGGATTTTGTTACTGGACTACCTAGATCCCAGCGCGGGAACGATACTATTTGGGTGATCGTGGATCGACTCACGAAATCTGCACACTTCCTGGCTATCAAGGAGACGGATAAGTTCTCCACTCTTGCAGAAATATACCTCAAGGAAGTTGTTTCGAGGCACGGGGTGCCCACCTCTATCATCTCGGATCGAGATGCACGATTTACTTCTGAGCTGTGGCAAGCAATGCACAAATCCTTTGGCTCACGATTAGACATGAGCACAGCGTACCATCCTCAGACGGACGGGCAGTCCGAGCGCACTATTCAAACCTTAGAAGACATGCTTCGTGCATGTGTAATCGACTTTGGCAACCGCTGGGAAAAGCACCTGCCACTTGTGGAATTCTCGTACAATAACAGCTACCACACCAGCATTGGAGCTGCTCCGTTTGAGGCATTGTACGGACGTAAATGCCGGTCTCCTCTTTGCTGGGCAGAGGTGGGAGATAGTCAGATCACTGGTCCAGAATATGTGGTAGATACAACCGAGCAGATCGCTCAGATACGAAAACGCATGACGGCCGCTCGTGAACGTCAGAAAGTTTACGCCGACATGGGCAGGAAACCACTTGAGCTCCAGGTTGGGGAGCGGGTACTACTCAAAGTTTCACCCTGGAAGGGTGTGGTTCGTTTTGGTAAACGCGGTAAACTCAACCCACGATACGTTGGACCTTTCGAGGTCATTGAGAAAATAGGCAGGGTGGCCTACAGACTAAACTTACCAGCGGAACTCGGTGCAGTTCACAACGTTTTCCACGTGTCGAATCTGAAGAAGTGTCCATCAGATGAGACCCACGTAGTTCCTTTGAAGGAACTCACTATCGACGAGCAGTTACGATTCGTCGAGGAACCAGTCGAGATCACGGACCGGGATGTTAAGGTCCTCAAGAGCACCAGAATACCTCTCGTTCGAGTTCGTTGGAACTCACGTCGCGGCCCAGAGTTCACCTGGGAGCGCGAAGATCAGATGAAACAAAAGTATCCCCAACTGTTCGCAAACAGTACACCCACTACTGAGGCCGAAGCTACGGAATTTCGGGACGAAATTCCAGATCAACGGGGGGTGGATGTGACACCCCAGGAAAACCGGGAAAACCATACAACTTAACTAGCTTCCTCAGTGAGTGCCTACCAAATTTCGGGACGAAATTTCTTTCAACTTGGGGATGATGTGACAACTCGAAATTTAGAACCTTTCGTTATATACTTAAACGTGTAACTAGTAACTTATGTGATAATGACAAACGAGCCTCTTATATGACTATGTGATTTTTATGTGTTGTGTTATGCCTATGTGTATGTATGCGAGTATGCCTGTGAACCGAAACGACAAGAACCCGACTCGAGACCTTGTGGTCTCGAGTGAACTAGTGTGACATATGGGCCGGATGAGCCATACACCTCACTTAACCCAACCGAGAGCCCATTAGGGTGCATTGCTTGGAGCGGATATATATACACTTGATAGATGGCCATGTTACCATTTTGAACAACATTCATACTCTCCCCTACACACATACTCTCCACCCTCACACTTAAACCCCAAACCACAACAATACTCTCCTTCATTCTCGGATCCAATCAACAACCGTAAGAAGCTCTCGGATCGTCTCTCACACACACCGGTTGGAAACCTCACTCGCACCTTTGAACCCACACTTGAACCGGTTAGTGAACTTATGATGTTTGTTGTTGTTTGATAATGGTATGAATGATAGAACTTAACTAGTGTAGTGTATGTTTGATGATATTTGTGAACCGGATGTGTATTGTGTTTTGAGTTGATAATGATGTATGATTTTCGGTTAATAATGATGATTTGATGCCATGTTTACTTGTTAAGATTGTTGTTGTTCATCTAGGATGCATATGCTTGATTTCTAGACAAAGTCATGATTAGAGTGGTTGCTAATGTTTCATGACAACTTAACATATGAATAAGTAGAAAAATGTTTGAATGTGATGCTAGGATGTTCTCGGATTGAATATGTTCAAGTGTTTGATTGTTGTTCATGAGTATATGTTGTGATTAAGGATAAAAACCCGGAAATAAGATGAACAAGTGTTGAATGAAGATATGAATGTCCGAATATGTGTTGAATGTGTTTTGAATATTTGATGAACATGAAGAACTTGTTGAATATCATAAGAACATGGTTGAATATGTGAAACCTGATTTGTTTGATCCATTTTTAGTAAATTTCTAGACAAGGAACATGTTTAAGGAATTTGGTTGGATAGTACAAACTGCATGAAATCAGAATGTCAATGGATAGTACACTGTTCCGAATCAGCTCCTGTCCACTCGTAACCATCAGTTGCGACTCGAAACCAAGCACAACGAGTCGAAATCTCCTGGTTGCGACATCAGTTGCGAGTCGCAAACACCCGGTTGCGACTCGAAACCACACATGATCAAGCCCCAAACCTTGTGACTCGAAACCACGGTTGCGAGTCCGGTTGCGACTCGTAACCAAACCAGCACGAACCGAAATCATGGTTGCGACTCAGGTTGCGAGTCGCAAACGCCTAATTGCGACTCGAGACAATACGCAGATATAACTGTTTGGGCTTGAAATTCATTTTGGGCTTATTTGATTGGGCCGGACTCTTGGGCCCAATGTACAGACCTTGTATGTTACTGTTGAACGTGAACATTGTTGATCTGCTATGATTAAACGTGTAACCCATACGTGCACTACTTGAATGCGAACCTGATTGTATGATACAACTATGATAGGACGTGAGTAGCCTCAACGTTGCTTGTTTGACTTTTCTGTGTTTTCTACCGAGCAAACCAAGGTGAGTTCACACCCTCTACAAAGCATGGGATTCCCAGGGGTCGGGAATTGGGGTTAAGGAACTGGGTTCCTCGTCCTCCTTGGGTAGGACAGTAAAGGTTCAGGAATGTAATTCCTCGTCCTCACGGACAGATAACTCGTACTAGACCAAAACTCTATCACGAAGTCCCTCCTTTTTATATCGACTTAATCGCCGGGCCAATGGCGAGCGGGTCATTAGTTAGATAGCGCTATTTAGGTCTGACAAACCTCACACCGTGCCGCAGAGGACGGGCGTGAACTAATGGATCTGGGGCACGTCAATGATGATAGACATTGACAGTTTCAGGGCACTTAAACATGACTACAGTCAGCAGTCGATATGGTAACGAGTCTAGTAGATACATGGGGTAGCCCCCACGGCCGAAATGCCAGATAACTAACACGGGGTAGCCCCCACGGCAGGATTGCCAGAGTAACCGGGAATAAACAAGTCACGTTTTTAACTATGGGGTAACCCCCACGGCGGTATGCCAGCTAAAGGAAACTGTTTTCGAAACAACTTAAAACGAACACCCAACCGTGAACTCACTCAACTAGTTGTTGACTCGTTACTACATGCTTTGCAGGTCCTTAGGTTCTTAAGCTGGAGCATGCATGGAGGAGGATCGTTGTGGGACATGGACGACTGTGTGCCATGTTAAACTATGAAACAATTAAACTTATGTTTTGATTTAAGACTTATGCTTCCGCTTGCAACTTAACTATGTTTTGTGTGAACACCAATTGTATTGGTTGGATTTTTATAACTACTTATATGCTTGTTCAATATGATTGGTGGCTGGATCCTGGTCAGTCACGCCTCCAAGCGGTAGTACTCCGCAGGTGGATTTTGGGGGTGTGACAACTGAAATCAAGGTTTACCTCCTTCAATATTCGCCATATCAACAGGAGTGATAACAAACCCGCGGATGCACTATCAAAACTCGCATCCACCAGCTTCCAACACCTGGCAAAAGAGGTACGCATCGAAATTTTGC
Organism: Helianthus tuberosus; assembly: GCA_030545235.1. NCBI lineage: Eukaryota > Viridiplantae > Streptophyta > Magnoliopsida > Asterales > Asteraceae > Helianthus > Helianthus tuberosus. The sequence continues at coordinate 107,105,773 of CM060370.1, read as the reverse complement.
AAAATCCCTCGGTACCCCTGCGCCAAGTCAATGTCATCCAGTACGGGACAACATCCTGGATGACACCGATAATTGCATACTTACAATCAGGTGTTACTCCCGAAAGCAAAGCAGAAGCACGCAAACTACAATACAAAGCGTGTCATTACCAAATGGGAGACGGTATCTTATACCGTAAATCATACCTGGGGCCACTCCTACGATGTGTCAACCCCCAAGATGCCACATACCTTATCAAAGAAATTCACGAGGGAATATGTGGCATACATGCAGGCCCACGCATGGTGGTGGCCAAAATCATGAACGCCGGATACTATTGGCCGGGCATGCACCTGGACGCAGTCAAAGTCTTACGCAAGTGTTTCAATTGTCAGCGACATGCTCCCAAGACCTTGCATCCCAAGAACAACCTGATCCCCGTCACCACCGCATGGCCATTCCAGAAATGGGCAATTGATGTGGTGGGACCTTTTCCAGACGCACCAGGTGCAGTAAAATTTATCATAGTGGCTGTTGATTACTTTACAAAATGGGTAGAGGCAAAGCCACTTGCATCAACCACCGCTATGATAACAAGGAAATTCGTATGGGAACATATCATCTGCCGTTTCGGTCTACCAATGTGCATCGTCACCGATAACGGTACCAACTTCGCCGCCGATGACTTTCAAAAATGGCTAAAATAGCTAAACATTGAACACATATTCTCCTCAGTGGCGCATCCGTAAGGGAACGGCCAAGTCGAGAGTATCAATAAAATCTTAGTCTGTCACACCCCGACCGCGTAAAACAATAAAGCGCGGCGGAAACATCGGGGCGTGTTGCAACAGAATCATTGTTTCATAACCATGGATACAAAAAGTGTTTTGTTTTATTGAATATTGAATGTTTACATCGTCTAGAAATCTAAATACACAATTTTAAACATAGTCTATCATTGTTATTGAGTCACTAAAGCCTCGTCCAGTCCTATGTGAGCATGCATCCTATCAATCGATATAATTCAACAATACCTGAAACATATGTAAAAACGAGGTCAGCAAAGAAATGCTGGCGAGTACATAAGTTTTGTAGGAGTGTCGAAATCATGGTTAGTTTAGATGTTGCAATACTTTATTAAAAACCTTGTTTTGAAAAGAGTACAATATTGCAACTTAATTAACCGACTCAAATCAAGCGGGATATAGTTTATAAAACCTCGTAGCCATGACTCTTAACCCAAAAACATTTGTTTTAGTAAAGCAAATTGTGAAACATCTCGAAATAAATCGTTAATAAAACTTGTTAATAAATCTCGTTAAAAACTCGTATAGTTTATATCATATCGAAAACCTCGTTTGTGTGACATAGTTTGAAAATCGTTTACCCAAGTGAACTAAATAACGCCACGGTATGTAATATGATGAAATCACTTATATATAGGAAGTACCAGCGGCGTATCCACCATGCTTTCATCACATTACACCCGTCCCGTTATCTAAACACTTAACCAAAATCAATCGTTTACCCAAATCGTTTAACTTCGTATCATCCAAATCGTTTACCAATCGTTTACAGCGTCCAAATCGTTTACAAATCGTTTACAGCGTCCAAATCGTTTACAAATCGTTTACAGCGTCCAAATCGTTTACAGCGTCCAAATCGTTTACAAATCGTTTACAGCGTCCAAATCGTATAATTCGTTTTAGGTCGTGAAACTACTTATATGGTCGTCTCGCTAATAACATTCAAACCTTCTTGACGCGTTCATCGCTCCAACTCGTTCGCATTCTTAACAAACCCTTACCAAAGGGTAAGTTAATAATTACAGATTCAGTCGCTACCCACCACCCCCACACATAACCACGGGTGTAGTAAGATAACGGGATTTGTCAGATCCTATGGTACCATAACCTAATACTGGTCGGCTTGATCATTGCTAACGAATGTCATTTGTTATGTAAATACAACCAACAAGTTTATTCACTTTATTGAAATCGTTATTAGTTTTGTATAAATCGTCTTAATCGTTTTTGAAACCATTTGTTATAACATCGAAAACATTTAGCACATATGAGTCACCCCAAAACAATTGAAAGCAGTAAAATAGGAGAATAATGTACTCGCCTGAGAATGCTTAGAGGTCTTGAACAACAACCAAGCAAAGCTAGAGGGAGCACGGAATCAGTCGGCAATCTAAAACTATATAAATAAACCGGACTTAAATCGAGAGATCGGATAGGATGAGGCTTGGTAAACCAAATGAGTATTGGAACTCATATGATATGGTTTAACAAGGCCTACATACTACATTGAGACTAACCTAAGTGCTTTCGACCCATCGCGAGCCATTAAGGTAACATACGCTACTTTAACGCGTCGCGCGCGCAAAAGCGCGTTCGAGACGTCTAACTAGTCCTATGACAAGTATTATATGCCTAAACGTGTTTAATCATGTTGTATAATCAGTTATGTACAAAATTTTATTTTACATAAGCTTAATTACCAATTATACACGAAAAGGGTATTTTAGTAATTTACCTAAGGCACATAAACTACCTATCATACAACTACTTAAACGATGTGACCATAAGGTATAACCTCGGAAGGTTATTCCCTATACACTATGGTCACCTAATGTATTTGGTCGGATCCTAATGATCGACCAAATGGGTCGGGTTGGAAGGTATAAGCGATTTATTAGATCGCTTACCCTTACGACCCTAGACAACGTGGTAATCAGTAGGCATAGTCCCAAGGGACTATAACCATCGTGATTACAATCACGTTGCGAAGTTCAAACGAACTTCGCATTGACCATAAGCTGGTCAATGCTGAAAGTCAAACAAAGTTTGACTTTCGGACTCGAAAAGCAATAAAAGAACGAAAGAATACTTACGAAGGGTCCCCGCAAGATTGATTTCCGAGTAATCTCAGGTAGGAAGTGTATAAACACAACCACTTAGAGAAAACTCAGATTTCAAGTGAGTTTTGAAGTAGGATATGGTGGGTATTTATAGGATATGCACCACCGTTAGGATCGTTTCTTGGAAAAGGGGGCACGATCAAGGCCGTACACTTGTCGGAACCTTATGGTAGCTCATTTGCCACTAACCATAGGAAATCAACACTTGGCATTGAGATTAGGAGTGCAAAACAGCTGCAAACAGGCTGTTAAGTACACTGCATCTGGTCTGCAGACCCCTTGCGCATCGTAACAATGGGAGTGTTACGGTGCGCAAGCATGTAACTTTGGCAGAATTACATTTTTGGTCCCTGTCATGCATTCAGCCCATTTTTGACACGTTTAAGGCCCATTAACCCCATTTCAAAGCTCTAAAATGAATTTAAAGTATTGGGAACTTAAAACATGCTCAAAAATATCTCGGATGTCGGTTCGTTTGGTCGTACGATCGCGATGTTCGGTTAATTACGACGGAATGCGCATAAGCGCGAAAAACGATCCAAATGACGCGACGAATGGATTTTTGACAAGCCAAACACTAAAGCATAATATAGTCATGCTTACATAAATTTTTGGATGTCCGGATGTATTCAGAACGTAAGTTATGCGCGAAAATGCAAACTTGTGCACTTTTTGACGCTTTTAGTCCCTGAATGACACAAAAGTTTATTTTAGCACACCAAACCCCTCAAAGCCTATTTATAAGATATGTAAAGGATATATAAGGTGTGTTTAACTCATGGTCATGTTCCGGAATGTCTGTTACAGTTCAAATTGGCAAACTTTCGCGGTTTGTCAACTTTTGCCCCTGTAAGCGATTTAACTTGATTTCACCATACCAAACCTTCCAAAACTTATTTCTAAGTTATGTAAAGGTTATTTAAGGTATGTTAAGCCTATTTCACTATTCCGGAGTGTTCGTTGGATTAAACTGGTTATATTTACGCATCAGTGCGCGTATAACCTTCCAGAAAGCGATTTAGAGTTTGAAATCGAACAAGAATCGATATGTGCAAATGATACACATATTTATACAAATCCCAAGTATGAAATACAATATTTCATTGGTTTGGTATTTGTTTGATGGTTGGAGTGACACAGGTGTCACAGTCTCCCCTACTTTAGGAAATTTCGTCCCGAAATTTATTCGTAGGGGTCTATCTGTGACTTCGTGTCAAATAACCACCAGAGATATGAAAGGCATAATCCTGACATTTCTTTAACGGACATTCTTCAGAAATGAAAATGAACGAAATGAGTCATTTTCCACAACTTCTTCAGAAACGAAAATGAACGAAATGAGTCATTTTCCACAACTTCTTCAGAACCGAAAATGAACGAAATGAGTCATTTTCCACAACTTCTTCAGAACCGAAAATGAACGAAATGAGTCGTTTTCCACAACTTCTTCAGAACCGAAAATGAACGAAATGAGTCGTTTTCCACAACTTCTTCAGAACCGAAAATGAACGAAATGAGTCGTTTTCCACAACTTCTTCAGAACCGAAAATGAACGAAATGAGTCGTTTTCCACAACTTCTTCAGAACCGAAAATGAACGAAATGAGTCGTTTTCCACAACTTCTTCATAACCGAAAATGAACGAAATGAGTCGTTTTCCATAACTTCTTCAGAACCGAAAATGAACGAAATGAGTCGTTTTCCACAACTTCTTCAGAACCGAAAATGAACGAAATGAGTCGTTTTCCACAACTTCTTCAGAACCGAAAATGAACGAAATGAGTCATTTTCCATAACTTCTTCAGAACCGAAAATGAACGAAATGAGTCATTTTCCACAACTTCTTCAGAACCGAAAATGAACGAAATGAGTCATTTTCTAGACACACGACCAACTAGCTGTGGTTTCCGTGCACTGAATTTCATAATTATGTATGCATCCATAATTACGCAATTCCTTGCACAGTCCGCACAATTTGTTTGTAATGTGAAGGGGAGGAAAAATCAAACTTGTGATGAGTGTGACTAGACTACCATAAGGTCCTTTTAATTAGATCGACAAATGATCCTTTTAATTAGGCCACTAAGGACTCCTTTCAGCTATCTCATCACATGATATTCCTAACCAGATTTTTGGACCAATCTGTTTAACTAGACCACTCAAGGGGTCCAATTATAGAATAGTACTTCATAACCCAAGGGACATAACTACAACGTAGAAGTCCATTAAGAATTGTAAGATAGTACCTTTGGATATCCTACTATGAATCCTTTATACGAAGATATGGAAGATTCTACGAAGATTTGGATGACAAGAATTTGGATCACACAAAAACATAAAAGGAAACACATAAGCACATAATCACATAATTGTTTAATTTGATTATTGATTTGTTATCTTTGGACACGGATACTTAAAGCACACCAGGAATCCAATCCGTGGATTTCATTTGGCACTTTAATAATTTTCAAGAATCTATCTATGAAGATAGGAAAATCTTAAAAGGGATTCGGCTTTGTCCTTATTGAATTGTAATGTACGTATTAAGGCATACAAATAATTCAATTAAGGGCTCCGATTTGAGTGATATTCATCCACAAGGATCTAATTATGAAGATAGAAAGATCCTATATGGATTTTGCAATTTGTGTAACGAGAGGTGTTTCGACACCTTGCACTAGGCGTGCTTACGTCGATACACAAGGTAGAAAGTTCATGAGGTTGAGGCGCTAGATATGCCAAGGCGACATATGAAGCAGAGTTTGAACGTTGGGTACTACGTATGTCAAGTCGATCATACGAGCAGGGTTGACTTGGGGTTGGTTTAGAACACCTTGGTTTGGGTCAAATTGACAAGCATTTGTCAGGTGACCGAGTTGTCCACGTAATGCACACAGACGACAATGTAGGTAAGCTTGGTGAGGTGCATTACATTTGTGGTACATAAGCACGTACCGGCATTAGGTTTCCTTGCAAGAGGTTGAGCAGCTGCAGGATTTGTAACAGCTTTGCTTTGGATTGCAAAGCGGCACATGTTAACCAAATGTCTCCATCGTCCACCGTGGTTACATTTGAAACAGGATATTGATTCGGATGATGATGGTGGCATTGATTGCACCAAGGAGCAGTTCCCTTATACGGCTTCATCCCTGAGACGAGTCATGGTGATAGCTAAATCAACGGTCTTCTGGAGTACGACGCCTATTTGTTGGGAAATTGTAGCACCTGGTCCGGACACTCGAGTCTTGTTGCGATGAAGAGGCATTATGAAGAAAATGGAACACATGGGAGGAAACAAGCGGAAGATAGTCAAAAGAAAATGACAACGCATGAAGATTGAGACCATTTGTTTGTTACCAAAGGCAAACAAATGAGACAGTGACTAATCAAAGTAAGCGGGTCAATATAATGTATCGCGAAGACATGCTCGCCTATAAGTGAACACTCATCCCAAGAATTCCCAGGTAAGCACAACTGGTCTCGCGTCTGATGAGATATATACGAAGTGCTTGCCTAGACAGAAAACCCAGAATACAGGCATTCACCCTTCCAGTTTTCACGTGTTCACATTATTTAAAACCCAAAACCTTGACGAGATTTTGAAAAATCAAAGGGGTTCAAAACCTTATAACAGAGGGTTCAAAACCTTACAATAGAGGGTTCAAAACCTTACAATAGAGGGTTCAAAACCTAGTAATCAATCATCCTAGAACAGATGATTAGTTTTCAAAATGGTTTTGAAATTTATGTTCTTGTTGTGGTCGTCGCCTAAGGATAGGTGACGGTATTGTTTTATGACTAAACACAAGTAAACTCGCGTTAGGGTCCTAGGAAGGTTATAGACTAGGTCAAAGCATTACTAATAACCTAATTCCCTATAACCATTGGCTCTGATACCAACTTTTCTGTCACACCCCGACCGCGTAAAACAACAAAGCGCGGCGGAAACATCGGGGCGTGTTGCAACAGAATCATTGTTTCATAACCATGGATACAAAAAGTGTTTTGTTTTATTGAATATTGAATGTTTACATCGTCTGGAAATCTAAATACACAATTTTAAACATAGTCTATCATTGTTATTGAGTCACTAAAGCCTCGTCTAGTCCTATGTGAGCATGCATCCTATCAATCGATATCATTCAACAATACCTGAAACATATGTAAAAACGAGGTCAGCAAAGAAATGCTGGCGAGTACATAAGTTTTGTAGGAGTGTCGAAATCATGGCTAGTTTAGATGTTGCAATACTTTATTAAAAACCTTGTTTTGAAAAGAGTATAATATTGCAACTTAATTAACCGACTCAAATCAAGCGGGTTATAGTTTATAAAACCTCGTAGCCATGACTCTTAACCCAAAAACATTTGTTTTAGTAAAGCAAATTGTAAAACATCTCGAAATAAATCGTTAATAAAACTTGTTAATAAATCTCGTTAAAAACTCGTATAGTTTATATCATATCGAAAACCTCGTTTGTGTGACATCGTTTGAAAATCGTTTACCCAAGTGAACTAAATAACGCCACGGTATGTAATATGATGAAATCACTTATATATAGGAAGTACCAGCGGCGTATCCACCATGCTTTCATCACATTACACCCGTCCCGTTATCTAAACACTTAACCAAAATCAATCGTTTACCCAAATCGTTTAACTTCGTATCATCCAAATCGTTTACCAATCGTTTACAGCGTCCAAATCGTTTACAAATCGTTTACAGCGTCCAAATCGTTTACAAATCGTTTACAGCGTCCAAATCGTTTACAAATCGTTTACAGCGTCCAAATCGTTTACAAATCGTTTACAGCGTCCAAATCGTATAATTCGTTTTAGGTCGTGAAACTACTTATATGGTCGTCTCGCTAATAACATTCAAACCTTCTTGACGCGTTCATCGCTCCAACTCGTTCGCGTTCTTAACAAACCCTTACCAAAGGGTAAGTTAATAATTACAGATTCAGTCGCTACCCACCACCCCCACACATAACCACGGGTGCAGTAAGATAACGGGATTTGTCAGATCCTATGGTACCATAACCTAATACTGGTCGGCTTGATCATTGCTAACGAATGTCATTTGTTATGTAAATACAACCAACAAGTTTGTTCACTTTATTGAAATCGTTATTAGTTTTGTATAAATCGTCTTAATCGTTTTTGAAACCATTTGTTATAACATCGAAAACATTTAGCACATATGAGTCACCCCAAAACAATTGAAAGCAGTAAAATAGGGGAATAATGTACTCGCCTGAGAATGCTTAGAGGTCTTGAACAACAACCAAGCAAAGCTAGAGGGAGCACGGAATCTGTCGGCAATCTAAAACTATATAAATAAACCGGACTTAAATCGGGAGATCGGATAGGATGAGGCTTGGTAAACCAAATGAGTATTTGAACTCATATGATATGGTTTAACAAGGCCTACATACTACATTGAGACTAACCTAAGTGCTTTCGACCCATCGCGACCCATTAAGGTAACATACGCTACTTTAACGCGTCGCGCGCGCAAAGCGCGTTCGAGACGTCTAACTAGTCCTATGACAAGTATTATATGCCTAAATGTGTTTAATCATGTTGTATAATCAGTTATGTACAAAAGTTTAGGTCACATAAGCTTAATTACCAATTATACATGAAAAGGGTATTTTGGTAATTTACCTAAGGCACATAAACTACCTATCATACAACTACTTAAACGATGTGACCATAAGGTATAACCTCGGAAGGTTATTCCCTATATACTATGGTCACCTAATGTATTTGGTCGGATCCTAATGATCGACCAAATGGGTCGGGTTCGAAGGTATAAGCGATTTATTAGATCGCTTACCCTTACGACCCTAGACAACGTGGTAATCAGTAGGCATAGTCCCAAGGGACTATAACCATCGTGATTACAATCACGTTGCGAAGTTCAAACGAACTTCGCATTGACCATAAGCTGGTCAACGCTGAAAGTCAAACAAAGTTTGACTTTCGGACAAGCCCAAAAACAAGCAACGGTGAGACACCCTTCAGCCTGGTCTACGGCACTGAAGCGGTGATCCCCGCGGAAGTAGGCCTCCCCTCACCTAGAATGTTGGCTATCAACAAGATAGACAACAATGAGGAACGCAGGGTTGACTTGGACCTCCTGGAAGAGAGGCGTGAAAACGCTGCCATCAATGAGGCAAAGTACAAAACCAAACTGGAAAAGTACTACAATGCACGCGTCCGCATTTGCACTTTCAACCCTGGAGACTACGTCTTTCGTGACAATGAAGCATCTAACGCGGAACGCCCAGTGAAACTTGCCCCCAAGTGGGAAGGACCCTACCTCATCCAAGAGGTCCTGGGCAAAGGCGCGTACAAACTGCAAACATTAGAAGGCGAAACTATCGCACGCACATGGAACGCGCAGCAACTTCGATGCTGTTATATGTAAGCCATGTTTTCTACATTCACCATGTAACCTATCGGGCTGCATGCCATTTGTAAATAAATAAATAGACGATTCAATGCAATATTGTTTATTTACTTCTATTACAAATGCGTGTTTCCACTCTGTGGTATCTATAAAAACAGATTGATAAATCTTCATTCATGATACCCACACAGAGTGGTAACCACACGCAACTATTGTAATAGGCTAGCAATGGTAACACTGTTTATCCGGCTGGATACGGTTTTCATACTTGCATATCATCTAGATATGCAAAAGGCAAAAGCAGACAACAATTCACAATAACATTAAACTCATACAAGTTCAAACAAGTAATAAAAACACTTGTACAAATTGAACGGACCAGTTAAAACTTTAAATTCAAAAACTTCTACACCTACGCGGTGCACAAGGGATTTACATAAAGTCCTTAACATTTACATGTGGAAACAAAAAAGGCACGCATGCCAGCCTAATCTTCCTTTGTACCACTGGGGCCCGCATCATCCTTGCCCTCAACAACAGGCTTTTCGTCATCTTCCTCATCAGCGTACAACACCCGCAAGCGGTCTACATAGTCCTCCGCTTCTAGACACTTTTCAAGATCCTCAAGACCGGAAAGCGTTGTTTCGTTATACACCACAACCGTAGCATCAAGAAGCGCTTCAGTATCCACATTGTGGAACCCAGATCGCTCATCAGTATATCCGCCCTGGGCCATAACATTCATATGAGCAATACAGCGATTATAGCCAGCTTTAAAACCAGCATCCCGGGCGCGCTCCTTAATCTCATTAACACCTGATACGTTCTTAGGTGCATCAAGAATGGCAGTAACAATCTGCGAAACAAGAGTACTATGGTTACCAAATGCAAACCTAAAAAAGATGGCAAAAGCAACGAATACTTACATGCCCAATACCGTGCATACGCATCCATTCGCGATCAGCCTTGAGCAGCTCAAGTGAAGACGTAAGGCTGTCTCTAGCCTCTTCAGCGTCTCTCGCCCGCGCTTCAGCTTCAGCAGCACGGGCTGAGACATCCTCAATAGGGGCCCCCCGGGTCCGCACTTCAGCCTTTTTAACAAGAGGAACACAAGTATACCAATAAATTAACATGAGTATAAGACATGTACAATTTCAAAAGCAAAAGACTTGTACCTGGAGGCCCAAGATAGTTTTGGTTAAGTTGGTACGGTCAACATTTGCCCCTTCAAGAGCCTTTGCAGCACGAGCCTCCGCCTCCTTGGCCTCTCCAAGAGCCTTGGCAAGACGAGCCTCTGCTTCCTTGGCCTCTTGGGCAGCCGCAACAGCCGCAGCTTTCTCTTTAGCCAACGCAGAAATCGCTTCCTTGGCATTTGTAAGCTCCTGATGAACATGAAAGAGAGTTTCATTCTGTTTGCCCCAAGATTCTTTCCAAGTCTTGCGCTCATCAGATAGCGTCGTGCGCTCATTAGAAAGAGTTTCTTTCCAACGCTTACGCTCATCAGATAGCAGTTTTGCAAGGGTACGAACCTGTTTAAGCTCGGCAGTTGCAGCCCACTCTTCAGTCTGCTTACGCTTCTCAAACGTAGCTCTATCCCTCTCAAGCTGCTCTGCACCCTCACGTGCAGCCTTCACCAACTCCTCAGCCTCAGCACGCAAGCGCACATTCTCCTCCTCCCTGCGCCCAACACCTTATACTTTTCCATAATGGCATTGGCCATTACGGAACTCCCAACAAGCATAGAGGAGAGTTGGTTAATCTGGGCCTCACTCGACAGAGAACGGGCCTGGTTGACTTCAAAAGGGGTGCCCAAACCACCCAAAATCTACCTACTCACGGAGGGGTCAGAGGTAATATCATCCCCTTGCATTACAGTCCATGGGGGCGGTGATAAGTCATGGCCCGATCTTCCGTATAGGTGCGGTAATAATACTCCAATTCAGACTCATCAGGCTGAATCGGAGTCTTTACAAAACCCGCACCCCCAGAAACGGAACCAGAAGCCTTCTCAGCAGCAGGAGACTTCGGCCTTTCAGTATAAGCAAATTTTAGGCCCAAATCATCAGCATCCTCTGGGGTGATAACATTATCATGGGAGTCCACCGTATCATGGATCTGAGACGCGGGACCCTTCCCAGTATCCTCCTCCCGCACAGAGGGCTCTGTCACCACTTTAACCTAGCAGTGTCATGTGGAGGAAAGGGAGGAACATCAAAAATGGAGAACCCTTCATCTTGCGGTTCTACAATTAAAGCAAAAAGACTTTAAACTACAAGTACAAAGACAAAATACTTGTAAAAATTACGGATTACTTACCAGAAGCAACCGCAGGTTTCACAGATTCCAGAACAGCCTTCCGTCTGGCCTGAATCTTCGGTTTCTTTTTATCACCAGCATCAACAGCTTTCCCTGCTTTTCTCTTCTTCTCATCAGCAGGCTTGGAACCCGCAGTGGTTCCACCTGTGGCCGCACCAGCACCTGGAACACCCAAGCCCTCAAGGGTGTCAGATACTACCACGTAATCGGTATATCTGTGGAAATGAGAACGAGAGATACCTGCTGCATGCGGCACCAAAGGCGGAACAACAGGAGCCTCAGGTTTCTTCTTGCCGCGACCCCGCACGGGTTTATCCACTTGCTTCTTCTCCGCATGCTTTTTGGGCGCACCCTTTGACTCAAATTTACCAAGGGCCCCGAGAGTACCTGCATGAAGAATATCAGCAAGATGAACCTTATAAAGCCAGACAGAAGGCTATGGATTATACCTTTGCCCTGAGGCAGGGGTGCGGTCATGACCTCGCGTGAGGCAACGCGGAAGTTACGGACAATCGCCAAGTTAAAACCTGCACCTTCCGCAGTCTTAACAATATCAACCTTGCCAGTAAAGGTTGGATCAAATATCTTCCACACCTCCGCAATTTCTGATAATACATATACAAATCAATAACAAACATGGAAATAAAGAAACCGCACAAGAGTGTTAACACTTACCACCAGTTTTCTCCCGCACAACAGGCCTAAAATTCATATTAGGCCGAGTCAACATCATCCGCAGCACCCACAACTCATCGTTGGTCAGCTGCCTATTCTCAATAGTCCTCAACCTTGGGAACCACTCCGCAGTCTCCGCGGTAGGTATAGCAATATCCTCCAAAGGGATAGGCTCATTGACATTCCGCAAATTCATATTAACAACAACCGCAGCAGATTTAACGTAGAAGAACTTGCACTTCCACTTTGTAATACCCTTCGGAGGGGGGGGGGGTCATCAACTTGGTGCTTCCGTATCGTTCTCTAAAAGAAAAGAAACCGGTGTTCACCGTCAACAGGTAAAACCCCCGGAAATTTTCAACAGTAACCGGCAGACCAAGAGCACGAAAAGTTGATTCAAAATGTCTAATACGGATCATCCCAAAAGGACTCATCTGGGAGATATGGACCCCGTAATATTCCAAGACCTCAGCAACAAAAACTGTTAATGGTAAACAAAGGTTACCATCCGTAAAAGATTCGGCCCACATTGTGATATGACCGGCCGGAGCACAGGCACCGGTGTCACCGTTTTGGGGATAAACATCCCCAAACTCGTGGGGCATCTGTATACTGGTCATCAGTTGGTCGAACGCCGTTTTCGACCACTTCAATGGTGGTAGGCCACCGCTGGGGGCACTACCACCATCATCCTCTTCTTCACCACCCACCGGAGAAGAATGAGCAGGGTTTTCACCCTCCACGTTATGTGGACTAGATGGTTCAGCCATCGATAATAAAAAAGAAAGAAGAATGAGTTTATAGGAAAAACTCAGAAGATCACCAGAAGTTCAGATAGATTGACCGGAGAAGATGAAGGGAATGCTCTCTCTCTCTCACCGGAAATTTTTCGGAAAATTTGAACAAAGTAGGGAAACCACAAAAACGGTTGCCCTTTATATACTCATCGCAATAAATGCGATGCAATAAACCGCCTCAACACGTTCAAAATAGGCGAGTTACAAAGCGACACGTGTTCTGCGACCTTTCCGCTGACGGTTATCACGCGCGCGTGGCCGCCCACGCGCCTGACAGAAAAGACCTTTCCCCTACTTGCTACAGTGCAGTTATGACCTCGGGCAGTGCAAACGTCCTTTCAAATCAGCACATGTCAGAATCCTACCAACTTTCAACGACCCACACGTGCCACCAGCCACGTAGGCAACACAAAAGCGACAAACTTTATCCAAACATAAGCGGCATGCGGTTTCTCTGGTTTACCGCACCATCACCCATACCGCCTGTCGTTTTTTACATACCCCTCAAAAAAAGGTAAAAATATATATCTTTAAATTATATAAAGGGGTATAAACAATAAACTGCACATACCCACGAGTACACGTGGAATATGCGGAGATGACACACACAAACCCGCAAAGGTGTGTCAGAAACTCAGAACCAGCATGGTTCTTTGGACAGCGAAAACTGCTTCTCAGGATGCAGTAAACCGCACTCCATGCAGGCTTCTTCAAGCTTCAAAGCCCTCATTTCCGGTTCACAACCACGAAGGGAGCGCAAACAGCTTCTCCTTAAGGAAAAGGACAAGTATGCTGAGCAACCGCACATCAGCAACCCTATCTCCTGAACCTTCAAGAGCCACATCCAGGCTACAAGACTTCTAGAAGCGAGTTCTTTGCTACAAACCGCAACCACTCATAGGTAGCTGCTACAAACCGCAACTATGCGAACGGTAGCTACGGAAGAGCCACGACTAAACCACCACGCGGTGGAGCAAAGCTACTTCAAAGAAAACTGCTTTTCAACTAAGCATGAAGGAAAGTGGCTACAAAACGATTGCGGAAGAGTTTCAACCAACTTCCCAAATATCTAATGGGGTCCCCCCCCCCCCGGCGACACTACTTAAAGGAAAATACTTTCCACCAAAGCGTGAAGGAAAGTAGCTCTAGAACAGTGGTAACAAGTCTGCCTATGACTAGTTACCCACCTATGGACCGCATAGAATAAACAATGGTAGGCACAACCATGCCTATGACCATGTTTATCTGCTCGTAGTCCAGATTCACATTGTTCGACCAAACACGACCAACAATGACGCAACTACCACACATAGCTCAAAACACGTGGCCGGCAGGGTGCAACAATGCCCCCGCAAAGGATGTGCTGTTACTTGAGAGCTAAACCGCAGAGGACGTGCGGTTACTAAAGAGCTAAACTGGAAGAACATGAACACCCCACAAAGCAGGGATCATCGTTACATGTCCAGTTGCTGAACATAAAGCTTGAGCAAAGTATTCACAACTTTGCACCAGCCGACGCAAAGGTTACAACTAAAGTGACGAAGACTGACATCTTCCATCACGATCTCAGAGATTGGTTCGAACCCTGCTAACATCTCCAGTCACCATCTCAAAGGTTGGTTCGAAACACCAACAGGTGGCTGACGATATCAGAAAAAGGTGGACCATGACACCAAGTCAAGCCCTTGGCTGAGAATTCCGCATCAGACTAAACTTGCTCACCGGTGCGGAATTCAAATATTTTCAACGCATCCTTCTCAAAGGAAGAAACAATCCACTCGAACGATCAACCGACCAAACGGTCGACAGTTCGATTTACTAAAAGAAGGAGCCATCTTCATGGCCCATATTCTACGTTCTAGACACCATAGTCCAGTATCCCTCCCACATGCAACTTGCATACGGAAGGAACACTAGACTGGGGGGACTTGAAGGGGTATGGTCCCAGATCTCGCGTCAGCATGACCGCGAGTGACCAACCCTTATCAAAAACCCCACCAGCAAGGAACTTACCTGTATCCGTGCGGGTACGCGCGGACACAGCGGTCCAATCTGACAGTGATGAGAAGACTTACCTCAAGTACGAAAACAGATGTTGCACATAGCGATGCGGCCTGGCACCGCATCCTATGAACATTTTCGTCACGACAAGGGATCTGGACAACAGTAACAGTCACCAAGCGGCGATGCGGCATAGCACCGCATCCCGCATGCATCTTGGATAGGACAAATAACGCGGGAATGACATCAGTGACCGCAAGCAGCGATGCGGCCTGGCACCGCATCCTGCCTACAAGGCAAGTGGGTCTGACACCACAGTGCAAGTGTCACTGGGAACAGTCGCCTACTTGCCCACCTGTGTACAACAGTCTGACACCACAGCAGGACGTGGCATCACCACCGTAACCGACAGGTCTGATACACCTGCAAATAGCTGTGCGATGTCAGACTAGCTACTCAACTACCCTCCTTCACTCCTTGGCTATAAATACCAACCCCAAACCAGGTTTGAGGTATCACTTCTCAACTCTCTCACTACTACTATCACACTTTGCTTCCCAAGCAAATTACTGATTCTCACGCCGGAGAGTGGTAACAAGGAGCACCCCCACCCCATCCTCCTTGTTACGAGTCACGGTTTGTTTCCTTGTGCAGGAAACCCACCACCAGACGATCCAGCCAGCGATCCTCGGAAAGAAGGGATTAACCCTCTTGACGAGATCAGTGAGTTAACCCCACCCGGTTAACCATTGTTTCATCACTTTCCGATCCGAAAAAGTCCCGAATAACGCCTTTCGCTATGTTTATCATCCACGGTTGTTCCGCATCATCCTTAAGCTCTCCAACTTTACTAAATTAAGTTATTTACCTGTAAAACCACGAGCACTCATAGTTAACACATCCAAGGCACATAATCACGTAAAACGCATTAAAACACATCATATAACACACATTAAGGTTCGTGTTTCGCACACTCCATCACATCACCACACTTAACCTTGATTGTCCTCAAGCAACCATTACAAACACTATTCACCTTATTAACAAATCACTAATAAATCCCTTACCGAATTAGCAATTTAAGATCCCAAGTCATACCCATCCCATATCGAGGTTGACAATCTCACAGTTAGATAATATTTCTTTGAAACAACTTTAAGACTTGCCTAACTAAAACTAACATGCTTATGATACTACACACATGCCACACGCCCCTCACAAGAATCACTCATCTCGGCTCAATCAAGACTAGCGTGTAATGTACTAATATAATTCACTCAAAACCAAATAAGCTACCTTGCAATCATAAGCTTATATAGCAATCACACCTCCACTGTATCAAGTAACGTAACACATATCAAAAGGACTTTTGGGTTTTGGGTTAAGGGTAAAGGTAAGGATATATTTTTGGCTTTTTAGGTTTATATATGGCGAACACAAACGAATATACCAAACCATGACAACTTTATTCACAATAACGACTAACACTTTGGGTTATTTTTCGACTCATTTATTGAACACGAACATAACAATGATTTTTGTTTTTGTTTTTTTTTCTTTTTCTTTCTTTTCTTTGTTTTCCATTTTTTTTTTCTCTTCTTTTTTTTTTTTCTTTTTTCAACAAACATCTAACATACAATTGCCACTCATGGTTGATAATCAATGGGTTAAACGAGGTGTAACAAGTGAAAGGTATAAAGCTCAACATGGTTAACTAAGGTGGGGTGAATAAACACTCAACAAATAGAACAATGAAATGATCCTAATGCCTTTATCATCTATGTGCACACGCTAAACCACAGTATTGGCACACATCAAACCACACAAGTTCTAACACAAAGCAACATATGGCCTACACTCAACAAATGAACATTTGTTGCAATTCAACTAACAATCTAGTAGGCTCAAATATCTCACCGAACAAAAGGAATAAGGGTTGCCGACATATAGCATGTGTAATTCCTAAAGCATGCTACCCCTAGTTAGGCATCTCTTCTCAACTATTCTCAAAAACTTGTCAGAAATACTCTTATGAAACTTAAAGGGACAACCATGACTAGGGATCTAAGTTAGTTTAATATCAGTAGGAACCCTTTAGCGATTGAAAATGTTGGTTTTCATGTAGTTCAAGCATACTTGAGACAAAAAATTTCAAAAATTTTCAATTTTTTCCAATTTCAAACAATTCAAGCATTTCAAGATCAGCAACTTACCAACCCTATCTCGAGTTCCCGCACCCCCACACTTGGGATACATTTTCCCCAATGTATGGTGCAATTTAGAATCCGAACTCGAGAGATACCACCCACAAACCATGAACTTCTAACACCTAGACGATTCGACACATAAAACCACTCCTAACATAAAGACTCACACCACCAATTTCACAAATAAAATAAAAGACAAGATAGAGAGACAAATGAACCTGATCAGTAAATCAGCAGTGTCGGTAATGATGCAGCTGTTGTGATCGGACAGGGACGTAAACATCTCTTGGATTCTATGATATCTCATCGGGGATGTTGCCAAACATCCCCACACTTGATTCATTGTATCCGCGGGGATTAAATGTAGCAATCTGCCAAAACAGAGCACACACCAAAACAAAACAAAACAAAACCAAACAATACACAACTCTACATCCTCGGGCTGCCTCCCGAGAGCGCTAAGTTTTAGATCTTCAGCCAGATCGTACCTGATATGCGCTACGGTGGTCTCAATGCACATTTACCCCTTGTATTTCCAATGAATGTCCAAAATTTTACATGCCATCTCCATACGCTCGTCGGTTAATTGGCATGTTTAGAAAGCACTTGTGGGTTTCGCTGATCCACTTCATGAGATATACACCGATGTCTTGTAGCTTCGCCCTTTTCATCTTCTTCCTCAAACCCTCTTCCCCACACTTGTTAATTGGAATGATTGATATGGGAGGAGGTTCGGTACACACATTCATCTCATCAGACTGCTCTGCCTCATCATCCTCACACACCATCTGATCCACCAGTGACTCTTCATCAGATAAAGGATTCGTTGGTGTGGTATTATCCTCCACAACCTCCTCCTCCATGTGAGAATAATCTCTAATATCATTAGGTAATGGTGAGAGACGCTCTACTATTTCTATCTTCATTTTTAACTTCTGACACTTGGAAACTAGACAGCTGATTCGATCTTCATCGGAAAGGTTGGGTCCTGATAAATACTGCTCGAGTTTGGACAAAATCACTTCCAACAAAGCAAGTTTTTTTCTCCTCCTCGGTCTGATAAGTATAGACACCCTCGGGCTCAGAATATTCCTCGGGATGATACTGTCGGTATCCCTGATACGGTCTTGAGATGTACGCATCCATCATTTTTTATTCCAATACTTTGGATTTTCCAAATACACCGCGCACACATCATAATCATAAGTATGATCACGACTGCAACAGAAGCATCGTCCATCCGTCCTTGGCTCATAATAAGCATCCTCATCCCGATCCCATCCGTCAGAGTAATAACCATCCTCCACCGTTGTATCAAAATCATAGAAATATGGTGGAGGGGAAGGATTATCATAGGCAGGCATCAGTGGTTCTTCCAATTTCGCTTTTTCCCGTCTAAATCGGGCCTCGTGGCAACCGATACACGGGTGAAGTGGTTCCCCGCACAACTTGCATGTAGAAGAGCCGCAAAATATAGTAAGATCTGTCATCCTGCATAAACACAGCTCAACTACCCACGTAAATCACGAACAAATAAGATAACAAAATAAAAACAAAAATTCTTTTAGTTTTTTTTTTAGAAAATCTAACTAAAACAAGAAAAATAAACTAAGCGCACCAAGTCCATGGCAACGACGCCATTTTGATGATTGTCGTTAGTGTCATGCAAAAACCTAATTAACCTAGGTAGCTAGGGTAAGCAGGGTATCAATCCAGGGGAGTATGTGGTTAGTTAAGTTTTCTATTTAATTAACTAAAAAACTAAAATAAACTGAAAGTAAAAACTGAGCAGTGTAAATAATTATAGAAAAAAAAACTAAACTAAACGGCTGGAACAATAATAAAACAAAGCAACTCCCTCCAGATTTCAGGTTCTAGATTTGACACGTTCTGAATTAATTAATTTAACAGAACCACATAGACATAGTTCAGTTAACGTTTATTTACCAGTTGTGATAATTAAGGACCATTTACCCAGATTGACCTAACAACGTGGGGTTATCTCAAAATTACCAACTACACGTTACCAATCCACCTACCCCTCTAATATAAGCCAATTACTAGAACTCTCGGCCATTGAAATATAAAGCAAGTGAATATAAAATAACGCAAGTCTGTTATAACCGGTTCATAAATTAGTTAACCTAGCAATTAATTATATCAAGTCTACCCTCTTTATGTCACACCCAACCCGCTCAAAGTTTTGTCATCAACCGAACACGTTGTAAAGAAGGAACTCAAAATATAAAGAAATCACATGTCAACCGAATCAATCAAGTTAAATAACTGTCACATAAATAACATGGACTGAAAGTATAATAAACTCAGACATGAAAAACCTATAAAACCGTCCATCGGGAGGAAGCCGCGAAGAGCCTAGCCACCCATGGTTGTCTGTGTCATGGCCTTCTCTGCGTGTGAATGATATCCCCTCTATGATCGATCGAATCAAAAATAAAACCCCCAATCTTTTTCTCTCACTGCCATCCAAAGCCCTTCACATATGCATCCGCTATTCGGCCCAAAAAGGGAGTCCACGTGCACGTATGTGGGCTTTCAATTGATGATGATGTATGAGGTTATGTTACTGTTCAAGTGTTCATGTGCGGCCCAATCAAATAATCCAAGTCTCCTCATGTGTTGGCCCAAGTGTTGTGTGCTGAATTAATGTTGCTGACTTTCGTCTGCCTCTACATTTTTATTTTTGACTCTTGAGCCCTCACGTGATATTGCCTCTTTAGAATTCAGCCGCCAAACTACGATCATCTATTTGTGATAATTCCTTTCAAAAAAATCTATTTGTGATAATGATTATTAAACTAATAAACCAAAAATAATGCGCTTCAAATATCATCTCTCAATCATCATGTTGTTGACTGCACCCACATATGTCGTCAATGTCTAGCCTCTTTTTTTAATGTTGTTGCCACCAATTGAAAGATGATGATGTTGATCTGACCACTCACGTGAATATTGGTTGCTTATAAAAGTTGTTCCAAAAGTCCCTATGGTTGTTAGCATGTGCATGTCCAAGACCTGGGGTTTTAAACCCTTTAAAACTCGTAACATAAAAGCCCACATGCTGCCTCTTGTAACCGTAAGTTACGATTCAACGCTTCACCTACGGATCAGATCTTCTGTTCACATTTGTTTCCAACACATACAAACCGCAACCTGCTGGAAGTCTCTTTGCTGACATTTCAAATTCCATTTAATTACCAATCAATCCCTAGACTTCATTTTTATGCATCTCTTGTATATTCAAACAACCTTTCCGATCCGAAAAAGTCCCGAATAACGCCTTTCGCTATGTTTATCATCCACGGTTGTTCCGCATCATCCTTAAGCTCTCCAACTTTACTAAATTAAGTGATTTACCTGTAAAACCACGAGCACTCATAGTTAACACATCCAAGGCACATAATCACGTAAAACGCATCAAAACACATCATATAACACACATTAAGGTTCGTGTTTCGCACACTCCATCAGACTGCAAAAAGATTCTCAATTTTACCAGGACCTTGTAATGAATCCCTGCAGAAACCTGGATGAAGCTTGGAACAGGGCTTTAAGATATATTCGACTGGAGGATGACAAAAAAGATGCAAGAGATGATGAATTCATCTTCATCCTACGAATCGACCAACAGGAAGTCAGAATTCTCGTACAAGCCATATCACTCTAAACCATATGGTAGAAATGACAACAAGAAAGTGAATGTTGTTGAAGACGAGGATCCTGAGGTGTATCCTGAGTTATCAGAATATTGTTTTTCTGTTAATATACCTGAACTGATGTATGCTATGCAGGGTTTAGGAGACAAAGCAAGGTGGCCTAGGAAGAACCAACAGAAAGCTGATTGGAAGGATAAATCCAAGTGGTGTGCCTTCCTTGAGGATTTTGGACATGTTACAGAAGATTGCATTGCCCTGAGGAAAGAAATAAGCTATCTGCTAAGCAAAGTATATCTGAAGGATCTCCTAGGAAGAAAGAAGAATAAGGGTCAGGATACTAAGAAGGATCCTGAACGGGCAGCATCACCTCCTGCGGATGCCAAGATAATTAACTTTATTTCAGGAGGATCCGATATCTGTGGGACCTCTTATTCTGCAGCAAAAAGACATGCAAAGGAGGCTAAGGTGGAAAGAGGAGATAAGCCAACCAGGATGTCAACCCTCACAACTGATAAAGTGATCACGTTCGACAGTGATGACAGGGATACTGTCCAGGATCCTTACCTTGATGCTTTGGTAATAACTTTATATGTTGCTAATCATTTTGTATGCATGATACTGGTGGATAATGGCAGCTTCGTCAACATAATTCAGCTGGAGACACTGAAGAGGATGAATGTATCCCCGATGGATATTACTTCGAAATCCACTGTGCTTGTTGGGTTCAGTGGAGAAGCCAAGAATACCGTGGGAGAAATAAAGTTGCCTGTGTATGTTGAAGGGGTCAACTCAATGCAACGCTTTTGTATCATGGACTCCTTATCCTGTTACAATATTATATTGGGTAGGCCATGGATCCATGATATGAAAGCTGTGCCATCTACCTATCACCAGTGCATCAAGATACCTACCCCTTGGGGGGTTGTCAAAGTGGAAAGTGATCAACAAGAAGCGAAGGAGTGTTAATCTTCTTTGATGAAATCCTCAACCAAACCCAACGCATCATAGCAATTAAAGATGCAAGCCCAGGATATCGTGGAGGCTTCAGAGCAGGATGTTAAGAGAATTATCCTAGATCAGGATAATCCAGATATCTCGGTGCTCGTAGGAACCAATATCCCTCAGGATATTGAAAATTAATTGACTAACTTTTTGAAATGCAGGATGTCAACATTCGCGTGGAAACATGAGGATATGACAGGTATTTCCAAGGATATTATAACTCACAAGATCGAAATTTATAGGTCTTTCAAGCCTGTCCAACAGAAACGTAGGAAGTTTGCTCCAGAACGGAACGCGATCATTCAGGAAGAGGTTGAAAGATTATTAAAGAGCAAGATGATTAGGGAAGTTAAATTTCCCAAATGACTAGCAAATTTAGATGTGGTGCAAAAGAAAAATGGGAAATGGCGAGTTTGTGTGGATTACACAGACTTGAACAAAGCATGTCCCAAAGACCCATTTCCTCTACCTCATATTGACTCAATGGTGGATGCTACTGCCGGCCATGAGATGTTAACCTTCATGGATGCATCCTCAGGATTCCAGCAGATCCAAATGGAACCTTCAGACCAGGAG
This sequence comes from Helianthus tuberosus, assembly GCA_030545235.1. Classification (NCBI taxonomy): domain Eukaryota; kingdom Viridiplantae; phylum Streptophyta; class Magnoliopsida; order Asterales; family Asteraceae; genus Helianthus; species Helianthus tuberosus. The sequence goes on along the minus strand of CM060370.1, from coordinate 107,083,201 downwards.
GATATTGCTTTCATGACACCAACATGTATTTATTGTTATACTGCCATGCCTTTTGGTTTGAAAAATGCAGGTGCGATGTCACACCCCGACCACGTGGAACATACAATACGTGGCGGAAATGTCGGGGAGTGTTGTAACAGAATTAATTGTTTCAAATCCATGGCAATTGAAGTTTCGTTTTATTGATTAGAAGTGTTACAATGTCTTAACAAACAAAGAAATACAACATAATTAACTAGTCTTGCATCTTTTATTGTCACTAAAGCCCAAGTCTGCCTATGTGTATCTTGATCATCTTATGCAACAGCTCCTGAAAAACACATGTGAAAATAGGCACGTCAGCATAAAAATGCCTGTGAGATACATAGGTTTTGTGAAAATAGGATTCATGACTTATGTTTGAGAAAATGTTTAGTCATGAACCTTGTAAATTGTTTTGTCTTGTAAATCGTTTGAAAATCAATAAGTCCAGATGATATGTATAGATAAAAGAATAATGTATGGTTAAATGAATAACCATGTAACTGAGTTTGTATAAGATAAGTTGTTTGTAAAACAATGTCTTGTGAAAAGTATGTTATTTGTATAAAATGTTATATGTCTCAAACTGAAATGATTCAAATAACGCTACGATATGTAATACCATACAAACACTTATATATAGGAAGTACCAGCGGCGTATCCACCATGCTTGTATCAAATTACACACGCCTCGTTACTTAATCACTTACTCAAACCAAACTATCAAGATGAAATGTTTAACAAGTGTAGAAATGTTCATGTATAGTCAAATACGGTTCACACGGTTCACAGATACAAACGGTTCACAGATACAAACGGATCACAGATACAAACGGTTCACAGATACAAACGGTTCACAGATACAAACGGTTCACAGATATCAACGGATCACATAGTCAAATGATTACAACGGTTCACATAGTCAAATGTTTACAACGGTTCAATATGTAGTATAATGTGTTCATATGCTGGATAAGCATATGCAACAGAAAAGCAGTGTAAAACAATGTACTAAGTATGCACACAATGGACATACGTAGTATGAAATGTAATGTAGAACGATGTACTAAGTAATGCACACCATGGGCACACCTAGCATGAAATGTAATGAAATCATGTACTATAATGTACTAACGAACATAGCAGGTATATAATGTGAAAACAGGAAAGCAAGAAAGTAACAAGTAGGCACATGTGTTCCACCCCAAAACAGTTTGGAAAACAGTAAAAGAGGGGTCTATGTACTCACTTGAGATTGCTTAGTAGTCCTTGAGTAACAACCAAACAATGCTAGAGATCGCGGATATCAAACGGCACCTACTATAGGTAACTATGTTAATAAACCGGACCTAAATCGGAAGATCTGATAGAATGAGGGTTCGTAAACCAAACGAGTATAGAGACTCGTGTCATATGGTTTAACAAAGCCTACATACTAAATGAAACCTAACATAATTGTTTACGACCCATTACGACCCGTTTAGGAAGCTTATGCTACTTTAACGCGTCATGCGCGTGAAACGCGTTCAGACCGCCTAACTAGCCCTATGACAAGTGTTATATGCCTAAACATGTTACATAATCAGTTATGTGACAAAGGTTTAGGTTACATATGCTTAATTACCAATTATACATGAAAAGGGTATTCTGGTAATTTACCTAAGGCATATAAACTACCTATCATACAACTATTCAAACGATGTGACCATAGGGTATAACCTTGGAAGGTTATTCCCTACCTACTATGGTCACCTAATGTGTTTGGTCGGATCCTAATGATCGACCAAATGGGTCGGGTTCGAGGTATAAGCGATTTATTAGATCGCTTACCCTACGACCCTAGACAACGTGGTAATCAGTAGGCATAGTCCCAAGGGACTATAACCAACGTGATTACACTCACGTTGCGAAGTTCAAACGAACTTCGCATTGACCATTACTGGTCAACGCTGAAAGTCAAACAAAGTTTGACTTTCTGACTCGAAAAGCAATAAAATAAGGAAAAGAACGAAAGAATACTTACGAAGGGTCCCCGAATGCTAACTTCGATTCAAAAATCTCAGGTATGAAACAATAGTTCCAACTTAGAGTTTCTCAAATCAAAGTTCTAGTGATTTAAGCAATGGGGGGTATGGGGTATTTATAGTTTTCGGTCCACCGTTAAGATCGTTTCATGGAAACCATGCTTTAATCCCATCCGTACAAGTGTCGGAAAGTTATGGTGGCTAAATATGATCCTTATCAGCTGACTAGGCATGTGTGAGTATGTGGTTGTGGTTAAAACAGCTGTAAACAGGCTGTTAGAAACTCTGCATCTGGTCTGCAGACCCCATACGCATCGTAGGGCAAAAACCCATACGCATCGTAGGGCACAAGTTTGGCAGATTTACACTTTTGGTCCCTGTTATGCAATAAGGTCATTTTTGACACGTTTAAGGCCCGTTAACCCCATTTCAAAGCTCTAAAATGAAGTTAAAGTATAGGGAACTTAAAACATGCTCAAAAATATCTCGGATGTCGGTTCGTTTAGCCGTACGGTTGCGATGTTCGGTTAATTACGACGGAATTCGCATAAGCGCGAAAAACGATCCAAATGACGCGACGAATGGATTTTTCTTATGGCGAACACTAAAATATAATATAGTCATGCTTACATAAATTTTTGGATGTCCGGATGTATTCAGAACGTAAGTTATGCGCAAAAGTGCAAACTTGTGCACTTTTTGACACTTTTAGTCCCTGAATGACCCAAAAGTTTATTTTAGCATACCGAACCCCTCAAAGCCTATTTCTAAGCTATGTGAAGGATATTTATGGTATGTTTAACTTATGGTCATGTTCCGGAATGTCTGTTACAGTTCAAATTGGCATACTTTCGCAGTTTGTCAAGTTTAGTCCCTGTAAGCGATTTAACTTGTTTTTGCAATACCAAAGCCTTCAAAACTTATTTCTAAGTTATTTAAAGGTTATTTAAGGTATGTTAAGTATATGTCACTATTCCGGAGCGTTCGTTGCATTAAACTGGTTATATTTACGCATCAGTGCGCGTATAACCTTCCAGAAAGCGATATAGAGTTTGAAATCGAACAAGAATTGATATGTGTAAACGATACACATATTTTTACAAATCCCAAGTATGAAATACAATATTTCATTGGTTGGGAATTTGTTTGATGGTCTCAGTGACACAGGTGTCACAGTCTCCCCTACTTTAGGAAATTTCGTCCCGAAATTAATTCGTAGGAGTCTATTTGTGACTTTGTGTCAGATAACCACCAGAGATATGTAAAGCATAATCCTGTCATTTCCTTAACGGACATTCTTCAGAATGAAAATGAACAAACGGAGTCATTTTCCTCAACGAGTATTCTTCAGAAGCGGAAATGAAGGAATAAACAAACGGGGATTCATTTCCTTAACGGACAATTCTGAGAAACGAAAATGAACAAACGGAGTTATTTTCAACAGATGCTTCCTCAGAAGCGGAAATGAAAATGATAGACAAACGGATATTCATTTCCTCAACGGACAAATCTTCAGAAACGAAAATGAACAAACGGAGTCATTTTCAACGGTTGCTTCCTCAGAAACGGAAATGAAAATGATAGACAAACGGATATTCATTTCCTCAACGGACAAATCTTCAGAAACGAAAATGAACAAACAGAGTCATTTTCAACGGTTGCTTCCTCAGAAACGGAAATGAAAATGATAGACAAACGGATATTCATTTCCTCAACGGATAATCTTCAGAAACGAAAATGAACAAACGGAGTCATTTTCAACGGTTGCTTCCTCAGAAACGGAAATGAAAATGATAGACAAACGGATATTCATTTCCTCAACGGATAATCTTCAGAAACGAAAATGAACTAACGGAGTCATTTTCAACGGTTGTTTCCTCAGGTTCGGAAATGAAGGATTAAATAAACGGATATTCATTTCCCTCGACGGATACTCTTCAGAACGAAAATGCACAAACGGAGTCATTTTCCTCAACGGTTATTCTTCAGAATTGGAAATGAAGGATAAACGGATATTCATTTCCTCAACGGATAATCTTCAGAAACGAAAATGAACTAACGGAGTCATTTTCAACGGTTGTTTCCTCAGGTTCGGAAATGAAGGATTAAATAAACGGATATTCATTTCCCTCGACGGATACTCTTTAGAACGAAAATGCACAAACGGAGTCATTTTCCTCAACGGTTATTCTTCAGAATTGGAAATGAAGGATAAACGGATATTCATTTCCTCAACGGATAATCTTCAGAAACGAAAATGAACTAACGGAGTCATTTTCAACGGTTGTTTCCTCAGGTTCGGAAATGAAGGATTAAATAAACGGATATTCATTTCCCTCGACGGATACTCTTCGGAACGAAAATGCACAAACGGAGTCATTTTCCTCAACGGGTATTCTTCAGAATTGGAAATGAAGGATAAACGGATATTCATTTCCTCAACGGATATTCTTCAGAAGTGAAAAATGAATAGCTAGTTCATTTTTCCTCAACGGATACTTCATCAGAATTGGAAATGAATAGGGTTAACCTCTAGGTACATGACAAAGCTCGCTGTGGTTTCTGTGCACTAAATTCCATAATTACGTATGCATCCATAATTACGTAATTCCTTGCACAGTCCGCACAGTTTGTCTTGTAATGTTCATAAGCACATAATCACATAGTTGTTTAATTATTATTATCTTGTTATTGATTGCTATTAACTTGGCACCTCGTACTTCGTTTCTCTTGGAAGAAACGGGTACTTAGGATTTTCGTGAAAAACGCAAGAGATCATACAATGGAAGAAATTTGGGAGTAGTCTGTTCTTCAAGGAATGCGGTTCCTTGATTGTCGGTATTGTAGGGGATATGTTGTTTATACATACAATCACATAAATACATTGCAATGTAAATAAAAGATTTATTTATAAACAACGATAACAACTGTTTCTTGGATCTTGACAACAAAAGAAAATAATACATAAGACGTGATTATTTCTAAACAATGTTGTCTTCTGGTTGATCATATGCTCATCCCTGCGCTGGATTTGCATTAGCAAGCCTTGGGCAATTCCTACGAAAATGGCCCATCTCGCCACAGTTGTAGCAAGATCCCTGTGGAAAACGAGCTTGAGCAGGATTGTTGCCAGCTTGATTTGGTGCAGCTGCGGTTGGGCAAACCCTAGCTGTATGACCTATAAGTCCGCAAACTTGGCATGTACGGCACTTCACACCAGCATGATGATGTAGGCCACATTGGTTGCACAAGGGTGCAGTTCCGTTGTAGGGTTTCCTGGCAGGGGGTTGAGCTGGTTGGTTGAGGACGGCTTGATCATTGTGAGCGACCACAGCGTAGTTCTGAGAAGCCTTTCGCTTCTTTGACCTCTTAGGGGATCCAGTCTGTTCATCCATGATCTTTGATTCCTCGATTGGTTTCAATTCTTTGACCGGCTTCTTGTCACCTTTTCGGAAAAGTTTACCTTTCCTGATCTTTGATTCAGTCAAGGTTGCAGATAGCTCAATGGCATGTCTAACTGTAGTAGGGTTGCTACCAGTCAAAATGTCTTGTATTGAATCAGGGAGGCCATCAATGTACTTTTCTATTGCCTTATCCAAAGGCGTGACCATGTTTGGGCATAACAGACTCAACTCCTCATAACGGTCCGTGTAGGCTCGATGCTCACAGCTGTCTTGCTCAAGATTGTCGAATTCCCTTTCCAAAGCCCTGATCTCGTGTCGAGGACAGAATTCCTTCATCATAAGGGCCCTAAGTTCAGCCCATGTCTGTGCTAGAGCAACTTCTGCACCACGATCTCTCATAACCCCGTTCCACCACGTAAGGGCTCTTTTCTGGAACACACTCGAAGCAAACTCGACCTTGCGATTGTCAGGACACTGCACGTGGCGGAAAGTATTCTCAATGCTCTCGAACCATTGAAGAAGCCCAGTCGCTCCCTCAGAACCACTAAACTTGAGTGGTTTCGCCGAGTTAAAACTCTTGAAATTGCATGGACCATTGTTGTTGTTGTTGGCTTGATTCCATTGAGCAAAGAGGTTTGGGAATTGAGCAGCCATTTGCTGTGCAATGATTTCTGCCAGTTCGGCAGTCGCTATCTGGTTCTCGCGTCGAGGAGGCATTCTAAAAGAGGAAACATGAAAAGAAACGAGTGAGAGATTTAGACGAAAAGAATGAGATGAAACAAATCTGATGAAAGCAAGGATAGTGGTCATTTGTTTGTTACTACAAAGCAACAAACGACCTCGGTGATTAATCAAAGTAGATAGGTCAAAAATAATGTATCGCGAAGACATGCTCGCCTATAAGTGAACACTCATCCCAAGAATTCCCAGGTAAGCACAACTGGTCTCGCGTCTGATGAGATATATACGAAGTGCTTGCCTAGACAGAAAACCCAAAATACAGGCATTCACCCTTCCAGTTTGCACGTGTTCACATTGTTTAAAACCCAAAACCTTGACGAGATTTTGAAAACTCAAAGGGGTTCAAAACCTTATAACAGAGGGTTCAAAACCTTACAATAGAGGGTTCAAAACCTTGTAATAAATCATCCTAGAACAGATGATTAGTTTTCAAAGCGGTTTTGAAATTTATGTTCTTGTTGTGGTAGTCACCTAAGGATAGGTGACGGTATTGTTTTATGACTAAACGCAAGTAAACTCGCGTTAGGGTCCTAAGAAGGTTATAGACTAGGTCAAAGCATTACTAATAACCTAATTCCCTATAACCATTGGCTCTGATACCATCTTTTCTGTCACACCCCGACCACGTGGAACATACAAAACGTGGCGGAAATGTCGGGGAGTGTTGTAACAGAATTAATTGTTTCAAATCCATGGCAATTGAAGTTTCGTTTTATTGATTAGAAGTGTTACAATGTCTTAACAAACAAAGAAATACAACATAATTAACTAGTCTTGCATCTTTTATTGTCACTAAAGCCCAAGTCTGCCTATGTGTATCTTGATCATCTTATGCAACAGCTCCTGAAAAACACATGTGAAAATAGGCACGTCAGCATAAAAATGCCTGTGAGATACATAGGTTTTGTGAAAATAGGATTCATGACTTATGTTTGAGAAAATGTTTAGTCATGAACCTTGTAAATTGTTTTGTCTTGTAAATCGTTTGAAAATCAATAAGTCCAGATGATATGTATAGATAAAAGAATAATGTATGGTTAAATGAATAACCATGTAACTGAGTTTATATAAGATAAGTTGTTTGTAAAACAATGTCTTGTGAAAAGTATGTTATTTGTATAAAATGTTATATGTCTCAAACTGAAATGATTCAAATAACGCTACGATATGTAATACCATACAAACACTTATATATAGGAAGTACCAGCGGCGTATCCACCATGCTTGTATCAAATTACACACGCCTCGTTACTTAATCACTTACTCAAACCAAACTATCAAGATGAAATGTTTAACAAGTGTAGAAATGTTCATGTATAGTCAAATACGGTTCACACGGTTCACAGATACAAACGGTTCACAGATACAAACGGATCACAGATACAAACGGTTCACAGATACAAACGGTTCACAGATACAAACGGTTCACAGATATCAACGGATCACATAGTCAAATGATTACAACGGTTCACATAGTCAAATGTTTACAACGGTTCAATATGTAGTATAATGTGTTCATATGCTGGATAAGCATATGCAACAGAAAAGCAGTGTAAAACAATGTACTAAGTATGCACACAATGGACATACGTAGTATGAAATGTAATGTAGAACGATGTACTAAGTAATGCACACCATGGGCACACCTAGCATGAAATGTAATGAAATCATGTACTATAATGTACTAACGAACATAGCAGGTATATAATGTGAAAACAGGAAAGCAAGAAAGTAACAAGTAGGCACATGTGTTCCACCCCAAAACAGTTTGGAAAACAGTAAAAGAGGGGTCTATGTACTCACTTGAGATTGCTTAGTAGTCCTTGAGTAACAACCAAACAATGCTAGAGATCGCGGATATCAAACGGCACCTACTATAGGTAACTATGTTAATAAACCGGACCTAAATCGGAAGATCTGATAGAATGAGGGTTCGTAAACCAAACGAGTATAGAGACTCGTGTCATATGGTTTAACAAAGCCTACATACTAAATGAAACCTAACATAATTGTTTACGACCCATTACGACCCGTTTAGGAAGCTTATGCTACTTTAACGCGTCATGCGCGTGAAACGCGTTCAGACCGCCTAACTAGCCCTATGACAAGTGTTATATGCCTAAACATGTTACATAATCAGTTATGTGACAAAGGTTTAGGTTACATATGCTTAATTACCAATTATACATGAAAAGGGTATTCTGGTAATTTACCTAAGGCATATAAACTACCTATCATACAACTATTCAAACGATGTGACCATAGGGTATAACCTTGGAAGGTTATTCCCTACCTACTATGGTCACCTAATGTGTTTGGTCGGATCCTAATGATCGACCAAATGGGTCGGGTTCGAGGTATAAGCGATTTATTAGATCGCTTACCCTACGACCCTAGACAACGTGGTAATCAGTAGGCATAGTCCCAAGGGACTATAACCAACGTGATTACACTCACGTTGCGAAGTTCAAACGAACTTCGCATTGACCATTACTGGTCAACGCTGAAAGTCAAACAAAGTTTGACTTTCTGACTCGAAAAGCAATAAAATAAGGAAAAGAACGAAAGAATACTTACGAAGGGTCCCCGAATGCTAACTTCGATTCAAAAATCTCAGGTATGAAACAATAGTTCCAACTTAGAGTTTCTCAAATCAAAGTTCTAGTGATTTAAGCAATGGGGGGTATGGGGTATTTATAGTTTTCGGTCCACCGTTAAGATCGTTTCATGGAAACCATGCTTTAATCCCATCCGTACAAGTGTCGGAAAGTTATGGTGGCTAAATATGATCCTTATCAGCTGACTAGGCATGTGTGAGTATGTGGTTGTGGTTAAAACAGCTGTAAACAGGCTGTTAGAAACTCTGCATCTGGTCTGCAGACCCCATACGCATCGTAGGGCAAAAACCCATACGCATCGTAGGGCACAAGTTTGGCAGATTTACACTTTTGGTCCCTGTTATGCAATAAGGTCATTTTTGACACGTTTAAGGCCCGTTAACCCCATTTCAAAGCTCTAAAATGAAGTTAAAGTATAGGGAACTTAAAACATGCTCAAAAATATCTCGGATGTCGGTTCGTTTAGCCGTACGGTTGCGATGTTCGGTTAATTACGACGGAATTCGCATAAGCGCGAAAAACGATCCAAATGACGCGACGAATGGATTTTTCTTATGGCGAACACTAAAATATAATATAGTCATGCTTACATAAATTTTTGGATGTCCGGATGTATTCAGAACGTAAGTTATGCGCAAAAGTGCAAACTTGTGCACTTTTTGACACTTTTAGTCCCTGAATGACCCAAAAGTTTATTTTAGCATACCGAACCCCTCAAAGCCTATTTCTAAGCTATGTGAAGGATATTTATGGTATGTTTAACTTATGGTCATGTTCCGGAATGTCTGTTACAGTTCAAATTGGCATACTTTCGCAGTTTGTCAAGTTTAGTCCCTGTAAGCGATTTAACTTGTTTTTGCAATACCAAAGCCTTCAAAACTTATTTCTAAGTTATTTAAAGGTTATTTAAGGTATGTTAAGTATATGTCACTATTCCGGAGCGTTCGTTGCATTAAACTGGTTATATTTACGCATCAGTGCGCGTATAACCTTCCAGAAAGCGATATAGAGTTTGAAATCGAACAAGAATTGATATGTGTAAACGATACACATATTTTTACAAATCCCAACTATGAAATACAATATTTCATTGGTTGGGAATTTGTTTGATGGTCTCAGTGACACAGGTGTCACATGCGACGTACCAAAGATTGGTGAACATGATGTTTAAAGACAAGCTGGGGGACACCATGGAGGTGTACATCGATGACATGGTAGTAAAATCTAAGAAGGCTGAGGATCACCTCCAGGATATTAAGTGAGCGTTCGATATCCTGGACCAATACAACATGAAACTAAATCCTGCCAAATGCCACTTTGGAGTGGGGGCATGAAAGTTTCTAGGATACATGGTGACTAAAAGGGGGATCGAAGCAAGCCCGGAACAGATTAAAGCTATCCTGGATATCAAGTCACCTTCAAACATGAAAGATGTACTAAGATTAACAGGGCGAGTAGTAGCACTAAACATGTTTATATCAAGATTCTCGGAAAGATGCAAGGAATTCTACGATATCCTGAAGAAGAAGAAGAAGTTCGAATGGGGAGAGAAGCATGAAGCAGCCTTGCAAGAATTAAAGCAGTATCTTTCAACTGCACCACTATTGATGAAGCCCGAGGATGGTGAACCATTATCCCTATATCTTGCAGTATCAGGGAACGCAGTAAGTGCTGTCCTGGTAAAGGATCACGAAGGTCAGCAGTATCCTGTCTATTATGTTAGCAAAAGTTTATTAGATGCTGAAACTAGATATTCTCATTTAGAAAAATTAATATTGGCTCTAGTTATGGCATCGACAAAGCTTAGACATTATTTTGAGACACATAGGATCCATGTTAAAACTAATTATCCTGTTAAAAATGTGCTTAGTAAACCTGAGATGTCAGGAAGAATGGCTAAATGGTCAGTAAAATTAAGTGCCTATGATCTAGTATATGAACCTAGAAATGCTATAAAGTCTCAGGCTCTAGCCGACTTTGTGGTTGATTTCAGTAGTGATATTCAAAATGAAGTAGACCTAGAAGTGCAACAGCTAGGAGAATGTCACACCCCGACCACGTAAAACAAGAAAACGTGGCGGAAACGTCGGGGAGTGTTGTAACAGAATTATTGTTTCACAACCATGGTATTCAAAGTTATATTTTATTTATCAAACATGAGAGTTAGATTGTCTTAAACGAAAGGAAACAAGAGCACATAACAAACATTAACTAGTTCTATCTTTATTTTTATGTTACTAAGGCCTGAGTCCACCCTAGTGTATCCTGCTCAAACCTATGCAACAGCTCCTGAAACACATGTGAAAATAGGTACGTCAGCATAAAAATACCTGTGAGATACATAGGTTTTATGAAAATAGGATTCATGACTTGAGTTTTAAGAAATGTTTATTAAAAATTAATCATGAATCTTGTTAAGTGTTTTCTTTTATAAATCATATGAAAATACGATAAGGAAAACATATTATATAAAAGAAAAGGGTATGGTTAATAAAATAACCAAGTAAAAATGAGTTCGTATAACACAAACTGTTTTGTAAAACAATGTCTTGTGAAAAATAAGTTATTTGTGTAAAATGTATAAGTCCAAATTGAATGATTTAAATAACGCTACGATATGTAATATCATACAAGCACTTATATATAGGAAGTACCAGAGGCGTATCCACCATGCTTGTATCATATTACACATGCCTCGTTACTTAAATCACTTACCCAAACAAACCACCAATGTAAATTGCCCATGTCTAAACCATATATCAAATGTCATTGTGTAAACCATGTCAAAATGTTTATGTCAAGATGTAAATCATGAACTGTGTATATCAATGTCAAAAGGTCTATGTCAAATGTTAACCATGTAATGTGTAAACAAAATGTCATGTATGGCAAGTGGAATATATATCAACTGAACCATAGGTAAAAAAATGCACAAAACAATGTATTGAAGTAACACGTGGTTTAAATCAAAGTTATGTTTTGTGGAAATGCATGCTATACTGATACAAACATCTATGCGGTATTGTGAAAATGCATACATCCAAGCCTTGTGACTGTGGTGATAAACCTTCAAACAAATTAAAGGTTTATCTGAGTTATGTTTTATCGAATTCGGTCATTCCTTCCATCCAAACATACCTAGGATGTCAGGAACGGGAGTTTTCAATTCCTATGGTACCACTACCTACTAACGAGCGGCGTGATCAAAGTTAATGAATGTATATGGTCCCATTTAAACAAACCAAATGTCATACCCAAAATGTAAGCATGTGGTGAAATGAAAATGTACAAAGTATGCGACAAATGGACATACATAGCATGTGATGTAAAACAAATGTACTAAGTATGATGAACATACATAGCATGAAAAAGGTAATGTAAAACAATGCACTAGGTACGCACTAATAGACATACATAGCGTGAAATGTAATGAAAACAATGTACTAAGTATGCGCTAAATGAACATATATAGCATAAAATGTCATGTAAAACAATGTACTAGGTATGCAACAAAGGACATACATAGCAAAAACACAATGAAATCATGTACTATAAGTGTACTAATAAACATAACAAGCATATGATATGAAAACATGGAAAGCACGAAAGTAACAAGTAGGCACATGTGTTCCACCCCAAAACAGTTGAAAACAGTAAAAGAGGGGACTATGTACTCACTTGAGATTGCTTAGAAGTCCTAGGATAACCTCCAAGCAACGCTAGAAGATCACGGAATCAAACGGCACCTAATATAGGTAACTACGTAAATAAACGGACCTATTCGGAGGATCGGGTAGTATGAGGGTTCGTAAACCAAATGAGTGTAAGAACTCATGCAATATGGTTTAACAAAGCCTACATACTAAAATGAAACTTATCCTAAGTGCTTTTGACCCGTTACGACCTGTTTAGGTAGCTTACGCTACTTTAATGCGTCGTTCGCGTAAAACGCGTTCGGACCGCTTAACTAGTCCTATGACAAGTAAAATATGCCTTAACATGTCTAATACAGTTGCTAAATCAGTTTAGATATCAAAATTTACGTTACATATGCTTAAAATGAAATTTGGCGTAAAAGGGCATTTTGGTAATTTACCTAAGGCATATGAACTACCTATCATACAACTACTTAAACGATGTGACCATAAGGTATAACCTCGGAAGGTTATTCCCTATACAACTATGGTCACCTAATGTGTTTGGTCGGATCCTAATGATCGACCAAACGGGTCGGGTTCGAAAGTATAAGCGGTTGTTTAGACCGCTTACCTTACGACCCTACATAAGCACTAAACCTAATAGTGACGAGCTAAGCATGTTAAAACATGCTTAACTAAGTTAGAAAATAGGTTTGGTATCAAGACAAAGGGTCTTGATACCCAAAAGTAGTTTGGTTACAAAATACGCAAGAATACGCATTTTGGCCGAAACTACGACTCGTCGCTGAGCCTAGATAACGTGGTAATCAGTAGGTATAGTCACTAGGGACTATAACCATCGTGATTACGTTCACGTTATGAAGTTCAAACGAACTTCACATTGACCATAAACTGGTTAATGCAGAAAGTCAAACAAAGTTTGACTTTAACGCTAAAAACGTAAAAGAACGAAGGAATACTTACAAGAGGTCCAAGAACGGAAGTTTTGATCCGATTACTCTCAGGTATTAAGCATATACTTCAACTTAGAGAGCAGAAATCAGATCAAATTGTGAGTTTGAAGTGAAGTGGGTGGGGTTTATATAGAGTTTAGAGGACCGTTAAGATCATTCAACGAAAACCGTGACTCGATCTAGGCCGTACACATGTGCCCATGGTTTTGTAAAACCATGGGAGCCCCAAATATGGCCCATAGACTTGTAAAAACCATGTGCAATAGTGCAAAACAACTTGGAACAGCCGGAAACAACTGAAACAGATTTTCTGCAGACCTGGTAGATCCTCGCGGCCGGCGTAGCAGACAAGCAGGGCTTACGCAGCCCACCTGGTCTGCACAGATCAGCAACAGTTTTGCAATGTTGCAGTTTCAGTCCCTGTTGGTGTTTAAGCTCATTTCCGACATGTTTAAGGCCCGTTAAGCCAACTTTAAGGCCCTAAAATGATGCCCTAACATTGTGGACATGATACATGCTCAAAAATATGTCGGATGTCGGTTCGTTTGGTCGTACGATCGCGATGTTCGCTTAATTATGACGAAATGCGCACGAACGCGAAAAACGATCCAAATTGCGCGACGAATGGATTTTTCTTATGCCAAACACTAAAATAAAATATTTTAATGCTTACATAAATTTTTGGATGCCCGGGTGTATTCAGAACGTAAGTTATGCGCGAAAATGCAAACTTATGCACTTTTTGACGCTTTTAGTCCCTGAATGAGCATAAAGTTTATTTTAGCACACCGAACCCCTCAAAGCCTATTTCTAAGCTATGTAAAGGATATTTAGGGTGTGTTTAACTTATGATCATGTTCCGGAATGTCCGTTACAGTTCAAATCGGCATACTTTCGTAGTTTGTCGAATTTAGTCCCTGTAAGCGAATTAACTTGATTTTGCCATACCAAAGCCTTCAAAACTTATTTCTAAGTTATGTAAAGGTTATTTAAGGTATGTTAAGCATAAATTGATGTTCCAGAGTATTTTTTGTGTTAACCCGATTACGTTTACGCACCAGTTTGCGTATAACTCTCCAGAAAGCGATATAGAGTTTAAAATTGAATGAAAGTCAAAACATGAAAAATGTCAAACATAAACAAACAAACATTGGGATCAAATAACTTTATTTCATTGATAACTGAACTGTTTACAATGATTAAAGCACAGATGTCACAGAGAAAATCTAGAATCCTGGACATTATATACTGACAGTGCATCTAATGTAAGAGGTGTAGGATTGGGTATACTACTAAAATCGCCACAGGGGGACATAATACCCCAGGATATTAGGTGTGAATTTCCTGCCACTAATAATGAAGCAGAATATGAAGCTTTGATTGCAGGATTAGAGTTGTCCAGGAATATGAATATTAAAAGTTTACAAGTGTTTGTGTAGGATCGTTGGATCGACCTAACGAGTCGTTCAGAAGAGATATCAATCAATACGAAAGGCGGAATCAGACGTATCAATTTTATTTCAGCTAGATTTACACTTAGTATCACTTAAACTGTCTCTTGTATTGATTTGATGTCGTTACACAAGCTGGAGACACTTCGGCAGAGCTTCGCTACCGGAATCAGAATGTTACAAATGAAAGACATGAACTCACTATTTATAGGAGATCCAGTCCTCATGAACTAGACATAACTCACTTTGTGCGAAGTGGTCAGCTCATGCGAACTGGCTCTGCCAGTTCGTTCGACCTGGACATTTATCCCTAAAATCCTATTTTCTAGCATATCGAGCTCTGGTTTATCCTATCTAGATACACGACTCGATACAAGACGAAGTCAACAGACATATGCACCAACAAACTCCCCCTTGGATGTTGACGAGTCTTTGGTGTATTGAGTCTTCAGTCTTGATCAGTCTTCTCACTCTTTCCAAAGAATCTTACACTGTAAGTATCCATCAATCTCTATCTTCCTCTTATTATCTCAACCTATCTTTATCCTCTCTTACTTCTCTTTCAGAATCGCAACCTGATACTTCAAATTCTCTTGATCAGATCTCTTGATTCCTTAAGCTCATCAGCATCAGCAGCTTCTTTCTCAAACGCTGTTCCAAGATCTGAATCTTGCTCTTTTAAACTTCAAACTCCCCTTTGCTAACAGACTCCCCCTTAAGTTGTTCCGGGATCGTAATCTGACATAGCACTCAGTCTAAGATCGTAACCTGGCTCAAACTCTGCTCAGGCTTAGAATCGGGGATTTGGTTCAGCTTTCACAGGTTCAGGAACGATTCCTGGCTCTCCAGTTTTCACAGGTTCAGAACGTCACCTGGCTTTTCATAGCAACAGGATCAAGAACCTGGCTTTAATCTGCATACGATTATGCGAAGAATCCCCAGGAGTCGAAACCTAGCTTTTAACCTTTTTCCTGCACAAATCTCTACCCAAAAGTAAGATTTATGATTTTTAAGATTTAATAAATTTAGAATCCTCTTGAAGGTATTGATCAAATTATCAATCAATAATTATAATCTCTGATAAACCACTTGTATTCAAAACTCTCAAATTTGATTTGAAATTAATAAACCAATTTATCATTTCAAACAAACTCTCCCAACCCACTGTCGTTCATCATGCTTAGCACTCGGAATTTTGAAAATCAGCTTTCCAACATCAGTTGTCGAAAATAAGACGAAATAAAATCTTTTTTATTTTTCAAAATTTTATGCTAAAAACACAATCTTTTTGGATTTTGGGAAATAAACTATATACAAACATCTTTTTGTGAGTTTGTGTAAGAGGATCATATCAGTTTATGACAAATCACTAGCACCGTTGAGCTTTAAACACATTAAGTTCTAAACGATTCACTTAGATTTTCAGTATACTGATCCACTTAAATTTTCACACAAAGTTCAATTGTTTCGAGATACGATTTAGTGTTTTAAAGACTTAAACTTATTCGCGTGTCCCACCTCAGAATATACTCCTGTATCAAAATTCCCTAGATTCGGTCTTACAGGTGAGTATACCAATCTGATATCTATATATGGGTTAGTGCGAGACCTTGAGAGCTCATGTATGAACTTCCGTTCAGTCAAAGAGATGAAGGCTCGACTTTTGGTGTGTTTCCTTTAGGGAATCTTTTCTTCAACTGCAATTGATTCATATCTTTTGATATTTTTCAATTTTTATACAGAGGGTGAGCTTATAAAAGCGCGTAAAGTATTATACGAGGTCTAGACCATTGCTTCCGCAGTATCAGAAGAACAAGTATAATACCCCAGATATCAAACAGTATAAAGACCTAGTATCTCAGAATCAGGCAATCTTCAAACAAGATTTTGGGGGTTACCCATATATCCGAGAGATGTTCCCCACAAGATAAGTAAGTATTGATCTTTAGGTTTATATCTCGAAAACAACCTACTAAATGAATAAAAATCTACTGGCATATCATCAGTGAGACCGTTTATCACATTAAAACATTCCATTTCTTTAGCATGCTGTGATAGTCTACTGATGTACTATCATTTCCTCTTTTTCACAACAAAACTCATTTTGAATTTTTCAATTGTTTTTGGTTTTTAGATTTTATCATGTTTTTGTATTTTTCAAATTTTCAAAATTTCTAAATTTTTTACTCCCCCTAAAATCAAAAATATGTTTCAATTTTTGATTTTCAAGGAAAATTTGAAAATTTAAACAATAAACTGTACAAATAAAATGACAACTTGATGTGAATTGTTTCAATTCTCCATCCACTTGGCATAAACAATCAGAACTCCCCCTGACAACAAACTATTTTCCCATAATGATTTCAAAACACTTAAGTTTGTTTTAATCAAAATGGGTTTTCCGGAAAATTAGTTTTGTTGATTTCACAAACATGGGGATTCATCACATTGTTCTTTTAACCACTTGTAAAAATCTAACACTTGTAGAAGCTATCATATGTGAAAAAGTTAAATCAAGTTCAACTTAATGACCTTGATTAACTTCTTGTAGATTTTTCACAAATACATTTTTCAAGAATGATACCGATTCATGCTCCACGATTACCAACTTGGGAGCTCCGCAAGTCAGGATTTTATTTTTTAAAGAATCTCGCCCATGCCGTATCGATCATGGGTGAGCCATCCTCATTTGGTTTAACAATTTCTGATTCATAAAATTCTTTCACTCCTTTTACCTTCCCATCAGCCATCTTACCAAAAATATGTAACACTTTGCCATTAAAAGCCTTTTCAGCATCAAATTCTTTCTTATCAGAGAAGAATTGATCTGAAATCTCAACTTTACCAACTTTTGATTTCAAGTTTCCGTTTGACAATGGTGGAAAGTTTTCATCGTCCATTGTTGAAACGGAATTTTCAACTTTTTGCACAACATATGACTCCTCTGACTTTGACGAATCAGATTCATTGTCAGAACTAACTTCAGATTTAACAACCCATTTTTGTTTGGTTAAATTTGCTCTTCTTTTGTAAAAATGTTTCGAACTTTCTCCAACTTCGAAAATCGAATTTTTGAACTCTTAAAATTTTTCAGTTGGTTGTTCTCTTTTATCAACGCATTTTTCTTTCAATTTAGAATTTGAAGAAACTCCCTGTTTTGTGTTGGTGGACTTTGGGCAATTCTAAGCAATATGTCCAACCTTTTGACATTTGAAACAGGTTCTTCTTTCAACTCTTGATTCAGTTTCTTTCACTATATTCTTTTGCTTTTCTGCGAGAAACTCCTTATTTGACTGTTTCCAGAACGGTTTCTCCTTTTCTTCCTCTGAAATTGTTTCTGAAACAAATTTAGTTTTTGATTTATAAATTTTCTCATTTTTATGATTTTCTGGGGAAATAAATCCTAATCCTTTCTTTTTGAAATTACTGTTATGGTTTGGTTTCTTTTGATAACCCGAACCAGAACTGTAACCTTTTTTCTTGTTCAATCTTTGTTGAACCCTTGAAGTATATTTTTTAGGTTTTTCAGTAAGATTTACATCTTTTATTTCAGAAATATTAATTTCTGTTAATTTGAAAACCTTGTTAATCATTTCAGTTTTAACACTTCTTATTGGAAATTCTTCATCAGTAAATAATTTGTCAGAATCATTCAAAGTATATGCTACTTTAAATGTTTCGTCATTCAAATTATTCTTTGACATCAGAAAATCTTTATTATAAACCCTTTTGACAGGTAAACTTGAACTGTTGTCTGATGAACTCGACTTTTCAGATTTAGACTCTGACTTTGACTCTTCATCTCTATCCAACACCTGATCGACCACTTTCTTAACTAACTCGGACTCATGATCAGTGTCAGACACTGTTAAGGTAACATCAATATCATCTGGTAATCCATCGATAGAATCGGATTTCAGATTTGGATTGAGTGCTTCAGCCACCTTTTCAAAGTCTCGGGGGGTATAGCCATCCCACATTGGATTTGGTACTCTGTTATAACTCAAACCAGTTTTCTTACCAGAATTTTTTCCATCATCTGCAAACTTATGAGCTGCAACGGCAGGATAGATGCGATCAATAACATACTCTGAACTTTGATAATGTGACAACCCATAACTTTGAGGTAAAAACTGCCCTTGTTTATCTTTCATAAATTAAATTCTATGCTTTTATTATTTGATGAATGAATTATATTTTATCCATATCGCGTTGAACCGACTCGAACCGTTTGAACCGTAGCCATGCCTCGCTAGACAACCCAACCTACTCGCGTAACCCGAAACCTTTGAGGGTCAAAACATAGCGTGTATATTATATATGAGTAATATATTATACATGTATACATTAGTTGATTATATGTAAAACAAAAAAAAAAACAACAAGTTTGATAAGCTGTAACCCTATTCCCATTTGCGGCCCACACCCCTATCTTTTACGTCACTTGGGTGTTGCCCAAACTACTAGCCCAAAACCCCTCCTCCTCATTGGCCCTTTAAACCACCCTAACATATTGTTTTTTTTTTTGTTTGTTTATTAGTCTCATATGAAAGTTATAGGATTATAACTTCACGGAACAAAAAAAAAAACCCTAACCTACATACTACAAATCTGCGATCTATCTTTCTCTCCTTCTGTTAACGCAAACCAGCCCCAAGACTTCAAGTCTTTAACTTCTAGGTTGTATTAATCGACCCCCTCACGATCGCTAGGACATGATTGACCAACCCTGACCGTTAGCTATTTTAAGAGTTCAACCGAGCAAGCCAAGGTGAGTTCACACTCTTATAAGGCATGGGATTCCCGGTGGGTTGGGAATGGGATTTAGAAGCCAAAACGAAACCTATACATTCACCACTATTAGACTACATACCCCCGTCCTCGGTTGGGAAGGACGCCTACACTTAACCTGCGTATTCTTGGATGGGTAGAATACGTACCTCCGTCCTCGGTTGGGAAGGACGACTACAGTTAAAAGAAAAGGGGGACATGAACTCACAGTAGTGCGTCTTCAGTATCGTCAACTCAAATGTCCGCAGCTAATCACGACTACCAACAGTGTACTAACGTCTATTAGACGAACGGGCCGTGCCTTGGCTTAGAGTTTAATGTTTTTGAGTTGCGTTTCTTATGTCTCCGAATATTATTCCAAGTTATAATTATTTGTTAAAATAATTGATATTTCAACTTAAATTATATTTAGTGTTTGGAATAATTGTTTAATCAATATTTCATATTAATACTTCTCAAGTATTTTAACTTCGTATTTCCTTCCCAAGGATGGGGGTAATTTATACATGTATATTTGTAGTTCCGAAATAATATATTTTTAAGTCCCACTTAGAAATATATATTACTTATTGTCAAAAATAATGTATTTCAAAATATATATATTTTTCCCAAAAATATTATATTTTCACTTCTTGTATCCAAAACAATATTTACCAAAAATATATGGAATATTTCATAAGTTAGGTTTTAGCGTTCAGTTTCACAATAACAAGTGTGTAACTTAAATATTTATTCCTTGAGATTTTTGGTATTATTTTGGAGTTGTAATTTCCATCGTATTTGTAAGTTATATTATTTTAGCCTAAAATAATATAACTATTCCATATAATAAACAAATATTCACACAAGTGTCTTAATATAAAATATATATTCTAAATATATATTTATCCATTTTTATTTACGAAAACCAATATTCGATACTTTGTGTTTTTGTAACAAAACCTATGGCAAAGTTTATATTAAAAAAACAAAGTTAAAAACATATTTGTAAACACTTGTTAGAAAATATTTTCTAAGTGTTGGAATTTTTAGAAAATTTCGCCATAGTTTGTAAATGGAGGTGCCCATGCTATTTAGCATATCATTTTCTTTTCGAAAACCATTCAAACAATCAACAACAACTCTCTGAATCATATTACACTTGCCAAGTGCAAAAACTATATATTTTACATAATGACATGAACTTGACTTTTCACAAAAATGTGTAGTAACTTGGTAAAACGTTTAGTGGGTTTAGTTACCCTCCAAAGTGTGTTTACTTCATTTAAAATCTCATTCTTGAAAAGATTTGGTGTTTACAACTTGTAAACATAATTTACAAAAATGTTTATCCATAACATCTTCTTGTTTCTCTAGTGTTTATTTACTTGTCTTTCCACTAAAAATAGTGTAGGTTTAATAAAAACCATGATCTTTCAAGAATCATCTTTTTAAACTTGGTTTCTTTAGAAAAATTATTCACAAGTCTTGGATCTACAAGATTACTAGTTCACTTGGTTTATTACTTTTCAAGAAAAATCATTTTACTCTCAAGTTCATGTTTAGTCTAGAAGATGATTATTTCATGTTGTTAGATAATCATCCCTTATCTTGCTAAATCATGTTTTTAATCATAATCTAGCAAGTTCCATGTAATGATCAACATCAATATTTCTAGTAATCATCAAGCAAACATCAACATATTCAAAACAACATCATACTAGCATTATTTCATCATATTTCATCTTATGTAAGCTTATGTTTCATGATTCAAGTTTATGTTCTTTTAGTGTTCATATGATTTCAACAAAATATATCCTTTAACCACTAAAACATGAAGTAAACAAGAGTTTAATAGGATCTTACAACTAGCTTAAAGCTAGGGAAGAACAATGGAGAAGATTGAGTGGATAATAGCACACAAAGATGGTCCTTCAAGTTCCGTGAGTACCGAGCCTTGTTAATCACCTTGTAACACCTTGAAATAGCCTTGGATTGCTTGGACTTGGAACAAAAGAATGGTGGTGGTGGGGAGTGTGGTCGGCCGAGAGCAAGGGGACAAGGGAGTGAGGGTTGAAGTGTTGTTGTGATAATGGTGAAGGTTCAAGGTTACTTATAAGCTTAAACTCTATTATCCTTTGGTTCATGTGTCTTACAAAGTACAAACCAAATCCTTACATAATCCAATAGAAGATTTAAGGGGATATTAGGAAGATTGGAAAATCTTGTGGTGGGGCCACTAAGTGGGCCATAAGTTACCAAGGGGGGGGGGGGGGGTAATTGTAAATTTTTGATGGTAAGTAAGTAAATAAGTGGAAGGTTAAAGGTAAAGTCTAGTGTTTAATGTGTACCATGTATTATGTAATAGGTTTAAGTGTTCGGGAACCATAACTAGCTCAGAAAAATAAAAAACATTGTTTTTAGCAATATTTTGGTGTTCCGGGTAATGTCCGATTGTTCGGTTAGATACCGTTCCGTTAAAGTATCTAGTTATTCCGTATAGTGTCCTTCATGTAACTTTTTGTGACCCTTTCAATTCCCGACACTTAGGAAAGCATACAGGACCATTTTGCCATGTTTTTGTACATTACTAGCATGTTAAAATGCTGAATTTTGTTAATTAATGCAGAATTCTGCACTTTAAGTGGGTTTTAGGCACTTTCCAGCACCTAAACTATCACCTAGTGATGCAGTTTTATGATCCTTACTTCCCTACACTCCATACTAGTGTAGTACCTTGTCTCTGGCTCACACCGGGTCTCAAAACATTGTCTGTCTATGTACTGGCACTGTCAGTATGTTTCTGAGTTATCCGCTAACCGTGCTAACTGTGCTTTGTGCATCAAGTATGTCACTAAAGTCTGTATGTAATAAATGGTGTGACAGTATGAAATGTGATGCACATGTATGTATGATACAGAAATCATAAAGCAGTTTATATCATCAGTTGTAATCAAGCACAATCATTAAGCACAAAAATTAATATAAATTAATCATATGGATACCTGTATTTATGAGGGTTGTCACAAGATGATAACATCAACACCAGTCCACCCACAAGCTAATGGTCAAGCAGAATCATCCAACAATATCATCATCAACAACTTGAAGAAGAAGCTTGGATCCAAGAAAGGAAAATGGGCAGAAGAGTTACCTTATGTATTATGGGCTGATAGAACAACTCCCAAGAATGCTACTGGCCAGACTCCGTTTTCTTTAGTGTTTGGGGCAGAATCAGTGATCCCTACAGAGATGGTGGTTCCTACTGCAAGAACAAGCATCCGTGATCCTGAAGAAAATGCTGAAAACCTGGTTCAAGACCTGGATACCATAGAAGAACTCAGGGATTTGGCAAGGATAAGAATGGCTAGTTATCAACAAAGGATGGCTGGAGCTTATAACAAGAATGTCAGGATCAGGCAGTTTCAAGTTAGTGATATGGTGTTGAGGAAAGCATTCCAAAATACCACCAATCCTGCTGATGGCAAGTTAGCACCTAAGTGAGAAGGTCCCTATCTTATTGAAGCTGAGGCAGGAAAGGGGGCATACCGGTTATTAACAATGGAAGGTGATTTGCTACCAAGAGCCTGGAATGCTGTGCATTTAAAGAGATACTTCATCTAATAAGGATCCAGGATCCTCAATTGTTTCCGTGTCCGATGTCCATGAAGGATCCTCAAAGGATAGATGATCCTCACTCTGGTAATGATCTAACCTCAATTTTATCCACTTCTTTAATTAACTTATTTGCAAGGAGAAGGATCATGGATCCTTTATCCTTCTTTCATAGTTCTGAGTTTTGCAGAAGGTTGAGGTATCCTTAGCAAAGGATTAAGTGTCCACAGAAGTCTCCTAAGTTATTTGGGCTTGTCCCCAGTTTTTGGGCTTGTCCCTAGTTTTTTGGGCCTGTCCCCAGTGTCCCCAGTATACAACTCTGCCAACTCAGACATTCCTATCTCTATACCCTCTTACTCGATGATATTCTCTATGGTGTACAATGCTCTCCACATCATCGGCATGGCCTGAATGTAGCACATGCCGGTGAGTGAAGAAAGATTAAGTGAAGGCAGGGAAAGGATAGGAGAATCCTATCAGGAATGGGGTGGCCGGAAAAGCAACCCAAGTGGCCGAGACAGAATCACTCTTCGTAGAAGGGTCGAAGGATTTGAAGACGGTATCTGCCGGAAAACAGTGGCGAATCCGGTCAATCTCTGGGTTGGTGAAGCAGCAGAGTTCCTTTGAAGGATTTTGGATAATGCCTTGGCTTTTCAAGGGACTATCCTTCTTTGGGTCCTTAGCCGGTGAGGATCTAAGAACCATCTTCGTCATGGATGTTCAGAAAAACGAAGGTTAGAATAAGGAAATGAAGAGAGAAGGAGAAGAGAGATACCTGGTCAGTCTTTGGATGAGGATTTAAAGGGAAATAACGCACAAATTTAAATGCCTGTCGATCCTTATCTCTAATCTCAAATTTATAATGATGGTTTTGCAAGATGTCATGTCGCTGACGTATGATATGCAACGGCTAGTTCAAGTTTAACGGCTATATATTCGTTAGTTAGTTCGTTGGAGATAAGATAAAAAATATGACTCATTAAGTTATATCTTATTCCTCATATTTTGGGGGCAATTGTTAGGGGTGGATTTTCTAAACCTAAGGATCACGGATCCTCAAGTGCAGCCAGGATCACGGATCCTCAGTTCCGTTTGAATTAAGGATCCTCAGAAGACGTTGCAGGGTTAAGGATCCAGGATCCTCAATGTTATCCTAACACTAACGGTTGTTTCCATTGTCTTTAAGCTTGTTTTGCAGGAATGGATGAGTGGGACTTGGTCTTGCTGATATTCTTGGGGATATGCTCTCATATTCTGCACGTGTTTAGCTAGAATGACCGTTGTGGAAGTCGTGGGTAGCTAGCATATTTTGTGGGGATATTAGTTATTAAGATTATTTCTATTTTTAAAGGGGATGACAAGCTTGAATTAGAACAGATTAGCAAACACACACACTCTCGCAAGCTCTCTGCAACTCATTGGCAATTACACACATTTTACACATTAGTGATCCTTGTAACAAGCTTGTTGTCATCCCGAGTTGTAACGATCATTTGTATAATTATAGTTGGTGATCGGTAGTTTCCATCACCCGAGGTTTTTTATGTCGGAGATCAACTCTTGATCAAGGGCTTTTTCCTCGTATAAATCATTGTGTCACTTGTTCATTTCATCTACAAGTTGTTCACACATTTGTTCATTGATCTAAGCATCATACCTCACAAAAGAAGATTTGGTTGCATTATCCTAGTCTGATTTTTGACTAAAACAGTTACTGCTGTTGAAGCTTTTAAAATGGGTTTACTTAAGGATTCTCAGTTCTATGATGATCTTATTATGACACCTTGCAGGAACCTAGATGAAGTAAGGAACAGGTCCCTTAGGTTCATCCGTTCAGAGGATGACAAAAGGATCCAGGAGAGGTTGTCAGGATCCTCAAAGCAAGACAAACAAGGATCCTATTTCAAGAATAACTGATCCAAGCAATACTCCAAGCATGACAACCAGAATGTGCATGCTGTAGAACAAGCGGAAGATGATGAGGATTATCCTCCTATTTCTGAATATTGCTTTTCTGTTGATAATAGTGAACTAATCCTTGCTATGCAGAATTAAGGTGACAAGGCTAGGTCAAGGAAGAATGACAAACCACCTGCTACCAAAGACAAATCGAAATGGTGTGTTTATCATGAGGATTTTGGTCATCTCACAGATGAGTGCATAACATTAAGGATGGAGATAGGTGTTGAGTTTTTCACATGTTTATCAAAGTATTTTATCCATATAAAATAAAAACGCAGCGGAAATAATTATTTAAAACATGTTACTTACAAGATATAAAACCCATTTTATATGTAAAACCCAATACCCGGATCCATATACGAACATGCATGCTATCAAATATAAAACACAACCATAGGGTGTTTAGAATACTACCTTCCAAGGAGTAAAGGATATGAAGAAGATGATGCTTCTTGAATGGTTGCCTTCAAGTGTAGAAGACCTCAAGCTTGTATACCCCAAGCCTTCCAACAAACACCTTATGTTTAGCTAGGATTCCTACAATTATGAACTCACTAAAAACCCTTCATGGAACCAACCCTTGGCCGATTTTTATGGAACATTTTAGAGAGTTCTTGCACTTTATTATTCAAACTTGAAAACCCTCTTGGATGCATACCCATAGCCGATTTCTAGAGAGAGTTTTAGAGAGTTTTTATCAAGTTACCTCTTTCATTTTGTCATACAAAATGAATATATAAGATATGAGAGATTTGCCACCCACATTGCCCAATCACAAGATGTCTAGTTATGACAATTTGCATGTCTTCTCATTGGACCAACAATCTTCCCCAATCAAGAGCCTCTAACTTGCATGCATTGTGAGTTGCCACTTTTGTCTTGGGAAGAAGGGGCGGCCTAGCTTTATTTTATAAAAAAAAATTATTTTTATAAATTTAAGTCTTGTTTATTTTATAACCTTTTATAAAATATAACATCTTATGTTTACAAGACTTATGCAACCTTTTAAAATGTTATTTAACCCATTAAATAACAAAATAAAATATTCTTTCAAAATAAATTATCCATATAATTTATTAGCTTGTCAAGTGCAATTATTTAGAAAACCAATTTCTAAATATTATAAGTGTTAATATTTATTTGTTTGATCATATCATAAATAAATATTGTAAGTGTTTGTCTAGCTTGTATTTGGGTATGACTCGACTTGGATCATAACGTACTAGCCACATCAATTTAATATGTGTCTTGGGCATACAGAGTCCAACAATCTCCCACTTGCACAAGATACATAGAAGATTGATGCAAGTAGTAAAGACCATCTAACTATAGTTTACTACCCCTAATACGTATGACTATATGTCCCATTCAATAACATCATCCCCTTCAAGTCCCTTACTTGAAATGATTTAGGTGAATCTATCATTTATCCTTTTGTTACAGATGTCATGTCAAATCCAGAGACATAGAGTGATCACTCTCTGTTGATTTAACTTTAGCAGGCCTTAGACATCTTACTCTCAACGAATAAGAGGAATAAATCCCTTCTTGACTACATACGTCTCTCACAATCACCTTGTACCACACCTGAGTTTAGCCTTATGTACTGCCTTATTACAGACAGCGAAGAACAAGGTCAAGGTATAATACTTGGTGAATATCAAGACCCAATATGTATCTCAGGTCAGAGGATACTATGATATTCTCCTTTACTCAAATTTACTTATGATCAATCACAAATGATTCCATGCAGTAATATTTGAGAGCGAGTCAGTCCAATATTTGTATCCCACAAATATCTATGAACTTTGGCAGCAACACTTTGCTCTATATTCATACCTAATGAATATCCACCAATCCAAGTTCACAATAGTCTTACATTCATATTTGTTCCCACAAGTATGATCGACTACGGACATTTAGAATAAGTAACTTATTCACGGATTTAAACATGCTAATATGGAACATAACTCAAAATACCATAAAGAGTTATAATAACAGTTGTTTCAATATCCATATATAAAATAGATCAAAACCAATCACTAGAATATCGAAGTCCTAAGGCACAAGTATGACCCTTCATGCTTTGCCCGTTCAAGGAGCTTCGTGAGTGGAGCCGCAATATTTTGATCAGTGTGAACTTTGTGAATACATATCTTTCCCCTTTTCAACTTCATCCCTTATGTAGTTGAAACTCCGCTCAATGTGCCTAGTCTTTCAATGTACACGAGGTTCCTTGATTTGAGCAATCGCACTATCGTTATCACAAAGATCTCTAGGGTCCTGAATGGTATGGACTACCCCTTAGATCGGCAATAATTCAAGTGGTAAATCCATATGAATTATCTTAATCAATGAAGCGGGGATGTATTCTGATTCTGTAGTGGACAATGCTACCCTGATTGTGATCGAGAATCATCTCGATCAGTTTGGAAACTCGTATCCATGTAACCCTATACAACGAATTCCGAAACTCGCATCCCTGTAACCCTTTACAACGAGTTTTTCTTCACCAGATCTATATATTAGAAATATATCCTTAGTCCTTTTAAGGTATTTCAATATATATTTTAACAGTCACCCAATGACCGTTACTCGCTGGTATCTTCTCGTCATGCTTAATGCGCATGAGATGTCTGGTCCAGTGCATATTATTACATACATAATGGATCCTATAGCAGACGCATATGGGATTCCTTTCATTCTTTCTTGCTCATCCTTTGAGCTTGGACATTGAGACGCACTAAATATTGTCCCCTCTTGAATAGGTACCAAACCTTTCATAGAGTTCTCTATCTTGAACCTTTTCAAGATTTTGTCAATGTATGCATTTTAGCTTAAACCTATTAAGCGCCTTGATCTATCCCTATAGATCTTTATTTCCAAAATATAGGTGACTTCACCAAAATCCTTAATAGAAAACAACTTCTAAGCCAGGCTTTTACACCTACCATGGTTGGAATATCATTTCCATATAGTAGAATGTCATCGACATGCAATACTAAGAAAGTAAAATGCTCCCACTAGCCTTCTTATACACACAAGCTTCATCGTCGTTCTTGATGAATCCATATTCCCTAATCTCTTCATCAAAACGGTGATTCCAACTTCTAGATGCTTGTTTCAATCCATAGATTGATTTCTTTAACTTGCATACTTTATTAGGATGTTTTGGATCAACAAATCCTTTAGGCTGAACCATATAGACATCTTCCTCAAGATATCCACTAAGGAAAGCCGTTTTGACATCCTTTTACCAAATATCATAATCATATTATGCAGGTATGGCAAATAATATCCTAATTGACTTTAGCATCGCAACTGGCGAGAAGGTCTCATCATAATCAACCCCTTGAGTTTGATTGAAACCTTTTGCTATAAGTCTCGTTTTATAAGTATCAAGTTACCATGCATATCAGTCTCCTTCCTGAAAACCCACTTATTTCCAACTACTTTGGAGTTAAGAGTTGCTACAACCAATACTTGGTTGTCATACATGGACTGCATCTCTACGTTCATGGCTTCAAGCCACTTGTCACAAT
Organism: Helianthus tuberosus; assembly: GCA_030545235.1. NCBI lineage: Eukaryota > Viridiplantae > Streptophyta > Magnoliopsida > Asterales > Asteraceae > Helianthus > Helianthus tuberosus. The sequence goes on along the minus strand of CM060370.1, from coordinate 107,054,441 downwards.
CGAATTTTGACATTGCATCATGGTATGTGGTTGATTCACCTGAATCTACCACGTAGCATCCATTTATGAAAAATCCATATCTTTCAGGTGGACTACTTATTCTACCAGATCTGCGAATGTTTTGTGTATATTGATCAATCATTTGATCATCTTCAACAACCTCTTGTTGAGTGCTAGTATCAACCAAACGTGTATCGGCTTGTGGTCGTTGATCCTCATCAAGTTCCACTGTTCTACTAATTCCTTCCACAAGTAACTTAGCTTCCAAGAACTCAGCCTTTCAAGCAACAAATACCTTTTGCTCTGTTGGATCGTAGAATTAATATCCTATATCATTTTTAGGATATCCTACAAAGATACACTTAGTGGATCGTACTTCTAATTTGTTTGGGGTGTATTGCTTCACATAAGCTTCACAACCCATACCTTTAAATATGACAATGATGGAGCCCTTCCATGCCATATTTTAAAAGGTGTCTTATCCACTTTCTTGGTTTGGGCCATACGGGCCACGGAGAGCAAAGTGTAACCCCAAAATGATAGAGATAATGTGCTCCTAGCCATTATAGATCGAACTATATCCAATAGAGTTCGACTCCTCCTCTATCGAAACGAAGAAATTTAAAAGAGTTGATTTTGTACTTCACTTTTTGAAGATTTTGAACGTTTCAAAACTTCATCTTTGTGTCAAGTACACATAACCACAACTACTACAGTTGTCGGTAAAATTAATGAAGTATCTTTCACCATTCCTAGTCATTGGCTTAAAAGGATCACATACATTCAAATGTATGATTCCTAATAAATCTTTTGCCCTTTCCCACTAAGCGATTACTTGGTCATTTTACCTTCTAAACAAGATTTGCATGTATGAAATGAACCAATTTCATTTGTTTCCAAAAGACAATTCTTTCAAAGTGTTTTCATGCGACATCTGTTCATATGACCAAGGCGATAATGCCAAAGATAGGTCTCACTCAAATCCATTTTGAGTTTCTTGGTGATTGCTCCGTACATAGAACTATCAAATGATGTATTATTATGAAACCAATTCATAAATACCGTTTGAAAGCATAGCTTTAAAGTAAAACATGTCATTCATCAAAATATAAATGTCATTGTTTACAAACTTTAAATCAAAACCATATTGTCTTATAAGGGAAACTTGAATAATGTTCCTAGTCAAACTAGGAGCATTCAAAACAATTTTTAAAACAATTTCCAAACCATTTGGAAGTTTCAAAATATAGTCTCCTTTGTAATGCTTATTTCTTTTGAACCTTTTGCAACAAGTTGCAAACATGAGTTCCACATCCGGTATCTAATACCCATGTGTTAGAAGAAATAACATTGAGGTCAATATGTATCATTAAGATTGTACCTGAGGTTTGCCCTGTATCCCTCTTGTTTTTCAACTCCTTGAGATAGGTTGGGCAATTCCTATTTAAATGTCCTATCTCTCCATACTCAAAGTATGGATCGTTCATGGCAACCATTTCCTTCTTTCTTTTGGTTTTGGTGGTTTCGCTTTAGTCTTTCTTTTCTTTTTCCCTTTGAATTTTCCGTTACCATTTGCAACATTTGCTTTGGTGTCGGGGTGATGCCCTTTCCTTTTGCCACCCTCATTGGTCGTTAAAATGGATAAAGCCCTTTTACCCATATTGAGCCTTTCGAGATGATCAATGTGGCTATTCATCTTAAAGATATAAGATGAGACCGATTGGGTTTCCTCCATTCGACATGCATGAAGCGCTTGAACCGTTTTGAAGCGTTTTGTCCTTAGGAACATTTCCTATAATTGGGTAATCATGTCGTATGCTCATGATGTTCAAAATCCTTTTGAATCTCGGGAATCATAATTCCTAACATGAGGCAAGAGGCTTGTGTAGTATCCTCGATATACTTAATCCAATCGTCATAGGCATCCTTATCTTTCATAAGATGTTCATCGGGAATAGGATCATTCAACACATAGGATATCCTTTCTTACTTGAGAACGATTCTTAAGTTTCGATATTAATCCATGAAGTGTTATGATTGAGGCGATCCTTATCAAGGATTATTATTACTGATAGGTTACGGACGGTTTGGGTAATATTGTTAGCGGCCATCTACAAAATTTTAACAAGGTTCAATTTTAGTATTTTCGATATTATTATATTTTAATTATTAATACCCTTTTGTGTCTCAAAGACAATTAATAATTAAAATCTAGAATCCAACGTTACATTTAAATATTGGTTAGGTGACCTTTATCCCTCTATTTAAATTAACAAGGTAGTCAACGTTTGACAATTGCAACCCTTTGCAACTTCTAGCCATATGGGATCGGTTAAACATCTTTATGTTTAGTTGGCATGTTTAATCCCATCAACACCTTTTGCTCGCCATGCTTCGGTGACCCTAAGTTCATGGTTTCCAATTCAAGTCGTCCAACTTACACACACACGTGAGTTTATACACATAAGTGGTTAGGTGACCTTTATCCCACAAACATGGTAAACCCACCTCAAACATACAAGTTCCCTCAAATGTGGTTAGGTGACCTTTATCCCACAAAAGAGTTCCTAAGTGATTCGAGTGTTGTATAAAAGGATGGTGTTTGACTTGTTTTTATAAAAGGGATTTTGAGTTTTCAAAATTCTAGTTTAGAAAACTTTATGTACCATACATTTGCATGCATTCAAATCCTTGGTACTTTTGTGAAAACAAATTTTCAAGGTTCTTTTTAATAAAACCCATTTTATTATAAAATCATTAATTTTTAATAAAACCTTTATTAACCATTTTAATGATTTTGCTAAGAACCAATTTTACGCTTGTTGTTGATTATTAGTTTGTTAAGTCATGCATATCCAAATATTATCTAAACAACAAAATAAGCAACCAAACAAGCACATCATACATAACAATAGGTGCATAACCATAGCCAACAATTTTGACAACACTTGTTGGCCGAAACAAGTGTGCCAAAAGGTCCTTCCTAAGGGGTGAAAAACGACACAAGCGATGTGTCGTTGAACTCCCACTTGATCCCGCAACCAAATGCTTCAAGTCTCCTTCTTGTGTTGTGATTTCTTCACATTCTTTGGTCTTCCAAATGTCTTTTATATTCAGCTCCAAACTCCTTTGGACTTCAAAAATGTGTTTTGGTTATCGGGCTAAAATCCCGTTTAGAACTATGAAGTCCTTTATGCCTGAAATTGGCAAAAACCAAAACCGCATTTTTGTGTGCATCTTCTTTTACAAAATATATCCTAATACATTTTTCTAGTAAAATAAAATGCACCTAATCTATTTATTTTACATACCAATTGAAAATAAATAAATTACATAACTTTACAAGTGGAAGAACAAAAATAATAATTATTACAACCTTTGAAATAATTAAATACAAATCACAACCACAAATATTCAACATATTCACATAAGGTCATGGCTAGGTTATGAACACCAAAAATATATATATATCCAAATATATAAAATTCAAGAAGCAAAATGGTTCCCTTTTACAACCTACAATTTTTCGGTCAAGAATGAAAAACCGAAAAATGTGGGTTTTTGTCCAAACAAAATAATCATCCAAATGAAATAATTTTTCAAGATTCATTTATGCATGTAAGAATATAATCTTGAAAAACAAAGGGATAACCATGGTGAAAATTTCGGCCATAGGGTTTTACCCAAACCCGAAACCCGAAAATTTCATATCCTATGAAGCATGCACTCATATAAGCGGCTCTAGATGCCATTGTTGAGTTTTTCACATGTTTATCAAAGTATTTTATCCATATAAAATAAAAACGCAGCGGAAATAATTATTTAAAACATGTTACTTACAAGATATAAAACCCATTTTATATGTAAAACCCAATACCCGGATCCATATACGAACATGCATGCTATCAAAAATAAAACACAACCATAGGGTGTTTAGAATACTACCTTCCAAGGAGTAAAGGATATGAAGAAGATGATGCTTCGTGAATGGTTGCCTTCAAGTGTAGAAGACCTCATACTTGTATACCCCAAGCCTTCCAACAAACACCTTATGTTTAGCTAGGATTCCTACACTTATGAACTCACTAAAAACCCTTCATGGAACCAACCCTTGGCCAATTTTTATGGAACATTTTAGAGAGTTCTTGCACTTTATTATTCAAACTTGAAAACCCTCTTGGATGCATACCCATAGCCGATTTCTAGAGAGAGTTTTAGAGAGTTTTTATCAAGTTACCTCTTTCATTTTGTCATACAAAATAAATATATAAGATATGAGAGATTTGCCACCCACATTGCCCAATCACAAGATGTCTAGTTATGACAATTTGCATGTCTTCTCATTGGACCAACAATCTTCCCCAATCAAGAGCCTCTAACTTGCATGCATTGTGATTTGCACTTTTGTCTTGGGAAGAGGGGGCGGCCTAGCTTTATTTTATAAAAAAAAATTCTTTTTATAAATTTAAGTCTTGTTTATTTTATAACCTTTTATAAAATATAACATCTTATGTTTACAAGACTTATGCAACCTTTTAAAATGTTATTTAACCCATTAAATAACAAAATAAAATATTCTCTCAAAATAAATTATCCATATAATTTATTAGCTTGTCAAGTGCAATTATTTAGAAAACCAATTTCTAAATATTATAAGTGTTAATATTTATTTGTTTGATCATATCATAAATAAATATTGTAAGTGTTTGTCTAGCTTGTATTTGGGTATGACTCGACTTGGATCATAACGTACTAGCCACATCAATTTAATATGTGTCTTGGGCATACAGAGTCCAACAATAGGTTGTCTTTTGAGCAAAGGATATTTGAAGGAATTGCTTGGAAGGAAAAAGTAAAGGATCCAGGATTCTGAGAAAGTTCCTGAAAAAGCTCCTCCTCCACCAGCTGATGCTCAAATCATCCGTTTCATCTCCAGAGGTTCTCAGCAGCTAAGAGGCGTGCTAAAAAGACAAAGATGGAGAATAGGGATGGTCATGTTCGAACTTCCATTCTTACCCAGGAAAAAGTCATATCCTTTGATGGGGATGGTCGTGTGGACATACAGGATCCTCATCATGACGGTTCGGTTATTACATTATTTATATCTAACCATTTTATTCGCATGATTCTCATTGATGGGAGAAGCTCAGTGAACATAATCCAGTTGGATGTCCTCAAAAGAATGAACATCCTTGTATTTGATATTGTCCCAAGATCATCTGTCCTTGTGGGATTCAGTGTAGAGACAAAGATTACATTGGGGGACATCAAACTGCCTATTTATATAGAGGGAATGAATTATGTTCAAAAATTCTATGTTATTGATTGCTTATTTTGCTGTAATGTTATCTTTGGCAGGCCATGGATACACGATATGAAGGCAGTCCCCCTCAACATATCATCAATGTGTCAAGCTCCCAACTCTATGGGGTGTGGTGAAGATAGAGATGATCAGCAGGAGGCAAATGTCACACCCCGACCACATAGAACATACAAAACGTGGCGGAAACGTCGGGGAGTGTTGTAACAAAATAAATGTTTCACAACAATGGAAATTTAAGTTTCGTTTTATTAATCAAACATGAGAGATTACATTGTTTTAAACAAGAAACAAAGAGTACATAACATAAATTAACTAGTTCTTGTCTCGTTTTAAGTAACTAAGGCACAGGTCCGCCTAAGTATGTCTTGATAAGTCCTATGCATCATCTCCTGAAAAACACATGTGAAAATAGGTACGTCAGCATAAAAATGCATGTGAGATACATAGGTTTTGTGAAAACAGAATTCATGACTTATGTTTGAGAAAATGTTTAGTCATGAACCTTGTAATTTGCTTTGTCTTGTAAATCATTTGAAAAATGATAAGATCAGATGATATGTATAAATAAGAGAATAATGTATGGTCAAATGAATAACCATGTAAAATGAGTTTGTATAAGATAAGTTTGTCTGTAAATCAATGTCTTGTGAAAAGTATATTATTTGTATAAAATGTTATATGTCTCAAATTGAAATGATTCAAATAACGCTACGATGTGTAATACCACACAAACACTTATATATAGGAAGTACCAGCGGCGTATCCACCATGCTTGTATAATATTGCACACGCCTCGTTACTTAATCACTTACACAAACCAAACCACCAAGATGTAATGTTTAACAATTGTAGAAATGTTTATGTATAGTCAAATGTCTATTGTCAAATGTAAATCATGTCAACGGATACAAATGGTTCACACGGTTCAACAGTTACAAACGGTTCACACAGTTCAACAGTTACAAACGGTTCACACGGTTCAACAGTTACAAACGGTTCACACGGTTCAACAGTTACAAACGGTTCATAATCAAATGGTTACGACGGTTTACATAGTCAAATGGTTACAACGGTTCAAAATGTAGTATAATGTGTTCATATACTGGATGAGCATATGCAACAAGATGTAAAACAATGTACTAAGTATGCACGTAATGGACATACATAGCATAAGTGTAATGTAAAACAATGTACTAAATATGCACACAATGGGCATACATAGCATGAAATATATTGAAATCATGTACTATAAATGTACTAATGAACATAGTAAGTATATGATGTCAAAACAGGAAAGCATGAAAGCAACAAGTAGGCACATGTGTTCCACCCCAAAACGTTTGGAAAATAGTAAAAGAGGGGTCTATGTACTCACCTGAGATTGCTTAGAAGTCCTAAGATAACCACCAAGCAATGCTAGAGATCGCGGAATCAAACGGCACCTAATATAGGTAACTATGTTAATAAATGTTAATAAACCGGACCTATATCGGAGGATCGGATAGGATGAGGGCTCGTAAACCAAACGAGTATGGGAACTCGTGTAATATGGTTTAACAAAGCCTACATACCAAATGAAACCTAACATAAGTGCTTATGACCCATTACGACCCGTTTAGGTAGCTTATGCTACTTTAACGCGTCGTTCGCGTGAAACGCGTTCGGACCGCCTAACTAGTCCTATGACAAGTGTTATATGCCTAAACATGTTACATAATCAGTTATGTGACAAAAGTTTAGGTTACATATGCTTAATTACCAATTATACATGAAAATGGGTATTCTGGTAATTTACCTAAGGCATATAAACTACCTATCATACAACTACTTAACGAAGCGACCATAAGGTATAACCTCGGAAGGTTATTCCCTATATACTATGGTCACCTAATGTATTTGGTCGGATCCTAATGATCGACCAAATGGGTGGGGTTCGAGGTATAAGCGATTTATTAGATCGCTTACCCTACGACCCTAGACAACGTGGTAATCAGTAGGCATAGTCCCAAGGGACTATAACCAACGTGATTACACTCACGTTGCGAAGTTCAAACGAACTTCGCATTGACCATAAGCTGGTCAACGCTGAAAGTCAAACAAAGTTTGACTTTCTGACTCGAAAAGCAATAAAAGAAAGAAAAGAACGAAAGAATACTTACGAAGGGTCCCCGAATGCTAATCTCGATCCAAGAATCTCAGGTATGAAACAATGGTTTCAACTTAGAGTTTCTAAGATCAAAATTCTAGTGGTTTTTGAAGTTGTGGGGTGGGGCATTTATAGTTTTCGGGTAACCGTTAAGATCGTTTCATGGAAACCGTGCTCGAATCCTACCCGTACAAGTGTCGGAAACTCATGGTAGCTAAAAATGGCTCTAAATGAGCTGAATAGGCAAGTTGTGAGCTTGTGGTTGTGGTTAAAACAGCTGGAATATGCTGACTGTTCGTTCTAATCTGTTCTGGGAGGCTGAGGTGGCCCGCTTCAGGATCAGACAAATCTAATGCGGGCCGCATGGCCCTTCTGATCAGCATATAACTTTCAAAAATGACAGTTTCAGCCCCTGCACGTGTTTAAGGCCATTCCCGACACTTCTAAGGCCTGTAAAGCCAACGTTAAGGCCCTAAAATGATGCCTAAACATTTTGGACATGAAACATGCTCAAAAATATGTCGGATGTTGGTTCGTTTGGTCGTACGAACGCGATGTTCGCTTAATTACGACGGAATGCGCATAAGCGCGAAAAACGATCCAAAATGCGCGACGAATGGATTTTTGGCAAGCCAAACACTAAAGTATAATATAGTCATGCTTTCATAAATTTTTGGATGTCCGGATGTATTCAGAACGTAAGTTATGTGCGAAAATGCAAACTTGTGCACTTTTTGACACTTTTAGTCCCTGAATGACCCAAAAGTTTATTTTAGCATACCGAACCCCTCAAAGCCTATTTCTAAGCTATGTAAAGGATATTTATGGTATGTTTAACTTATGGTCATGTTCCGGAATGTCTGTTACAGTTCAAATTGGCATACTTTCGTAGTTTGTCAAATTTAGTCCCTGTAGTCGAATTAACTTGTTTTTGCCATACCAAAGCCTTCAAAACTTATTTCTAAGTTATGTAAAGGTTATTTAAGGTATGTTAAGTATATGTTGATGTTCTGGAGTATTTTTCGCATTAAACTGGTTACGTTTATGCATCTGCGCGCGTATAACCTTCCAGAAAGCGATTTAGAGCTTGAATTCGAACAAGAGTTGATATGTGCAAAAGATACACATATTTATGCAAGTCCAAAGTATGAAATACAATATTTCATTGGTTTGGTATTTGTTTGATGGTCGCAGTGACACAGGTGTCACAGTCTCCCCTACTTTAGGAAATTTCGTCCCGAAATTAATTCGTAGGAGTCTGTCTGTGACTTTGTGTTAAATAGCCATCAAAGATATGTAAAGCATAATTTTGTTATTTTCCTCAACGGATATTTTTCAGAAGCGAAAATGAACGAACGGAGTCATTTTCTTCAACGGGTTCTTCGGAAATGGAAAATAATGGATTTTTAGCTAAACGGATATACATTTCCCTCAACGGATACTCTTCAGAAGTGAAAACGAATGGATGATTCATTCTTCCTCAACGGGCCCTTCGTCAGAAATGGGAATGATGGAATAATCCACGGATATTCATTTCTCTCAACGGATAATCTTCAGAAACGAAAATGAACTAACGGAGTCATTTTCAACGGTTGCTTCCTCAGGTACGGAAATGAAAGATTTAACAACGGATATTCATTTCCTCAACGGATAATCTTCAGAAACGAAAATGAACTAACGGAGTCATTTTCAACGGTTGCTTCCTCAGGTACGGAAATGAAAGATTTAACAACGGATATTCATTTCCTCAACGGATAATCTTCAGAAACGAAAATGAACTAACGGAGTCATTTTCAACGGTTGCTTCCTTAGAGTTGGAAATGAAGGATAAACGGATATTCATTTCCTCAACGGATATTCCTCAGAAGTGAAAAATGAATAGCTAGTTCATTTTTCCTCAACGGATGCTTCATCAGAATTGGAAATGAATTGGGTTAACTTAGATACAAGATAGAACTTGCTGTGATTTCTGTGCACTAAATTCCATAATTATGTATGCATCCATAATTACATAATTCCTTGCACAGTCTGCACAGTTCGTTTTGTAATGTTGTGGGGAAGGATATCAAACTTGTGATGAGGGTGACTAGACTACCATAGGGTCCTTTTAATTAGATCGACAGAGGATCTTCTTAATTAGGCCACCAAGGAGCCCTTTCATCTATATCATCACATAATATTCCTAACCAGATTTTTGGATCGATCAGTTTAACTAGACCACTAAAGGGGTCTAATTATGAAGTAGTACTTTATAATCCAAGGGACTTAACTACAGCGTAGAAGTCTATTAAGGATTTTAGGTAGTACCTTTGGGTATCCTACTATGAATCTCTTGTACAAGGATATGTAAGATTCTACGAGGATTTGGATAACATAATTTGGATCACATGACACATAAAAGGGAACACATAAGTACATAATCACATAATTGTTTAATTGTTATTATCTTGTTATTGATTGCTATTAACTTGGCACCTCGTACTTCGTTTCTCTTGGAAGAAACGGGTACTTAGGATTTTCGTGGAAAACGCAAGAGATCATACAATGGAAGAAATTTGGGGGTAGTCTGTTCTTCAAGGAATATGGTTCTTTGATTGTCGGTATTGTACGAGATATGTTTGTTTATACATACAACCACATAATTACATTGCAATGTAAATAAAAGATTTATTTATACACAATGATAACAACTGTTTCATGGATCGATGATAACAAAAGAAAATAATACACAAGGCTCGATTATTTTCTAAACAGCGTTGTCTCCTGTCGGTCTGATACTCATCTCTACGCGGGATTTGCATTAGCAAGCCTTGGGAAATTCCTACGAAAATGGCCCATCTCGCCACAGTTGTAGCAAGACCCCGGTGGGAAACGAGCTTGAGCAGGATTGTTGCCAGCTTGATTTGGTGCCGCTGCGGTTGGGCAAACCCTCGATGTATGACCTATAAGTCCACAAACTTGGCATGTGCAGCACTTCACACCGGCATGATGATGTAGGCCACATTGGTTGCACAAGGGTGCAGTTCCGTTGTAGGGTTTCCTGGCAGGGGGTTGAGTTGGTTGGTTGGGGACGGCTTGATCATTGTGAGCGACCACGGCGAAGTTCTGAGAAGCCTTACGCTTCTTTGACTTCTTAGGGGATCCAGTCTGTTCATCCATGGTCTTTTATTCCTCGATTGGGTTCGATTCCTCGACCGGTTTCTTGTCACCCTTTCGGAAAAGCTTACGTTTCCTGATCTGGGATTCGGTCAAGGTTGCAGATAGCTCAATGGCCTGCCTAACAGTAGTAGGGTTGCTACCAGTCAAAATGTCTTGTATTGAGTCAGGGAGGCCATCAATTTACTTTTCGATTGCCTTATCCAAAGGTGTGACCATGTTTGGGCATAACAGACTTAACTCCTCATAACGGTCCGTGTAGGCTCGATGCTCACCGCTGTCTTGCTTTAAACCATCAAACTCTCTTTCCAATGCCCGCAGTTCATGACGAGGACAAAACTCCCTCATCATAAGAGCTCTAAGTTCAGCCCATGTCTGTGCTAGGGCAAATTCTGCACCACGGTCTCTCATAACCCCGTTCCACCATGTAAGGGCCCTCTTCTGAAACACACTCGAAGAAAACTCGACCTTGCGATTGTCAGGACATTGCACATGGCGGAAAGTATTCTTGATGCTCTCGAACCATTGAAGAAGCCCAGTCGCTCCCTCAGAACCACTAAACTTGAGTGGTTTAGCCGAGTTGAAATTCTTGAAATTGCATAGAGCATGATTGTTGTTGTTGGCTTGGTTCATTTGAGCAATGAAAACTGGGAATTGAGCAGCCATTTGCTGCGCAATGATTTCTGCCAGTTCGGCAGTCGCTATCTGGTTTTCGCGTCGAGGAGGCATTCTAAATGAGGAAACATGAAAGGAAACGAGTGAGAGTATTAGACGAAAAGAATGAGATGAAACAAATCAGAAAGCAAGGATAGTGGTCATTTGTTTATTACTACAGAGCAACAAACGACCCCGGTGACTAATCAAAGTAAATGGATTAAAAATAATGTATCGCGAAGACATGCTCGCCTATAAGTGAACACTCATCCCAAGAATTCCCAGGTAAGCACAACTGGTCTCGCGTCTGATGAGATATATACGAAGTGCTTGCCTAGACAGAAAACCCAGAATACAGGCATTCACCCTTCCAGTTTGCACGTGTTCACATTATTTAAAACCCAAAACCTTGACGAGATTTTGAAAACTCAAAGGGGTTCAAAACCTTATAATAGAGGGTTCAAAACCTAGTAATCAATCATCCTAGAACAGATGATTAGTTTTCAAAGCGGTTTTGAAATTTATGTTATTGTTGTGGTCGTCGCCTAAGGATAGGTGACGGTATTGTTTTATGACTAAACGCAAGTAAACTCGCGTTAGGGTCCTAGAAAGGTTATAGACTAGGTCAAAGCATTACTAATAACCTAATTCCCTATAACCATTGGCTCTGATACCATCTTTTCTGTCACACCCCGACCACGTAGAACATACAAAACGTGGCGGAAACGTCTGGGAGTGTTGTAACAGAATAAATGTTTCACAACAATGGAAATTTAAGTTTCGTTTTATTAATCAAACATGAGAGATTACATTGTTTTAAACAAGAAACAAAGAGTACATAACATAAATTAACTAGTTCTTGTCTCGTTTTAAGTAACTAAGGCACATGTCCGCCTAAGTATGTCTTGATAAGTCCTATGCATCATCTCCTGAAAAACACATGTGAAAATAGGTACGTCAGCATAAAAATGCCTGTGAGATACATAGGTTTTGTGAAAACAGAATTCATGACTTATGTTTGAGAAAATGTTTAGTCATGAACCTTGTAATTTGCTTTGTCTTGTAAATCATTTGAAAAATGATAAGATCAGATGATATGTATAAATAAGAGAATAATGTATGGTCAAATGAATAACCATGTAAAATGAGTTTGTATAAGATAAGTTTGTTTGTAAATCAATGTCTTGTGAAAAGTATATTATTTGTATAAAATGTTATATGTCTCAAATTGAAATGATTCAAATAACGCTACGATGTGTAATACCACACAAACACTTATATATAGGAAGTACCAGCGGCGTATCCACCATGCTTGTATAATATTGCACACGCCTCGTTACTTAATCACTTACACAAACCAAACCACCAAGATGTAATGTTTAACAATTGTAGAAATGTTTATGTATAGTCAAATGTCTATTGTCAAATGTAAATCATGTCAACGGATACAAATGGTTCACACGGTTCAACAGTTACAAACGGTTCACACAGTTCAACAGTTACAAACGGTTCACACGGTTCAACAGTTACAAACGGTTCACACGGTTCAACAGTTACAAACGGTTCATAATCAAATGGTTACGACGGTTTACATAGTCAAATGGTTACAACGGTTCAAAATGTAGTATAATGTGTTCATATACTGGATGAGCATATGCAACAAGATGTAAAACAATGTACTAAGTATGCACGTAATGGACATACATAGCATAAGTGTAATGTAAAACAATGTACTAAATATGCACACAATGGGCATACATAGCATGAAATATATTGAAATCATGTACTATAAATGTACTAATGAACATAGTAAGTATATGATGTCAAAACAGGAAAGCATGAAAGTAACAAGTAGGCACATGTGTTCCACCCCAAAACGTTTGGAAAACAGTAAAAGAGGGGTCTATGTACTCACTTGAGATTGCTTAGAAGTCCTAAGATAACCACCAAGCAATGCTAGAGATCGCGGAATCAAACGGCACCTAATATAGGTAACTATGTTAATAAACCGGACCTATATCGGAGGATCGGATAGGATGAGGGCTCGTAAACCAAACGAGTATGGGAACTCGTGTAATATGGTTTAACAAAGCCTACATACCAAATGAAACCTAACATAAGTGCTTACGACCCATTACGACCCGTTTAGGTAGCTTATGCTACTTTAACGCGTCGTTCGCGTGAAACGCGTTCGGACCGCCTAACTAGTCCTATGACAAGTGTTATATGCCTAAACATGTTACATAATCAGTTATGTGACAAAATTTTAGGTTACATATGCTTAATTACTAATTATACATGAAAAGGGTATTCTGGTAATTTACCTAAGGCATATAAACTACCTATCATACAACTACTTAACGAAGCGACCATAAGGTATAACCTCAGAAGGTTATTCCCTATATACTATGGTCACCTAATGTATTTGCTCGGATCCTAATGATCGACCAAATGGGTCGGGTTCGAGGTATAAGCGATTTATTAGATCGCTTATCCTACGACCCTAGACAACGTGGTAATCAGTAGGCATAGTCCCAAGGGACTATAACCAACGTGATTACACTCACGTTGCGAAGTTCAAACGAACTTCGCATTGCCCATAAGCTGGTCAACGCTGAAAGTCAAACAAAGTTTGACTTTCTGACTCGAAAAGCAATAAAAGAAAGAAAAGAACGAAAGAATACTTACGAAGGGTCCCCGAATGCTAATCTCGATCCAAGAATCTCAGGTATGAAACAATGGTTTCAACTTAGAGTTTCTAAGATCAAAATTCTAGTGGTTTTTGAAGTTGTGGGGTGGGGTATTTATAGTTTTCGGGTAACCGTTAAGATCGTTTCATGGAAACCGTGCTCGAATCCTACCCGTACAAGTGTCGGAAACTCATGGTAGCTAAAAATGGGTCTAAATGAGCTGAATAGGCAAGTTGTGAGCTTGTGGTTGTGGTTAAAACAGCTGGAATATGCTGACTGTTCGTTCTGATCTGTTCTGGGAGGCTGAGGCGGCCCGCTTCAGGATCAGACAAATCTAATGCGGGCCGCATGGCCCTTCTGATCAGCATATAACTTTCAAAAATGACAGTTTCAGCCCCTGCACGTGTTTAAGGCCATTCCCGACACTTCTAAGGCCCGTAAAGCCAACTTTAAGGCCCTAAAATGATGCCTAAACAATGTGGACATGAAACATGCTCAAAAATATGTCGGATGTTGGTTCGTTTGGTCGTACGAACGCGATGTTCGCTTAATTACGCGACGAATGGATTTTTGGCAAGACAAACACTAAAGTATAATATAGTCATGCTTTCATAAATTTTTGGATGTCCGGATGTATTCAGAACGTAAGTTATGTGCGAAAATGCAAACTTGTGCACTTTTTGACACTTTTAGTCCCTGAATGACCCAAAAGTTTATTTTAGCATACCGAACCCCTCAAAGCCTATTTCTAAGCTATGTAAAGGATATTTATGGTATGTTTAACTTATGGTCATGTTCCAGAATGTCTGTTACAGTTCAAATTGGCATACTTTCGCAGTTTGTCAAATTTAGTCCCTGTAGTCGAATTAACTTGTTTTTGACATACCAAAGCCTTCAAAACTTATTTCTAAGTTATGTAAAGGTTATTTAAGGTATGTTAAGTATATGTTGATGTTCCGGAGTATTTGTCGCATTAAACTGGTTACGTTTACGCATCTGCGCGCGTATAACCTTCCAGAAAGCGATTTAGAGCTTGAATTCGAACAAGAGTTGATATGTGCAAAAGATACACATATTTATGCAAGTCCAAAGTATGAAATACAATATTTCATTGGTTTGGTATTTGTTTGATGGTCGCAGTGACACAGGTGTCACAGCAAAGAACTGTTACACTTCTTCAATGAAACTAGCCTCCAAGGAGCAAGATGTCATGGAGGCAAGAGAGCAAGACGCCAAGGATATTCTGTTGACCCCAGAGGATCCTGAATCCAAAAATTTTATAGGATCCGGGATCCTAGACAGTATTGAGCAGGATTTAATATCCTTCTTGAAAAGAACAAAGTCTACCTTTGCTTGGAAACATGAAGACACGACATGTATATCTAAGGATGTTATTACTCACAAACTTGGTATTGACAGGTCATTCAAGCCAATACACCAAAAAAGGAGGAAATTTGCACCCAAAAGAAATGCCATTATCCAAGAAGAGGTAGACAAATTTCTCAAGGAAGGTAAGACATATTGAGGAAGAATAAGAAGTTTGAGTGGACTGATAAGCATGAAGCTGCACTCAAGGCTCTTAAGGATTATATATCCTTAGCACCAGCCCTGATGAAACCAGAAAATGGAGAATTATTATCCTTATACTTAGTTGTTTCAGCTAAAGCAGTAAGTGCGGTCCTAGTTAAGGATCATGAAGGCTCTCAACATCCGGTATACTATGTAAGTAAAAGTCTACTTGATGCTGAGGCCAGGTATTCTCATTTAGAGAAATTAATTCTTGATTTAATTATGGCTTCCGCTAAACATAGACATTATTTCGAAACTCACACTATTATTGTGAAAACTAACTTTCCTATCAAGAATGGTCTCAGGAAACTTCAAATGTCAGGAAGGATGGCTAAATGGGCGGTCAAGCTTAGTGCATATGACATTAAATACGAACCTAGGACTGCCATTAAGTCCCAAGTTTTAGCTGACTTTGTGGCTGATTTCAGTAGTGATCTATAAAGGGAAGTTGAATTAGAAGTTCAACAACTTGAGAAGACCAAGGATCCTTGGACACTCTTCACGGATGGAGCTTCAAATGTTAAAGGAACTGGACAAAGCACACTACTAAAATCGCCACAGGGGGACATTATACCCCAATCCATTGCCTGTGAATTCCAAACCACTAATAATGAGGCAGAGTATGAGGCCTTGATAGCATGTTTGCAATTAGCTAAGAATATGGGGATCAGGTATCTTCAAGTATTCGTAGATTCCCTATTAATTACTAATCATTATAATGGTTCTTATGCTGTCAAAGGTGAAAAGCTAATCAAGTACTTAGAAATAGTCAAGAAATTGGCAGATTCTTTTGCTTTTTTCAGTATAACACAGGTACCCAGGGAAGAAAATGCAGAAGCTGATGCTTTAGCCAACCTTTGATCATCACTGAAGATTCCAGAGGATATTAAAATTTCCATTATCCACATCTTAGCTCCTGCTATTGAGGATCACACAACTATGGAGATAGTGTAGGATTCAGTAATCATACCTAGTGACGGTGCACAGTCAAGTTCAGGATCCTGGATCCTTCCGATCCTGAGATATATACAACATGGAGAGATTCCTACTGGAGAAAATCCTAGAGCTTTCAAAGTCAAGGTATCTTAATTTACAATACTAAATAACATGTTATATAGACGATCTCTTGCAGGTCCATATTTAAGGTGCATCGAGGATCCAGAAATTCAAGAAGTTCTAAAGGATTTCCATGAAGGAGATTGTGGAAACCACACTGGGGGCATAGCACTATTCTCAAGGATCCTTGGAACAGGATATTATTGGCCTACCATGAAGGAGGATGTTGTGGAATATGCAAAGAAATGTGATGCTTGTGAAAGATATAGTAATATCCTACATCAACCAGCTGAGCCTCTGCATCCTATATCCTCTTCTTGGCCATTCATGAGATGGGGAATGTATATAGTTGGCAAGCTTCCTAAGGCACCAGGAGGAAAAGCATCTGTGATCCTGAAGGAAATGCTGAAAGCCTGACTCAAGACCTGGATACCATAGAAGAACTCATGGATTTGGCAAGGATAAGATTGGCTAGCTATCAACAAAGAATAGCTGGAGCATACAACAAAAATGTCAGGGTCAGAAAGTTTCAAGTTAGTGACTTGGTATTAAGGAATGCATTCCAAAATACCACAGATACTGCTAATGGCAAGCTGGCACCAAAATGGGAAGGCCCCTATCTAATTGAAGCTGAATCTGGAAAGGGGGCATATCGTTTGTTAACAATGGATGGTGACCTCTTACCAAGAGCTTGGAACGCTGTTCATCTAGAGAAATACTTTAAGTAAGAAGGATCAGGGATCCTCAGCGATACAAGTATTCTGATTAAGAGTCTGGGATCCTCAAAGGATATATGATTCTACATTTGGTAACACATTACTTTCATTTTCATTCATCTTATTCTTATTACTTATCATAAGTCAAAGATGTTAAACATTTAACATCTATTTTCATAAAGTTTAAGCTTTTGCAGAGTTGTTATCATTTTACAGAAGATCAAAGTGGTTGGCCAACTCCCCAAAGTTTATGGGCTTATCCCTAGTTTGTTGGGCTTGTCCCCAGTTTATTTGGGCTTGTCCCAAGTTATTTGGGCTTGTCCACAGTTTTTGGGCTTGTCCCCAGTTTTTGGGCCTGTCCCCAGCTTCACCAGTTGCGCACGATTATCCTAGTGCAGTTAAAGGCAATGGGACCACTACCCACTTTAGGGGCTGACAATTTCATTGTACTGGCTGTATTTAGGATCCTAAGTATAATGGTAGACGTACCATACATCCGTTCCTAATGTTTCTAACGTTTTCACGTTAACTAAGGTTTCGGCATTTTCATGTCGCTCACGTTTGGATAGTCGCCAGTTTGGGCCATACTCCAGTTTACACAAGTTTATTTGGGCTTGACCCCAGTTTACACCCGTTTATTTGGGCTTGTCCCTAGTTATTTGGGCTTTTCTCCAGTTTGTTGGGCTTGTCCCCAGTTTATTTGGGCTTGTCCCCAGTTTATTGGGCTTGTCCCCAGTTTATTTGGGCTTGTCCCCAGTTATTATGGGTTCATTCCCAATTATTTGGCTTGGTCCTAAGTTTATTTTTCTTACAGGATCTTGGAGCTTTAAAGTTATACAAGTTCTGACAATAAGGATCCTGGATCCTCGAAACTTTACTTTTCACAGTTTGTTTATTCAGTATTAATTTACAAGGATATAGAATCCTAACTTGGATTCTCTAGTATGTTCTAACTTTTCCTAAGCTACAAGTTGTCTCTTATCCTTTTTGGTTAAGGATCATTGATCCACATTTGTCTAAACACTTCAAGTTTTCTGTGAAAAGTTTAACGATGATAACTTTGAAAATA
The DNA here is from genome assembly GCA_030545235.1 of Helianthus tuberosus. Classification (NCBI taxonomy): domain Eukaryota; kingdom Viridiplantae; phylum Streptophyta; class Magnoliopsida; order Asterales; family Asteraceae; genus Helianthus; species Helianthus tuberosus. The sequence continues at coordinate 107,036,062 of CM060370.1, read as the reverse complement.
GAAAGCATACATGAAAAATAAAGAGGGAAGAAACAACAACAGATGTAGCTAAAAAAGTTTAATGTTATTACCCATTCATTATGTATAACAAGCATCTGGCCTGGATTTCACCAGCAAAACCGTAGACCATCCACCCAAGCCGGATAAGGCTATCTAACAGTTAAAGTGTCTATGCAGAAATTAAAGAGCAGGAAGGTTAATAGCGAATGGAGTAGAAGGATTCATTCTCCACGAACAAAAGGATCTTCTGATCTGTAAAGGCACTTGAGGAGTTATCTCTGACTCTATATATTGCAATGATGATTATAACAGGTCTTATCAGTGACGACAAGCAGTGTAACGACTAGATACCAGCAGCAACGGCTAGTCTGCTTCTAACGGATATATGACAGCTGTGAATACTTATCACAACTACCATATTGGGGGCAATTGTTAGGGCATGGATTTTGTGCTAAGGATCATCTATCCTGAGACTGGGCATGGATCACGGATCCTTAACGGATTATGCAGGGAGTCTGAGGATCCAGAGTCTGAGGATCCAGGATCCTTTACATTACTTATGATTTCTAACAATTGTCACGATTTTAATGTTTATACGCAGGTAATGGACTTAGTGGACTAAATCCCAGCTAGAATCTCGGGAATATTCCTTCAAGATGCCGCACATGTGCTATTTTCACGATGGTCATGGGAAAAAATGTGGACTACCTTAATTTTCGGTTATTTTGTTATTTCTGGGAGTTAAGGGGTTGATCAAGTGTGGTAGGACAGTTATCACCTTCATATACACACACTACGAATCAGAGGACACACACATTCTCTCGCAATCATTACAAACGAGAGTTTTCACAATACACTTAGCATTCAATCAGTTGTAACACACTTAGCATTCAATCAGTTGTAACACACTTGATCAACATCCAAAGTTGTAATCTTTTTCGTTCAATATAGTTGTTAGTGATAGTTTTCACTATCCGAGGTTTTTATGCCGGCGATCTGGTAGCGATCAAGGGCTTTTCCTCGTAAAAAATCATTGTGTTCATCTTCACATTCATCAAGCAATTCATTTTCTCATTGTTCATTTAACCAAGCACCTAACCTGTGACAACTGCCACTTTCCGGCGACATTCATACACTTAAAGTACTCATTTTTAGCTACATTTTTATGCATTTTGAAGACCCGAACTGCGTATTTCGTAACATACACTTAGAATACTCATGGAATACTTATTTAGGATGCACATGATTCATTTTTATTGAATACATTTGAAACAATTTAAACAATGCATCGAAACTACTAGAAAAGCACCTAGTAAACTAGTATTTTGACGAAAACGCAGGATCCGCAGAAACCATCTAAACGACATCTTTAGGACTCAGACGAAAGTCCAACATCTAATATATATTAAACCCTAACTAGGAATGCAAGGGTTTTATTTAAAACCTTTCCGAAGTCCGACAACACTAAAAATTGCCCGAAAAGCACTAAAAGCGAGATTTCAACGCTTTTCCGCAGAAATTCTGCAGAAATCAGCTTTTTAATATTTTTACAACACATAAAAATGATGTTTAAGATAGAATTCATATGAGGATACCTTCGGGTATCATCCGAACCAATAACTACATCAATTCACACAAGTTACACAACTTATCGTTCAAATAACGTCTAACCGAAACAATTCGAAACGAATATCCGAACAATATCAAATCTTTTTTTTGTGACCATCTAATGTTATTTGGATCATATTAGACTAGTAATGGTCACTTAGAACATTAAAAACACTTAAACACTTAAGCATATGAAGTTTCCTAACATTTCATCTAATAAAATCTAACACTTTTTAACATGAAACAAGTTCACAAAGCAAGGGTACCCCCCCCCCCCCCCCTTCATTCACGGTTACAACCACATGTGGGACCCACTTTTTTACCTTTTCTCCACAAATATCTTGCTAATTACCTTTAGATGCAAGTGGTTACACAAGTGGGCCTAGTGGTAAAGCATGGTGAAGACTTATAACACTTTGATTCATAATCCTCTAAGCACTTCATCACATCTTTTTCACACACTTAAGAAACTCTCCCAACATTCATATATTATCCAAGAACACCATCAAAAACATTTCACCTTTCAAGACTTCTTTGATGATCAAAATGGAGCTTGAAGATACTTATGGTGATCTAAAGCAACAACAAGTTGGAGAAGCCTTTCCATCCATTCAAAAGCTTTCAAAACCCCAAGATCAACAACTTTTCTTTTCTTTAAATCATCATTAAGATCATCCCTAGCCATTAGTGCTAGAAGTAAGCTTCTAAAATCCCTTTTTCATACTTATTTATGTATTATTTGGTTAAAGAACAAGTAATAAACTAAATAATCATACAAAATAATATGAAAATACAAAGAAGCAAAATAATAATCATGATATAACAGTGTGTTTATGTTGTGATTTAAGGATGAATACTTGCATATTTGATCTAGTTTTGTTGATTAGCATATGAATAACTTGTTAGATGATGTTTAAAAACATAATCTAACAAGTATACAAGTTATTGTTTAAGGGTTTTGTTAAACATAAATGTTTAGATGGATGATCATAATCTTGGATTTTGTTAAAGTATATAACGTTTTTTACTAAAAATAATGCTTTTACAAAGTTATAAAAAGAAACATACAATATGGGTTTTTATAAAAAGTTTGTTAAATCTAGAAGTAAAGCATGGGTTTTGAACTAGTTAACTTATGTTATGATCATACCAAAACCCTACATGTTATTGATTTCATCTTGTTAAGGTTTTGATATAAATCTCATATGTTTTTATTAAGAAAAATATGAGAAGATTATTGGTGATTTTATAAGAAAAAGATATGTTTTATATAAACATGGCAAAGTATATATTTCAAAGGAAATATGGCCATTTTTCTTAAAAATCATAAGATATAAAAACTATTATTTTTGACAAAATCTTTATTAGATTAAAAAGATTTTAAAGAATAGTTTTTATAAAAGCAAAGTTTGATATAAATATATATTTAGTTAACTTAACAACTTATGTGCTAAGTGTTATTTGTTTGTATTAGTTATATACTTGAAAACTAGTAACTTGAATACAATGGTACAAATAAACACAAGACACATTACAACTAAAGTCTTACAATACTACACGAAAATACACCTTAAAAACAACTTACGGACGTTCCGAGCCTTCGGATACAACTTATGGTCAAAACGGCCGACGGGCGAATCTATAAACATATCGCCATTCCGAGGAGTTACTATGACGCTTAGGCGATCTTTCGACGCGAATACATACAAATCACCGACAACAATATCCGGATGTTTTGAAACTTATAAAAACTATTATGTTTTTATTAACTAAAACTTGGTGATTTTTATATAAATTACAAGATTTTATTAAATGGGCTTATATTCACAAAATGGACTTATTTTTACTAAATGGGCTTATATCTTTATAAATGGGCTTGTTTTATACAAATGGGCTTATTTTAAACAAATGGGCTTATATTATATAAATGGGCTTATCTTCCTAAATGGGCTTAACATAAATACATGGGCTAAGCCCAATATCAAACATATGGGCTAAGGCCCAATAACATTAAGCCCAATAACATCAAAGGCCCAATACTATTTAGGCCCAATACTATTTAGACCTAATACTATTTAGGCCCAATACTATTAAGGCCCAACACTATTTAGGCCCAATAACATTTGGGCCCAAAAACATAAATTCTTGGGCTAGGCCCAATAACATTAAAACATGGGCTCGGCCCAATGACATATAATTGATGAAAATACAATTATACAATTTATTCATACAAGACATGAAATCAAGAGGACAAGACCCGATGATACAACTCACAAGATACAAGATTACATATATATATATATATTATAACAGTCTAACAAATCATAATCTAATACACAGTTCAACGAAAAACAAAGACATACAAGTCTTACACACATAGATCATGTGCGATTAGGGTCATACATCTAAGCACCATTAATCCAGTTTGGACCTAGGTACAGAGGGTTAGATCTAATGGGTTTTGGCGAACCCCACTCTTGGTCATGGACCCATACAGAAGAGTGCGTTTGTGTCCCAGTCGATAGTAGTCGACACGAAATCGTCTAGGTTTGGATTGCTTCCTAATTCGTCACACGTATTAATGTCGTCACGAAACATTAATGATCAACGATTTCATTGACACTTTACATACTACATCATTACATACAAATACATCTTATACAACTCACATTTTATGGATACAGTTTATACAACTCACACTTTATGGATACAATTTACACAACTCACATTTTATGGATACATTTTATACAACTCACATTTTACAGATACATTTTTTACAACTCACATTTTACAGATACATCTCATACAACTAAACTGCATGAACTCGCCAACTTTTGTTGATGTTTTCAAACTTAACATGTATTTCAGGAAATTAGTGGACCATGCAGACATTTCAGTCAAGGAAAGCAAGTATCAAGACTCCATGCCACCATTTGAAGGGTTTGTCCGTTTTATACCGCCTCTTTGCGGTGATATAGTGGTCAAAGCCTTGACATTTTAAGACTTACATTTTGATGTATAAAACAATGACAACTTATTTTCATTTGATGGTTTGTAACCAATACATTTAACTTATGTTGCGTTCTTTTGAAACGATTATGACAATGGCATTGGAGCTTGATTTTATTCATTTAGTATGTTCACTTATATTGTTATGCAATGAGAACCGATCAGATCACACCTCGCGCTTCCGCTATGAGCGGGTGTGACAGATTGGTATCAGAGCATCGATTGTAGTGAACCAGGATTCTTTCTCGAGTCTAAGTCTACAATCACTAGGGACCTCTCATGAAAACCTCTTGTTCATGTTGAACAAATTATAAATAAATTTGGACAGGTCAAAAGGTTTTCATTGCATAAACATTTTTTCAAGGTCCACTATAACGAAAATTCACTTCACATAAATCAAGCGAGGACATTTCCATGGGTGAAGACTATGAGAAATAGACACATTACATTAACAGACTATGTGCCTACAATACATTACATTATCAGTTTACGCATTATAAACGGTTTACAAGTTCTGCTTATGCAAGATAGAAATCCTTGTTAGATAGGATTTTATGTGATTATATATAAATGATTTATATATGTGTTCTAAGGAATATTGTGGCAAGAACAAAATGCCTTCGTCTTCGAATTCCATTGTCATCCTTGACACACATAACATGGTTAAGACACGATATCTTTTACACAAGATATGATACTCTATTTTCAAATATGACATATTTTATACAATACATCTTCCATGAGAATATCGACCTCATGTCTATTGCGGAGCTTATGATGAACGTGGTTCCTAAGTGAGACCATAAAGTATTGATCCCGTGGAAGATGGTTGCTTTCTCGCGGATGCTGAGATGCCTGACTTCAGTAGTGACGATGAGGTGGAGGTGGTAGCCTTGGACAACAACTCCATTAGTGGGATGTGGTCCCTATGACTCTTACAAATCGCGATTGACGACACACTTGTCCAGACAAGGAAGATGAATTACTCATCTTGAAGGTGCCCCTCCAGTTGTTATTGCTACAAATTCTCTCTATTTCTATTTAATCAAACGTCGTGCCATTCTGCGAGTAATGACAATGGACGTTGACACATGAACTATCATGAAGTTCCCTCCTGTGCTAAACATAGGCAGTAGTGTCCCCTCATTGACAGATCGACTGACTTGAATGAGAGAATGCTAGGGTGACCATGCAAGACAATTTATTATTAAGGGGCCCACGTAATAACAACTTGTAGTGCATGGAAATCCTGGTGGACTCTGTGGGTCAAGCTAATGATCGCTATTAATTCAAGAATTTTAAGCTGTTACTTAAAATTCAGTCTTTTCTATCCAATAGAACACTAACCGAGATGATTACTATAACACCCTACAATACAATGCCGGAAGACGATATGTATTCATTCGTGTCTAAACATTTGATCTATAACACGAGTTGTTCGAGACTAGTCATCTAAACAAACAAAACTTGTAAACCACTCATGGAAGATCTTTCCTCAACATTCTAGAATTCTTGTACATGAGTTGGTTCTTTGGTGTCTATGACACCTTATCTTATTTATTGGAAATGAATACAATAAATTCTGTCATTTTGACATTTGTCTTCATGAGCCATGCTACAACTTCCTCATTGCATTCAATTCGACATCTATGAAGATCTTAGTGATCTTGTGGGAGCTCATGAGGCTCAAGAACTATTACCATATTCGTCACATGGACAAGTACGACAAAGGAATTTCTCTACTCCGGATGATCAAAACCTATGTAGTATGGAATGCATACTATAGGGACTGAGGCCACTGGTTGGTTTCCCCTCCTCAACGAATTATTTCGTTTTCCACTTAGACATATGACCAATACACGCAAGAGGCACTACGCATTTAGTTGCGGTTATCCATATTATCATCTATTAGAACATGTATGAACAATACGATCTTGAGGTTTCCATGACTGATTTCATTCTTCATTCGTGGGCACATGATAGACTATATTACCCAAATATAAGTCTAAATTCCTTGATACTAAGTAACAAAAGTAACATGGCGCTAAAAGAAAATCTACGGCCGAAAAGTTACTGATAAAGTTGAATTAAAGTTCTTATGGAACAACACGAGGGTGCAGAAATTGCACAACATGAGGTTAATCAGGACGACACTAGTGACGGTACTAGTGGTACTGGTAGTTTAAGTGATTCAAATCCTGATGGATCGGGAATGAGTAGAAATGCCACACCAGAAGATACGACCACACAAGGCCTTAATTTTAAGACTTTTCGGACTGTAAGCGGCAAGACCTCGTTAATACGAGAGGTGCGGTAGGTTCTGTCTACCACGTAAATACAATGAAGTCGGTTAGTCATACTAGGAAACGCATTCCTGAGTAGACAATTAGATACACAGAGAGTCTCCTGCTGAACGCAACCTTAACTTAGTGGAATCTCCAGGTACACACGCTAGGAAGGGATACAGTGAAGAGGTTGTCGGGGGAAGAACTCAAGGATCTTATACGAGAAGAGTATTGCTCGCTGATTTAAATTCAAAGGTTGGAAACAAAATTCTAGAACTCGATCATGATTAGAGCCAATGTTGTTGGTTACACTCGAGGCTTTCACGATATCTCAAGGGTTGTTTCCATACTACGTAACACCCGAATTCAAACGCATTGCGCGTTACATATAGGATTTAGCCCCAGAGATCCGAGGCATGATCGCATCATCCCACCCTACCTCGATTACTCAAACAGTAGTTACTCAACACGTTTCCAATCAACCAACATTTCACATCCATGTTATTTGATACTGGTGCCAATTTTAGCTTCATCTCAACATTTCACATACATGAGTTTCATAACTAGGGATGGGATTGTCCTAGCTACAATTAGGGATTGGGTTATCCTACATCTAAACATATGGTTGGGTTATCCAACATCTAAACATATGGATTGGGTTATCCTACATTTAAACATAGGGTTCCTAAAACTTTACAGTGAAGTCCTTGCCACACAGAATTTAAAATGTACTTGGCCTAGAGCCAACTAAGCTAGACATCCCCTCATTCTATAGAATCGACATACGGTAAACTAGTCGAGTCAAGGAAAGTTGTTAGAGGATGTTCCTTGGAACTTGGCAAGCGAAGATTCAGTATCGATCTCTTACCCATTGAGTTGGGTAGTTTCGACGTAGTGGTTGGCATGGATTGGTTATCCGATAACCAAGCCGAAGTCTTTTGTCATGAGAAGGTCATTCGCCTACCACCACTGAATAAAGAGACACTTGTTATTCACGGAGAGAAGCACGACACACCATTGCGGATCATTAATTACAAGAAGGCACAGAAGTGCTTACGGAAAGGTTGTATTGCCTTTCTAGCACATGTTGTCGACAAGAAGGCCGTTGGGCCACAACTGACAGATATTCCAGTGGTAAAAGAGTTTCCTGAAATATTTCCTGAATACTTGCCGGGACTATAACCATATCGACAAGTCGAGCTTCATATCGACTTGGTATCGTGAATCGCACCCATAGCCAAATCTCCATATCGATTAGCACCTTTTGAAATGCAAGAGTTATTCACACAACTTCAAGAGTTGTTGGATAAAGGATTCATTAGACCAAGCTTCTCGCCTTGGGGAGCTCCAGCTTTGTTTGTAAAGAAGAAGGATGAAACACTCAGAATGTGCATCGACTATAGAGAGTTGAATAAACTCACCAACAAGAATCGGTATCCACTATAAAGGATTGGTGATTTATTCGATCAATTGCAAGGTTCAAGCTTCTACTCCAAGATAGACTTATGATCGGGGTATCAACAATTATGAATTTAAGAGGAAGGCGTATCGAAAACGGCTTTTCAGACTCGTTATGGTCATTACGAGTTTCTCGTTATACCTTTTAGTTTAACGAACATGCCCGCGGTCTTCATGGACTTAATGAACCACGTGTGCAATCCATACTTCAACAAATTCGTCATAGTGTTCATTGACGACATTTTGATATACTCACGATCGGCAGACGAGCACGAACAACATTTGAGATCCATTTTAGAACTACTCAAGAAGGAGACACTAATGCGAGTTTGGGATTCGTGAAGTACAATTTCTCGGGCAGATAGTGAACGAGAAAGGCATTCAAGTAGACACCTCGAAGATCGAAGCAATTAATAACTGGGAAGCGCCCAAGACTCCAACTGAAGTCCGATAATTCTTGGGATTAGCAGGGTACTATCGGAGATTTATAGAGAATTTTTCTAAAATTTTCTCAACCGCTAACCTCCCTCACCCAATCGGGAAATAAGAAGAATCATTTCAACTTCTCAAGGATAAGTTGTGCGATGCACCAATCTTATCACTACCCGATGGTACCGATGACTTATTAGTATATTGTGATGCTTCACATCAAGGATTGGGTTGCGTACTTATGCAACGGGAGAATGTTATCGCGTACGCATCGCGTCAACTAAAAGTTCACTTAAAAAAACTATACCACTCATGACCTCGAGTTAGGCGCAGTGGTATTCGCTTTGAAAATATGGTGACATTACTTATATGGTACTCAGTGTACGATTTTCACGGATCATAAAAGTCTTCAGTACATATTCAATCAAAACGAACTAAGTATACGTCAGCGATGTTGGATTGAATTGCTGAACGACTATGATTGTGAAATAAAGTACCATCCGGGCAAGGCGAACGTTGTAGTAGACGCCTTGAGCCGCAAGGAACGAGTTAGAACTTTGAGAGTTCGAGCATTAGAGACGACGAGTCACACGGATCTTACCACACGAATTCATGATGCATAACAAGAAGCGCTCAAGAAAGAACATATTCGAGCAGAAACACTTTGAGTCACAGAAAAACAATTAGTACCGAAAGAAGATGGAACTTTATACCATGTGGGTAGAATTTGAGTTCCACACTTTGGCGGCCTTCGAGTTGTTATTTTGAGGAAGCACATAGGCCCAAGACTTGAAAGAGTACTATTGGTGGCCTAACCTCAAAAGGATATCGTGACTTATGTCGGGAATGCTTGACCTGTGCAATGGTCAAGGCAGAATATCAGAAACCCTCGGGTTTGCTACAACAACCCGAGATTCCCGTCTTTGGAAATGGGAACAAATATCGATGGGCTTCATTACGAAATTACCCAGGACCTCAAGAGGCCATGACATGATATGGGTAATGGTCGATAGATTGACAAAATCCACACACTTCTTGCCGATTCGGGAGAAGGATAGCACAGAGAAACTAGCGGAACTCTATATCAAAGAAATAGTGGCTCGTCTTGGAGTGCCTATTTCAATCATTTCAGACTGAGACAGTCCCTTTATTTCAAGAATTTGGAAGTCATTCCAACAGGCCTTTGGATCTCATTTAAATCTAAGCACGGCCTTTCATCCACAAACTGACGGCCAGAGCGAACAGACAATCCAAACACCCAAAGATATGCTTCGTGCGTGTGTTTTGGATTTGGGCGGCAACTGGGATACTCATTTACCTTTGGTTGAGTTTTCCTACAACAACAGCTACCATACAAGTATACCAACTGTACCATTTGAAGCTCTCTATGGTCGAAAGTACCGCTCTCTTCTATGTTGGGCGGAAGCAGGCAATTAACAACTAAGTGGTTCGGAATTAGTCCAAGAGACTACGGATAAAATTTTTCAGATTAGAGACCGTATCAAGACGGCTCGCGATCGAAAAAAGAGCTACGCACAAGAGACGGAAGCCACAATCTTTCGAGGTCGGAGACAAAGTCTTATTGAAAGTCTCGACTTGGAAGGGCGTAGCAAGTTTCGGTAAGCGTGGAAAGCTTATGTGACAACCCTTACAATTACAGGTATCCGTACAGTTAATTAATATTTAATTGTGCTTAATGACTGTGCTTGATTACAACTGTTGATTAAACTGCTTTCTGAATTCTGTTACATACATATGCATCACATTTATATTGTCACTCCATTTATAACACACAAACTTTAGTGACAAACTTGATGCACAAAGCACAGTTAGCCCAGAGAGCGAATAACTCAGACACATGCTGACAATGCCAGCACATAGACAGACACTATATTAAGGCCCAGTATGAGCCAGGGACAAGGTACTACACTAGTATGAAGTGTAGGGAAGTAAGGACCATAAAACTGCGTCACTAGGTGATAGTTAAAGTGCCGGGAAATGCCTAAAACACACTTTAAATGCAGAATTCTGCATTTTCAGCAAAAATCAGCATTTAACATGCCAGTAAAATGTCAAAAATATAGCAGAATGGTCCTGTATGCTTTCCTAAGTGCCGGGAATTAATTGTGTTACAAAAATATATATAAAAGACACTTTACGAACTAATTAAACACTTTAACGGAACGATATCTAACCGAACAACCGGACATTACCCGGGACACTAAATTTTTGTCAAATACATTGTTTTATTATTTTTGACTAGTCATGATCCCCGTATACCATAACACCCCCTAAATATCTACAAACTAACACATATAAGTTTAAACTTGGAACCTAACTAACAATTACCAACTACCATCAAAATTTTACATCTAACCCCCCCCCCCCTAACCGAATTCGGTCCCCAAGTGGACCCACCATATATCCACACCCCTCACATCTTACTTCTAGATTTAATCCTAATTTTATAATGGATTGTTACTTGTGGAGATGACCAAAATATGATGAATGATCATTATAAGTAAGGCTCCAAGATCATCACCATTCCTTCATATCTTACACTCTCTCACTCTCATCTCTCTCTTCCTCCCTCTCGGCTCACATACCACCGCCACCATCACCACCATATCAACATCATCTCCTTCCAATTTCAAGTTTCATTCAAGTGTAGAAGAAGGATTAAAGAAGCTTGCAACTTGTGGAACTTCAAGGAGCTTTGTTTCTTGCTTTTCACCATCATTTTTCATCATCTTCTTCACTAGAATCTTCCCTAGCTTTAAGCTAGTAGTAAGTCTTGATTTACCCTTGTTTATTTCTATTTTGAGTAGCCAAGAGTTGAATTATGATGAATATAAAAAACACTAAAGAACAAGAACACTAAAGGGATTAACTAAGAAACTTGAACATAAAAGTTTACTCGAAGATGGAGTGTTGTAGTATGATATTGAAGTGATTATGTTGTTGATTGTATGATGATTCTTGGTTGTGTGATGTAAATCACCATATGGATCTTGTTAAATAATATTTAGAAATATGATTTAACAAGATTAGAAAGTGGTTATGTGTTACATAAAATAACCACCTTCTAGTTAAACATGAACTTGAAAGAATATGATTTTTCATGAAATATTAGTGAACAAAGTAAGTGATGATCATGTAGATCCAAGTTTTACAAAAAGACTTTTCTAAATAAACCAAGTTCAAGAACCGATTTTTGGAAAAAATATGACTATTACATATACTTGCATCATTTTGGAACTAAAATAAGTGTAAGAAACTTTTATTTACAAGAAGAGTTCAAAAGATTTGTTTTTGTAAATATTGTTTACAAGTTGTAAACACTAAACTTTTGTAAGAAAATGATTTTTAAAGAAATAAACACACTTTGGAAGGTAACTAAGTCCACTAAAAGCTTTACCAAGTTACTACGCGTTTTCGGAATGTATCAAGTTCATGGTTAGTACGTAACGCACATAGTTTTCGCTCTTGGTGATGTAAAATTGTTTAAGGATTGGTTGTTGTTTGATTTTGAAAAGAAAACGATATGCTTAATAGCATGGACACCCCCCGTTTTTAGGGGAAACTCTGGCGAAATTTTCTAAAAATCCCAAGATTTAGAAAAATGTTTTCTAATAAGTATTTACAAATGTGTTTAACTTTATTTTTCGGAAATAACTTCGCCATAAGTTGTGTTACAATATTTCAAAGTGTCGGAGGTGGGTTTTCGTAATTAAAAGCGGACAAATATATATTTAGAATATATATTTCATACTAAAACACTTGTGAATGAATATATTTTGGAATATGTTATTTTTGATAAATAAGTTATTATATATTTTCTAGAGTGGGACTTAAAAATATATAATGTCAAGACTTTAAATCACAAGAAAATACATGTATAAAATACTCCCATCATTGGGAAGGAAATACGCATATAAAACACTTGAGAAGTATGAATACGAAATAGTTGTCTAACTATTATTTCGAGACCAACAAATATAATGTAAGTTAAAATAATAATTATTATTTTAACAATAACATCAAAGTAACGTAACTCAAACTCGTAAATACTAAGCCAAGGCACGGCCCGTTCATCTAATTGACAATAGTACGTTGTAGGGAGTCGTGTTTGCTGACGAGACCGGGGATTTGAGTACGATACAAGAGACGCACTACTGTGAGTTCATGCTCCCCCTTTTCTCTTAACTGTTTTCAGTTTTATACTTCGGGGGTGGAATACATGTTACAATAATTACAGACGCTTTTATACATGGTATGGTTAGCTTAAGGAGGGTTTAGACGCTTAGATCATGTGAAAGGTGGGTACAACACTTAAGGCCATTAATCCTCGTTGTTAGGACCGAGGGACATGAGTGATAGATCTATTTGGGTGTAGCGAGCCCACACCCATGAGGCCAGGGTGGCCCATAGTGGTGACTGTGTCTTACAGCCGGAGGCCCGGTATAAATTTGCTAGGTTTGAGTACTTCCTGCACCGTTTCACACATACCAGTGGTTTTGCAACCCATTGGTGATCTCTTTTTTTCCTTATTGCTACATACCAGGGATTTTCATACATACAGACACATTACAAAGGTTTATACAGACTCACTTACATATGAACTCGCTCAACTTTTTGTTGATTTTTCAAACTACATGTATTTCAGGGAATTAGCAGATCTGGCGAAGTATGAATAAGTCAAGTTGCGTTAAATAAGATGTCATCCAAGGTAATAGGCTTAGGAGGTGTAACCCTTACCTGGACGGGTTACATGTCTTAAACCTCATTTTGTTAAAAAGACTTTTGTTGGGTCTTATGATCACGTTTTATACAAGTATGGGTTGTAACTTATTTTAAGTGTCGACATTTTCAAAACAATGATGTTGTGGTATTACTAAACTTAATGAATGGATGCACATCTCATGTTTTATTTTCATATAGCATTGTTTTGATTGTTGCTATGGTATTAAGAAGTCACACCAAATAAATCCACGCTTCCGCAAAAGCCAGGGTGTGACAGGTTGGTATCAGAGCCTCGATCATAGCGAACTAGGATTCTTTCTCGAGTCTAGACTATGATCACTAGGGCTCTCACGAAAATGTTTTCCAACATTTTTACATTGCATACACTGAAAGTCCAGATCCGGGGCACAAACATTTTACAACAAAAGGCACAAATACACCTTTCAAAATTCATATTTCAGCCTTAGAGGCTGGGGAGGTTCAGTCCTAGAGACTGAGGGAGGTTTAGTCTTAGAGACTGGAAGGTTGGTCTTAGAGACCAGGGAGTAGTCTTAGAGAGTGGGAGTTGGTCTTAGAGGCCGGGAAGACTAGGAAGATTGCTTGCTTACCTTGTTGTGACTTACATGCTTATTTGATTTCATGATTGATATATGTGCATATGTGTGGTTGTGTTACAGACACCATGCCAGCATCTTCTGATACCGGAGTGTCAGACACGTTGGATCCTATGGCGATTGTGTCGGATGAAGAGATTCTATCTGAGAGCGAGGTTTATACGTCGGACACTACGAGCACTGATGAGGACGATTACCAGCCTTTTACGTTGCCGGATTTCGGTGACGATGTTCAGCACGCTGATGGCATTCTAGTGTGGGATCTACCTCTTGCTGAGATCCCTGCTCCTGTTCCACTTGCTGCATTTCCCATCGAGGATCTGCCACATGATGAGTTCGCTGATGATGACATCGATTTGTTCATTGAGGGTCCCCCGGAGGGTGACCAGGATGGTGTGGCCCTTATGGATGACGATGTCCCTCCTACTGATGTTCCCGTTGATGACCATGTTGTTCCCATAGTTGAGGTTCCTGCTGATATTCCTGTTCCTGACCATGCTGTTCCCGTCGAGGCTCCTGTTGAGGAGGCCTGGTCCAATCCATCCGGTCCAGACTCATTTGAGTCTGTAGCGTCCGCTTCACTTCACGACCAGGGCATGCAGCACTACGCCCCCGACGATGATTCAGACATGGCGATGTCTGTCGCACCTTTCGTTTTCCATGACGTCGACCCGGATCCTGAGGTCGAGTTCATACCTGCTGAGCCTATTCCAGTTGGCCCAGAGCCTGCCATTGCTCATGACCCTATTGATATCCCAGCTGTTGCACTATTGCCAGATCCTTTAACTGAGCCTGCTCACGGTGATATACCAGTCTTGGCACCACCCATTGTTGATGTACCAGCCGTCGTACCACCGATTTCTGATGTTCCTATTATTGACGCACCACAGCCTGCTCCTGTGCCGGTGTTTGATAACCTTGCACCATTTTCCACACATGTCGATCCCAGATACGTAGACACCCGTAACGGGTGGATAGAGGACGACGATTATCCATTTTTTTTGTACCAGTCACACCCTCTGTTGCACCTATTTTTGCACCTCTCGATGTTCCCCAGTTCCACCCACACATGTCTGATGTCCATCGCATCGACCTTCCTATCACTTTTCTACAGGACATTCCTCCACCTCGTCCTGGGGAGGGATCTTCGAGGCAGCAGCCTGCTTTTGTACCACCTGTATCGTCAGCTGTTCCAGTCATGTCTTAGTTTCCTCACACTACACCATCTTTTGTACCTTCGGGCGAGCCGTTTCTGTGGTCTTCGCCCCATGTCATGCCTCTATCAGACCCTTATCACCCTTTCCATGTTGGATATACCACGGAGGATATACTTATATCCCTGCAGTTGCAGCAGGATGCTTTGAGCAGACGTATTCAGGAGCTGGAGAGGACTCCCCGTCCTCCCCCATGCCATTGTCAGACTCCTTTTGCTACACCACCGGCTCCTCTTTCACTACCTCTGGACTCTGATGTCCGCTTCTTCCCACCCGAGCAGCAGATAGAGTACCTGCTACGCGTTGTTCACGCACTAGAGGAGGATTGGGTGCTTATGCGCCGGTTGCTTTTCTCTTTTCCTCCTCCTCCTCCGCCATCAGCGTAGCTATATTTTTGGTCTGTTGCAGGTGGTGTTACTTTTGGTGAGAAGACAGCGATTTAGCCGACTACACAACATTTTGAAGACCGCATTTTGACATCATGACTTTTAATATTTGATTTTTGGTTGTTGTATATGACTAGATAGTCCAGACAGGGGCAATGTGGCCCTTAGTCGCTTTTGATGTACGATACAGTCACAAAAGTTGTAAACCTTGTATTGTGGTCTTGATTATATGATAAGCTAAATCGCAGTGTTCTCATTACATGCATTGTGGAATTATTTGTTTTATATTATAACATGGGATGTTATGTGTTATTGTGTTGATGAATGTTATTACGTACGCATATTATTTACTTACTATGACCTTACCGATATGATCTTCTTTTAGAAGATGCCTCCACGACGAGACACACGCCTGCCTACTACTGAGGCAGAACTACAGGAACGTATTTCAAAGGCCATAGCTGATTATGAGGCCTCCCGCGCCGAGCTGAGCGGAGGTTCCTCTGGGAATAATCACCCGCCCAATGGTAATGCCCAAGTCACTTGAGACACAATACGTTACACTGGATATTTCTTACACATCCACTAATGCTTACTGTAAATGATATTGCCTATACAGGTTGTACTTACAAACAATTTCTAGACTGTAAGCCGCTTAACTTTGACGGCACTAGAGGCGTTGTTGCATTTGTCAGATAGGCAGAAAAGACGGATTCTATTCTCATGATGAGCAAGTGTGCTCCTGAGCAGCAAGTTACATACATCTCAGGGTTGTTTCTTGATGGTGCTTTATCCTGGTGGAATTTGCAAGTACAGACCCTGGGAGAGGCGGCGGCATATGCATTAACATGGACTGAGCTGAAAGAGCTCATGAGGAAGAAATATTGTTCACGGGCTAAGATACAAAAGCTGGAAACGGAATTTTGGCACCTAAAGATGGAAGCCCAAAAATCGCCGAGTATGTTCAGAGGTTTCATGATCTGTCCCATGTGGTACCTTACATGGTTACGCCTGAATTCAAACGCGTGGAGCATTTCATCTGGGGGTTGGCACCCCAGATTATGAGCATGGTAACCTCCTCAAAACCGGCAACCATTACTGAAGCCATCGACCTGAGCGTATCTCTGACTGAAGAAGCCATCAAGCTAAACAAGTTCTCAAATGCTGATCAGAAAAAGAAGGAGACTCATGTCGAATCCTCAGGAGAAAACAAGAGAAAGTTCTCGAACTTTAAGAAAAGTACCGGCAGTGCCAGCAAGAAGAGAGATACAAACCCGCTAGCTGAAGAAAAGACTAGCAGTGAACAAAAAGGAAAGGGATACCTGGGCGCTTTGCCCAAATGTGATATCTGCCTGTACCATCATTTTGGTCAGTGCAGGTTAAGGAAATGCGAGTCATGCGGGAAGGAGGGCCATTCGAAGAATACATGCTGGGTTGGTGCTGGTGCTGGTCGTGGTAACAATGGCCAAAGGGGTTTTAGTAACAACAATCGCGGGAGTGACGGAAATGGGAACCACAACGGCGGAAATGGTAATCATGGGAATGTTGGGAACCAAGCTGGGAACCGGGGAGCAAACAATGCTCAAGCTAGTATTAGTAACGCTCAAGGACCGGGATGTTTTAACTGCAGAGACATTGGGCACTTCAAGCGCGACTGCCCAAAACTTAATCAAGCTCGTGGAAGGGTATTCAACATTGGAGCAAGGGAAGCACACCAGGACCTGAATGTTGTCACTGGTACGTTCCCTATTAATCAACGCTTTGCATCTGTGCTATTTGATACTGGTGCCGACTATAGTTTTGTGTCGTTAGAGTTTAAGAAAATGCTTGGGTTAACTGCTAGTAAATTAGACATTCCGTACTCAATTGAACTGGCTAATGGAAAGCTAGTGGAAACAAATGAAGTCATCAGAGGATGTGTAATTGAGTTGGGAGAGCGCGAGTTTACGCTGGATCTACTACCAGTCGAGTTGGGAAGCTTCGACGTGGTAGTAGGGATGGATTGGTTGTCAAGCAACAGAGCCAAAATTGTATGTCACGGGAAGACCATTCGCATCCCAGTGGCGAATGGAGAAACGATTGTGGTACACGGAGAGAAGCGCGATACACCCTTAAGGATCATTAGCTGCCTGAAAGCTTGAAAGTGTTTACAGAAGGGATGTGTTGCTTTCTTGGCACACATCGTAGATAAGGAAGCCACTGAGCCAAAACTTGAAGACATTCCAGTCGTAAAGAAATATCCTGAAGTCTTTCCAGAAGACTTACCAGGATTGCTGCCATAGCGACAAGTCAAGTTTCATATTGACTTAGTTCTAGGCGCCGCGCCTGTAGCTAAGGCACCTTATCGGCTTGCACCTTCCGAGATGCAAGAGCTGTCAATGCAACTTCAGGAGTTGTCAGACAAGGGATTTATCAGACCAAGCTTCTCGCCTTGGGGAGCTCCAGTTTTGTTTGTCAAGAAGAAGGATGGTAGTTTTCGCATGTGTATTGACTACCGGGAGTTGAACAAGCTAACAATCAAGAACAGATATCCTTTGCCAAGGATTGATGACCTATTCAATCAGCTGCAAGGTTTAAGTTTTTACTCAAAGATCGACCTTCGATCGGGATATCACCAGTTGAGAATACAAGAGGAAAGTATTCTCGAGACTGCTTTCAGGACTCGCTATGGACATTACGAGTTCCTGGTTATGCCGTTTGGTTTGACAAACGCACCAGCAGTATTCATGGATTTGATGAACAGGGTTTGTAAGCCGTACCTCGATAAGTTTGTGATTGTGTTCATTGACGACATTCTGATCTACTCAAAGACGAAGGACGAGCACGAACAACACTTAAGAGCTATTCTAGAGCTACTTAAAAAGGAGAAGTTATACGCTAAGTTCCCAAAGTGTGAGTTCTGGTTACGCGAAGTCCAGTTTCTTGGTCATGTAGTTAACGGAGATGGAATCCATGTGGATGCTACAAAGATTGAAGCAATCAAGAATTGGGAGACTCCAAAGACGCCAACTGAGATTCGACAGTTCCTAGGTTTGGCTGGTTATTACCGCAGATTCGTTGAGGATTTTTCGAAAATCGCTCAACCTCTAACCACACTCACACAAAAAGACAAAAGGTTCGATTGGGGAGACAAGCAAGAAGAAGCATTCCAATTGTTGAAGAACAAGCTTTGTGACGCGCCGATCTTATCTCTACCCGAAGGCACGGACGACTTCGTGGTATATTGCGATGCCTCGCGTCAAGGTTTAGGCTGCGTGTTGATGCAGCGCCAGAAGGTTATAGCTTATGCTTCTCGCCAATTGAAGGTTCACGAGAAAAATTACACCACCCATGATTTAGAATTGGGCGCGATGGTGTTTGCTTTGAAAATCTGGCGACATTATTTATATGGCACGCGGTGTACAATCTTCACGGATCACAAGAGCCTACAGCACATTTTTGATCAAAAAGAGCTTAACATGAGACAAAGATGTTGGGTTGAACTATTGAACGATTATGATTGTGAACCCGGGGAAGGTGAATGTGGTCGCCGACGCACTAAGTCGGAAGGAAAGGATCAAACCCATAAGGATTAGGGCTTTGGAAATGATCATACAGACGGACCTCTCGTTGCGAATTCGTGCTGCGCAGAGAGAAGCTCTTAAGGAAAAGAATATTGAGAATGAATATCTCCGTGGGATGGAGAAGCAATTGGTACCAAACGGGGAAGGGACTTTGCGTTTCATGAAACGAATTTGGGTTCCTTTGTTTGGTGGTTTGAGAAATGTTATTTTTGATGAAGCTCACAAGTCACGGTACTCGATTCATCCAGGAGCGGATAAGATGTACCAAGATCTTAAGGATTTCTATTGGTGGCCAAGGATGAAAGGCGATGTTGCGGTATATGTTGGCAAATGTTTGACTTGTGTCAAGGTAAAGGCTGAATACCAGAAACCTTCAGGTCTCTTACAACAACCTGAAATACCCCAGTGGAAGTGGGAACAGATTTCCATGGACTTTATAACGAAGTTGCCAAGGACACCCAAGGGTCACGATACAATTTGGGTAATCGTGGACCGTCTGACCAAGTCTGCACACTTTTTGCCAATCAAGGAAAAAGATAACACGAGCAAACTTGCTGAGATATATCTGAGAGAGATTGTCGCACGACATGGAGTGCCTCTCTCAATCATCTCTAATAGAGATGGAAGATTCGTGTCAAGGATTTGGCAATCCTTTCAAGAAGCCTTTGGTTCTCAGTTGAATCTGAGTACTGCTTTTCACCCACAGACAGATGGATAGAGCTAACAAATGATTCAAACATTAGAAGACATGTTACGAGCTTGCGTAATGGATTTAGGTGGAAGTTGGGACACTCACCTACCACTGGTTGAATTTTCATACAATAATAGTTATCATGCAAGCACTCAAGCCGCACCGTTCGAAGCTCTCTATGGGCGTAAGTGTCGATCACCCTTATGCTGGGCAGACGCGGGGGATAGACAGCTAGTTGGTCCGGAATTGGTCCAGGAAACAACAGACAAGATCTTCCAGATCCGAGAACGCATCAAAGCGGCTCGCGATTGACAAAAGTGTTATGCAGACCGCAGAAGAAAACCTCTGAAATTTGAGGTGGGAGACATGGTATTGTTGAAGGTTTCACCCTGGAAGGGTGTGGCATGCTTGGGGAAGCGTGGGAAGTTGAACCCCAGATACATTGGTCCATTCAGGATTCTGGAACGGATTGGTCTCGTAGCATACAAGTTGGATTTACCTACAGAACTAAATGGCGTTCATGATACATTCCATGTATCAAATCTGAAAAAGAGTCTAACTCAAGAGACAGTGGTCATTCCTGCCAACGAAGTTCATATTGACGACACACTCCACTTTACTGAAGAACCCGTCGAGGTTACGGATTGGAAGATTAACAAGACACGCCGGAGTAGTGTCAAACTCGTCAAAGTTCAATGGAATGCACGACATGGGCCAGAATTCACGTGGGAGCGTGAGGAGCACATGAAGGCCAAATACCCACATTTATTCCCCAAGACCTCTGCATCTAGAAGCAGAACCTAAAATTTCGGGACGAAATTTTCTTAACGAGGGGAGAATGTGACAACCCTCACAATTACAGGTATCCGTATAGTTAATTAATATTTAATTTGTGCTTAATGACTGTGCTTGATTACAACTGTTAATTAAACTGCTTTCTGAATTCTGTTACATACAAACATATGCATCACATTTATATTGTCACTCCATTTGTAACACACAAACTTTAGTGAAAAACTTGATGCACAAAGCACAGTTAGCACAGAGAGCGGATAACTCAGACACATGCTGACAATGCCAACACATAGACAGACACTATATTAAGGCCCAGTATGAGCCAGGGACAAGGTACTACACTAGTATGAAGTGTAGGGAAGTAAGGACCATAAAACTGCGTCACTAGGTGATAGTTAAAGTGCTGGGAAATGCCTATAACACACTTTAAGTGCAGAATTATGCATTTTCAGCAAAAATTCAGCATTTAACATGCCAGTAAAATGTCAAAAATATGGCAGAATGGTCCTGTATGCTTTCCTAAGTGCCGGGAATTAATTGTGTTTCAAAAATATATATAAAAGATACTTTACGAACTAATTAAACACTTTAAGGGAACGGTATCTAACCGAACAACCGGACATTACCCGGGACACTAAATTTTTGTCAAATACATTGTTTTATTATTTTTGACTAGTCATGATCCCCGTATACCATAACACCCCCTAAATATCTACAAACTAACACATATAAGTTTATACTTGGAACCTAACTAACAATTACTAACTACCATCAAAATTTTACATCCAACCCCCCCCCCCCCTAACCGAATTCGATCCCCAAGTGGACCCACCATATATCCACACCATACCTCACATCTTACTTCTAGATTTAATCCTAATTTTATAATGGATTGTTACTTGTGGAGATGACCAAAATATGATGAATTATCATTATAAGTAAGGCTCCAAGATCATCACCATTCCTTCATATCTTACACTCTCTCACTCTCATCTCTCTCTTCCTCCCTCTCGGCTCACATACCACCGCCACCATCACCACCATATCAACATCATCTCCTTCCAATTTCAAGTTTCATTCAAGTGTAGAAGAAGGATTAAAGAAGCTTGAAACTTATGGAACTTCAAGGAGCTTTGTTTCTTGCTTTTCACGATCATTTTTCATCATCTTCTTCACTAGAATCTTCCCTAGCTTTAAGCTAGTAGTAAGTCTTGATTTACCCTTGTTTATTTCTATTTTGAGTAGCCAAGAGTTGAATTATGATGAATATAAAAAACACTAAAGAACAAGAACACTAAAGGGATTAACTAAGAAACTTGAGCATAAAAGTTTACTCGAAGATGGAGTGTTGTAGTATGATATTGAAGTGATTATGTTGTTGATTGTATGATGATTCTTGGTTGTGTGATGTAAATCACCATATGGATCTTGTTAAATAATATTTAGAAATATGATTTAACAAGATTAGAAAGTGGTTATGTGTTACATAAAATAACCACCTTCTAGTTAAACATGAACTTGAAAGAATATGATTTTTCATGAAATATTAGTGAACAAAGTAAGTGATGATCATGTAGATCCAAGTTTTACAAAAAGACTTTTCTAAATAAACCAAGTTCAAGAACCGATTTTTGGAAAAAAAAAAACATGACTATTACATATACTTACATCATTTTGGAACTAAAATAAGTGTAAGAAACTTTTATTTACAAGAAGAGGTCAAAAGATTTATTTTTGTAAATATTGTTTATAAGTTGTAAACACTAAACTTTTGTAAGAAAATGATTTTTAAAGAAATAAACACACTTTGGAAGGTAACTAAGTCCACTAAAAGCTTTACCAAGTTACTACGCGTTTTCGGAATGTATCAAGTTCATGGTTAGTATGTAACGCACATAGTTTTCACTCTTGGTGATGTAAAATTGTTTAAGGATTGGTTGTTGATTGATTTTGAAAAGAAAACGATATGCTTAATAGCATGGACACCCCCCGTTTTTAGGGGAAACTCTGGCGAAATTTTCTAAAAATCCCAAGACTTAGAAAAATGTTTTCTAATAAGTATTTACTAATGTGTTTAACTTTATTTTTCAGAATAACTTCGCTATAAGTTGTGTTACAATATTTCAAAGTGTCGGAGGTGGGTTTTCGTAATTAAAAGAGGACAAATATATATTTAGAATATATATTTCATACTAAAACACTTGTGAATGAATATATTTTGGAATATGTTATTTTTGATAAATAAGTTATTATATATTTTCTAGAGTGGGACTTAAAAATATATAATGTCAAGACTTTAAATCACAAGAAAATACATGTATAAAATACTCCCATCCTTGGGAAGGAAATACGCATATGAAATACTTGAGAAGTATGAATACGAAATAGTTGTCTAACTATTATTTCGAGACCCACAAATATAATGTAAGTTAAAATAATTATTATTATTTTAACAATAACATCAAAGTAACGTAACACAAACCCGTAAATACTAAGCCAAGGCACGGCCCGTTCGTCTAATAGACAATAGTACGTTGTAGGGAGTCGTGTTTGCTGACGAGACCGGGGATTTGAGTATGATACAAGAGATGCACTAATGTGAGTTCATGCTCCCCCTTTTCTCTTAACTGTTTTCAGTTTTATACTTCGGGGGTGGAATACATGTTACAATAACTACAGACGCTTTTATACATGGTATGGTTAGCTTAAGGAGGGTTTAGATGCTTAGATCATGTGAAAGGTGGGTACAACACTTAAGGCCATTAATCCTCGTTGTTAGGACCGAGGGACATGAGTGATAGATCTATTTGGGTGTAGCGAGCCCACACCCATGAGGCCAGTGTGGCCCATAGTGGTGACTGTGTCTTACAGCCGGAGGCCCGGTACAAATTTGCTAGGTTTGAGTAATTCCTGCACCGTTTCACACATACCAGTGGCTTTGCAACCCATTGGTGATCTCTTTTTTTTTCCTTATTGCTACATACCAGGGATTTTCATACATACATACACATTACAAAGGTTTATACAGACTCACTTACACATGAACTCGCTCAAGTTTTTGTTGATTTTTCAAACTACATGTATTTCGGGGAATTAGCGGATCTGGCGAAGTATGCATAAGTCAAGCTGCGTTGAATAAGATGTCATCCAGGGTAATAGGCTTAGGAGGTGTAACCCTTACCTGGACGGGTTACATGTCTTAAACCTCATTTTGTTAAAAAGACTTTTGTTGGGTCTTATGATCACGCTTTATACAAGTATGGGTTGTAACTTATTTTAAGTGTCGACATTTTCAAAACAATGATGTTGTGGTATTATTAAACTTAATGAATGGATGCACATCTCGTGTTTTATTTTCATATAGCATTGTTATGATTGTTACTATGGTATTAAGAAGTCACACCAAATAAACCCACGCTTCCGCAAAAGCCAGGGTGTGACAGCTTAACCCATGA
Source organism: Helianthus tuberosus (assembly GCA_030545235.1). Taxonomy (NCBI): domain Eukaryota; kingdom Viridiplantae; phylum Streptophyta; class Magnoliopsida; order Asterales; family Asteraceae; genus Helianthus; species Helianthus tuberosus. Next base: position 107,011,812 of record CM060370.1, on the reverse strand, counting down.
TATGTAGGACCATTTGAAATCTTAGAGAAGATTGGCACCGTTTCCTACAAACTGAATTTACTAGAAGAACTTAGTAGCGTACACGACACATTTCATGTGTCGAATCTTAAGAAGAGTTCAACGCAAAAAAAACGATTATCATCCCGGCGGATGAGGTTCACATCAACGCCAAACTCCAATTCACCAAAGAACCTGTTGAGGTCATGGACTGGAACGTCTAGAAAACACGGAGGATTCATAACATATTATTCAAAATTTGTTGGAACTCTCGACACGGACCCAAATATACTTGGGAACGTGAAGATCAAACCAAAACCAAAATACCCCACATGTTCGAGAATACTCCTGCAAAGGATGACTCGGCTTGAATTTCGGGACGAAATTCTCAATAACAGGGGGAGAATGTGAAAACTGCCACTTTCCGGCAACATTCATACACTTAGAGTACTCATTTTTAGCTACATTTTTATGCATTTTGAACACCCGAATTGCGTATTTCGTAACATACACTTAGAATACTCATGGAATACTTACTTAGGATGCACATGATTCATTTTTATTGAATACATTTGAAACAGTTTAAACAATGCATCGAAACTACTAGAAAAGCACCTAGTAAACTAGTATTCTGACGAAAATGCAGGATCCGCAGAAACCATCTAAACGACATCTTTAGGACTCAGACGAAAGTCCAACATCTAATATATATTAAACCCTAACTAGGAATGCAAGGGTTTGATTTAAAACATTTCCAAAGTCCGACAACACTAAAAATTGCTCGAAAAGCACTAAAAGCGAGGATTTCAACACTTTTCCACAGAAATTCTGCAGAAATCAGCTTTTTAATATTTTTTGTTAGTGCATGCGTCTGTCGACTTTGTCTTGTATCGAGTCTTATACTAAGAATGTTAGATCAGGGCACGTAGTTCGAGAATTGATGTAATTCCGCTTGAATGGGTAATTCCACTTGAAAGTGTCAAGCATGTAATTCCGCTTGGAATCTAATCCCGCTTGAAGCACTTTCAAACGGAATTAGGGGCCTATAAATACCCCTTCAAGCGAAATCAGTTGTAACAATTCCGGTTTCAGTGCCGAACTGCTGCCGAAGTGTCGTCTCGTTGTAATTTGTCATCAAATCAATAATACGACATTTAAAGTGATATTCTTGCTGAATTGACCTCAGTACGACTGTTTCCGCCTTTTGTACTGAGTATAAACTCTTCTGAATGACTCGTTCGGGTCCATAAACGATCCTACAAGTGGTATCAGAGCTCAGGAGGAAGAGTTCATACCAATTCAGCTGCAAATTCTGATTTCTACACCTTCTTTTTCAAATTAAACTTGATTTTACGGTCAAAATGCTTTGAAAATCAAACATCATGTGTGCATTTGTGTTTTAACAAACCCTAGAAAGTTTCAGATCAAAAATCGGCTTAAAACTTGATAAATTTGACAATTTTCAGTTCGAGAAGATGACGTCAGCATAATTCCACACGGAATTAGGGGTAATCTCGCTTGAAAAAATTAATTCCGTTTGAAAGTTCACACGGAATTAGCTAATTCCGTTTCAGTTGGTATTTCTGTTTGGTAATTCCATTTCAGTGGTGTAATTCCGTTTGGGAGGTTCGCGCGGAATTAGTAATTCCGCTTGAAGTTTCTGTTTCTGGTTGATTATCTCGCATGGAATTATAATTTCGTTTGAAAAGGTGCAACCTCAAATGAAATTAGGGTAATTTCGTTTCAAGGTTAATCTCGTTTGAAAGGAATTTCGTTTGAAGAGTGTAATTCCGTTTGAACAAGACAGTTTTGTGAATTTTTGAAAAACCGAAATATGGAAGAGGAATTTTATAACGCCTTTGCTACCCCGATTACTGTTACTCAGCAGACAATGTTGGAAAATGAAATGGGGACGATGCAAAAACCGCCTAAGCTCATGAACATTGAGGAATATAAAGGTTGGGAAGGACGTTTTGAAAACTGGGTTCAAGCAAATTATTTGGATGCTTGGGAATCTGTTGAAACGAAATACGTTAGACCATTGAATGATGAAGAAGAGGAGATTGCAATTAAAGATATGAGTGCTGATGATAAAAAGAAATACAAAAATGAAAAAATGATGTTAAGTCTACTACAACAAGCTGTGAAAGAAGATATCTTGGTCTTATTGCAACATAATGGAAGTGCTTATTCAATTTGGAAAGCTTTAAAATCAAAGTTTGTTGGTAGTCAAGAGATGGTTAAAAACAAAAAGTCACTTTTGAAGAAAGAGTTTGATCTGTTTCGTGGTTTGAAAAATGAAAGCACAAAGCAAATTATTGAACGATATTGCAATTTGTTGATGAACATGAAGAGATTGAGCATCACAAAAGACAATGAGGAGTTGATTGAAAAGTTAGCTGATGCTTTATCACACGAGACTTGGGGCACATATCTCATGATGCTAAGGAATAAGAAAGGATTTAGCAGTCTGACACTGAGTAAATTCATTGAAAAGATTGAGGCTCAAGAGATAGAACAACGAAAGATTTCAAGAATGAAAGATTTTGACGGTGAACAAGACATTGGTCTTTATTACAAAGGTGGTGTCAGTGATAAAACCACCAACATGTCACCGAAGGTTGAAACGGCTTTCAATGCAAAGAGTTCATCGGGAGGTTCTTCTAAAGGGTCAAATAGTAAAACAAGTTTTTCATCATATCTGTCATTTGATCCAAACTTGACAGCAACAAAGAATGGCAAGAAGCTACAATGTAACATCGTATTGAATCTTGAGAATGATCAGGATCATTCTGAAGAAGTAGCAAAAAGTCATATGTCTTTGTTGGGAACTGTATTAGAATCCTATGGAAGTTTAGTTGCAGGTCGAATCGGGAATTCAATGCTTACAAAAGAGGACTACGATCAAATAGATGCTGAAGAGATGGAATTAATGGATATAAAATGGTGTTTGGCAAGTGTATTGAGGAGAGCCGAAAAGTTTAAACAAATTACAGGAAGAGATGATTTACGTGATGCAAATGTTTCTACTTTAGGCTTTGATAAATCTAAAGTCACTTGTTTTCGTTGCAGGGAAAAAGGACACTTCAAGAGAGAGTGCAAGAATCGTGAAGCAAGTGGAGCTCAAAATCCCTTTGGAAACAATGATTACTATCGGAAATCGATTTATCATCAAGTTGCTCAACAGCCACATAAACAACAACTGCAAACTGCTCATGGGAGGAAGGAGATTGAAGAATCATCAAAGAGAGCATGTTTGGTGAATCAAGAAGACTTCAGTTGGGACAAATATATTTCAGCCTACAACAGAGCATGCCTAATCAATCAAGATGATGAAAAGTTTCCAGAAGGCTTTAGCAGGGCAAATTTCAATTAGGATGATTATGATCCAAACAAAATCTCAAGTCACAAAGCTTTTGTTGCTCGAATTGAAGCAGATAGTGATGATGATAATGATTATTATGCTAAAAGAATGGCAAAGCATTTGAAAATGATGGCAGAAAGTGATAGTGATGATGAAAAAGCTAAAAAGAAAAAAGAAGAAAGTTAAGACTCCAGTCAGTAGTGATGATGAAGGAGTTTCGGTGATCAGGAAGAAATTAAAAGATATTCCAGCTTTCAAAGTTGATTAAGAAACTGATGCTAAAAAGATTCCTGTGATTTGTGAAAACTATGAAGCAGTAAAGAAACAAAACAGTACTTTGATTCACAACTTGAATAGGTTGAAGGAGTTATATGATGTTCTGAACAAAGCCATGAATCAATACAATGAATCTACTGAAGAACAGGCAACAGCAATGAAGACACTTCAAGGAGCTTTCATGACAAAGCAGAAAATTGTGAACAATTACATCGAGAAGTGTGCCGCTCTAGAACAGAAATTGGAGACTTAAAGAATTGAAAATGAAAGAGTGAATCGTTTGTTAAAAAGTTACTCATGTAATTCTTATGTCATTGACAGGATTTATCCAACTGTTGAAGGCATGAAGGCATTTGAGGATGATGAAGTAATTGAAGAACAGAAGGCATCTGAAGAAAAGACTCCTGAAAAGAAGAAAGAAAAGAAGAAGGATACTCAAGTAAATACATCTGGTAAGAAACAAGGTGTCAGTTACAACAAGTGTCCACCCCCGCTCGAAAATGGATATTCGCCACGAAATCCAAATTCAGAAAGAGTAAAAAAGGCAACAAACTTACAGTGGGAGTCTGAGTCTGAACCATCAGTTAATCTGCCAGAAAATATTGATGTTACGTTTACATCGTCTGACACTTATTAACAATCTCAATTGATGAAGAAAGTAGTGGATCATGTTTTAGATAACGATGAAACTGAGGAGTCAAATTCAGAGTCTATGTCAGAGTCAAAGTCTGAGTCTAGCACTCCTAGTCAAACCATCAAACAGGGCAAAAGAGTTTACAATATAGAATTTCTTCTATCAAAATCTAATTTGAATGACGAAACATTCAAAGTTGCATATACATTGAATAATTCTGACAAATTATATTCTGATGAGGAATTTCCAATAAGAGGTCAAAACTGAATTAATCAAAAAGGTTTTCAAACTAACAGAAATTAATATTTCTGAAATAAAAGATATAAATCTTTCTTAAAAACCTAAAAAATACACATCAAGAGTTCAACAAAGAGAAAACAAGAAAAAGGGTTACAGTTCTGGTTTTGGTTATCGAAAGAAACCAAACCATAACGGTAATTTCAAAAAGAAAGGATTAGGATTTATTCCACCAGAAAATCATAAAAATGAAAAATATGTTCGAGATTTTAAATAAAAAATGATATTTGTTTCAGGTACATCTTCTGAAGAAGAAAAAGAAAAGTTGTTCAGAAAGCAGTCAAACAAAGATTTCCTTGCGAAGAAGCAAGAAGAGATGCAGACTGTTGATCAGAAGAAGGAAACTCGAACCTGTTTCAAGTGTGGAAAAAGTGGTCATATTGCCATGAAGTGTTCACAGGCAAATCAAACCAAACAGGGAGTTTCTAAACTGAAAGAGAAAGTGATTGAGTTTGAACCACCAATTGAGAGAACTAAACTTTTCAAAAATTTGAAATTTGAAATTGGTGAATGTTCAAACAGGTTTTACAAGAAAAGAGCAAATATTGACAAACAGAAATGGGTTGTTAAGAAATCGGATGATAGTTCTAGCAATGATTCTGATTCTTCAAAAACAGAGGAGCTAACTTCTGGCGATGAATCTGATTCCACAAAGTCAGAGGAGCCACAGATTGAGGAAAAAGGTGAAAACTCAGTGCCGACTATGGATGATGTGAATTTTCCACCACTTCGGGCTGAAAATTTTAAGAAGAAAATTGGTAAAGTTGAAATTTCAAATCAATTTTATTTTGATAAAAAGGTTTTTGATGTTGAAAAGGCCTTTAACCCCAAAGTGAAACACATCTTTGGAAAAATGGTTGACAGAAAAGTTAAAGGGGTTAAAGAGTTCTATGAGAAGAAGATGGTAGGTAAGAAACCGAGTGTTGGTAGCTCGGAATCACCCAAGGCTGGTCAGGCTTGGGTGGATATATTCTTTGACTAAAAACCTGACTTGCCGGAGCTCCCAGGTTGGTAAGAGTGGAGCAGGAATCGGCATCTTTCTTTATATCAGATTTAATTGTGCATACCTATAAGTGGTAAATCAGGGACATTAATTTGTATCTGATTTCCTACAAGTGATAATTGGTTTGATCTTCAAGTGGTTAATCAAGGTCATTAAGTTAAACTTGATGTAATCCTACATGTGGTATGTTTGATAAACAATGTGATGATAACCCCATCCTACAAATGGTTAAATCAACAAAACTTATTTTCCAGAAAAACCATTTGATTAAAACAAACTTAAGTGTTTTGAAATCACAATGGGAAAATAGTTTGTTGTAAGGGGGATTTCTGATTGTTTATGCCAAATGGATGGCGAATTGAAGCTTGAATCAACAGTTGTCACTTTGCTTGTACAGTTTGTTTTCAAATTTTCTTTAAATGATTTTGCATTTTAGTGGGAGTAGGAAATTTCAGAAAATTCAAAAACATTTGAAAATTTGAAAAAGTCAAAAACATGATAAATTTCAAAAAGAGTTTTTGTTGTAGAAAAGAGGAAATGATAGTACATCAGTGGACGATCACAACATGCTAAAGAATTGGAAAGTTAAAAAGTGATAAACGGTCTCACTGATGATGTGCCAGTAGGTTTTTGCACACTTAGTAGATTGTGACGAGATATAAACCTAAATTTCAAACTTGCTTATATCGTGGGTAACATCTCTCGGATATATGGGTAACCCCCGAAATCTTGTTTGAAAGGTCCCTCTTTCTGAGATACTAGGTCTTTATGCTCAGTGATATCTGGGGTATTATCCCGGGACTTCTGATTTTGCAGAAGCAATGGTCCAGTCCCCGGAGAATACTTTACGCTTGCTTGAAATATAGCCCACCCTCAGCATAAAAATGATGAAACATTGAAAAATGCTAATCATGTGCTGTTGAAGAAAAGATCCTCTAAAGGGGACCCACCAAAAGTCGAAGCCGTCATCTCTCTGCTGAACGAAAGTTCTGACCTGAGCTCTCACGGCGCTCGCAATTTAACCCCTTACAGATATCATCTGTGGTATACTCACCTGTAAGACTGAATATTGGGATCTGGATACGGGAGTATATTCTGAGGTGGGACACGTGAATAAGTTTAAGTGCTTAAAACATTAATCTCGTATCTCGAAATAGTTGAACTTTGTGTGAAAATTTAAGTGGATCAGTATACTGACAATCTAAGTGAATCGTTTAGAACTTAAAATGTTTAAAGCTTAACGGTGTTGGTGATTTGTCTCAAAAACTGATATGATCCTCTTACACAAACTCGCAAAAATATTATTTGTATATATTGCTTTACTGCATTTCATTTCTCTATTAAAAAAATCCAAAAAGATTTTCAGTGTGTTTTAGCATAAAAGTTTTGAAAAATACAAAAAGATTTTCGACAACTGGTGTTGAAAAGCTAATTTTCAAAATTCCAAGTGCTAAACATGATGAATATCATTTTGAGGGGGAGTTTGTGTGTGTTTGCTTACAAATGGTTCATCAGAGATTAACAGATATAAAATCATTCTTTGATTTATTTTGTTTCTACAAGTGGTAAGAAGAGAATATAAATCTGTTAGATTTTAAATTCATGAAATTTATGTTAAGGTAGAGTATGTGCAGGTACGCCAGGTTTCAATCCTGGGCAGAATGTATGCCAGGTCACGATCCAGACTGTGATCCCAGATTATTGAAAGGGGGAGTCAGTAGATGTTAAGAGCCAAGTTATGATTCTGGAAACCTGTATTCACGCAAGCTACTGATGAACTTAAGAATTCAAGAGATCTGATCAAGAGAATTAGAGAGAAGCAAGAGCTAAGTTCAGATCCTGGTAAAGGAGTTCAAGGAGAGTTTGTTGATGCTGAAAAAGAGAAGAGAAAGATTTGAAGATGCTTTACAATGTCAGATACTTCGAAAGAGAGCCCGAAGACTGATAAAGACTGAAGACGTTGAAGACTCGACAATTAAGACTCGTCAACATTCGAGGGGGAGTCTGTTAGTGCATGCGTCTGTCGACTTCGTCTTGTATCGAGTCTTGTACTAAGAATGTTAGATCAGGGCACGTAGTTCGAGAATTGATGTAATTCCGCTTGAATGGGTAATTCCACTTGAAAGTGTCAAGCAGGTAATTCCGCGCGGAATTAGATTCCGCTTGGAATCTAATCCCGCTTGAAGCACTTTCAAACGGAATTAGGGGCCTATAAATACCTGTCACACCCCGACCACGTGTAACATACAAAATGTGGCGGAAAACGTCGGGGAGTGTTGTAACAGAATTAATTGTTTCATAACCGTCGCATACAAAGTTGTATTTTATTTATCAACACAAGGGTTTCATTGTTCTAAACAGAAATACAGAATTTATAACATAATTAAACAAGTCTATCTCCATTTTATGTCTCTAAGGCACAGGTCCGCCCTAGTATCATGATCAACATCCTACGGAAAAGCTCCTGAAAACACATGTGAAAATAGGTACGTCAGCATAAAAATGCCTGTGAGTTACATAGGTTTTGTGAAAATAGGATTCATGACTTTAATTTAAGAAAATGTTTAGTCATGAACCTTGTAATTTGCTTTGTCTTGTAAATCATTTGAAAACGATAAGATCAGATGATATGTATAAGTAAATGTAAGGTTAAATGATTAACCATGTAAAATGAGTTTGTATAAAATAAGTTGTTTGTTAACAATGTCTTGTGAAAAGTATGTTATTTGTATAAAATGTTATATGTCTCAAATTGAAATGATTCAAATAACGTTACGACATGTAATACCATACAAACACTTATATATAGGAAGTACCAGTGGCGTATCCACCATGCTTGTATCATATTACACATGCATCGTTACTTAAATCACTTAATCAAACCAAACCAACAATGTAAGATGTCTATGTCTAAACCAATTGTCAAATGTATTGGATAATATGTCAAAGTGTTTATGTCAAGATGTAAATCATGTAGTGTAAAACAAATGTCAAACATGTTTATGTGTCAAATGTAAATCATGTCAAAATGTCTAGGTCAAATGTCTTTGTGTAAAATGTCTATGTCAAAATGTCATGTATGGCAAGTGGAATGTATCAACTAAACCATATGCACAAAAACAAAGTATTGAAGTAAAACATGGTTTAAATCAATATTATGTCTTGTGGAAAATGCATGCTAATACTGAATATGAACATTTATGCGGTTTTGTGAAAATGCATACATCCAAGCCTTGTGACTGTGGTGATAAACCCTTAAACAAATTAAAGGTCTATCTGTATTATATCATCGAATTCGGTGATTCCTTTCATCCCCACCTAACCGGGATGTCCGGAACGGGAGTTGTCAATTCCTATGGTACCACTACCTACTAACGAACGGCGTGATCATTGTTAATGAATGTATTGTCCCATGTAAACAAACCAAATGTTATACCAAAATGTAAGCATGTGAAAACAATGCACTAAGTATGTAATCAAAAGAACATACATAGCGTGAAATGTCATGTAAAACGATGTACTAAGTAATGCACACAATGGGCACACCTAGCATGAAATGTCATGTAAAACGATGTACTAAGTAATGCACACAATGGGCACACCTAGCATAAAATGTAATGTAAAACAATGTACTAAGTACACACACAATGGGCATACATAGCATAAAATGTAATGAAATCATGTACTATAATGTACTAACGAACATAGCAGGTATATGATGTCAAAGCAGGAAAGCATGAAAGTAACAAGTAGGCACATGTGTTTCACCCCAAAACAGTTTGGAAAACAGTAAAAGAGGGGTTCTATGTACTCACTTGAGATTGCTCAGATGTCTTAAGATAATCACCAAGCAATGCTAGAGATCACGGGATCAAACGGCACCTAATGTAGGTAGCTATGTTAATAAACCGGACCTAATCGGAAGACTGGGTAGCATTAGGGTTTGTAAACCAAATGAGTGTAGGAACTCATATAATATGGTTTAACAAAGCCTACATACTAATGAAACTTAACCTAAGTCTTATCGACCCATTACGATCCGTTTAGGTAGCTTATGCTACTTTAACGCGTCGTTCACGTAAAACGCGTTCGGAACGCCTAACTAGCCCTATGACAAGTGTTATATGCCTAAACATGTTACATAATCAGTTATATGGCAAAAGTTTAGGTTACATATGCTAAATTACCAATTATGAATGAAAAGGGTATTCTGGTAATTTACCTAAGGCATATAAACTACCTATCATACAACTACTCAAACGATGTGACCATAGGGTATAACCTCGGAAGGTTATTCCCTACCTACTATGGTCACCTAATGTGTTTGTTCGGATCCTAATGATCGACCAAATGGGTCGGGTTCGAAAGCATAAGCGACTGATCAAGTCGCTTACCCTTACGACCCTAGACAACGTGGTAATCAGTAGGCATAGTCCCAAGGGACTATAACCAACGTGATTACACTCACGTTGCGAAGTTCAAATGAACTTCGCATTGACCATAACTGGTCAATGCAGAAAGTCAAACAAAGTTTGACTTTTTTTGACTTTCAGACTCGAAAGACTCGAAAAGCAATAAAAGAATGAAAGAATACTTACGAAGGGTCCCCGAATGCTAATTTCGATCCGAGAATCTCAGGTATGAAACAATGGTTTCAACTTAGAGTTTCTAAGATCAAAATTCTAGTGATTTAAGCAATGGGGTGATGGGGTATTTATAGTTTTCAGACCACCGTTGAGATCGTTTCTTGGAAAAGAGGGCACGATCAAGTCCGTACACTTGTTGGAAGGTTGTGGTGCCTCAATATGCTCACCACCATAAGGTATCAACATGTGGCAAGGGATTAGGGAGTGGTTAACAGCTGCAACCAGCTATTTTAAACACTGAATCTGGTCCAGAAGGGGGCTCGCGTGACGCTAAGGCCCCTCGCGTCACGCTAGGCCCCTGTTTTGGCAGATTTTACAGAAATGGTCCCTGCACCTTGTTTAAGCGATTTTCGATGCGTTTGAACCCCGTTAACCTCATTTCAAGGCTCTAAAATGAAGTTAAAGTATAGGGAACTCAAAACATGCTCAAAAATATCTAGGATGTCGGTTCGTTTGGTCGTACGAACGCGATGTTCGCTTAATTACGACGGAATGCGCATAAGCGCGAAAAACGATCCAAATGACGCGACGAATGGATTTTTCTTATGGCGATCACTAAAATATAATATAGTCATGCTTTCATAAATTTTTGGATGTCCAGATGTATTCAGAACGTAAGTTATGCGCGAAAATGCAAACTTGTGCACTTTTTGACACTTTTAGTCCCTGAATGACCCAAAAGTTTATTTTAGCACACCGAACCCCTCAAAGCCTATTTCTAAGCTATGTAAAGGATATTTAAGGTGTGTTTAACTTATGGTCATGTTCCGGAATGTATGTTCTAGTACGAATCGTCATACTTTCGCAGTTTGTCAAGTTTAGTCCCTGTAAGCGAACTAACTTGTTTTTGCCATACCAAAGCCTTCAAAACTTATTTCTAAGTTATGTAAGGGTTATTTAAGGTATGTTAAGTATATGTTGATGTTCCGGAGTATTTGTCACGTTAAACTGAGTACGTTTACGCACCAGTTTGCGTATAACTCTCCAGAAAGTGATATAGAGTTTGAAATTACATCAAAGTCAAAACATGAAAAATGTAAAACATAACAAAACAAACATTGGGATCAAATAACATTGTTTTATTGATAATTGTACTGTTCACAATGATTACAAGCACAGATGTTACAGTCTCCCCTACTTGTGGAAATTTCGTCCCGAAATTTATTTAGAGGAAACTCGTGGGAAAAGGTGTGGATATTTCGCCTTCATTTGATCTTCGCGTTCCCAAGTAAACTCGGGTCCACGTTTAGCTTCCCAGCGAACTTTGACCAAAGGAATACGCTTGCGTTTAAGCCACTTGACTTCACGTTCCATGATTTCCACAGGTTTCTCAACAAATTTCAGTGTTTTACCAACACGAATTTCGTCAAGTGGTATGTGGAGGTTCTCATCAGCTAAATACCTCTTGAGATTGGACACGTGAAAAGTTGGATGAACATTTCCAAGTTCAGGAGGTAACTCAAGTCTGTAGGCTACCTTTCCGATTCTTTCGACGATCTTGAATGGTCCAACATATCTAGGTGCAAGTTTTCCTTTCTTTCCAAATCTGATCACACCTTTCCAAGGTGAGACCTTAAGTAATACTCGATCACCGACTTGAAATTCTAAGGGTTTGCGTTTTGGGTCCGCGTAACTCTTTTGACGGCTTTGAGCTGTCTGAAGGTTATCGCGAACTTTCTTGACCTTATCTGTTGTCTCTAAAATGAGGGCAGGTCCAGTAAGTTGGGCCTCGCCGATCTCATTCCAGCAGACTGGTGAACGACATTTTCGACCATAGAGAGCCTCGAAAGGAGCCATTTTGATGCTAGTGTGATAACTGTTGTTGTAGGAGAATTCAATCAATTTAAGATGTGAATCCCAACTACCACCAAAATCGATCACACAAGCTCTAAGCATATCCTCCAGAGTCTGGATTGTTCTCTCAGATTGACCATCTGTTTGTGGATGATAAGCTGTGCTTAGATTTAGTTGGGTCCCCATAGCAGATTGCATGGTTCTCCAAAAATGAGAAGTGAAACGAGCATCCCTGTCAGAAATGATGTTCAAAGGAACACCATGTCGTGCTACTATTTCATCCACATAGATTTGAGCAAGTCTGTCAGCAGGAAAATCCTCACGGATTGGCAAGAAATGTGCTGACTTTGTAAGACGATCAACGACTGTAACACCTGTGCCTCCATGGCCATCAAACAAATACCAAACCAATGAAATATTGTATTTCATACTTGGGATTTGTAAAAATATGTGTATCATTTGCACATATCAATTTTTGTTCGATTTCAAACTCTAAATCGCTTTCTGGAAGGTTATACGCGCACTGATGCGTAAATATAACCAGTTTAATGCAACAAACACTCCGGAATAGTGACATAGGCTTAACATACCTTAAATAACCTTTACATAACTTAGATATAAGTTTTGGAAGGTTTGGTGTGGTGAAATCAAAGTTTAATCGCTTACAGGGACTAAATTTGACAAACTGCGAAAGTATGCCAATTTGAACTGTAACAGACCTTCCGGAACATGACCATAAGTTAAACATACCATAAATATCCTTTACTCAGCTTAGAAATAGGCTTTGAGGGGTTCGGTGTGCTAAAATAAACTTTTGGGTCATTCAGGGACTAAAAGTGTCAAAAAGTGCACAAGTTTGCATTTTCGCGCATAACTTACGTTCTGAATACATCCGGACATCAAAAAAATTATGTTAGCACTAAAATATTTTATTTTAGTGTTCTCCATAAGAAAAATCCATTCGTCACGTCATTTGGATCGTTTTTCGCATTCAGGACCAGATTCGATGTATTAGCCGTTGTTTAATTCACAACCACACATTCTAACTTGCTTAGTCAGCGGATAAGGATGGAATTTAGGCACCATGACATTTCAACACATGTATGGATGGAATTTAAACACCTAAACACCATGACCTTTCAACACATGTATGGATGGAATTTAAACACCTAAACACCATGACATTTCAACACATGTATGGATGGAATTTAAACACCTAAACACCATGACATTTCAACACATGTATGGATGGAATTTAAACACCTAAACACCATGACATTTCAACACATGTATGGATGGAATTTAAACACCTAAACACCATGACATTTCAACACATGTACGGATGGGATTAAGGCACGTTTTCCATGAAACGATCTTAACGGTTCGGGTATTCCTATAAATACCCATCCACCCCCATTGCTAAAATCACTAGAACTTTGATTTGAGAAACTCTAAGTTGAAACTATTGTTTCATACCTGAGATTTTTGAATCGAGGTTAGCATTCGGGGACCCTTCGTAAGTATTCTTTCGTTCTTTTCCTTATTTTACTGCTTTTCGAGTCAGAAAGTCAAACTTTGTTTGACTTTCAGCGTTGACCAGTAATGGTCAATGCGAAGTTCGTTTGAACTTCGCAACGTGATTGTAATCACGTTGGTTATAGTCCCTTGGGACTATGCCTACTGATTACCACATTGTCTAGGGTCGTAGGATAAGCGATCTGATAAATCGCTTATACCTTCGAACCCGACCCAGTTTGGTCGATCATTAGGATCCGACCAAATACATTAGGTGACCCTAGTATAGGGCATAACCTTCCGAGGTTATACCCTATGGTCACATCGTTTAAGTAGTTGTATGATAAGTAGTTTATATGCCTTAGGTAAATTACCAGAATACCCTTTTCATGTATAATTGGTAATTAAGCATATGTAACCTAAACTTTTGTCACATAACTGATTATGTAACATGTTTTGGCATATAACACTTGTCATAGGGCTAGTTAGACGGTCCGAACGCGTTTCACGCGCACGACGCGTTAAAGTAGCATAAGTTACCTTAATGGGTCGCGATGGGTCGATAATACTTAGGTGAAGTTTCATTTAGTATGTAGGCTTTGTTAAACCATATTATATGAGTTCCTACACTCATTTGGTTTACAAACCCTCCTGCTACCCAGTCTTCCGATTTAGGTCCGGGTTAATTATGTAGTTACCTATATTAGGTACCGTTTGATTTCCGGGACTCCTCTAGCTTACTTGGTAGTTGTTCAAGACTCCTAAGCACTCCCAGGCGAGTACATTATTCCCCTCTTTTACTGTTTTCAACTGTTTTGGTGTGACTCATATGTGCTAAATGTTTTATCAATAGTTTCAAGAACAATTACACTATGGTTTCAATAACAATTACTATGTGGTTTCAAGAACAATAACAATTATTTCAAGAACGCTAACAATGATTTCAAGAACGAATACAATGATTTCAAAAACTAATAACAATTTCAAAAAGTGAACAAACTTGTTGGTTGTAGTTTACATGACCGATGACATTCATTAGCAATGATCAAGCCGACCAGTATTAGGTTATGGTACCATAGGATCTGACAAATCCCGTTATTTACTGCACCCATTGTTATGTGTGGGGGTTGTGGGTAGCGACTGAATCTGTAATTATTAACTTATCCTTTGGTAAGGGTTTGTTAAGAACGAGAGCGAGAGCGAGATGGAGCGAGGAACGCGTCAAGAAGGTTTGAATGTTATTAGAGAATCGACCATAAAGAAGTTTCACAATTAAAACAAGAACGACTAGAACGATTTTACAAAATGGGTTAACGATTGGGTAAACATTTTAACATGATTGACATTTGATCATGCATTTTCTCACAAAACATAACTTTGATTTAAACCAAGTTTTACTTCAATACTTTGTTTTTGTGCATATGGTTTAGTTGAGACATTTCACTTGCCATACATGGATATTTGACATAGACATTTGACATGGATATTTGACATAGACATTTTGACATGATTTACATCTTGACATGAATACTTTGACATATTATTCAATACATTTGACAATTGATTTAAACATAGACATTTTACATTGTTTGGTATGGTTTGGTTAAGTGATTAAGTAACGATGCGTGTGTAATATGATACAAACATGGTGGATACGCCGCTGGTACTTCCTATATATAAGTGTTTGTATGGTATTACATATCATAGCGTTATTTGAATCATTTCAGTTTGAGACATAGAACATTTTATACAAATAACATACTTTTCACAAGACATTGATTTATAAACAACTTATCTTATGCAAACTCATTTACATGGTTATTCATTTAATCATGCATATTTTTCTTATTTATACTTATCATCCGAACTTATTTTTTTTTCAAATGATTTACAAAGACAAAGCAAATTACAAGGTTCATGACTAAACATTTTCTCAAACATAAGTCATGAAACTTATTTTCAACAAAACTAATGTATTCGCCAGCATTTCTTTGCTGACCTCGTTTTCACATATGTTTCAAGTATTGTTGGATGATATCGATTGATAAGATGCATGCTCACATAGGACTGGACAAGGCCTTAGTGACTCAATAACAATGATAGACTATGTTTAAATAGTGTATTTAGATTTCCAGATGATGTAATTACTCAATGTTTAATAAAACGAAACACTTTTGATATCCATGGTTATGAAACATTAATTCTGTTGCAACACGCCCCGATGTTTCCGCCGCGATTTGTTGTTTTACGCGGTCGGGGTGTGACAGAAAGATGGTATCAGAGCCAATGGTTATAGGGAATTAGGTTATTAGTAATGCTTTGACCTAGTCTATAACCTTCTTAGGACTCTAACGCGAGTTTACTTGCGTTTAGTCATAAAACAATACCGTCACCTATCCTTAGGTGACGACCACAACAAGAACATAAATTTCAAAACCGCTTTGAAAACTAATCATCTGTTCTAGGATGATTAATTTCTAGGTTTTGAACCCTCTATTGTAAGGTTTTGAACCCTCTGTTATATGGTTTTGAACCCCTTTGAATTTTCAAAATCTCGTCAAGGTTTTGGGTTTTAAATAATGTGAACACGTGCAAACTGGAAGGGTGAATGCCTGTATTCTGGGTTTTCTGTCTAGGCAAGCACTTCGTATACATCTCATCAGACGCGAGACCAGTTGTGCTTACCTGGGAATTCTTGGGATGAGTGTTCACTTATAGGCGAGCATGTCTTCGCGATACATTATTTTTAACCTATTTACTTTGACTAATCACCAAGGTCGTTTGTTGCTTTGTAGTAACAAACAAATGACCACTATCCTTGCTTTCATCAGATTTGTTTCATCTCATTCTTTTCGTCTAAATTCTCTCACTCGTTTCCTTTCATGTTTCCTCTTTTAGACAATGCCTCCTCGACGCGAAAGCCAGATAGAGACTGCCGAGCTGGCAGAAATCATTGCGCAGCAAATGGCTGCTCAATTCCCAAACCTCTTTGCTCAATGGAACCAAGCCAACAACAACAACAATGTGCTATGCAAATACAAGGATTTCAACCAGGCTAAACCACTCAAGTTTAGTGGTTCTGAAGGAGCAACTGGGCTTCTTCAGTGGTTCGAAAGCATTGAGAATACTTTTCGCCACGTGCAGTGCCCGGATAATCGCAAGGTCGAGTTCTCCTCGAGCGTGTTTCAGAAGAGGGCTCTTACATGGTGGAATGGGGTAATGAGAGACCGAGGTGCGGAAGTTGCTCTCGCACAGACCTGGGCTGAACTTAGGGCTCTGATGATGAGGGAATTCTGTCCTCGTCATGAGCAGCGAGCTTTGGAGAAGGAATTTGATGAGTTGAAGCAAGATAGTGGTGAGCACAGGGCGTATACTGATAGATTTGAGGAGCTAAGTCTGCTTTGCCCTACAATGGTTACCCCACTTGACATAGCTATCGAAAGGTACATCGACGGCCTACCTGACTCGGTACAAGACATCCTTACAGGTAGTAACCCTGCCACACTCCGTCAGGCGATCGAGTTATCAGCGACATTGACTGAGTCGCAGATTCGGAAGAACAAGTTACACAGGAAGGGTGACAAGGGCAAGAAACAGTCAGCTGACAAGGAGGATAGCAAGAAAGGCCAAAACAAGAAGGGTAAGGAAGGTGAGACGTCAAAGAAATCAAAGAAGCGAAAGGGTGCCCAAAATTTTGCTGTTACAGCACAGACTGCACAGAATCCGTGGAACCAACCAGCTCAGCCACCTGCAAAGAAAGCATATGCCGGTACCGCACCTTATTGTGCACGCTGCAACGGTCATCACGCAGTACAACAAGCTTGCTGGCAATGCACGACGTGTGGTAAACTTGGGCATTTGGCCAAGATTTGTCGTTTGGGACAAAATCAGGCTGCTCAGGTTCAAGCTCCGGTTCAAGGGAATGCTGCGAGATTCCCACTGGGTTCATGTTTCAACTGCGGAGAGATTGGTCACTTCCGCCACAACTGCCCAAGACTGGTGAATGCAAATGCTAACGCAAACCCAAATGCGAATGTCAACGTCAATGTGAATCCAGCACGTGGTCGAGTGTTTAACATCAATGAGGCACTCAATGTTGAAGGAGTGAACAATTAGTATTTTGTTTTTCCTCTGGTTGGTATCTTGTAACATTTAAAGACAATGCGGTTGTTATATAAATAAAAAATTTGTGGTTTTATTTTCTAACTAATGCAATTGTATGAATGTTTGATTCAACCTTGTGATGTCAACACAAAGACAAAACTACTCGTGTGGTTCTGTCATTTTTACGATCACTTGAGATCTCCCTAAGAACCTCAAACACTGGTTTCTTTTAAATCTAAAGTATTTTATCGTCTTGCACCGTTCGAGATGCAAGAATTATCAAAACAGCTTCAAGAGTTGTCTGATAAAGGATTCATCCGTCCGAACTTTTCACCTTGGAGAAACTCCTGTTCTCCTTGTGAAAAAAAAATGGATCTTTTCGAATGTATATCGATTAACGTAAGCCTAGTAAGCTTACCATCAAGAATCGATATCCCCCCCTACCTTAAATCAACGATTTCTCCGATCAACTGCATAGCGTTCATGCTTTTCCAAGATCGATTTGCGTTTTGGGTATCATCAACTTTGTTTTCTCGAAGAAGATATTCCCAAAACGGTTTTCTGCATGAAGTATGGCCATTACGAGTTTACAGTCATGCCTTTTAGGTTGACAAATACTCCAGCCATCTTCAAGAACTTAATAAATAGAGTCTGCAAGCCTTATTTGGATCAGATCGTCATTGTTATTATTGATGACATCTTGATCTATTCATGTCCTGAGCCGATCACGATCAACACCTTCGTTGACATCGGAGCCCTGATTGAATTCCTTGTACACTTTAAAATGTACAAAACAACTCAATTAGGACAAACCGAATTCCTTTTAAGATCTTCCTATCTTCATAGTTAGATTCTTGAAAATATTTAAAGTGCCAAAGGAAATCCACGGATTGGGTTTCTGGTATGCTTTAAATACCCGTGTCCAAAGATAACAAATTATAGGTCAAATTGAACGATTATGCGATTGAACGAGTATGCAATTATGTGACTATGTGTTTATTCATCTTATGTTTTCTTTTATGCATTTTTGTGTTTTTAATACTCTGGATATTCGTTATCCAAATCCTCGCAGAATCTTTCATATCTTCATATGAGGGATTCGTAGTAGGATATTCAAAAAGGTACTACCTTAAATCCTAAATGGGCTTCTATGTAATAGTTAAGACCCTTGGATTATATAGTACTATTCCATGATTCATAAGAGACCCTTTAGTGGTCTAATCAAAAAGATTGATTCACAATTTGGTTAAAGAACGACATCTAGTGATGTAGCTGGACAGACTCCTTGATAGTCTATTAGATCAATTGTTGATTTAATTAAAAGGACTCTATGGCGGTCTAGTCACACTCATCACAGGATTGTTCATTTGGTTTTCCCCTACACACTATAAAATAGACTGTGTGAACTGTGCAAGGAATTGTCTGATTATGGACGCGTACATAATTATGAAATTTAGTGCACAGAAACGCAGTAAGATTTATTATGTGTAAGAGCCGATAGTGACAACAATAACGAAATGAGAACGATGTAATGGAGGTACGGTGGACGCACCAATGACGCTTCATATACTTGTATATAAGTATCCCTCTTACATTGTAATCATGATGTTATTAAAGGTTACTAGAAGTTCAGAACCCTAACCAATGTTATTCGATCTTTTCAATTTCATGTTTTCAAGCTCTCACAAGTTTCCTCTAAATAAATTTCGGGACGAAATTTCCTAAAGTAGGGGAGACTGTAACACCTGTGCCTCCATGGCCATCAAACAAATACCAAACCAATGAAATATTGTATTTCATACTTGGGATTTGTAAAAATATGTGTATCATTTGCACATATCAATTTTTGTTCGATTTCAAACTCTAAATCGCTTTCTGGAAGGTTATACGCGCACTGATGCGTAAATATAACCAGTTTAATGCAACAAACACTCCGGAATAGTGACATAGGCTTAACATACCTTAAATAACCTTTACATAACTTAGATATAAGTTTTGGAAGGTTTGGTGTGGTGAAATCAAAGTTTAATCGCTTACAGGGACTAAATTTGACAAACTGCGAAAGTATGCCAATTTGAACTGTAACAGACCTTCCGGAACATGACCATAAGTTAAACATACCATAAATATCCTTTACTCAGCTTAGAAATAGGCTTTGAGGGGTTCGGTGTGCTAAAATAAACTTTTGGGTCATTCAGGGACTAAAAGTGTCAAAAAGTGCACAAGTTTGCATTTTCGCGCATAACTTACGTTCTGAATACATCCGGACATCAAAAAAATTATGTTAGCACTAAAATATTTTATTTTAGTGTTCTCCATAAGAAAAATCCATTCGTCACGTCATTTGGATCGTTTTTCGCATTCAGGACCAGATTCGATGTATTAGCCGTTGTTTAATTCACAACCACACATTCTAACTTGCTTAGTCAGCGGATAAGGATGGAATTTAGGCACCATGACATTTCAACACATGTATGGATGGAATTTAAACACCTAAACACCATGACCTTTCAACACATGTATGGATGGAATTTAAACACCTAAACACCATGACATTTCAACACATGTATGGATGGAATTTAAACACCTAAACACCATGACATTTCAACACATGTATGGATGGAATTTAAACACCTAAACACCATGACATTTCAACACATGTATGGATGGAATTTAAACACCTAAACACCATGACATTTCAACACATGTACGGATGGGATTAAGGCACGTTTTCCATGAAACGATCTTAACGGTTCGGGTATTCCTATAAATACCCATCCACCCCCATTGCTAAAATCACTAGAACTTTGATTTGAGAAACTCTAAGTTGAAACTATTGTTTCATACCTGAGATTTTTGAATCGAGGTTAGCATTCGGGGACCCTTCGTAAGTATTCTTTCGTTCTTTTCCTTATTTTACTGCTTTTCGAGTCAGAAAGTCAAACTTTGTTTGACTTTCAGCGTTGACCAGTAATGGTCAATGCGAAGTTCGTTTGAACTTCGCAACGTGATTGTAATCACGTTGGTTATAGTCCCTTGGGACTATGCCTACTGATTACCACATTGTCTAGGGTCGTAGGATAAGCGATCTGATAAATCGCTTATACCTTCGAACCCGACCCAGTTTGGTCGATCATTAGGATCCGACCAAATACATTAGGTGACCCTAGTATAGGGCATAACCTTCCGAGGTTATACCCTATGGTCACATCGTTTAAGTAGTTGTATGATAAGTAGTTTATATGCCTTAGGTAAATTACCAGAATACCCTTTTCATGTATAATTGGTAATTAAGCATATGTAACCTAAACTTTTGTCACATAACTGATTATGTAACATGTTTTGGCATATAACACTTGTCATAGGGCTAGTTAGACGGTCCGAACGCGTTTCACGCGCACGACGCGTTAAAGTAGCATAAGTTACCTTAATGGGTCGCGATGGGTCGATAATACTTAGGTGAAGTTTCATTTAGTATGTAGGCTTTGTTAAACCATATTATATGAGTTCCTACACTCATTTGGTTTACAAACCCTCCTGCTACCCAGTCTTCCGATTTAGGTCCGGGTTAATTATGTAGTTACCTATATTAGGTACCGTTTGATTTCCGGGACTCCTCTAGCTTACTTGGTAGTTGTTCAAGACTCCTAAGCACTCCCAGGCGAGTACATTATTCCCCTCTTTTACTGTTTTCAACTGTTTTGGTGTGACTCATATGTGCTAAATGTTTTATCAATAGTTTCAAGAACAATTACACTATGGTTTCAATAACAATTACTATGTGGTTTCAAGAACAATAACAATTATTTCAAGAACGCTAACAATGATTTCAAGAACGAATACAATGATTTCAAAAACTAATAACAATTTCAAAAAGTGAACAAACTTGTTGGTTGTAGTTTACATGACCGATGACATTCATTAGCAATGATCAAGCCGACCAGTATTAGGTTATGGTACCATAGGATCTGACAAATCCCGTTATTTACTGCACCCATTGTTATGTGTGGGGGTTGTGGGTAGCGACTGAATCTGTAATTATTAACTTATCCTTTGGTAAGGGTTTGTTAAGAACGAGAGCGAGAGCGAGATGGAGCGAGGAACGCGTCAAGAAGGTTTGAATGTTATTAGAGAATCGACCATAAAGAAGTTTCACAATTAAAACAAGAACGACTAGAACGATTTTACAAAATGGGTTAACGATTGGGTAAACATTTTAACATGATTGACATTTGATCATGCATTTTCTCACAAAACATAACTTTGATTTAAACCAAGTTTTACTTCAATACTTTGTTTTTGTGCATATGGTTTAGTTGAGACATTTCACTTGCCATACATGGATATTTGACATAGACATTTGACATGGATATTTGACATAGACATTTTGACATGATTTACATCTTGACATGAATACTTTGACATATTATTCAATACATTTGACAATTGATTTAAACATAGACATTTTACATTGTTTGGTATGGTTTGGTTAAGTGATTAAGTAACGATGCGTGTGTAATATGATACAAACATGGTGGATACGCCGCTGGTACTTCCTATATATAAGTGTTTGTATGGTATTACATATCATAGCGTTATTTGAATCATTTCAGTTTGAGACATAGAACATTTTATACAAATAACATACTTTTCACAAGACATTGATTTATAAACAACTTATCTTATGCAAACTCATTTACATGGTTATTCATTTAATCATGCATATTTTTCTTATTTATACTTATCATCCGAACTTATTTTTTTTTCAAATGATTTACAAAGACAAAGCAAATTACAAGGTTCATGACTAAACATTTTCTCAAACATAAGTCATGAAACTTATTTTCAACAAAACTAATGTATTCGCCAGCATTTCTTTGCTGACCTCGTTTTCACATATGTTTCAAGTATTGTTGGATGATATCGATTGATAAGATGCATGCTCACATAGGACTGGACAAGGCCTTAGTGACTCAATAACAATGATAGACTATGTTTAAATAGTGTATTTAGATTTCCAGATGATGTAATTACTCAATGTTTAATAAAACGAAACACTTTTGATATCCATGGTTATGAAACATTAATTCTGTTGCAACACGCCCCGATGTTTCCGCCGCGATTTGTTGTTTTACGCGGTCGGGGTGTGACAACGACTACCCAGATGGCATCATGACCTTTCTTAGTGCGTGGAAGTTTGGTAACGAGATCCATAGTAATGTTTTCCCATTTCCAAACTGGGATCTCTGGTTGCACCAATAAACCAGAAGGACGTTGATGTTCAGCCTTAACCTTAAGACAAGTAAGGCATTTTGACACGTATAAGGCAATGTCTTTCTTCATACCAGGCCACCAATAGTGAATACGAAGATCCTTATACATCTTATCTGAGCCCGGATGAATAGAATAACGAGACTTATGGGCTTCATCCATAAGCAAGGTACGAAGATCATCCTGGCTTGGGACCCACAAACGGTCCATGAAGTAATATGATCCATTGTCCTTCAGTTCTAGAGCAGGTGTGATGTGACAGGGAAATTCCTTATCCATCAAACCTTGTGAAACACAAGATTGTTGAGCCTGAGAAATGCGGGCTTGGATATCAGATCGAGCTTGAATAACAGATTGAACACGTACACAATGAAGCTTAGTACGTTCCTTATGACTCAATGCATCAGCTACGACATTCGCCTTACCAGGATGGTAGCGAATTTCGCAGTCATAGTCGTTTAGGAGTTCAACCCAGCGTCGTTATCTCATGTTGAGTTCTTTCTGGTTGAAGATATGCTGAAGACTTTTGTGGTCTGTGAAAACCACACATTTTGTGCCGTACAAATAGTGTCTCCAGATTTTGAGAGCGAAGACAACTGCACCCAACTCAAGATCATGAGTGGTGTAGTTCTTCTCATGTATCTTCAACTGTCTCGATGCATATGCTATGACTTTGTTCCTTTGCATCAGAACACAACCAAGGCCTAATTTAGATGCATCGCAATAAACGACGAAATCATCATTGCCCTCAGGCAAAGTCAGAACAGGCGCGTCGCAAAGCTTCTGCTTCAAGTGTTGAAAAGCTTCCTCTTGTTTGAATCCCCAATCAAAGGGCTTGTTCTTCTGAGTTAGAGCAGTTAGAGGAACTGCAATCTTCGCGAAGTTCTCAATGAAGCGACGGTAATAACCCGCTAGACCAAGAAAAGAACGAACTTCAGTAGGAGTAGTAGGTGCATCCCAATCCTTGATCGCACTGATCTTGGAGGGATCTACATGAATACCTCGTTCGTTGACAACATGCCCCAAAAATTGAACTTCTTTAAGCCAAAATTCGCACTTGGAGAATTTGGCGAAAAGTTGCTCTTTCTTTAGGAGTTCCAGAGTAAGACGAAGATGTTGCTCGTGATCAGCTCGCGTCTTAGAATAAATCAAGATGTCGTCAATAAAAACAATGACGAACTGATCCAAATAAGGTTTGCAGACCCTATTCATTAAGTCCATGAAAACAGCCAGAGCATTAGTCAAACCGAATGGCATGACTGTGAACTCATAATGCCTATAACGAGTGCGGAACGCTGTCTTAGGAATGTCTTCTTCATGCACCCGAAGTTGATGATATCCAGATCGCAGATCTATCTTCGAAAAATAAGAAGCGCCTTGTAACTGATCAAAGAGATCATCGATGCGAGGTAGGGGATATCGATTCTTGATGGCAAGCTTGTTAAGCTCACGATAATCGATACACATCCTAAAGGATCCATCCTTCTTCTTGACAAAAAGAACGGGAGCACCCCAAGGTGAAAAGCTAGGACGGATAAAACCTTTATCTGAAAGTTCCTGAAGCTGTTTGGACAACTCTTGCATCTCGGATGGTGCAAGACGATATGGAGCTCTGGCAATGGGATTTGCTCCAGGTACGAGATCAATGCAGAACTCGACTTGGCGTGCTGGAGGTAGACCAGGTAACTCTTCAGGGAAAACTTCAGAATAATCCCGAATGACAGGAATATCTGCAATAGACTTACCCTTGCCTTTATCTTCTGTAACATGTGCTAAGAAAGCCACATAGTTCTTCCGCAGATATTTCCGAGCTTTAAAACAAGACATGAGCTTGAGACCACCAGCAGGTTTCTCACCTTGAACCTGTAGGATCTCTCCTGTCGGAAGCGGCACACGAACGATCTTCTCGAAGCAAACTACCTCTGCGTGATGCTTGGATAACCAATCCATACCCACAATGACGTCGAAGCTTCCAAGTTGCATAGGCGTGAGATCGATAGGAAAAAGATGATCGTTAAGGTTCAACTGGCAGTTGCGAAGAACAGAATCAAGAATAATGGGTTCACCATTAGCAACCTCTACTGTCAAAGATTTACTTAGTTTTGTTCTAGACACGCGAAGCATTGGCTCAAAAGATAATGACACAAAACTCTTGTCGGTAGCAGAATCGAAAAGAACAGATGCAGGCTGATTATTAATAAAGAACGTACCGTTCACCACATTATCGTCTGCCTGCGCCTCTTGGGCATTCATGTTAAAAGCTCGGCCTCGAGCCGGAGCCTGATTCTGATTCTGGTTCTGGTTCTGGTTTGCTAGCCTTGGGCACCGGTTTCTGTAGTGGGTCAGATCCCCACAATTATAACAAGCACCTGGTGCGTAGTGTGGACGTGCAGCTTGACCCTGTTGCTGAGCAGGAGGTTGAGCAACTTGTTGAGCCGGGTTCTGAACTGCGTGATTCTGAGCAAACCGACAAACATTGGCAAGATGGCTTGACTTCCCACAGTTAGTACAGAAACGGCATGGAAGTTGCGGCTGGTGGTGACTGTTGCATCTATTGCACAAAGGTGCATTCCCTGAATAGGGTTTCTTCGCAGGAGGCTGTGCGGGTTGGTTGGGAGCTGCTTGGTTAGCTTGGGCAGTGACAGCATAGTTTTGGGAAGCCTTACGCTTCTTTGCCCTCTTCGATGAACCAGAAACCTTTCCATTTCCGTTTTGACCTTTCTTGCTATCTTCCTTCTCAACCGATTGTTTCTTGCCCTTGTCACCCTTCCTGTGTAACTTGTTCTTTCGAATCTGCGACTCAGTCAATGTCGCTGATAACTCGATAGCCTGACGGAGTGTGGCAGGGTTACTACCAGTAAGGATGTCTTGTACCGAGTCAGGTAGGCCGTCGATGTATCTCTCGATTGCCTTGTCGAGTGGGGTGACCATTGTTGGGCAAAGCAAACTCAACTCCTCAAACCTGTCAGTATATGCCCTGTGCTCACCACTATCTTGCTTCAATACATCAAACTCTTTCTCCAACGCTCGCTGTTCATGGCGAGGACAGAACTCCCTCATCATAAGGGCTCTAAGTTCAGCCCAAGTCTGTGCTAGAGCAACTTCAGCACCACGGTCTCTCATTACCCCATTCCACCATGTAAGAGCCCTCTTCTGAAACACGCTCGAAGAAAACTCGACCTTGCGATTATCCGGACACTGCACGTGGCGGAAAGTATTCTCAACGCTCTCGAAGCATTGAAGAAGCCCAGTCGCTCCTTCAGAACCACTAAACTTGAGTGGTTTAGCCTGGTTAAAATCCTTGAATTTGCATAGGGCATTGTTGTTGTTGTTGGCTTGGTTCATTTGAGCAATGAAAACTGGGAATTGAGCAACCATCTGCTGCGCAATAATTTCTGCCAGTTCGGCAGTCGCTATCTGGTTTTCGCGTCGAGGAGGCATTCTAAAAGAGGAAAAACATGTAAGGAAACGAGTGAGATGTTTGGATGAAGAGGATGAGATGAAACAAAATCAACAAAGCAAAGATGGTGGTAATTCGTCCGTATCACAAAGCAAACAAACGACACACAGTGACTAATCAAAGTAAATGGGTCAAAAATAATGTATTATGAACACATGCTCGCCTATAAGTGAATACTCATCCCAAGAATTCCCAGGTAAGCACAACTGGTCTCGCGTCTGATGAGATGTATACGAAGTGCTTGCCTAGACAGAAAACCTAGAATACAGGCATTCACTCTTCCAATTTGCACGTGTTCACATTATTTAAAACCCAAAACCTTGACGAGATTTTGAAAATTTGAAGGCACAAGGCCAGAAATTTTAGTTAAACTGGAAGGGTTCAAAACCTTACAAAAGAGGGTTCAAAACCTTGTAATAAATTATCCAAAAACAGATGATTGTTTTTCAAAAATCGTTTCGGAAAAATTTGTTTTTGTTTTTTATAATCACCTAAGGATAGGTGATGTGCATGTTTTAAGATCTAAACACAAGATAACTTGTGTTAGGGTCCTAGAAAAGTTATAGTCTAGGTCAAAGCATTACTAATAACCTAATTCCCTATAACCATTGGCTCTGATACCAACTCTTCTGTCACACCCCGACCACGTGTAACATACAAAACGTGGCGGAAAACGTCGGGGAGTGTTGTAACAGAATTAATTGTTTCATAACCGTGGCATACAAAGTTGTATTTTATTTATCAACACAAGGGTTTCATTGTTCTAAACAGAAATACAGAATTTATAACATAATTAAACAAGTCTATCTCCATTTTATGTCTCTAAGGCACAGGTCCGCCCTAGTATCATGATCAACATCCTACGGAAAAGCTCCTGAAAACACATGTGAAAATAGGTACGTCAGCATAAAAATGCCTGTGAGTTACATAGGTTTTGTGAAAATAGGATTCATGACTTTAATTTAAGAAAATGTTTAGTCATGAACCTTGTAATTTGCTTTGTCTTGTAAATCATTTGAAAACGATAAGATCAGATGATATGTATAAGTAAATGTAAGGTTAAATGATTAACCATGTAAAATGAGTTTGTATAAAATAAGTTGTTTGTTAACAATGTCTTGTGAAAAGTGTGTTATTTGTATAAAATGTTATATGTCTCAAATTGAAATTATTCAAATAACGTTACGACATGTAATACCATACAAACACTTATATATAGGAAGTACCAGTGGCGTATCCACCATGCTTGTATCATATTACACACGCATCGTTACTTAAATCACTTAATCAAACCAAACCAACAATGTAAGATGTCTATGTCTAAACCAATTGTCAAATGTATTGGATAATATGTCAAAGTGTGTATGTCAAGATGTAAATCATGTAGTGTAAAACAAATGTCAAACATGTTTATGTGTCAAATGTAAATCATGTCAAAATGTCTAGGTCAAATGTCTTTGTGTAAAATGTCTATGTCAAAATGTCATGTATGGCAAGTGGAATGTATCAACTAAACCATATGCACAAAAACAAAGTATTGAAGTAAAACATGGTTTAAATCAATATTATGTCTTGTGGAAAATGCATGCTAATACTGAATATGAACATTTATGCGGTTTTGTGAAAATGCATACATCCAAGCCTTGTGACTGTGGTGATAAACCCTTAAAAAAATTAAAGGTCTATCTGTATTATATCATCGAATTCGGTCATTCCTTTCATCCCCACCTAACCGGGATGTCCGGAACGGGAGTTGTCAATTCCTATGGTACCACTACCTACTAACGAACGGCGTGATCATTGTTAATGAATGTATTGTCCCATGTAAACAAACCAAATGTTATACCAAAATGTAAGCATGTGAAAACAATGCACTAAGTATGTAATCAAAAGAACATACATAGCGTGAAATGTCATGTAAAACGATGTACTAAGTAATGCACACAATGGGCACTCCTAGCATGAAATGTCATGTAAAACGATGTACTAAGTAATGCACACAATGGGCACACCTAGCATAAAATGTAATGTAAAACAATGTACTAAGTACACACACAATGGGCATACATAGCATAAAATGTAATGAAATCATGTACTATAATGTACTAACGAACATAACAGGTATATGATGTCAAAGCAGGAAAGCATGAAAGTAACAAGTAGGCACATGTGTTTCACCCCAAAACAGTTTGGAAAACAGTAAAATAGGGGTTCTATGTACTCACTTGAGATTGCTCAGATGTCTTAAGATAATCACCAAGCAATGCTAGAGATCACGGAATCAAACGGCACCTAATATAGGTAGCTATGTTAATAAACCGGACCTAATCGGAAGACTGGGTAGCATTAGGGTTTGTAAACCAAATGAGTGTAGGAACTCATATGATATGGTTTAACAAAGCCTACATACTAATGAAACTTAACCTAAGTCTTATCGACCCATTACGATCCGTTTAGGTAGCTTATGCTACTTTAACGCGTCGTTCACGTAAAACGCGTTCGGAACGCCTAACTAGCCCTATGACAAGTGTTATATGCCTAAACATGTTACATAATCAGTTATGTGGCAAAAGTTTAGGTTACATATGCTAAATTACCAATTATGAATGAAAAGGGTATTCTGGTAATTTACCTAAGGCATATAAACTACCTATCATACAACTACTCAAACGATGTGACCATAGGGTATAACCTCGGAAGGTTATTCCCTACCTACTATGGTCACCTAATGTGTTTGGTCGGATCCTAATGATCGACCAAATGGGTCGGGTTCGAAAGCATAAGCGACTGATCAAGTCGCTTACCCTTACGACCCTAGCCAACGTGGTAATCAGTAGGCATAGTCCCAAGGGACTATAACCAACGTGATTACACTCACGTTGCGAAGTTCAAACGAACTTCGCATTGACCATAACTGGTCAATGCAGAAAGTCAAACAAAGTTTGACTTTCAGACTCGAAAGACTCGAAAAGCAATAAAAGAACGAAAGAATACTTACGAAGGGTCCCCGAATGCTAATTTCGATCCGAGAATCTCAGGTATGAAACAATGGTTTCAACTTAGAGTTTCTAAGATCAAAATTCTAGTGATTTAAGCAATGGGGTGATGGGGTATTTATAGTTTTCGGACCACCGTTGAGATCGTTTCTTGGAAAAGAGGGCACGATCAAGTCCGTACACTTGTTGGAAGGTTGTGGTGCCTCAATATGCTCACCACCATAAGGTATCAACATGTAGCAAGGGATTAGGGAGTGGTTAACAGCTGCAACCAGCTATTTTAAACACTGAATCTGGTCCAGAAGGGGGCTCGCGTGACGCTAAGGCCCCTCGCGTCACGCTAGGCCCCTGTTTTGGCAGATTTTACAGAAATGGTCCCTGCACCTTGTTTAAGAGATTTTCGATGCGTTTGAACCTCGTTAACCTCATTTCAAGGCTCTAAAATGAAGTTAAAGTATAGGGAACTCAAAACATGCTCAAAAATATCTAGGATGTCGGTTCGTTTGGTCGTACGAACGCGATGTTCGCTTAATTACGACGGAATGCGCATAAGCGCGAAAAACGATCCAAATGACGCGACGAATGGATTTTTCTTATGGTGAACACTAAAATATAATATAGTCATGCTTTCATAAATTTTTGGATGTCCAGATGTATTCAGAACGTAAGTTATGCGCGAAAATGCAAACTTGTGCACTTTTTGACACTTTTAGTCCCTGAATGACCCAAAAGTTTATTTTAGCACACCGAACCCCTCAAAGCCTATTTCTAAGCTATGTAAAGGA
This sequence comes from Helianthus tuberosus, assembly GCA_030545235.1. Lineage (NCBI taxonomy): Eukaryota > Viridiplantae > Streptophyta > Magnoliopsida > Asterales > Asteraceae > Helianthus > Helianthus tuberosus. The sequence goes on along the minus strand of CM060370.1, from coordinate 106,981,670 downwards.
TATTTAAGGTGTGTTTAACTTATGGTCATGTTTCGGAATGTCTGTTCTAGTACGAATCGTCATACTTTCGCAGTTTGTCAAGTTTAGTCCCTGTAAGCGAACTAACTTGTTTTTGCCATACCAAAGCCTTCAAAACTTATTTCTAAGTTATGTAAGGGTTATTTAAGGTATGTTAAGTATATGTTGATGTTCCGGAGTATTTGTCGCGTTAAACTGAGTACGTTTACGCACCAGTTTGCGTATAACTCTCCAGAAAGTGATATAGAGTTTGAAATTACATCAAAGTCAAAACATGAAAAATGTAAAACATAACAAAACAAACATTGGGATCAAATAAAATTGTTTTATTGATAATTGTACTGTTCACAATGATTACAAGCACAGATGTTACAATACCCCTTCAAGCAAAATCAGTTGTAACAATTCCGGTTTCAGTGCCGAACTGCTGCCGAAGTGTCGTCTCGTTGTAATTTGTCATCAAATCAATAATACGACAGTTTAAAGTGATATTCTTACTGAATTGACCTCAGTGCGACTGTTTCCGCCTTTTGTACTGAGTATAAACTCTTCTGAATGACTCATTCGGGTCCATAAACGATCCTACATTTTTACAACATGTAAAATGATGTTTAACATAGAATTCATATGAGGATACATTCGGGTATCATCCAAACCAATAACTACATCAATTCACACAAGTTACACAACTTAGCGTTCAAATAACATCTAACCGAAACAATTCGAAATGAATATCCGAACAATATCAAATCTTTTTTTTTATGACCATCTAATGTTATTTGGATCATATTAGACTAGTAATGGTCACTTAGAACATTAAAAACACTTAAACACTTAAGCATATGAAGTTTCCCAACATTTCATCTAATAAAATCTAACACTTTTTAACATGAAACAAGTTCACAAAGCAAGGTTACCCCCCCCCCCTCATTCACGGTTACAACCACATGTGGGACCCACTTTTTTTACCTTTTCTCCCTCCACAAATATCTTGCTAATTACCTTTAGATGCAAGTGGTTACACAAGTGGGCCTAGTGGTAAAGCATGGTGAAGACTTATAACACTTTGATTCATAATCCTCTAAGCACTTCATCTCAATTTTTTCACCATCTTTTTCACACACTTAAGAAACTCTCTCAACATTCATATATTATCCAAGAACACCATCAAAAACATTTCACCTTTCAAGACTTCTTTGATGATCAAAATGGAGCTTGAAGATACTTATGGTGATCTAAAGCAACAACAAGTTGGAGAAGCCTTTCCATCCATTCAAAAGCTTTCAAAACCCCAAGATCAACAACTTTTCTTTTCTTTAAATCATCATTAAGATCATCCCTAGCCATTAGTGCTAGAAGTAAGCTTCTAAAATCCCTTTTTCATACTTATTTATGTATTATTTGGTTAAAGAACATGTAAATCATACAAAATAATATGAAAATATAAAGAAGCAAAATAATAATCATGATATAAAAGTGTGTTTATGTTGTGATTTAAGGATGAATACTTGTATATTTGATCTAGTTTTGATGATTATCATATGAATAACTTGTTAGATGATGTTAAAAACATAATATAACAAGTATACAAGTTATTGTTTAAGGGTTTTGTTAAACATAAATGTTTAGATGGATGATCATAATCTTGGATTTTGTTAAATTATATAAGGTTTTCACTAAAAATAATACTTTTACAAAGTTATAAAAAGAAACATACAATATGGGTTTTTATAAAAAGTTTGTTAAAACTAGAAGTAAAGCATGGGTTTTGAACTAGTTAACTTATGTTATGATCATACCAAAACCCTACATGTTATTGATTTCATCTTGTTAAGGTTTTGATATAAATCTCATATGTTTTTATTAAGAAAAATATGAGAAGGTTATTGGTGATTTTATAAATCATAAGATATAAAAACTATTATTTTTGACAAAATCTTTATTAGATTAAAAAGATTTTAAAGAATAGTTTTTATAAAAGCAAAGTTTGATATAAATATATATTTTTTTGAGAAAATATATATTTAGTTAACTTAACAACTTATGTGCTAAGTGTTATTTGTTTGTATTAGTTATATACTTGAAAACTAGTAACTTGAATACAATGGTACAAATAAACACAAGACACATTACAACTAAAGTCTTACAAGACTACACGAAAATACACCTTAAAAACAACTTACGGACGTTCCGAGCCTACGGACACAACTTATGGTCAAAACGGACGACGGGCGAATCTATAAACATATCGTCATTCCGAGGAGTTACTACGACGCTTAGGCGATCTTTCGACGTGAATACATACAAATCACCGACAACAATATCCGGATGTTTTGAAACTTATAAAAACTATTATGTTTTTATTAACTAAAACTTTGTGATTTTTATATAAATTACAAGATTTTATTAAATGGGGTTATATTCACAAAATGGACTTATTTTTACTAAATGGGCTTATATCTTTATAAATGGGCTTGTTTTATACAAATGGGCTTATTTTAAACAAATGGGCTTATATTATATAAATGGGCTTATCTTCCTAAATGGGCTTTAACATAAATACATGGGCTAAGCCCAATATCAAACATATGGGCTAAGGCCCAATAACATTAAGCCCAATAACATCAAAGGCCCAATACTATTTAAGCCCAATACTATTTAGGCCCAATACTATTTAGACCCAATACTATTTAGGCCCAACACTATTTAGGCCCAATAACATTTGGGCCCAATAACATTAAAACATGGGCTCGGCCCAATGACATATAATTGATGAAAATACAATTATACAATTTATTCATACAAGACATGAAATCAAGAGGACAATACCCGATGATACAACTCACAAGATACAAGATTACATATATATATTTGGTGATATATATATATATATATATAAAACAGTTTAACAAATCATACATCTAATACACAGTTCAACGAAAAACAAAGACATACAAGTCTTACACACATTCAAGACACAAGACTTGTACTCAAGTCATTTATAAAGACCGAAGTGTCTAACAAATATAAGAACATTTGTAGGTCGCAACACTATTCAGGACGACCGCACGTGAGATCATAGTTACTTCTATTCACGGACGCGATTCTGTGAGTTCATGTCCCCTATTCATTTTAAATGCTTTACAACTATCGGGGAAAATACATGTTCAATTGTATGTTAAGTCATGGAATGAAACATCTTAGATCATGTGAGATTAGGGTCATACATCTAAGCACCATTAATCCAGTTAGGACCTAGGTACAGAGGGTTAGATCTAATGGGTTTTGGCGAGCCCCACTCTTGGTCGTGGACCCATACATAAGAGTGCGTTTGTGTCCCAGTCGATAGTAGTCGACACGAAATCGTCTAGGTTTGGATTGCTTCCTAATTCATCACACATATTAATGTCCTCGCGAAACATTAATGATCAACGATTTCATTGACGCTTTACATACTACATCATTACATACAAATACATCTTATACAACTCACATTTTATGGATACAGTTTATACAACTCACATTTTATGGATACAGTTTATACAACTCACATTTTATGGATACCTTTTATACAACTCACATTTTACAGATACATTTTATATAACTCACATTTTACAAATACATCTCATACAACTAAACTACGTGAACTCGCCAACTTTTGTTGATGTTTTCAAACTTAACATGTATTTCAGGAAATTAGTGGACCATGCAGACATTTCAGTCAAGGAAAGCAAGTATCAAGACTCCATGCCACCATTTGAAGGGTTTGCCCGTTATATATCGCCTCTTTGCGGTGATATAGTGGTCAAAGCCTTGACATTTTAGGACTTACATTTTGATGTATAAAACAATGACAACTTATTTTCATTTGATGGTTTGTAACCAATACATTTAACTTATGTTGCGTTCTTTTGAAACGATTATGACAATGGCATTGGAGCTTGATTTTATTCATTTAGTATGTTCACTTATATTGTTATGCAATGAGAACCGATCAGATCACACCTCGCGATTTCGCTATGAGCGGGTGTGACATAACCTCACAAAAATCAGATTTGGTTACATTATCCTTGTGTGATTTTTGACCAAAACGCACCATATGGTCATAACTGCCATTAATAATTGTCATATTCGACAATAAATTATTGCCCAAGTGTGACACCTGTGTCACTACGACCATCAAAAAAATACCAAATCAATGAAATATTGTGTTTCATACTTGGGATTTGTATAAATATGTGTATCATTTGCACATATCAATTTTTGTTCTATTTCGAGCTTTAAATCGCTTTCTAGAAAGTTATACGCAAACTGATGCGTAAACGATATTAGTTTAATGCAACAAACACTCCGGAATAGTGACATAGGCTCAACATACCTTAAATAACCTTTACATAACTTAGAAATAAGTTTTGAAGGGTTTGGTGTGTCAAAAACAAGTTTATTCGATCGCAGGGACTATTTGCGTCAACTTGCAAAAGTCTGCCGTTTCGTAAGGCAAGGTACAGTTTGGAACTTGATCATAAGCTAAACATACCATATATAACCTAAACATAGCTTATAAATAAGCTTTGAGTGGTTCGGTGTGCGAAAATATGCTTATTTGATCTTACAGGGACTAAAAGTGTCAAAAATGACGTAAGTTTGCATTTACGATCATATCTTACGTTTTGACCACATCTGGACATCCAAAATTTTTGTACACACTAAAATATTTTTATTTTAGTGATCGGCATGCTAAAACTTCATTCGTTTCGCAATTTGGATCGTTTTCGCGTCCGTTACAATTTCCGTCGTAATTAACCGAACAACGCAACCGTACAGCCAAACGAACCGACATCCGTAACATTTTTTTTAGCAAACATCAAGTTAAATATACTTTAACTTCATTATGGAGATTGAAAATGGGCTTGATGGGTGTTAGAAGTGCCAAAACGCGATGAATCAAGCTCAGGGGCCAAAACTGTCAAACTTTGAAAGTCCCTGATCTGCAGCAAGGTCCTTACGGACGGACCGTAAGGGACCCTTTGCGGTCCGTAAAGCCTGCCCAGCGAATAGAAACTTATTTTCAGCTGCTGTTTTGCAAAACCAGGCCCTTGTATGCAATTTCCATGTTTTTGGGAGCAAGTTAACACCTTCCCAAGTATGTTAGCTGACCATTAACACTTGTATGGCTAGGATTTCTTGCTTCTTGGCCACACAAACACATGTGTTGATCCTATGAACTTCCCACAACTATAAATAGCCAAGCCATTTCATTGTTTCATTCACCCTTGATCTGATTTTCTCTAAGTTGAAATCATTTACTTCATACCTGAGATTATTGGATCAAGTTCTCCCTAGCAAGGACCCTTTGTGCCACTTGATTCCTTGATTTCCCGAGCTTCGTTAGGACACTTAATCAAGGATACTTGCAACCTCAAGTGAGTACATAGTCCCCTCTTTTACTGCTTTCAAATGTTTTGGGGTGAAACATATGTGCTTATTTGTTACTTTCACGATTTTAAACTATATGATTACACATGCTTAGTACTTATTCTTTCGACGAATTAAACGATTATCTATGGTTTAAACACTGATTTCAAAGTTTGTAAAACAAATTGTTGGATTGTACTCATTGTAATACATTCACCAAGCCAATTGGTAGTACGATATAGCGCTATAGGACTAGACACCCCATTCCTGTTGTATGGAATGTCAGAAACCAAATTTTAACCAAATAGAAATTGCCTTTGTGGTATTTCTATAGTCTCCAAAGTGTAGTTTGATACACTAAGGTTTGAATGAATCCAAATCACAGTTTCTTTTGTATATTTTGATATACTACCAAAGTATAGATTGATATACTCTCAAAATGTGATATTATTATCCAAAGTATATTTTGATCTACTATGTACAAAATCCAACATATGTTTTAATATACTACTTTGTTATAAAACCAAAGCATAGTTGATATGCTATTATCAAAACCAAAGCATAGTTGATGTGCTATTTTCAAAACCAAAACATAGTTGATATGTTATTCTCAAAACCAAAGCATAGTTGATATGCTATCTTTCAAAACCAAAGTATATTTGTGATATACTACCAAATATATTATTTTAGTAACAAAAGTATATTTTGATATACTATACGTTTAACTATTTCCAAAACCAAAGTATATTTTGTATATACTACAAACCTTTTATCAAAACAAATACATTTTTAGTAACAAAACTTTTACAAGGATTCATGGCTATTTTTGTAAAACATAAAACCTTTTTTTTATATTAACTAAAGCCATGAATCTAAATCCACATAACCTATGTTAATCACAGGCATTTTTATGCTGACGTACCTATTTTCATATATGTTTCAGGTGCTGCTATGTGATGATTGTTGATACATGCTATACATAGGATGGACTCATGCCTTAGTGACTTTAAAACTTGAAAGATAATATTTGTATTTGTCTGAATTGTAATAGAACAATGAGTTCAATAATTCAATAAAACGAAATAATTTAATCCATGGTTGTAAAACAATGATTATGTTACAACACTCCTCGACGTTTCCGCCACGAATTGTTATTTTACGTGGTCGGGGTGTGACAGAAAAGTTGGTATCAGAGCCAATGGATATAGGGAATTAGGTTATTAGTAATGCTTTGACCTAGACTATAACCTTCCTAGGACCCTAACGCAAGTTAGCTTGTGTTTAGTCTTAAAACAATACACTTCACCTATCCTTAGGTGATTAACAAAAACAAAACACAATTCATTCTCTCGAGTTAAAGTTTTTCAAAAACATCGCAAGAAGTCATCTATCCTTAGATGATTTGTTTTTAGGCTTTTAAGCCTTTGGTGTTTTCAAAATCTCGTCAAAGTTTGGGTCTAAATAATGTGAACACGTGCAAACTGGAAGGGTGAATGCCTGTACCCTGAGTTTTCTGTCTAAGGCTAGAGTGTTCGTATAAATCCGCAGTATCGGACCAGTCACTCTTACCTGGGAACTCTTGGGGTGAGTGTTCACTTATAGGCGAGCTTGTCTTCGGTGATACATTATATTGACCCATTTACTTTGATTAGTCACTGCGTGTCGTTTGTTTGTTCGAGGTAATGAGCAAATGATCGCACTCATTGTGTTCTGCCGATGTGGCAATGGCACAAACCTGGGAAGAGCTTCGGGCTCTAATGATGAAGGAATTCTGTCCTCGTCATAAGCTCAGGGCTTTAGAATGGGAATTTGATGATCTTAAACAAGACAGCGGTGAACATCGAGCCTACACTGATCGTTATGAGGAGTTAAGTCTGTTATGTCCTGCCATGGTTACGCCTTTGGAGAAGGTGATCGAAAAGTACATTGATGGTCTTCCTGACCTAGTTCAGGACATTGTTACTGGTGGTAACCCCACTACTGTCAGACAAGCCATTGAACTATCTGCTACCCTGACTGAATCTCAAATCAGGTAGGGTAAGCTTTTCCGAAAAGGCGACCCGAAACCATATGACAAGTCAGCACAAGAGAAACCAAAGGATAAGCAGAACGAGTCCTCTAAGAAGTCGAAGAAGCGTAAGGCTTCACAAAACTTCGCAGTATTTGCTCAGAATGATTAGGTTGCACCAAACCAGCCAGCACAGCCTCGTGCTAGGAAACACTATATTGGTACCGCACCCTTGTGCAACAAATGCAACCGTCATCATGTGAATCAGACACCGTGTCACAAATGTAACCACTGTGGACGATTGGGACATTTGGTCAATACATGTCGTCATGTTATCCAAAACCAGAATGCTGCAAATCCTGCTGCTGTTCAAGCATAGTTTCCACCTGGATCGTGCTACAACTGTGGTGTGACACCTGTGTCACTTCAACCATCAAACAAATACCAAACCAATGAAATATTGTATTTCATACTTGGGATTTGTATAAATATGTGTATCATTTGCACATATCAATTCTTGATTGATTTCGGGCTCTAAATCGCTTTCTGGAAGGTTATACGCGCACTGATGCGTAAACATAACCAGTTTAATGCAAAAAATGCTCCAGAATAGTGACATAGGCTTAACATACCTTAAATAACCTTTACATAACTTAGAAATAAGTTTTGGAAGGTTTGGTGTGCCGAAATCAAGTTTATTCGCTTACATGGACTAAATTCGACAAACTGTGAAAGTATATCGATTCATATTGTAACGTGTGACACCTGTGTCACTCCAACCATCAATCAAATGCCAAACCAATGAAATATTGTATTTCATAATTGGGATTTGTAAAAAAAATATGTGTATCGTTTGCACATATCGACTCTTGTTCGATTTCAAACTCTAAATCGCTTTCTGGAAGGTTATACACGCACTGATGCGTAAATATAACCAGTTTAATCCAACGAACACTCCGGAATAGTGAAATAGGCTTAACATACCTTAAATAACCTTTACATAACTTAGATATAAGTTTTGGAAGGTTTGGTGTGGTGAAATCAAAGTATATTCGCTTACAGGGACTAAATTTGACAAACTGCGAAAGTATGCCAATTTGAACTGTAACAGACATTCCGGAACATGACCATAAGTTAAACATACCATAAATATCCTTTACATAGCTTAGAAATAGGCTTTGAGGTGTTCGGTATGCTAAAATAAACTTTTGGGACATTCAGGGACTAAAAGTGTCAAAAAGTGCACAAGTTTGCATTTTTACGCATAACTTACGTTCTGAATACATCCGGACATCCAAAAATTTATGCAAGCATGACTATATTATGCTTTAGTGTTTGGATTGCCAAAAATCCATTCGTCACGTCATTTGGATCGTTTTTCGCGCTTATGCGCATTCCGTCGTAATTAAGCGAACATCGCGTTCGTACGGCCAAACGAACCAATGCCCGGCATATTTTTGAGCATGTTTCATGTACACAATGTTTAGGCAACATTTTAGGGCCTTAAAGTTGGCTTTACGGGCCTTAGAAGTGTCGGAAATGGCCTTAAACACGTGCAGGGACTGAAACTGTCATTTCTGAAACTTTGTTCTGATCTGTGACTGCTAGGCGGCCCGCCTCAGTTCCTGAGCATCCTTAGGCGGCCCGCGAGGCACCTTCTGACCAGATTAAATGAATTTAACAGCAGATTGCAGCTGTTTAATCCTCCACCACACAATCCCATTAGTCTAGTCAGCTGATAAGGATGGAATTTTAGTCACCATAAGGTCCCGACACTTGTATGGGTGGGATTAAGGCACGCTTTCCATGAAACGATCTTAACGGTTCTTCAAAAACTATAAATACCCCAACACCCCCATTGCTAAAATCACTAGAATTCTGATTTGAGAACCTCTAAGTTGAAACCATTGTTTCATACCTGAGATTCTTGAATAGGGATTAGCATTCGGGGACCCTGGGTAAGTATTCTTTCGTTCTTTTATTGCTTTTCGAGTCTTTCGAGTCTGAAAGTCAAACTTTGTTTGACTTTCTACATTGACCAGTTATGGTCAATGCGAAGTTCGTTTGAACTTCGCAACGTGAGTGTAATCACGTTGGTTATAGTCCCTTGGGACTATGCCCACTGATTACCACGTTGTCTAGAGTCGTAGGGTAGGCGATCTAATAAATCGCCTATACCTTCGAACTCGACCCAGTTTGGTCGATCATTAGGATCCGACCAAATACTTTAGGTGACCATAGTAGGTAGGGAATAACCTTCCGAGGTTATACCCTATGGTCACATCGTTTAAGTAGTTGTATGATAGGTAGTTTATATGCCTTAGGTAAATTACCAGAATACCCTTTTCATGTATAATTGGTAATTAAGCATATGTAACCTAAACTCTTGTCACATAACTGATAATGTAACATGTTTAGGCATATAACACTTGTCATAGGACTAGTTAGACGTTCCGAACGCGTTTCACGCGCACGATGCGTTAAAGTAGCATAAGCTACCTTAATGGGTCGCGATGGGTCGTAGACACCTAGGTTAAGTTTCATTTAGTATGTAGGCTTTGTTAAACCATATCATATGAGTTCCTACACTCATTTGGTTTACAAACCCTAATGCTACCCAATCTTCCGATTTAGGTCCGGTTAATTAACATAGTTACCTATATTAGGTGCCGTTTGATTTCCGTGATCTCTAGCATTGTTTGGTTGTTACTCAAGGACTACTGAGCAATCTCAAGTGAGTACATAGACCCCTCTTTTACTGTTTTCCAAACATTTTGGGGTGGAACACATGTGCCTACTTGTTACTTTCATGCTTTCCTGTTTTCACATCATATACTTGCTATGTTCATTAGTACATTATAGTACATGATTTCATTGTGTTCATGCTAGGTGTGCCCATTGTGTGCATTACTTAGTACATCGTTTTACATTACATTTCATGCTACGTGTGCCCATTTGTGTGCATTACTTAGTACAGTTCACATGCTATGTATGTCTGTTGTTGCATACTTAGTACAGATATTTCAGTTCACATGCTATGTATGTCTGTTGTTGCATACTTAGTACAGATATTTCAGTTCACATGCTATGTATGTCTGTTGTCGCATACTTAGTACAGATATTTCAGTTCACATGCTATGTATGTCTGTTGTAGCATACTTAGTACATTTCTTATTCATCATATGCTTACATTTTGGTAGGACATTTGGTTTAAACATAGACATCTTACATTGTTGGTTTGGTTTGTTTAAGTGATTAAGTAACGAGGCGTGTGTAATATGATACAAGCATGGTGGATACGCCGCTGGTACTTCCTATATATAAGTGTTTGTATGGTATTATATATTGTAGCGTTATCTGAATCATTTCAAGTTGAGACATAGAACATTTTATACAAATAACATATTTTTCACAAGACATTGATTTACAAACAATTTATCTAATACAAACTCATTTTACATGGTTATTCATTTAACCGTACATTATTTATACATATCATCTGATCTTATCGATTTTCAAATGATTTACAAAACAAAGCAAATAACAAGGTTCATGACTAAACATTTTCTCAAACATAAGTCATGAAACCTATTTTCACAAAACCTATGTATCTCACCGGCATTTTTATGCTGACGTACCTATTTTCACATGTGTTTTTCAGGAGATGTTGCATAAGATGATCAAGATACACATAGGCTGACTTGGGCTTTAGTGACAATAAAAGATGCAAGACTAGTTAATTATGTTGTATTTCTTTGTTTGTTAAGACATTGTAACACTTTTAATCAATAAAACGAAACTTCAATTGCCATGGATTTGAAACAATTAATTCTGTTACAACACTCCCCGACGTTTCCGCCACGTTTTGTATGTTCTACGTGGTCGGGGTGTGACAGAAAAGATGGTATCAGAGCCAATGGTTATAGGGAATTAGGTTATTAGTAATGCTTTGACCTAGTCTATAACCTTCTTAGGACCCTAACGCGAGTTTACTTGCGTTTAGTCATAAAACAATACTGTCACCTATCCTTAGGTGACGACCACAACAAGAACATAAATTTCAAAACCGCTTTGAAAACTAATCATCTGTTCTAGGATGATTGATTACATGGTTTTGAACCCTCTATTATAAGGTTTTGAACCCTCTGTTATACGGTTTTGAACCCCTTTGAATTTTCAAAAATCTCGTCAAGGTTTTGGGTTTTAAATAATGTGAACACGTGCAAACTGGAAGGGTGAATGCCTGTATTCTGGGTTTTCTGTCTAGGCAAGCACTTCGTATACATCTCATCAGACGCGAGACCAGTTGTGCTTACCTGGGAATTCTTGGGATGAGTGTTCACTTATAGGCGAGCATGTCTTCGCGATACATTATCTTGACCCATTTACTTTGATTAGTCACTGTCTCATTTGTTTGCCTTTGGTAACAAACAAATGGTCACAATCTACATGCCTTGTCATTTTCTTTTGACTATCTTTCGCTTGTTTCCTCCTATGCCTTTCGTTATCTTCAAGATGCTTCTTCATCGCAACAACAATGTCCGAACCAGGTGCTGCAATTACCCAGCGAATAGGCGTCGTACTCCAGAGGACCGTTGACTTAGCTATCACCATGACTCGCCTCAGGGATGAAGCTGTATAAGGGAACTGCTCCTTGGTACAATCAATGCCATCGTCATTATTCAAATCAAATACCCTGTTTCAAATGTACCCACGGTGGACGATGGAGACATTTGGTTAACATGTGCCGCTTTGTAATCCAAAGCAAAGCTGTTAAAAATCCTGCTGCTGCTCAACCTTCAAACTCTGCTTCATATGTCGCTTGACATATCTGGCGCCTCAACCTCATGAACTTTCTACCTTGTGTATCGACTTAAGCATGCCTAGTGCAAGGTGTCGGAACACTCTCGTTACACAAACTCCAAAAAAATCCATGTAGGATCTTTCTATCCTCATAATTAGATCCTTGTGGATGGGTATCATTCATCGGAGCCCTTAATTGAATTCTTTGTATGATTCAATACGTACATCACAATTCAATAAGGACAAAGCCGAATTCCTTTTAAGATTATCCTATCTTCACAGATAGATTCTTGAAATGATTAAAGTTCCAAATGAAATCCATGAATTGGATTCCTGGTGTGCTTTAAGTATCCGCGTCCAAAGATAACAAATTAATAACAAATTAAACAACTATGTGATTATGTGCTTATGTGTTTCCTTTTATGTTTTTGTGTAATCCAAGTTTTTGTTATCCAAATCCTCGTAGAATCTTCCATATCTTCGTATAAGGGATTCATAGTAGGATATCCAAAGGTACTATATTAAATCCTCAATGGGCTTCTACGTTGTAGTAAAGACCCTTGGATTATATAGTACTATTCCATAATTAGACCCCTGAGTGGTCTAGGTAAACAGATTGATCCAAAAATATGGTTAGGAATATCATGTGATGATATAGCTGAAAGGACTCCTTGGTGGCCTAATTTAAAAGGATCCTTTGTCGATCTAATTAAAAGGACCCTATGGTAGTTTAGTCACACTCATCACAGGTTTGATTTTTCCTCCCCTTCACATTACAAACAAATTGTGCGGACTATGCAAGGAATTGCGTAATTATGGATGCATACATAATTATAAAATTCAGTGCACGGAAACCACAGCGAGTTTTGTCATGTATCTAGAGTTAGTTCTGTTCATTTTTGTTTCTGAAGATGGAAAATGACTTTTCCGTTCATTTTTGTCTCTGAAGATGGAAAATGACTATTCTGTTCATTTTTGTTTCTGAAGATGGAAAATGACTTTTCCGTTCATTTTTGTCTCTGAAGATGGAAAATGACTATTCTGTTCATTTTTGTTTCTGAAGATGGAAAATGACTCTTCCGTTCATTTTTGTCTCTGAAGATATGGAAAATGACTATTCTGTTCATTTTTGTTTCTGAAGATGGAAAATGACTTTTCCGTTCATTTTTGTCTCTGAAGATGGAAAATGACTATTCTGTTCATTTTTGTTTCTGAAGATGGAAAATGATTATTCTGTTCATTTTTGTTTGTTTCTGAAGATGTTGTGAAAAATGACTTTTCCGTTCATTTTTTTTGTTTCTGAAGATGTTGTGAAAAATGACTTTTCCGTTCATTTTTGTTTCTGAAGATGTTGTGAAAAATGACTTTTCCGTTCATTTTTGTTTCTGAAGATGTTGTGAAAAATGACTTTTCCGTTCATTTTTGTTTCTGAAGATATTGTGAAAAATGACTTTTCCGTTCATTTTTGTTTCTGAAGATGTTGTGAAAAATGACTTTTCCGTTCATTTTTGTTTCTGAAGATGTTGTGAAAAATGACTTTTCCGTTCATTTTTGTTTCTGAAGATGTTGTGAAAAATGACTTTTCCGTTCATTTTTGTTTCTGAAGATGTTGTGAAAAATGACTTTTCTGTTCATTTTTGTTTCTGAAGATGTTGTGGAAAATGACACATTCTGTTCATTTTCGTTTCCGTTCATTTTCGTTGCTGAAGAATATCCATCGAGGGAAATGAATATCCTTGTTTATTCCTTCATGTGCCATTTTCTAAATAATGCCTGTTGAAAATAACTCCGTTCATTTTCATTTCTGAAAAATGTTCGTTAAAGAGAAATTACAGGATTATGCTTTACATATCTCTGGTGGTTATTTGACAAAAAGTCACAAATAGACTCCTACGAATTAATTTCGGGACGAAATTTCCTAAAGTAGGGGAGACTGTGACACCTGTGTCACTCCAACCATCAATCAAATGCCAAACCAATGAAATATTTTATTTCATAATTGGGATTTGTAAAAAAAATATGTGTATCGTTTGCACATATCGACTCTTGTTCGATTTCAAACTCTAAATCGCTTTCTGGAAGGTTATACACGCACTGATGCGTAAATATAACCAGTTTAATCCAACGAACACTCCGGAATAGTGAAATAGGCTTAACATACCTTAAATAACCTTTACATAACTTAGATATAAGTTTTGGAAGGTTTGGTGTGGTGAAATCAAAGTATATTCGCTTACAGGGACTAAATTTGACAAACTGCGAAAGTATGCCAATTTGAACTGTAACAGACATTCCGGAACATGACCATAAGTTAAACATACCATAAATATCCTTTACATAGCTTAGAAATAGGCTTTGAGGTGTTCGGTATGCTAAAATAAACTTTTGGGACATTCAGGGACTAAAAGTGTCAAAAAGTGCACAAGTTTGCATTTTTACGCATAACTTACGTTCTGAATACATCCGGACATCCAAAAATTTATGCAAGCATGACTATATTATGCTTTAGTGTTTGGATTGCCAAAAATCCATTCGTCACGTCATTTGGATCGTTTTTCGCGCTTATGCGCATTCCGTCGTAATTAAGCGAACATCGCGTTCGTACGGCCAAACGAACCAATGCCCGGCATATTTTTGAGCATGTTTCATGTCCACAATGTTTAGGCAACATTTTAGGGCCTTAAAGTTGGCTTTACGGGCCTTAGAAGTGTCGGAAATGGCCTTAAACACGTGCAGGGACTGAAACTGTCATTTCTGAAACTTTGTTCTGATCTGTGACTGCTAGGCGGCCCGCCTCAGTTCCTGAGCATCCTTAGGCGGCCCGCGAGGCACCTTCTGACCAGATTAAATGAATTTAACAGCAGATTGCAACTGTTTAATCCTCCACCACACAATCCCATTAGTCTAGTCAGCTGATAAGGATGGAATTTTAGTCACCATAAGGTCCCGACACTTGTATGGGTGGGATTAAGGCACGCTTTCCATGAAACGATCTTAACGGTTCTTCAAAAACTATAAATACCCCAACACCCCCATTGCTAAAATCACTAGAATTCTGATTTGAGAACCTCTAAGTTGAAACCATTGTTTCATACCTGAGATTCTTGAATCGGGATTAGCATTCGGGGACCCTGGGTAAGTATTCTTTCGTTCTTTTATTGCTTTTCGAGTCTTTCGAGTCTGAAAGTCAAACTTTGTTTGACTTTCTACATTGACCAGTTATGGTCAATGCGAAGTTCGTTTGAACTTCGCAACGTGAGTGTAATCACGTTGGTTATAGTCCCTTGGGACTATGCCCACTGATTACCACGTTGTCTAGAGTCGTAGGGTAGGCGATCTAATAAATCGCCTATACCTTCGAACTCGACCCAGTTTGGTCGATCATTAGGATCCGACCAAATACTTTAGGTGACCATAGTAGGTAGGGAATAACCTTCCGAGGTTATACCCTATGGTCACATCGTTTAAGTAGTTGTATGATAGGTAGTTTATATGCCTTAGGTAAATTACCAGAATACCCTTTTCATGTATAATTGGTAATTAAGCATATGTAACCTAAACTCTTGTCACATAACTGATAATGTAACATGTTTAGGCATATAACACTTGTCATAGGACTAGTTAGACGTTCCGAACGCGTTTCACGCGCACGATGCGTTAAAGTAGCATAAGCTACCTTAATGGGTCGCGATGGGTCGTAGACACTTAGGTTAAGTTTCATTTAGTATGTAGGCTTTGTTAAACCATATCATATGAGTTCCTACACTCATTTGGTTTACAAACCCTAATGCTACCCAATCTTCCGACTTAGGTCCGGTTAATTAACATAGTTACCTATATTAGGTGCCGTTTGATTTCCGTGATCTCTAGCATTGTTTGGTTGTTACTCAAGGACTACTGAGCAATCTCAAGTGAGTACATAGACCCCTCTTTTACTGTTTTCCAAACATTTTGGGGTGGAACACATGTGCCTACTTGTTACTTTCATGCTTTCCTGTTTTCACATCATATACTTGCTATGTTCATTAGTACATTATAGTACATGATTTCATTGTGTTCATGCTAGGTGTGCCCATTGTGTGCATTACTTAGTACATCGTTTTATATTACATTTCATGCTACGTGTGCCCATTTGTGTGCATTACTTAGTACAGTTCACATGCTATGTATGTCTGTTGTTGCATACTTAGTACAGATATTTCAGTTCACATGCTATGTATGTCTGTTGTTGCATACTTAGTACAGATATTTCAGTTCACATGCTATGTATGTCTGTTGTCGCATACTTAGTACAGATATTTCAGTTCACATGCTATGTATGTCTGTTGTAGCATACTTAGTACATTTCTTATTCATCATATGCTTACATTTTGGTAGGACATTTGGTTTAAACATAGACATCTTACATTGTTGGTTTGGTTTGTTTAAGTGATTAAGTAACGAGGCGTGTGTAATATGATACAAGCATGGTGGATACGCCGCTGGTACTTCCTATATATAAGTGTTTGTATGGTATTATATATTGTAGCGTTATCTGAATCATTTCAAGTTGAGACATAGAACATTTTATACAAATAACATATTTTTCACAAGACATTGATTTACAAACAATTTATCTAATACAAACTCATTTTACATGGTTATTCATTTAACCGTACATTATTTATACATATCATCTGATCTTATCGATTTTCAAATGATTTACAAAACAAAGCAAATAACAAGGTTCATGACTAAACATTTTCTCAAACATAAGTCATGAAACCTATTTTCACAAAACCTATGTATCTCACCGGCATTTTTATGCTGACGTACCTATTTTCACATGTGTTTTTCAGGAGATGTTGCATAAGATGATCAAGATACACATAGGCTGACTTGGGCTTTAGTGACAATAAAAGATGCAAGACTAGTTAATTATGTTGTATTTCTTTGTTTGTTAAGACATTGTAACACTTTTAATCAATAAAACGAAACTTCAATTGCCATGGATTTGAAACAATTAATTCTGTTACAACACTCCTCGACGTTTCCGCCACGTTTTGTATGTTCTACGTGGTCGGGGTGTGACATAACGGACATTCTGAAACATGATCATAAGTTAAACACACCCTAAATATCCTTTACATAGCTTAGAAATAGGCTTTGAGGGGTTCGGTGTGCTAAAATAAACTTTATGCTCATTCAGGGACTAAAAGCGTCAAAAAGTGCATAAGTTTGCATTTTCGCGCATAACTTACGTTCTGAATACATCCGGACATCCAAAAATTTATGTAGGCATTATAATATATTATCTTAGTGTTTGGCATAAGAAAAATCCATTCGTCGCGCAATTTGGATCGGTTATCGCGTTCGTGCGCATTTCGTCGTAATTAAGCGAATATCGCGATCGTACGACTAAACGAACCGAGATCCGACATACTTTTGAGCATGTTTCATGTCCACAATGTTAGGTCATCATTTTAGGGCCTTAAATTTGGCTTAACGGGCCTTAAACATGTCGAAAATGAACTAAAACACATGCAGGGACTGAAACTGCCATTTCTGAAACCTGTTTTGCTGATTTGAACCCCAGGCGGGCCGCGTAACATATGCAGGACCCTTACACGGGCCACGAGGATCTCCCAGATCTACAGAAATCCTGTTCCACCTGTTTTCTCCAATTGCAAATGGTATTTTAGAGTCTATGGGCCATTCTAGGGGCTCCCATGGTTTCACAAAACCATGGGCACATGTGTACGGCCTAGATCGAATCACTTTTTACGAGGAACGATCTTAACGGCTCTACAAAATCTATAAATACCCCCCCCCCTTTCACTTGTTGCAACTCACACCTTTGAATCTGATTTCATCTCTCTAAGTTGAAGTATTTACTTCATACCTGAGAGTAATCGGATCAAAGCTTCCATTCTTGGACCCGTTGTAAGTATTCTTTCGTTCTTTTACATTTTTAGGGTTAAAGTCAAACTTTGTTTGACTTTCTGCATTAACCAGTTTATGTTCAATGCGAAGTTCATTTGAACTTCATAACGTGAGCGTAATCACGAGGGTTATAGTCCCTAGTAACTATACCTACTGATTACCACGTTATCTAGGCATAGTGACGAGTCGTAGTTTCGGCCAAAATGCGCATTCTTGCGTATTTTGTAACCAAACTACTTTTGGGTATCAAGACCCTTTGTCTTGATACCAAACCTGTTTTTTTTAAACCTCGTTAAACATGTTTTAACATGTTTAGCTCGTCACTTTTTAGATTTGTGCTTATATAGGGTCGTAAGGTAAACGATCTAAACAATCGCTTAGACTTTCGAACCTGACCCGTTTGGTCGATCATTAGGATCCGACCAAACACATTAGGTGACCATAGTTGTGTAGGGAATAACCTTCCGAGGTTATACCTTATGGTCACTTCGTTTAAGCAGTTGTATGATAGGTAGTATATATGCCTTAGGAAAATTACCAAAATGCCCTTTTCATGCCAAAATTCATTTTAAAGCATATGTAACATAAATTTTGACATCTAAACTGATTAGGCAACTATATTAGACATGTTAAGGCATATTTTACTTATCATAGGACTAGTTAGGCGGTCCGAACGTGTTTTACCCGAACGACGCGTTAAAGTAGCGTAAGCTACCTAAACGGGTCGTAATGGGTCGTAAGCACTTAGGTTAGGTTTCATTTTAGTAGGTAGGTTTTGTTAAACCATATCATATGAGTTCCAATACTCACTTGGTTTACGAAACCTCATACTATCCAATCTTCCGAGTTAGGTCCGGTTATTTATGTAGTTATCTATATAGGGTGCCGTTTGATTCCGTGATCCCTCTAGCTTTGCTTGGTTATTGTTCAAGAATTCTAAGCACCCTCAAGTGAGTACATAGTCCCCTCTTTTACTGTTTTTCAAACATTTTGGGGTGAAACACATGTGCCTACTTGTTACTTTCGTGCTTTCCATGTTTTCACATCATATACTTGCTATGTTCATTAGTACACTATTAGTACATGATTTCATTATGTTTTGCTATGTATGTTTACTTGGCATGCTAGCACATTGTTTTACATTACATCTTCTTTTGTTATTTATGTTGACTGAGCATGCTAGCACATTGATTTACATGACTTTTTCTGCTTTGTATGTTAACTTAGCATACTCAGTACATTATTTTACATTACTTTTCTGCTATGTATGTTGACTGAGCATGCTAGCACATTGATTTACATGACTTTTCTGCTTTGTACGTTAACTTAGCATACTTAGTACATTGTTTTACATTGCATCTCTGTTGCATATGTTCTAGTAACATATGGACACATTGTTTTACATCTCTACCTTGTATGTTTACTTAGCATACTAGGTACATTATTTTCATAAAACATGCTTACATTTGGTATATCATTTGGTTTGTTCAACGGTTCTAAAATACATTCATTAACACCGATCATGGCGCTCGGTAGTAGGTAGTGGTACCATAGGACTTGACAAATCCCGTTCCTAAAATCCTAGGTTTGTTTGGATGGATGGAATGACCGAATCCGAAAACATTTTTCTTAACCTTCACTCTAAGGTTATTCTACTGTCTCAAGGCTTGGATGTAGGCGTTTTACAATACCGCATAGATGATTGTATCAGTATAGCATGCATTACTCTACAAAACACAACTTTTGATTTTAATCTATCAAATGCATTGTTTTGTACATTTCTTTCTTATAGGTTGAGTAAATGCTTTTAATCAATAAAAGCTTTTATTCACTATACATTGCATTTGCTTACACATTACATGATTTACATTTGATGGTTTTTACATAAACATTTGACATTTGGTTATACATGAACATCTTTACATTGGTGGTTGGTTTTGGTAAGTGATTTAAATAACGAGGCGTGTGTAATAAGATAAAAGCATGGTGGATACGCCGCTGGTACTTCCTATATATAAGTGCTTTTATAGTGTTACATATCGTAGCGTTATTTAAACCATTTCAGTATTTGACATATTACATTTTACACAAATGACATATTTTCACTAAACATTTGTTTTACAAAACAACTTATTTTATACAAATTCATTTTACTTGGTTATTCATTTAACCTTACATTACTCATTTACATATCATCTACTTTATCATCGCTTTTCAAATGATTTACAAAACAAAATATTTTACAAGGTTCATGACTGACTTTTGTTAAACATTTTTTTCTTTAAACTTACAAGTCATGAATCCTAAGTCAATAAAACCTATGTATCTCATAGGCATTTTTATGCTGACGTACCTATTTTCACATGTGTTTCAGGTGCTGTTGTTAGATGATTATGATGCAAACATAGGATTGGACTTGGGCTTTAGTGATAACAAAAGATGCAAGACTAGTTAATTATGTTATGTTTCTTTGTTGTTAAGATGTCACACCCCGACCACGTAAAACAACAAAACGTGGCGGAAAACGTCGGGGAGTGTTGTAACAGAATCATTGTTTCATAACACATGGAAGTTTAAATATTGTTTTATTGATTAAAAGTGTTACAATGTCTTAACAAACACAGAAGTACAACATAATTAACTAGTCTTGCATCTTTTAATGTCACTAAAGTCCAAGTCTGCCTACATGTATCTTGATCATCTTATGCGACAGCTCCTGAAAAACACATGTGAAAATAGGTACGTCAGCATAAAAATGCCTGTGAGATACATAGGTTTTGTGAAAATAGGTTTCATGACTTATGTTTGAGAAATGTTTAGTCATGAACCTTGTAATTTGCTTTGTCTTGTAAATCATTTGAAAAACGATAAGATTCAGATGATATGTATAAATAAAATGTAAGGTTAAATGAATAACCATGTAAATGAGTTTGTATAAGATAAGTTGTTTGTAAAACAATGTCTTGTGAAAAGTATGTTATTTGTATAAAATGTTATATGTCTAAAATTGAAATGATTCAAATAACGCTACGATATGTAATACCATACAAACACTTATATATAGGAAGTACCAGCGGCGTATCCACCATGCTTGTATCATATTACACACGCTTTGTTACTTAAATCACTTACTCAAACCAAACCATCAAGATGTAATGTACAACAATTGTAGAAATGTTTATGTATAGTCCAATGTCTATTGTCAAATGTAAATCATATCAATAGATACAAAAGGTTCACACGGTTCAACAGTTACAAACAGTTCATATAATCAAATGGTTACGATGGTTCACACAGTCAAATGGTTCACATGATGTAATATAATGTGTTCGTATGCTGGATGAGCATATGCAACAAGATGCAACGTAAAACAATGTACTAAGTATGCACACAATGGACATACATAGCATAAAATGTAATGTAAAACAATGTACTAAGTATGCACACAACGGACATACATAGCATGAAATGTAATGTAAAACAATGTACTAATAGTGTACTAATGAACATAACAAGTATATGATGTGAAAACAGGAAAGCATGAAAGTAACAAGTAGGCACATGTGTTCCACCCCAAAATGTTTGGAAAACAGTAAAAGAGGGGTCTATGTACTCACTTGAGATTGCTTAGAAGTCCTTCAGTAACAACCAAACAATGCAAGAGATCACGGATATCAAACGGCACCTAATATAGGTAACTATGTTAATAAACCGGACCTAAATCAGAAGATTGGGTAGCATGAGGGTTTGTAAACCAAATGAGTGGAGGAACTCATGTGATATGGTTTAACAAAGCCTACATACTAAATGAAACTTAACCTAAGTTCTTACGACCCATTACGACCCGTTTAGGTAGCTTATGCTACTTTAACGTGTCGTTCGCGTGAAACGCGTTCGGACCGCCTAACTAGTCCTATGACAAGTAAAATATGCCTTAACATGTCTAATATTGTCGCCAAATCAGTTTAGATGTCAAAAGTTATGTCACATGTGTTTAAAATGAATTTTGGCATCAAAGGGGTATTTTGGTAATTTACCTAAGGCATATAAACTACCTATCATACAACTACTTAAACGTCGTGACCATAATGTATAACCTCGAAAGGTTATTCCCTAACTACTATGGTCACCTAATGTATTTGGTCAGATCCTAATGATCGACCAAATGGGTCGGGTTCGAAGGTATAAGCGATTTATTAGATCGCTTACCCTTACGACCCTAGACAACGTGGTAATCAGTAGGTATAGTCACAAGGGACTATAACCATCGTGATTACAATCACGTTGCGAAGTTCAAACGAACTTCGCATTGACCATAAACTGGTCAATGCAGAAAGTCAAACAAAGTTTGACTTTCGGACTCGAAAAGCAATAAAAGAACGAATGAATACTTACAAAGGGTCCCCGCAAGATTGATAATCCAAGTATTCTCAGGTATGAGGTGATGAAACACCCCAACTTAGAGAAATCTCAGATTTCAAGTGGGTTTGCAATGAATGGGGTGTGGGTATTTATAGGATTTCCCGAACCGTTAGGATCGTTTCTTGGAAAAGGGGGCACGATCTAAGCCGTACACTTGTCGGAAAGTTGTGGTAGCTCATTTTGCCCCCACCATAAGAGTTTGACAAGTGGAATTGCCCTTTGGGGGTTTCAAGGGCTGTTAACAGCTGTGAAAAACACTGAACCTGGTCCAGAAGGGGCCTCGCGTGACGCCAAGACCCCTAGCGTCACGCCTAGCCCCCATTTTTGCAGAAATTGCAGAAATGGTCCCTGCACATGATTCGTTGCGTAACGGCACTTCTAACACTCGTTAAACCCAACTTCAAGCTCCACAAGGATGCCTAAACATTGTGGACATGAAACGTGCTCAAAAATATGCCGGATGTTGGTTCGTTTGGTCGTACGAACGCGATGTTTGCGTAATTACGACGGTATGCGCATAAGCGCGAAAAACGATCCAAATTGCGCGACGAATGGATTTTTCTCATGTCAAACACTAAAATAAAATATTTTAGTGCTTACATAAATTTTTGGATGTCCGGATGTATTCAGAACGTGAGTTATGCGCGAAAGTGCAAACTTGTGCACTTTTTGACACTTTTAGTCCCTGAATGTCTCAAAAGTTTATTTTAGCATACCGAACACCTCAAAGCCTATTTCTAAGCTATGTAAAGGATATTTATGGTATGTTTAACTTATGGTCATGTTCCGGTATGTCTGTTACAGTTCAAATTGGCATACTTTCACAGTTTGTCAACTTTAGTCCCTGTAAGCGATTTAACTTGATTTTGCCATACCAAAGCCTTCAAAACTTATTTCTAAGTTATGTAAAGGTTATTTAAGGTATGTTAAGCCTATTTCACTATTCCAGAGTGTTTGTTGCATTAAACTGGTTATATTTACGCATCAATGCGCGTATAACCTTCCAGAAAGCGATTTAGAGCTTGAAATCGAACAAGAATTGATATGTGCAAAAGATACACATATTTATACAAGTCCAAAGTATGAAATACAATATTTCATTGGTTTGGTATTTGTTTGATGGTCGCAGGGACACAGGTGTCACAGTCTCCCCTACTTTAGGAAATTTCGTCCCGAAATTTATTCGTAGGAGTCTATTTGTGACTTTGTGTTAAATAACCATCAAAGATAAGCAAGACATAATCCTGTTATTTCTCTTTAACGGACATTTTTTAGAAATGAAAAATGAACGGAGTTATTTTCAACAGGCATTCTTTAGGAACGAAAAAGAACGGAATGAGTTATTTTCCACAATTTCTTCAGAAACAAAAATGAACGGAACGAGTCATTTTTCACAATTTATTTAGAAACAAAAATGAACGGAATGAGTCATTTTTTTCACAATTTCTTCAGGAATGAAAATGAACGGAACGAGTCATTTTCCACAATTTCTTCAGAAACGAAAATGAACGGAACGAGTCATTTTTCACAATTTCTTTAGAAACAAAAATGAACGGAACGAGTCATTTTTTCACAATATCTTCAGGAACGAAAATGAACGGAACGAGTCATTTTCCACAATTTCTTCAGAAACGAAAATGAACGGAACGAGTCATTTTCCACAATTTCTTCAGAAACGAAAATGAACGGAACGAGTCATTTTTCACAATTTCTTCAGGAACGAAAATGAACGGAACGAGTCATTTTCCACAATTTCTTCAGAAACGAAAATGAACGGAACGAGTCATTTTTCACAATTTCTTTAGAAACAAAAATGAACGGAACGAGTCATTTTTTCACAATTTCTTCAGGAACGAAAATGAAAGGAACGAGTCATTTTCCACAATTTCTTCAGAAACGAAAATGAACGGAACGAGTCATTTTCCACAATTTCTTTAGAAACAAAAATGGATAGGGTTAACTCTAGATACACGACAAAACTTGCTGTGGTTTCTGTGCACTGAATTCCATAATTATGTATGCATCCATAATTACGTAACTCCTTGCATAGTCCGCACAGTTTGTCTTGTAATGTTTAGGGGAGGGAAATCAAACCTGTGATGAGTGTGACTAGACTACCATAGGGTCCTTTTAATTAGATCGACTAATGATCCTTTTAATTAGGACACCAAGGAGTCCTTTCAGCTATATCATCACATGATATTCCTAACCAGATTTTTGGATCAATCTGTTTAACTAGACCACTCAAGGGGTCTAATTACAGAATAGTACAATATAATCCAAGGGTCTTTACTATCACGTAAAAGCCCATTGAGGATTTAATATAGTACCTTTGGATATCCTACTATGAATCCCTTATACGAATGATATGGAAGATTCTACGAGGATTTGGATAACAAAAACTTGGATTACACCAAAAACATAAAAGGGAACACATAAGCACATAATCACATAGTTGTTGGTTATTAATTTGTTATTAACTTGCTATTGATTGAATATGGATATTCAAGGTACACCAGGAAACCAGTCGATGGACTTCAATGTCCTCTGGGATCTATCTGAAAAGATAGAAAGATCTCCCAAAAATTCGATTTTGTTTTTCAAAGAAACGTAATATTCGAATTAAGGAACACCACATTTTTTACGAAAATACCCTTAGGTACCCTATTAAGGATTTATAGTGGTACTTTGGGTATTCGTCCAGTGTTGTAACTTACGCCTTATACTTCGTTTTCCTTAGAAGAAACGGGTACTTAGAAATTTCGTGGAAACGCAAGATATCATAAAATAGAAAAATTTTGGGGGGTAGTTTGCTTTTCAAGGAATACGATTCCTTGATTGTCGGTATTGTAAGGGATATGTTGTTTGTACCTACAACCTCATAAATACATTGCAATGTAAATAAAAGATTTATTTATAAACAATGATAACAACTGTTTCATGGACCTTGACAACAAAAGAAAATAATACATAAGACGTAATTATTTCTAAAGGGTGTTGTCTTCTAGTCGGTCAGATGCTCATCCCTGTGCTGGATTAGCATTAGCAAGCTTTGGGCAATTTCTTCGGAAATGACCCATCTCGCCACAATTGTAGCAAGAACCTGGTGGAAAGCGAGCTTGAGCGGGATTGTTGTCAGCTTGATTTGGTGCAACTGCTGCTCGGCAAACTTTTGCTGTATGACCTTTAAGTCCACAAATTTGGCATTCGCGGCACTTCACATTAGCATGATGATGGAGGTTACATTGGTTGCACAAGGGTGAAGTTCCATTGTATGGCTTCCTAGCAGGGGGTTGAGCTGGTTGGTTGGGGACGGCTTGACTATTATGAGCGACCACGGCGAAGTTCTGAGAAGCCTTTCGCTTCTTTGACCTCTTAGGGGATCCAGATTGTTCATCCATGGTCTTTGATTCCTCGATTGGTTTCGATTCCTCGACCGGTTTCTTGTCACCTTTCTGGAAAAGTTTACGTTTCCTGATTTGAGATTCAGTCAAGGTTGCAGATAGCTCAATGGCCTGTCTAACTGTAGTGGGGTTGCTACCAGTCACAATGTCTTGTACTGAGTCAGGGAGGCCATCAATGTATTTTTCGATTGCCTTATCCAAAGGCGTAACCATGGTAGGACATAACAGGCTCAGCTCCTCATAACGGTCCGTGTAGGCTCGATGCTCACCACTGTCTTGCTTAAGATCGTCCAATTCCCTTTCCAAGGCCCTGATCTCGTGACGAGGACAGAATTCCTTCATCATCAGAGCTCAAAGCTCTTCCCACGTTTGAGCCAGTGCCACATCGGCACCCCTATCTCTCACCACACCGTTCCACCGCGTCAAAGCTCGTTTCTCAAAGACACTAGATGCGAAATCTACCTTTCGCTCGTTTGGACATTGAACATGTCGAAAGGTGCTCTCTAGACTCTCGAACCATTGCAGAAGTGCAGTTGCTCCTTGAGACCCAGAAAACTTTGATGGCTTTGCTGAGTTGAATGTCTTGAAGTTGCAGGGGGCATTATTGTTGTTGAGAGCTTGGTGACATTGAGCAATGATGTTCGGGATTGCAGCAGTCATTTGCTGTGTAATGACAGCTGCCAGCTTTTCAATAGATACCGGATTTTCGCGTCTGGGAGGCATTCTAAAAAAAAGGGAAACAAGAGAGAAAACAAATGAAATGGCATTGGGTAAGAATAGGATGTTACAAATACCGACCAAAATCATGGTTGATGATCATTTGTTTGAACCACGAAGCAAACAAACAACACAAAGGCTGAATCAAAGCAAATAGATCCTCATAGTGTATCTCGAAGACATGCTCGCCTATAAGTGGACACTCACCCCAAGAGTTCCCAGGTAAGAGTGACTGGTCCAATTATGTGGATTTGTACGAACACTCTAGCCTTAGACAGAAAACTCAGGGTACAGCCATTCACTCTTCCAGTTTGCACGTGTTCACACTATTTAGGACCCAAAACTTTGACGAGATTTTGAAAACTCAAAGGGGTTCAAAACCTTACAACAGAGGGTTCAAAACCTTACAATAGAGGGTTCAAAACCTAGTAATCAATCATCCTAGAACAGATGATTAGTTTTCAAAGCGGTTTTGAAATTTATGTTCTTGTTGTGGTCGTCGCCTAAGGATAGGTGACGGTATTGTTTTATGACTAAACGCAAGTAAACTCGCGTTAGGGTCCTAGAAAGGTTATAGACTAGGTCAAATCATTACTAATAACCTAATTCCCTATAACCATTGGCTCTGATACCAACTTTTCTGTCACACCCCGACCACGTAAAACAACAAAACGTGGCGGAAAACGTCGGGGTATGTTGTAACAGAATCATTGTTTCATAACACATGGAAGTTTAAATATTGTTTTATTGATTAAAAGTGTTACAATGTCTTAACAAACACAGAAGTACAACATAATTAACTAGTCTTGCATCTTTTAATGTCACTAAAGTCCAAGTCTGCCTACATGTATCTTGATCATCTTATGCGAAAGCTCCTGAAAAACACATGTGAAAATAGGTACGTCAGCATAAAAATGCCTGTGAGATACATAGGTTTTGTGAAAATAGGTTTCATGACTTATGTTTGAGAAATGTTTAGTCATGAACCTTGTAATTTGCTTTGTCTTGTAAATCATTTGAAAAACGATAAGATTCAGATGATATGTATAAATAAAATGTAAGGTTAAATGAATAACCATGTAAAATGAGTTTGTATAAGATAAGTTGTTTGTAAAACAATGTCTTGTGAAAAGTATGTTATTTGTATAAAATGTTATATGTCTCAAATTGAAATGATTCAAATAATGCTACGATATGTAATACCATACAAACACTTATATATAGGAAGTACCAGCGGCGTATCCACCATGCTTGTATCATATTACACACACTTTGTTACTTAAATCACTTACTCAAACCAAACCATCAAGATGTAATGTATAACAATTGTAGAAATGTTTATGTATAGTCCAATGTCTATTGTCAAATGTAAATCATATCAATAGATACAAAAGGTTCACACGGTTCAACAGTTACAAACAGTTCATATAATCAAATGGTTACGATGGTTCACACAGTCAAATGGTTCACATGATGTAATATAATGTGTTCGTATGCTGGATGAGCATATGCAACAAGATGTAACGTAAAACAATGTACTAAGTATGCACACAATGGACATACATAGCATAAAATGTAATGTAAAACAATGTACTAAGTATGCACACAACGGACATACATAGCATGAAATGTAATGTAAAACAATGTACTAATAGTGTACTAATGAACATAACAAGTATATGATGTGAAAACAGGAAAGCATGAAAGTAACAAGTAGGCACATGTGTTCCACCCCAAAATGTTTGGAAAACAGTAAAAGAGGGGTCTATGTACTCACTTGAGATTGCTTAGAAGTCCTTCAGTAACAACCAAACCATGCTAGAGATCACGGATATCAAACGACACCTAATATAGGTAACTATGTTAATAAACCGGACCTAAATCGGAAAATTGGGCAGCATGAGGGTTTGTAAACCAAATAAGTGGAGGAACTCATGTGATATGGTTTAACAAAGCCTACATACTAAATGAAACTTAACCTAAGTTCTTACGACCCATTACGACCCGTTTAGGTAGCTTATGCTACTTTAACGTGTCGTTCGCGTGAAACGCGTTCGGACCGCGTAACTAGTCATATGACAAGTGAAATATGCCTTAACATGTCTAATATTGTCGCCAAATCAGTTTAGATGTCAAAAGTTATGTCACGTGTGTTTAAAATGAATTTTGGCATCAAAGGGGTATTTTGGTAATTTACCTAAGGCATATAAACTACCTATCATACAACTACTTAAACGTCGTGACCATAAGGTATAACGTCGAAAGGTTATTCCCTACCTACTATGGTCACCTAATGTATTTGGTCGGATCCTAATGATCGACCAAATGGGTTGGGTTCGAAGGTATAAGCGATTTATTAGATCGCTTACCCTTACGACCCTAGACAACGTGGTAATCAGTAGGTATAGTCACAAGGGACTATAACCATCGTGATTACAATCACGTTGCGAAGTTCAAACGAACTTTGCATTGACCATAAACTGGTCAATGCAGAAAGTCAAACAAAGTTTGACTTTCGGACTCGAAAAGCAATAAAAGAACGAAGGAATACTTACAAAGGGTCCCCGCAAGATTGATAATCCAAGTATTCTCAGGTATGAGGTGATGAAACACCCCAACTTAGAGAAATCTCAGATTTCAAGTGGGTTTTCAATGAATGGGGTGTGGGTATTTATAGGATTTCCCGAACCGTTAGGATCGTTTCTTGGAAAAGGGGGCACGATCTAAGCCGTACACTTGTCGGAAAGTTGTGGTAGCTCATTTTGCCCCCACCATAAGAGTTTGACAAGTGGCATTGCCATTTGGGGGTTTGAAGGGATGTTAACAGCTGTGAAAAACACTGAACCTGGTCCAGAAGGGGCCTCGCGTGACGCCAAGACCCCTAGCGTGACGCCTAGCCCCCATTTTTGCAGAAATTGTAGAAATGGTCCCTGCACATGATTCGTTGCGTAACGGCACTTCTAACACTTGTTAAACCCAACTTCAAGCTCCAAAAGGATGCCTAAACATTGTGGACTTGAAACATGCTCAAAAATATGCCGGATGTTGGTTCGTTTGGTCGTACGAACGCGATGTTCGCGTAATTACGACGGTATGCGCATAAGCGCGAAAAACGATCCAAATTGCGCGACGAATGGATTTTTCTCATGTCAAACACTAAAATAAAATATTTTAGTGCTTACATAAATTTTTGGATGTCCGGATGTATTCAGAACGTGAGTTATGCGCGAAAGTGCAAACTTATGCACTTTTTGACACTTTTAGTCCCTGAATGTCCCAAAAGTTTATTTTAGCATACCGAACACCTCAAAGCCTATTTCTAAGCTATGTAAAGGATATTTATGGTATGTTTAACTTATGGTCATGTTCCGGAATGTCTGTTACAGTTCAAATTGGCATACTTTCATAGTTTGTCAACTTTAGTCCCTGTAAGCGATTTAACTTGATTTTGCCATACCAAAGCCTTCAAAACTTATTTCTAAGTTATGTAAAGGTTATTTCACTATTCCAGAGTGTTTGTTGCATTAAACTGGTTATATTTACGCATCAGTGCGCGTATAACCTTCCAGAAAGCGATTTAGAGCTTGAAATCGAACAAGAATTGATATGTGCAAAAGATACACATATTTATACAAGTCCAAAGTATGAAATACAATATTTCATTGGTTTGGTATTTGTTTGATGGTCGCAGGGACACAGGTGTCACATAAGACATTGTAACTCTTTTAATCAATAAAACAAAATTTCAAATTTCCATGTGTTATGAAACAATGATTCTGTTACAACACTCCCCAACGTTTCCACGGCGATTTGTTGTTTTACATGGTCTGGGTGTGACAGGTGGTGATCTCACTCACTACCAAAACAATTGCACAAGACTTGTTAACGCAAATCCAGCGCGTGGACGAGTGTTTAACATAAACGAGGCAAACGCGAACGACAATGCAGCAGTGAACAATTAGACCTTGTATTTTCCTTTGTTGTTATCTTTTGAAACAATTCAGCTGTTACATAAATAAAATTGTTGTTCCAATTTTATTTTACGAAGCTGTTAAGATTGTGTGTCTGCGAGACATACCCCTACGATGCCGACACTAAGGAACCGTGTTCCTTGCAGAACAAACTACTCGTGTGGTTCCTTTATTCTATGATCACTTGTGATCTCCCCTAAAATCCTAAGTACTCCTTTCTTTCAAATGAACAAAGTACAAGGTACGAATTACAAAGTTCTTAAACAGATACTTGAAGTACCATTTCAAATCCTTGATTTGATATCTAAAGGTACTATCGTAAGTCCTTAGTTGGGTTCCCTTTGTGTTCTAATACGAAGGTTACGATGTGACAAAAACAAAGCTAAATCCTTATAAGATCTTCCTATCTTCATATTTAGATTTTTGGGAATGTTTAAAGTACTAATTGATTGGATTTCTGGTGTACTTCAAATGCATTAATTCAAATTAATGAACGAGCTAATAACTAAATTAACGAATGCACAATTTTGTCATTTTGTGTTTATGTGTAATTCTAAAGCTCGCTATCTAAGTCCTAGTAGAATCTTCTGTATTTTCATATGTTAGATTCTCAAAAGGAGACTCAAAGTACTATCTTAAATCATTAAGGAGCTTTCTATGCAAATAGTCAGACCCTTGGATTCCTAAGTGTTGTTTCAAAATGATTATTTGATTCAAAGTTACAAAGATCCTTTAGTGGTATATTTAAAGAGATCATACGACGGTCTAGTTAAAGAGATCATGTGTTGATCTAGTTAAAAAGATTGATCGTTGATCTAGTTAAAAAGATCCTCTAGAGGTCTAGTCAAATCATTTCATGTTTTTCCGATTGATTTTTCCCTACACATTATAAAATAAACTGTGCGGACTGTGCAAGGGTTACGTAATTATGGATGCATACATAATTATGGAATTCAGTGCACAGAAACCACAACAAGTTTTGTCATGTGTTAAGACCTATAGTGATGAGAATAACGAGACGGGAACAATGTAAAAGGGACATGGTGGATACGCCGCTGGTACTTCCTATATATAAGTGTTCCTTATTACATTGCGAGCGTAGCGTTATTTAAGTTACTAGAAGTCCTGGACCTTGACCAGTGTTATTCTATTTTGCACTCTCTGACTCTAATTTCATGCACACACAAGTTTCCTATAATAGTCTTCATAGGAAACATTCTCCTATCCGTTATTCAAAACTCCATGCTTTTGTTACAACAATGACAACACTTTGGCAATTAACAAATTCACTAAGAATCCAAACGTGACCTAGAGTTTTACTTGGGAAACAGAGGATTCATTCGAAAGCGAAACGATCACAATTGTCTTCACAGGTTTCCTCTAAAATTAAATTTCGGGACGAAATTTCCTAAAGTAGGGGAGACTGTGACACCTGTGTCACTACGACCATCAAACAAATACCAAATCAATGAAATATTGTGTTTCATACTTGGGATTTGTATAAATATGTGTATCATTTGCACATATCATTTTTTTTTCAATTTCGAGCTTTAAATCGCTCTCTAGAAAGTTATACACAAACTAATGCGTAAACGCGATCATTTTAATGCAACAAACACTCTGAAACAGTGACATAGGCTCAACATACCTTAAATAACCTTTACATAACTTAGAAATAAGTTTTGAAGGGTTTGGTGTGTCAAAAAACAAGTTTATTCGATCGCAGGGACTATTTGCGTCAACTTGCAAAAGTCTGCCGTTTCGTAAGGCAACGTACACTCTGAAACTTGATCATAAGCTAAACATACCATATATAACCTAAACATAGCTTAGAAATAAGCTTTGAGTGGTTCGGTGTGCGAAAATATGCTTATTTGATCTTGTAGGGACTAAAAGTGTCAAAAAAGGCGTAAGTTTGCATTTACGCGCATATCTTACGTTTTGACCACATCTGGGCATCCAAAATTTTTGTACACACTAAAATATTTTTATTTTAGTGATCGGCATGCTAAAACTTCATTCGTTTCGCAATTTGGATCGTTTTCGCGTCCGTTACGATTTCTGTCGTAATTAACCGAACAACGCAACCGTACAGCCAAACGAACTGACATTCGTAACATTTTTGAGAAAAATTCAAGTTAAATATACTTTAACTTCATTATGGAGCTTGAAAATGGGCTTGACGGGTGTTAGAAGTGCCAAAACGCGACAAATCAAGCTCAGGGGCCAAAACAGTCAAACTCTGAAAGTCCCTGATCTGCAGCAAGGTCCTTATGGACCGTAAGGGACCATTTGTGGTCTATAAAGCCTTCCCAGTGAACAAAAACCTATTTTTAGCTGTTGTTTTGCAAAACTAGGCCCTTGTATGCAATTTCCATGTTTTGGGGAGCAAGTTAACACCTTCCCAAGTATGTTAGGTGGCCTTTAACACTTGTATGGATAGGATTTCTTGCTTCTTGGCCACACAAACACATGCCTTGATCCTATGAACTTCCCACAACTATAAATAGCCAAGCCATTTCATTGTTTCATTCACCCTTGATCTGATTTTCTCTAAGTTGAAGTCATTTACTTCATACCTGAGATTATTGGATCAAGTTCTCCCTAGCAAGGACCCTTTGTGCCACTTGATTCCTTGATTTCCCGAGCTTCGTTAGGACACTTAATCAAGGATACTTGCAACCTCAAGTGAGTACATAGTCCTCTCTTTTACTTCTTTCAAATGTTTTGGGGTGAAACATATGTGCCTATTTGTTACTTTCACGATTTTAAACTATATGATTACACATGCTTAGTACTAATTCTTTTGACGAATTAAACGATTATCTATGGTTTAAACACTGATTTTCAAAGTTTGTAAAACAAATTGTTGGATTGTACTCATTATAATACATTCACCAAGCCGATTGGTAGTACGATATAGCGCTATAGGACTAGACACCCCATTCCTGTTGTATGGAATGTCAGAAACCAAATTTTAACCAAATAGAAATTGCCTTTGTGGTATTTCTATATTCTCCAAAGTGTAGTTTGATACACTAAGGTTTGAATGAATCCAAATCATAGTTTCTTTTGTATATTTTGATATACTACCAAAGTATAGATTGATATACTCTCAAATGTGATATTATTATCCAAAGTATATTTTGATATACTATGTACAAAATACAACATATGTTTTAATATACTACTTTGTTATAAAACCAAAGCATAGTTGATATGCTATTATCAAAACCAAAGCATAGTTGATGTGCTATTTTCAAAACCAAAACATAGTTGATATGTTATTCTCAAAACCAAAGCATAGTTGATATGCTATCTTTCAAAACCAAAGTATATTTGTGATATACTACCAAATCTATTATTTTAGTAACAAAAGTATATTTTGATATACTATATGTTTAACTATTTCCAAAACCAAAGTATATTTTGTATATACTACAAACCTTTTATCAAAACAAATACATTTTTAGAAACAAAACTTTTACAAGGATTCATGGCTATTTTTGTAAAACATAAAACCTTTTTTTATATTAACTAAAGCCATGAATCTAAATCCACAAAACCTATGTTACTCACAGGCATTTTTATGCTGACGTACCTATTTTCATATATGTTTCAGGTGCTGCTATGTGCTCCTATTATGCTGACGTACCTATTTTCATATATGTTTCAGGTGCTGCTATGTGATGATTGTTGATACATGCTATACATAGGATGGACTCGTGCCTTAGTGACTTTAAAACTTGAAAGATAATATTTGTATTTGTCTGAATTTTTATAGAACAATGAGTTCAATAATTCAATAAAACGAAACAATTTAATCCATGGTTGTGAAACAATGATTCTGTTACAACACTCCCCGACGTTTCCGCCACGAATTGTTATTTTACGTGGTCGGGGTGTGACACCAAGGCAAATCATTTTAACATTACATTGAATGTTAAAATTGAAATGATTATTAAATTTATGTCTTAATGGTTTGATAATATATATTGTTAGCCGTGATCTCATTCGACCATAGGGGCTATAAGGTTTGGATATATATCCTCCACCTTTTTTGTTAGTGTGCTTCCACATTGGCACTACTGCCATTAATAATTGCTAATAATTTAGGCTTTGCTATATGGCTATCAAACCATTAAGAACATTTTGTTGATTTCGAACAAATCAATAAAGTTTGAATCAAATGTCGAGACGGGCGCTTGAATAAATGTGAAAAGAAAAGATAATTCAAAATTTCCATAAAATAAAGAAATTGCAATACTTGTCCAATATGGACTTTTGGAAGGAAATTTACAATAGAAGATAAAAAAAATTAAAGTATGCATTCGTCTTTCTTTCCTTTAATGATTTTGGAAAGTTTCTTATATATTTTGCTCGTCCTCCGTCCATTCTTTTCCGCTTGTTGTTGGATTTGTTCCGCTCGTTCTAACGCTTGATTGATAGCCTCAAGTTGTTGCGGAGGTTGTGGTTGTGGAACAACTAGGTAGGGATATTCGGGGTTTGGATAGCCTGGGTTGTGATAAGTGGGAGGAAATGGAGGTGGGTACAAAGCATTTTGAATGACCGCATGTAAATAGGGGTCGTAAGACGGTGCCGAATAGTTATAATCTGTAGGGGCTGCTGTATAAGAAGTATTATATCCGGTCATATCCAGATATGCGGGAATAGGATTATCAAAACCCATAGGTAGTTGTTGAGGTGGCTCAACCATAGGTTCAGGATTAGAGGATCCACCCATTTGTGGGTCCTCTGGTATAGTTGGGTAGGTTGAGGGTAAAGTGGAAGCGATCCCGACCATTGCCCAGCACACACTGACATCCGTGTGCCGGTGCGAGGCTTCCTTGGGTGAGGTGGGGGTTATTGTTGTTGCTCCATAGGTTCCATTGGTCTGTCTTCTTGTGGAGGTGGCGGTGTTTAAGGAGGTTGATAAGGAGATGTTTTGTGTTCAGGGGTATTATAGAAAGTAAATTGGTTAAAATATTGATCCCATTCATCGGGACCTTGATAAGGTGAACCTGCATAAGATGCAGTATCACTCGATAACTCAATAGGATGCAAGCTAGTTCCAGATGGCGGCATCTCAGGATCAAATTCATCATTTTGTTGGTTCTGGCTAGGGGGAGGTGGATTTATATACTGGTTTGGGTCAAATGAATCATGGTAAGAATGAGAATGGGAATGATGAGAATGATGTGAATGTGTAGAATGATGTGAGACCGAGCATCTCGCAGGTTGGGAAGAATGTGATTCACTCGAGTGCTGGGGAGATCCCTAGTGATGCGAGTGTGATAGTTGTAGTCATGACGGTCCTCCCCGCATGGGACCTTTTCCTCTTCCTCTTTGTCTTGGCAACATAATTCACATGTTAAATATCAAAATCAATAACTAAATAGATATGAGTGGCCTTAGGTTAATGCCTAGACTCGGAGAAGTCTAAGGAATATGCTAATGTGATATTTAAGCTTAGACACAAAAGGCTAGTGTCTAATTCGCTCAAATGTTGGCTCTGATACCAACCTGTCACACCCTGATTTCCCGGTGGGCCCGGACTTGAGATTTATGTGTGACGATTGATATAGATATTCACATTTAGCACAGTGGAAGTCTTGGGATTATAAATTAATTATTACAAAGTACAAATGTTCGAAAGTGCAAAAATAATATACAAACCGAACGTGTACTAAAAGATCCACATGCCGATCGAAATTTACAAAATGATTACATAAAGACTACTAGGCTTTTTGCTTGGATTCGTAAATTCCAATATACATATACCATGCAGCTCCGTCATATTCCATACTTGCTAACTTGCGCTTGGTCTTTTGAAAATACGTCAGTTTTCACTGGTAAATACAATTAACCGGCACGTTTGAAAATCTTTTCAAAACCATTTTTTTACCATTTGGTATATCATTTTCATAAATAAGTTGGGACAAACTATATCTCTTTTTACCAGTATTACATGCTTGTCAATACATATGGTGCCCGGAACTAAACTCCGATACATGATTAACCGACACACCACTTTTATCCCCAAATGGGTAAGAAAATATTTAATATAGCATTAGCATCTGTCAGGTGTATGCCTACACCCCGTGCTTAAGTCATGGCCACTTGCAATTAAGTGAGCCGTGGATATCTAGAACACGGTCGCATTAACCCCCAATATTAAAGTTATCAAGCATAACAGATTAAAATGGGTTATTTCGATTTTGAACTCATTGGTCATTGATAGGTTAAGAGTATTTACCTAACCAAGCGGCAAATAATTTTACCGTATCCCATGCCAGTATAGGGAAAATAGGTTAAGAGTATTTACCTGAGCTTATCTTTACAATCCAAAGATATATTAAGCACATCCGTTAAATCAAAATAACAAACACAGGTGCAATTTACTGGAAGCTCCTAGTCTGGAATGGATGGAACTATGATCCGTTAGAATATTAACGGGTCTTATTCAAGTCATATGACTTGGACCGGTTAACTTATAATAAATTGGTACGGTTTGCTAGATTAAGCGGGGACCTGATAGAATATGGTTTGCACCCTCATGAGTACTACGACTCATATAATACGGGTCAAACAATCATACATTCTGATTAGAACTGGTTTGGAATGATTTTGACCCAATTTGACTAACTTATATAAACTAAGTTATACAAGTCAACCGTACGCGCATAGGAGGCATCGGGTGATCGGACGGGTCTATGTTAAGTCCAATATGTCAAAATATGTTTAATATCATGTTACATCAGTTTCAAACTCAGTTGATATGTTCATTATGTTTCAAAATCGTTCTATGTGCAAAAGCGCATTTTAGTCATTATTTAGGCATATTATATAGACTTGCATAAAAACCTGAAAAATGATATGATCAAATGGTATAACCTCAGAGGGTTATTCCATACAATAATATGATAATAAAATAACTTCACATTAGTAGCTAAACTTACTTGAACGGGTCAGAATCGAAAGTCAAAGCAAAAGTCAAACTGTTTGACTTTCGGTTGCGAACCGAGCTCTAAGCAGGAAATGACAGGTTGGACAAGTTCTAACATGTTATACAAACTGATACAATGTAAAAAATTGATGTTTCGATACTTAGAAGTTTGTTTAACGTAATTTATGAAAATCTGCTTTTTGACTTTTGTTTAATAAAACGTTGACCCGTCATTTGACTAACTTAACATGATCTTCATAAGGTGCCCTCATAGGGGATCAACACCTACATTATTATGATCACGTAGCCATGTTCGATTCGAACCGTAACGCTCATAACCGAAAGTCAAAGTAAAAATCAGTTTGCTTGACTTTCGGCCATTATCTAGCCTATAAATGAAAAAGGACTGAGTTAGAACACTTACAAGTGTTCAAGGAAGAGTAAACTCTAGAGAGGAGGCTTCTATAGATCAGAAGCAACTCCAAGAATATTTAGAATGAGAAAATGAGAGGTGCAAGTTGGAAGGCTCATGGAGGCCTCTATTTATAGTTGCACAAAGATCATGAGATAATGCCAAGTGTTATTCTCTGATGTAGATTAGTGTCCATTGAGGTGAAAGAAGCAGAATCATGGTGGCAATTCGCGAGCTAAGTGGCAAGAGCAGTAGGTTGTTGCTGCTAGCTGCACCCCTTATGGGTCGTAAGGGGTAGTGGTTTACAGTCCGTAAGGACCTTAGAGCGTCCACATAATTTAAATACCTTACGGTCCATAAGACATAAGCCTTGCAGTCCATAAGGGACTATCAGAAACAAAATAATAACAAATGCGTTACGGTCCGTAAGGCATATGCCTTGCGGTCCGTAAGGATCCTTCAGAAGCCATAAAATTGGCATTTGTCACAAATGACCCCTCCACATCAGAAACAAAATAATAACAAATGCCTTATGGTCCATAAGGCATATGCCTTGTGGTCCTTAAGGATCCTTTAGAAGCCATAAAATTGGCATTTGTCACAAATGACCCCTCCACATCCAAACTTCCACATTTTTATATATATAGTCCCTCTCGTCCAAATAATTTGGCATATTTGAGAGTTGATTGGACACGTGTTGCCATATTATTCGCTTATGAATTTCCGAAGTGTTACACTTAACACTATTAATTGTGAACCAAACGGGTTCCCGGGAACCCCTTCCTTAGCTGTAAATCTGCCCCTGACTGAAACCCCCAAATTTTGAAAATGCGAAAGAAGAAAGTGGCTGCACCTTTGAAGATCAAGTCATGGATGATATATTTACGAATAAGACCTTTATTTCCATAATCAGCAAACACTCACCATGTTTTATGCATCATTTCACTTGCTTTACCCCCTCCTCCTCACCTCTTTGGTTTGCTTCATATTTATGTCCAACTTTGGGGGTGTTTGGGATTCCTTCTCAAAAAGGACTTATCAACTTATATAAGTTACAAGTTACAAATACTAACTTCTCAAAAACAACTTCTAACACACAAAAACATCTTAAATAAACTAACCCAAACACTGTAAAAACAACTTAATAACTTTTATAAGTCAATAAGTTATAAGTTGCTCCAAAATAAGCTAACCTAAACACCCTCTTTCTTCTTGCCTATCTAAATTTAAACATATTATTTCTTACCTTATTCGTTAACGTTAAACCATTCTTGCATTTAGCTTATGTTATAGGGTTTTGTCATGATCGTCATGACCCTCCACGTTAGAATACAACAGTAAAAAGTTAATTTCCCTTTTAGTCCCTGTGGTTTGGTCATTTTGCAAGTTTAGTTCAAAGGTTTGAAACGTTATCATTTTAGTCCAAATAGTTTCAAATGTTGCCATTTTAGTCCACTAGGTTAACTTCATCCATAATTTCTGTTAACAAGAAGGGCAATTTGGTCATTTTATATGGCATAATTGCCCTTCTAGTTAACAGAACTACATATAAAATGACCGAATTGCCCTTCGCTTTAATAGAAAAATGGATGAAGTAACCCAGTGGACCAAAATGGCAACGTTTGAAACTATTTGGACTAAAATGGCAATGTTTCAAACTTTGGACTAAACTAGCAAAATGACCCAAACCACAGGGACTAAAATGGCATTTAACTCAACATTAAATAAATTCATTCAAAGTCAATTCTTATATACTACTATTATTTTATTATTATTATTATTAAAATACAACACTAAAAAATTACTTTCTAAGGTTGGGTGTAACCGGGTAACACCCCGATGATGTGATACTGAATGGGGCGCTAAACATCGCCCAACAGGGTGTTAAAGCGATGTTACAGGGGGTGTCAACCCCATAACCGACATGAAAGCATTGGGAGTGTTGACGAGCTCACCCATTGCCAACAGTTGAATTCTAATTTAAAAAAAGATTTATTAAGTTTAGACTTATATAACAAACCATCTATTTTACATACCCGATACACCGTAACCCAACTCTCTTATTTTACTCAATATTTATAAAAACCTTTTATGTATTAAAAAGTGAATAACCTACACTCCTCATCATCCGGTTTTGGCTTCGAAGATCAAATAATTATTTTTGCGACTTGTTTGGGGATCCAGCTTTTACGTTATGACATTCGTGACCAAATCAGGTCAAACCTTGAGCTTAACTTTGACTTCAATCACGATTTGATAGATTTTGTGAGCCT
This sequence comes from Helianthus tuberosus, assembly GCA_030545235.1. Lineage (NCBI taxonomy): Eukaryota > Viridiplantae > Streptophyta > Magnoliopsida > Asterales > Asteraceae > Helianthus > Helianthus tuberosus. The sequence continues at coordinate 106,941,359 of CM060370.1, read as the reverse complement.
ACAATGTAATACTATAGTTACTCACTAGTCATATTTTCTAGAGTAAAGTACACGAATGGTCCTTGTGGTTTACTAAAATTTTGGATTTGATCTCCCGCTTTCCAAAAGTACACGGATGGTCATTGTGTTTTTCACTTTGTAATACATTTAGTCCCTAGCCAACATTGCAACTGATGTTCGTGCTCGTGCATCAACAATTTGCTGCCTTTTCACCGAATCATCTTTTGTTTCCATTCTCTAAAAGTTCCTCACTTCAATCAGTCTGTACAAAATGCATAATGTTAGTACAACCCTCAGCAGAACATTTTATCGAACACAGAGGCGCAACTTAAGAGGGGCAGGGGGCGCCCGACCTCCCGAACTTTTCGCTCAGTAATATTATATATGTAGTTTTCGTATAGAAACTTTTGGGTATATACGTTTTCGACCCCCCGTCTTCATTGTCAAGCTTCGCCACTGATCGAACACTAGTCATGCAACAATTTGGTTCCTACTGTGACAACTGCCAAATTTGCATGCATCCGTACAATTAATTAGACAATAATTAAGGATTAATGATTGTGCTGATTTACAGTTAATGACTTGAACTGCTTTCTGATTATTGTTTTATACACACATGTGCATCACATATTGCAAATGTTATATCATTACTGCATGCAAACATATTGACATAAATGATGCACAAACCACATTTAGCACAGTTAACAGATAAACCGGGAAAATGCTGACGGAGTTCAGTACATAGACAGACAGTGTTTTGAGACCCAGTATGAGTCAGAAACTAAGTACTACACTAGTATAGTGTGAAGGAAAGTAAGGGTCATAAAACTGCCTTCCTAGAGATAGTTTAAGTGCCGGAAAGTGCCTAAAACTCACCCAAAGTGATGAATTCAGCATAATTCAGCAAAATTCAGCTATTTAACACTCTTATACCATGCAGAAAAATGATTAACTGGCCCATAATACTTTCCTAAGTGTCGGGAATTAAAAGTATCACAAAAGGGTACATAAAGAACATTAAACGGTATAGTTTAGCACTTTAACGAACAGTATCTAACCGAATAACCGGACACTACCCGAAACATGAAAATTATACTAGAAGCATTGTTTTAATATTACTGAGCTAGTTATGATCCCCGAACATCATAACACCTACTAAAATATCTACTAACTAATGTAAGTAACTAATACTTGAAATTTAAACTAGATTGTAACTTAATGGTTTAAACCTATACTAGACCCCCCCACCTATCTCACGACCCACATGGCCTATTTGGGAGATTTTATTTGATCATGCTTGATCTTATTTGATTTGTTAGAAGATCTTGTCTTGTACTTAATGAACACATTACACATTGGTTAAACATCTAAAGTGGATATAAGTATTGTATGGAAGTATTAGGGATCATTATCTTTCACCCACTAACACACACAACTCTCCTCCCTCTCCTCTCCCATTCTCGGCCAAGAATCACCACAACACCACCACCATTTTCAAGCTTTCTCCATCCATTCCAAGGTGTACACAAGGTGTAAGAAGCTAAGTTAGGAAGCTTGGAGCTTTCGGAAGTTGAAGGACCTTCACGGATTGCTTTTATCCACTTGTTTTCTACCCTTGAATCATCCCTAGCCTTGAGCTAGTAGTAAGATCTTCTACTCTTCATTTTACATCTATTTCAAGTGGTTAAAGAATGATACATGTTGAAAATCATAAAGAACACTAACGAATAGGAAGATGAACCTTTAACATAAAGCTTAATAACATAAGAGTACATATTGTTTAGCATTGTTTTGCTTCTTGATGATTGATTGTTTGTGTTTATGATGTTAGACATCATAAGAAACCTACTAGACTGTGATTAAACACATGATCTAGTAAGTTAAGATGATGATCTTGTGAAAGACCAAGATGATCATACTTTATGTAGACATGAACTTGAATAATAAAAGTTGTTTTCATATGTGATAATGATTTAAACACAATACAAGTCTTGTAAGTGGATGATTTCCAAAATAGTTTTCTCAAGAAACTAAGTTAAATAACAAGATTTACCTAGACTTGGTTCTTACATAAACAAATACTATTTTTAAGGGTTAAAAAAGTGTAGAAACACTTGTGTAACAAAAAGATTACATAAAGAAGCATTTTTAGAAAATGTGTTTGGAAGTTGTAAACACCCAACTTCTTTAAAGATGAAGTTTTTAAAGAAGTAAATACATTTCAAAGGGTAACTAAACCTACTAAGCACACTACCAAGTTACTACAAGTCTTTATGAAAGTTCAAGTTCATGTTGTTATGTAAATAGCATTGTTTTGGCACTTGGTAAGTGTTGGTTAAGTTGTTGATTGTTTGTGATGATTTTAAAAAGAAAATGATATGCTTTGATAGCATGGACACCTCCATTTTTAAGGGAAACTATTGCAAAATTTTCTAAAAATATAAACACTTAGAAAAATATTTTCTAACAAATATTTACAAGTGTATTTTAACTATGGTTTTCAATATAAATTTTGCCATAATTTTTGTAACAAAATACAAATATTGGAGGTTGGTTTGTGTAAATAAAAATAACTAAATATGTATTTGAAAGGTATATATATTTAGAAGACACATGTGTGTGATTATTTGTATACTTTGTGTATTAATTATATTATTTTAGGATTTGAAATAATATAACTTAACATATACCAAGAAATTACAATCCAAAATATTACCAAAAATCCCAAGGAATAAATACACAAGTTACACGCATAATATTGTAAAACCGAACGAAAAAATGTAACTTACAAAAATATTCCAGAAAATACCTTTATGAATATATTTTTGGTAAATAATATTTTGGACACAAGAAATGAAAATATGATTTTATGAATGTTACCAAGTTATATCGTATTTTGACAAGGAGAAAATATCTTATTTTTGGGAAGTAAAATATATTTTCTTGGAATTTTTAGAAGATATATTATTTTTGAGAAAAATATATATTTTCTTGGGTAAACTTGAAATACATTATTTTTGGACAAAATAAGTTTATAAATATTTTATAAGTGAGACTTGAAAATATATTATTTTGGAACTACAAATATTTTTGCCGAAGGGAAAAATTATAAGTAATTTTTCTAAGTAATAACTCTTAAATATATATATTTTGGGAAATATATATATTAGTGGACTTTTATTAGAAATAATATTCCGGAAAGTTTAACACAAAATTAAGTATAAGAATACTTAACTATTACAAGAAGATACGTATCCTCATACGTATAAATCCACACCGGAATACGACGCCAATACATGGCAAGGTATACAAATACAAATATACCCATCCTTGGGAAGGATATACATGTTTAAATACTTGAGAAGTGTTAAGTTAAAATATTAATTATTTTAACAAATAATTAAACACTTGGAATATTAAGGAAGACGCCTTGAAACATAACTCAAAGACACTAGTCATTACTAAGTCAAGGCACGACCCACTCATCTAATGGACCGTAGTACGCATGTAGGTAGTCGTGCGTTCTAGAGGAAGCTTTGAGTTACATCGGATACAAGGAACGCAAAACTGTGAGTTCATGTCCCCCTTTTCTTTTAACTATTTTCGGTTTTATAACTCTCGGGGGTGAAATACATGTTACATACTGGTTACAAACAATTACAAATGGTATGATTAGCTAAGGAATGTACTGCTAGATCACGTGAATGGGTAGGCGATTAACTTAAGACCATTAATCCTTGTATAAGGACCGAGGGGCATGAGTTATAGATCTATTGGGTGTTGCGAGCCCCACCCATGGGCCTGGGAGTTGGCCGCATGTGGTGACTATGTCGTTCCGCCGGAGGGGCCGGTACGAAATACGCATACACGGTTGAGTGCTTCCTATACCATGTCACTTATATTAATGTATTAGCTACACATTAATTGATCTGTTTTTCCTTGTTGCTTCATACCAGTTTACAAGTACATACATACATACATACATACAAAGGTTTTCAAGGATGATTTGTGCACACATACTAAACACATGAACTCGCTCAACTTTTGCTGATGTTTTCAAACTACATGTATTTCAAGGAATTAGTAAGTGGATCTGGCGGGCGTTGGAAGTTTTATGATGCGATAGGAATAAAGATGTCATCCATGGTCTTTGGGTTTGGTCAGTGTGTCTTATTCCTGGACAAGACACGTCTTCCAAACCTTAGTTACATCTAATATCTTTTGACGAGTCCTTAGTGAACTCATAAATAATTTGTATGGTTTGTAAAACTTGAATTTGAAGTCTACGTTTTAAACAATGTTGTTATGTTTTAAACTCATTTAATGGATGACAAATCTATGGTTTTATCATATAGTTGTTGTTATGATTGAATGCAATGGTATTAAGAAAGTCACACCATAATCAAGCTTCCGCAAAAGTCAGGGTGTGACACCTACAAAATAACAAATCCTAATGTCTAGAAGTAAAGCTTTTGGGTTTTTATATTACCTTAACATAAACGAATATGTGTGAGTATATATATATATATATATATGGGGGTTTGCATATTACCTTAACATAAACGAATATGTGTGAGTACATATATATATATATATGGGGGTTTGCATATTACCTTAACATATATATTGAAACGGGTTCAGGAGAGAACGGTGAAAAGTGTGAGAACGGTGAGAACGAATCCTGGCCCAACACGTGGCAGGGGGCCCTAATTGTTATGCGGGGGTACGATTGTCCTTTTATACGTTCCCTCCTTATTCGCGTTATAAATCTCTTTCAAATTAAAACTCCAAAGATTTATTGTTAGCTGTTACCTCCTTTGCAAGCTTTCTCAGATCTATGGCGTTTAACGTGGATTCTGTTCGATAAAGTAAAATTCGTTGGCGTTTTCTATTTTTTGTTCCAGCAAATCATGCAACAGATATGGCGTTTTGTTCTTTTATCATTGTTCTACGGCGTTTTTTTGTATTTTTATTTTTATAATGTGTTGTATAATTTTCAATAGCGTTATTTCAATTATGCAATTTAATCGCGTTTTAATTGATATTTAATCTATTATTAAGAACTGCAATTAGAATTTTCAATATTAATTTTAATTGTCGTTTACGTTCTAGTGTATTTCTTATGTTTTTACGATCATTGGCGTTTTTCATCTATTTGATTAGTTTTGAATTTTATTTAGTAGTATTTGTGAATATCAGTTATTACTATTTTGTTAATTTGTGTAAACATTAGTTTTTGTTAATTTTGGCATTTTCATTATGATGTTATATTTTGTTAATTATTTATGTTGTTAAGTGTTTTTAATTATTCATCTCATGGCTTTTTATCATGTCGTTTTTAAATTATGTATTTATTATGTCTTGTTTATTATTCAATTAATGGCATTTTAATGTATAATGTTATTACGAGACATCACTCTGTTTTTCTGATTTTTCTGTTCCTCCCTGTGTTTTCTCAGACGAAGTCTCTTCCTCGAGTAAAAGGCATTGCCCCAAAACTGGATTACCATTTATCATTCTTGGTGTCAGTGAAGAATTAAAGCCTAGAAAGGACATGGTATTCTCAAGCCTTGATGATTGTTATTCAATGTATGTTAAGTATGCCAAGGAGTGTGGGTTTTCAGTCAGGAAAGGGACTACAAAGACAAACTCTAAAGGTGTCTTACAAATTAAGTATTACTTGTGAACGAGATCTGGGTTATACAAGGACAAGAAGGTTGATACGTTGGACCCCAATAAAAAGGAGCGAGTAGTGCGATCTAACTTTTCAAAGAGGACTGATTGTGGTGCATTGTTATGTGTACTTTTTGAGGCTAGATCATGGAAGGTGTATAAGTTTGTCGAGGAGCACAATCATGAACTTGTTGAACGTCCTGATAAGCATTTTCTTCCAACTGAACGACACCTCACTCAGCTCCAGAAGCATGTTATACACAGTATGTCTAAGTTGAATTTGGATCCTGTTAAGGCGTTTAATGTTATGAAGACTTGTTTTGGCGGTTTTGAAGACGTGGGTGCAAGCAAAGTTGAATTTAAGAACTATAAGAGGCAAATTAACTTGTTCATAGGGGAATATGACGCCGATATGGTTGTGAAACATTTGAATGAGAAAAAACATTCCCAGCCTAATTTCTCATATGATTACATCACATACAAAGAGAATCGTTTGAAGGGTCTTTTTTGGTGTGACGATCAAGCCAAACGTAATTACCACGTGTTTGGTGATGTGATTTTGTTTGATGCCACGTATCGTTCCAACAAGTAATATTTTATAATTCAACTTCTTCTGTTTTTGGCGTTTTATTAATTTACTTGCAATGGCGTTTTTATTTTATTTTACATGCAATGGCGTTTTATTAGTTTACATGCAATGGTGTTTTATTAGTTTACATTCAATGGCGTTTTATTATTGTTTCATTTCTCATGGTGTTTTCATATGCAGATGCTCTATAGTGTTTGTACCATTCACTGGTATAGACAATCATCACTGCAATGTTACATTTGGTGCAGCATTGTTGGCGTCGGAAACTGCTGATACGTATATTTGGTTGTTAAGAGTTTTTCTAAAAGTTGTTGATTCTCAACCAAAAGTTGTTGTCACTGACCAAGATCCAGCGATGAAGAAGCCTATTTCTGTTGTATTTGTTGACACGAGGCATCGGTTAGGCATGTGGCATGTGATGCATAAACTTTCTCTGAAGGTTGTTATGCTTTTTTTATCTTTAGCGTTTTAGGATACACTGCGTTTTAAAATACATGGCGTTTTATACCTTGTTACTGTTTTTTTAATTAAGTTTTGTCTTTTGTTTTTTTTTTATTTATGCATGGCATTTTCGTGTTATATATAGGTTGGTGTTAGGCTATGCAATTCCACCAATTTTAAAGAACGTATTTGTGGTGTTGTGTGGACGGATATTCTCACACCTGAATGAATCAGAATGGGAAGCGGTTATCACATAATTCAATTTAGAAGATAATGACTGGCTATCTGATATTTTTGCACTTAGGGAATCTTGGATCCCTGCATACTATAGAATGGAGCATATGTCTGGTCTTATGCGAACAACATCCAGGTCGGAGAGTGAGAATCATTTTTTTGGTTAAGTGTGCAATTCGAAAGCTACTCTTGTTGAGTTCATGACGCATTATGAGACTGCAATAGAAGCACAGCGTCACACACATCGTAAAAATGATCATGAATCTCGATACAAAATACCCCAGTTGAAGAGTAGTTACAAATTGTTGGAAGGGCAAGCTGTTGACATATACACAAAAAGTATTTTTTGTGACGTTCAAGCTGAGCTTATTGGAGTTGTGGATTGCATAAATCAACGTTACAAAGATCAGCCTGATGGGTTTGTTAAGTTTTATGTAAATGACTTCCAACAGCCTTGTACATCCTTATTTGAGGTAAATAATGGCGTTTTGGTTTTTATGGCATTTTCTACTAATGGTGTTTTATCATATGCAGTGTGTTTTTTTTTTACTTTTTAGACAAACATTTTATGCATGGCGTTATAGAGATATTGTTTTTGGCATTTTTCAGGTAATGTTCTGTAAGTCTGATTGCACATGCAGTTGCTCATGCAGGCGTTTTGAACAGTTTGGTTTGCTATATAGACATATATTCTATGTTTTGAGAATTATGGACATTAGGGAATTTCCAAAACAATACATTCTGAATAGATGGCGCAAAGAGGCCTCCCCAAACTGCTCTCCTGAATTCTCAATTAGTCATGAATATATAACCGAGCTTGATCCTGATGTGCAAAGTATGATGCGAGATATTATTTATTCAACCGAATACACTTTGAATCGTTTATCTGGTAATAAAGAGGAGCTATCCTTATACAAGGATCATGTTCAATCTTGTGACACCTGTGTCACTGTGACCGTTAAACAAATACCAAACCAATGAAATATTGTGTTTCATACTTGGGATTTGTAAAAATATGTGTATCATTTGCTCATATCAATTCTGGTTCGATTTCGGGCTTTAAATCGCTTTCTGGAAGGTTATACGCGATCTGATGCGTAAATATAACTAGTTTAATGCAACAAACACTCCAGAATAGTGATATAGGCTTAACATACCTTAAATAACCTTTACATAACTTAAAAATAAGATTTGGAAGGTTTGGTGTGTCGAAATCAAGTTAATTCGCTTACAGGGACTAATTTTGACAAACTACGAAAGTATGTCGATTCGTACTGTAACGAATATTCCGGAACTTGATCATAAGTTAAACATTCCCTAAATATCCTTTACATATCTTAGAAATAGGCTTTGAGGGGTTCGGTATGCTAAAATAAACTTTATGCTCATTCAGGGACTAAAAGCGTCAAAAAGTGCATAAGTTTGCATTTTCGCGCATATCTTACGTTCTGAATACATCCGGACATCCAAAAATTTATGTAATCATTAAAATATTTTATTTTAGTGATTTTCATGATAAGATTCCATTCGTCGCTTAATTTGGATCGTTTTTGCGTTCGTTATGACTTCCATCGTAATTAACTGAACAACGCAATCGTACGACCAAACGAACCGACATCTGAGATTTTTTTGAGCATATTTTAAGTTCCCTATACTTTAACATCATTTTAGAGCTTTGAAATGGGGTTAACGGGGCTTAAAAGTGCCAAAAATCAATTTTACAAGTGCAGGGACCATTTTTGAAATTTCTGACCAGATTCAATGAACCTAGTCCAATTTTGAAGTGTTGATGGTTTTAATGGCTGTTTTTGGATGCTATGGGCTCAAATTTGTTGGTTTTAAACATTCCCATGGTTTTGAAAACCATGAGCCCAAGTGGAGGGCGAAGATCAAAGCACGAAATGCGAGGAACGATCCTAACGGTTTACCGAATCCTATATAAACCCATGCCTTCACTTCATTTCAACTCACACTTTGGTTCAATCAGCTCTAAGTTGAAGTTATTACTTCATACCTGAGTTGTTTGAATCAAAACTTCCTAGCTTGGACCCTTTGTAAGTCTCTTTCGTGCTTTTTATGCGTTTTTAGCACGAAAGTCAAACAGTGTTTGATTTTCTGCTTTGACCATGAGTTGGTCAACAGGAAGTTCGTTGAACTTTGCAACGTGAGCGTAATCACGATGGTCATAGTCCCTTGTGACTATACCTACTTATTACCACGTTGATTAGCTGTAGTGACGAGTCGTAGTTTCGGTCAAAATACGTATTTTTGCGTATTTTGCAACAAAACTACTTTTGGGTATCAAGACCCTTTGTCTTGATATCAAACTTGTTTTCAAACTTCGTTAAACATGTTCTAACATGTTTAACTCATCACTTTCGGTTAGTGCTTATATAGGGTCGTAGAATAAGTGGTCTAAACAACCGCTTAGGCTTTCGAACCCGACCCGTTTGGTCGATCATTAGGATCCGACCAAGCATATTATGTCACCATAGTTGCATAGGGAATAACCTTCCGAGGTTATACCTTATGGTCACTTCGTTTAAGTAGTTATATGATAGGTAGTTTATATGTCTTAGGTAAATGATCAAAATGCCCTTTATACGCATAAATTCATATTAAGCATATGTAACCTAAATTTTGACATCTAAACTGATTAGGTAACATTATTAGACACGTTAAGGCATATATTACTTGTCATGGGATTAGTTAGGTGGTCCGAACACGTTTTACCCGAACGACGCGTTAAAGTAGCGTAAGCTACCTAAACGGGTCGTAATGGGTCGTAAGCACTTAGGATAGGTTTCCTTTTAGAAAGTAGGCTTTGTTAAACCATATTACATGAGTTCCTATACTCATTTGGTTTACGAAACCTCATTCTATCCGATCTTCCGATTTAGGTCCGGTTTATTTACATAGTTACCTATATTAGGTGCCGTTTGATTCTGTGATCCCTCTAGCTTTGCTTGGTTGTTGTTCAATACTTCTAAGCACCCTCAAGTGAGTACATAGTCCCCTATTTTACTGTTTTCAAACTGTTTTGGGGTGAAACACATGTGCCTACTTGTTACTTTCGTGCTTTCCATGTTTTCATATCATATACTTGCTATGTTCATTACTACACTATTAGTACATGATTTCATTTTGTTTTTGCTATGTATGTTCATTCAGCGCATACTTACTACATTGTTTTACATTACATTTTATGCTATGTATGTCCATTCAGTGCATACTTAGTACATTGTTTTACATTTCATTTTATGCTATGTATGTCCATTCAATGCATACTTAGTACATTGTTATACATCACATCACATGCTATGTATGTCCATTTAGTGCATACTTAGTACATTGTTTTACATTTCATTTTATGCTATGTATGTCCATTCAGTGCATACTTAGTACATTGTTATACATCACATCACATGCTATGTATGTCCAATTAGTGCATACTTAGTACATTGTTTTACATTACATTTCACGCTATGTATGTTCATTTTTTGCATATGCTTATCCAGTATATGGACAAATTATTTTATACATTTTGAACCATTTGAAGCTGATTGATTTATGTGAACCATTTATAACCTTTGATTTATGTGAACCATTTGTAACCTTTTGATTTATGTGAACCATTTGTAACTGTTTGAACCATTTGGATTAAGGGAAGTGATTAGGTAACGGGGCGGGTGTAATGTGTTAAAATCATGGTGGATACTCCGCTGGTACTTCCTATATATAAGTGCTTTTAACACATTATATATCGCTGCGTTATCTAGATCACTTGGGTAAATGTTATCAAAACAAAGTTATAATACAAGGTTTTTCTATCAATATATATATATATATACCATTTGAGTTTTATTTCAAAAACGATTTACAATTTGGGTTTATATAAACAAATGTTTTGGAGTTAAGAATCATGGCTACGAGATTTTATAAATTATAACCAACTTGATTTGAGTTGGTTAATTATGTCGCAATACTATACTTTTCAAAACAAGGTTTTTATATAAGTATTGCAACATGTAAAACGAGCCATGAATCTGACACTCATATAAAACCTATGTACTCACCGGCATTTTTAAGCTGACGTATTTTCACATGTGTTTCAGGTACAATAGTTGATGATGTTTGATGATGATATTGGTGTACGCTCACTTAGGAATGGACGAGGCCTTAGTGACTTAATAACAATAAAAGCCTACTTGTTCATGTTTTGTTTCTTATTCAGATGTAATGTAATACATTAAATTCAATAAAACGAAACTGTTTAATCCATGGTTGTGAAACAATGATTCTGTTACAACACTCCCCGACGTTTCCGCCATGTTTTGTTGTTTTACGTGGTCGGGGTGTGACAGAAAAGTTGGTATCAGAGCTCATGGTTATAGGGAATTAGGTTATTAGTAATGCTTTGACCTAGTCTATAACCTTCTTAGGACCCTAACGCGAGTTTACTTGTGTTTAGTCATAAAACAATACCATCGCCTATCTTTAGGTGACAACCACAATGAGAACATAAATTTTGAATCCGCTTTGAAAACTAGTCATCTGTTCTAGGATGATTTATTATAAGGTTTTGAACCTTCAAAGTTTTCAAAATCTTGTCAAAGTTTGGGTCTAAATAATGTGAACACGTGCAAACTAGAAGGGTGGGTGCCTGTACCCTGAGTTTTCTGTCTAAGGCTAGAGTGCTCGTACAAATCCGCAATATCGGACCAGTCACTCTTACCTGGGAACTCTTGGGGTGAGTGTCCACTTATAGGAGAGCATGTCTTAGCGATACATTATGAGGACCTATTTACTTTGATTCAGCTTTTGTGTGTCATTTGTTTGCTTCGTGGTTCGAACAAATGACCATCACCCATGCCTTTTGGTCGGAAATTGTAACATCCTTACCCAATGCCATTTCATTTGTTTTCTCTCTTGTTTCCCCTTTTTAGAATGCCTCCACGACGCGACAATCAGGTACCTAATGAAGAGCTGGCAGCTATCATTACGCAGCAAATGGCTGCTGCAATCCCAAACATCATTACTCAATGTAACCAAGCTCTCAACAACAATAATGCTCCCTGTAACTTCAAGACGTTTAACTCAGCTAAGCCATCAAAGTTTTCTGGGTCTCAAGGAGCGACTGCACTTTTGCAATGGTTCGAGAGTCTAGAGAGCACCTTCAGACATGTTCAGTGTCCAAACGAGCGAAAGGCAGAGTTCACATCTAGCGTCTTTGAGAAACGAGCTTTGACATGGTGGAATGGTGTGATGAGGGATAGGGGTGCCGACGTAGCACTGGCTCAAACATGGGAAGAGCTTCGAGCTCTAATGATGAGAGAATTCTATCCTCGTCATGAGATTAGGGCATTGGAAAGGGAATTCGACGATCTTAAGAAAGATAGCGGTGAGCATCAAGCCTACACTGGCCGTTATGAGGAGTTAAGTCTGTTATGCCCGAACATGGTTACGTCTTTGGATAAGGCAATCGAAAAGTACATTGATGGCCTCCCTGACTCAGTTCGATATATTTTTACTGGTAGTAATCCCACTACAGTTAGATAGGCTATTGAGCTATCCCGCTACCTTGACTGAATCTCAGATCAGGAAAGGTAAACTTTTCCAAAAAGGCGACAAGAAACCGATCGAAGAATCAAAACCAAAGGATGAACAGACTGGATCCCCCAAGAAGTCAAAGAAGCAAAAGGCTTCTCAAAACTTCGCCGTGGTTGCTCACAATGATCAAGCTACCCCCAACCAACCAGCTCAACCCCCTGCTAGGAAGCCATACAATGGAACTGCACCCTTGTGCAACCAATGTAGCCTTCATCATCATGCTAGTGTGAAGTGCCGCAAATGCCAAATTTGTGGACTTATTGGTCATACAGCAAGAGTTTGCCCAACTGTAGCAGCACCAAATCAAGCTGGCAACAATCCTGCTCAAGCTCGTTTTCTACCAGGATCTTGCTTCAATTGTGGCAAGATGAGCCATTTCCGAAGAAATTGCCCATAGCTTGCTAATGAGAATCCAGCGTAGGGATGAGCATCTGACCGACTGAAAGACAACACTGTTTAGAAATAATCAAGCTTTATGTATTATTTTCTTTTGTTGTCAAGGTCTATGAAACAGTTGTTGTTGTTGTTTATAAACAAATCTTTTATTTACATTGCAATGTATTTATGTGGTTGCATGTATAAACAACATATCCTCTACAATACCGACAATCAAGGAATCGTATTCCTTGAAGAACAGACTACCCCCAAAATTCTTCCATTTTATCATCTCTTGCGTTTTCCACGAGAATCCTAAGTACTTGTTTCTTCCAAGGAAACAAAGTACAAGGCGCAAGTTACAACTCTGGACCAATACCCAATCCTTAATAGGGTACCTAAGGGTATTTCCATAAGTCCTTAATTGTTGTGTACCTTAATTCGAATGTTATGATTCCTTGTAATCAAAAATCGAATTTCTGGAAGATCATACTATCTTCATAGATAGATTCTTGAAAATGATTAAAGTGCCAAATGAAATCCACGGATTGGATTCCTGGTGTGCTTTAAATATCCGTGTCCAAAGATAACAAATTAAAGGTCAAGTTAAACAATTCTGTGATTATGTGTTTATGTGTTCCCTTTTATGTTTTTGTGTGATCCAAAGTTTGTGTTATCCAAATCCTCGTAGAATATTCCATATCTTCGTATAAGGGATTCATAGTAGGATATCCAAAGGTACTACCTTAAATCCTTAATGGGCTTCTACATAATAGTTAAGACCCTTGGATTATAAAGTACTATTCCATGATTAGACCCCTTGAGTGGTCTAGTTAAACAGATTGATCCAAAAATCTGGTTAGGAATATCATGTGATGATATAGCTGAAAAGACTCCTTGGTGGTCTAATTAAGGAAATCATTTGTCGATCTAATTAAAAGGACCCTATGGTAGTCTTGTCACACTCATCACAGGTTTGATATTCTACCCCTTCACATTACAAAGCAAACTGTGCGGACTGTGCAAGGAAAAACGTAATTATAGATGCATACATAATTATGGAATTTAGTGCATAGAAATCACAGCAAGTTTTGTCATGAGTTAACCCTATTCATTTCCAATTCTGAAGAATACCCATTGAGGAAAATGACTCATTCCGTGCATTTTCGTTTCTGAAGAATATCCATCGAGGGAAATGAATATCTTTGATTTTTCCTTCATTTCCATTCTGAAGAATACCCATTGAGGAAAATGACTCATTCCGTGCATTTTCGTTTCTGAAGAATATCCATCGAGGGAAATGAATATCCTTGATTTTTCCTTCATTTCCATTCTGAAGAATACCCATTGAGGAAAATGACTCATTCCGTGCATTTTTGTTTCTGAAGAATATCCATCGAGGGAAATGAATATCCCTGATTTTTCCTTCATTTCCATTTATAAAGAATATCCGTTGAGGAAAATGACTCATTCCGTGCATTTTCGTTTCTGAAGAATACCCATCGAGGGAAATGAATATCCTTGATTTTTCATTCATTTCCATTTCTGAAGAATATCCATTGAGGAAAATGACTCATTCCGTGCATTTTCGTTTCTGAAGAATATCCATCGAGGGAAATGAATATCCTTGATTTTTCCTTCATTTCCATTCTGAAGAATACCCATTGAGGAAAATGACTCATTCCGTGCATTTTCGTTTCTGAAGAATATCCATCGAGGGAAATGAATATCCTTGATTTTTCCTTCATTTCCATTCTGAAGAATACCCATTAAGGAAAATGACTCATTCCGTGCATTTTCGTTTCTGAAGAATATCCATCGAGGGAAATGAATATCCTTGATTTTTCCTTCATTTCCATTCTGAAGAATACCCATTGAGGAAAATGACTCATTCCGTGCATTTTCGTTTCTGAAGAATATCCATCGAGGGAAATGAATGTCCCTGATTATTCCTTCATTTCCAATTCTAAAGAATATCCATTAAGGAAAATGACTCATTCCGTTCATTTTCGTTTCTGAAGAATATCCATCGAGGGAAATGAATATCCTTTGTTTATCCCTTTATTTTCCATTTTCTGAAGAATGCCTGTTGAAAATGATTCCGTTCATTTTCATTTCTAAAGAATGTCCGTTGAAAGAAATGTCAGGATCACGCCTTGCATATCTTTGATGGTTATTTAACACAACGTCACAGGCAGACTCCTACGAATAAATTTCGGGACGAAATTTCCTAAAGTAGGGGAGACTGTGACACCTGTGTCACTGTGAGCGTCAAACAAATACCAAACCAATGAAATATTGTGTTTCATACTTGGGGTTTGTAAAAATATGTGTATCATTTGCACATATCAATTCTTGTTCAATTTCGGGCTTTAAATCGCTTTCTGGAAGGTTATACGCGATCTGATGTGTAAATATAACCAGTTTAATGCAACAAACACTCCATAATAGTGACATAGGCTTAACATACCTTAAATAACTTTTACATAACTTAGAAATAAGATTTGGAAGGTTTGGTGTGTCGAAATCAAGTTAATTCGCTTACAGGGACTAATTTCGACAAACTGTGAAAGTATGTCGATTCGTACTGTAATGAACATTCCGTAACATGATCATAAGTTAAACATCCCCTAAATATCCTTTACATAGCTTAGAAATAGGCTTTGAGGGGTTCGGTATGCTAAAATAAACTTTATGCTCATTCAGGGACTAAAAGCGTCAAAAAGTGCATAAGTTTGCCTTTTTCGCGCATATCTTACGTTCTGAATACATCCGGACATCCAAAAATTTATGTAATCATTAAAATATTTTATTTTAGTGATTGGCATGATAAAATTCCATTTGTCGCTTAATTTGGATCGTTTTTGCGTTCGTTACGACTTACGTCGTAATTAACTGAACAACGCAACCGTACAACCAAACGAACCGACATCCGAGATGTTTTTTAGCATATTTTAAGTTCCCTATACTATCATTTTAGAGCTTTGAAATGGGGTTAACGGGGCTTAAAAGTGCCAAAAATCAAGTTTTTCAAGTGCAGAGACCATTTTTGAAATTTCTGACCAGATTCAATGAACCTAGTCCAATTTTGAAGTGTTGATGGTTTTAATGGCTGGTTTTGGATGCTATGGGCTCAAATTTGTTGGTTTTAAACATTCCCATGGTTTTGAAAACCATGAGCCCAAGTGGAGGGCCAAGATCAAAGCACGAAATGCGAGGAACGATCCTAACGGTTTACCGAATCCTATATAAACCCATGCCTTCACTTCATTTCAACTCACACTTTGGTTCAATCAGCTCTAAGTTGAAGTTATTACTTCATACCTGAGTTGTTTAAATCAAAACTTCCTAGCTTGGTGTCACACCCCGACCACGTAAAACAACAAATCGTGGCGGAAACGTCGGGGAGTGTTGTAACAGAATTATTGTTTCACAACCATGGATACAAAAGAGTTTCGTTTTATTTATATATTAAGTAATTTACATTGCTTTAGCATGAAACAAACAGGTTATATATCGACTATCTTTGGTATTATGTCACTAAGGCCTCGTCCAGATCCTATGTGACTCATGCATCTTAGCAATCAACATCAAGCAACATCACCTGAAACATATGTAAAAACAAAGTCAGCAAATAAATGTTGGCGAGTACATAGGTTTTATAAAAGTATCGGATTCATGGCTAGTTTACATGTTGAAATACCTTATTAAAGACCTTGTTTTAAAAGAGTATAATATTTCAACATAATTACCCGACTCAAATCAAGCTGGTTATAATTTATAAAACCTCGTAGCCATGATTCTTAACCCAAAAATATTTGTTTTAGTAAACCAATCGTTTATCCAACTCGTTTAACTTGTTCAAATCGTTTCAAAATCGTTAACTCGTTTAAATCATTTCAAAATTGTTTAACTCGTTTAAATCATCCTCGTTTTAATTGTGAAAACTATTTTTGGTCGTCTCGCTAATAACATTCAAACATTCATGACTCGTCTATCTCGCTTCTCGCATTAACAAACCACCAAAGGGTAAGTTAACAATCACAGATTCAGTCGTTACCCACCTAACCCACACATAACCATGGGTGCAGTCTGATAACGGGATTTGTCAGATCCTATGGTACCATAACCTAATACTGGTAGGTTCGGCCAAAATTAATGAATGCCATTCGTTATGTAACTACAACCAACAAGTTCGTTCACATTATCGAAATCGTTATTAATTTAGTATAAACCATCCTAATCGTTTTTGAAATCATCGTTAAAATATCGAAATCGTTTTGATACATATGAATCACCCCAAAACAATCGAAAACAGTAAAAGAGGGGATCTATGTACTCACCTTTGGGTGCGTTTTTATATATTAACACAATCCCTCAAATTGTTTATTTGTCCTAAATTAAATAAGAATGATTTAATAATAAAAAACCCACAAAATACATAAGTTTATTCGATACTTAGAATTTTCACATAACTTTGAGATTTCTCTAAAAGTTATTATTTTTTATTATATTGTTGTATTTGTATATATATGAGTTCACATATATATTTAAAAAAAAACTTGCGACTTGAATGATTTTATCGGTGACCCTTATCATGGTATAAGCAATATATCTACGATTTGTGCGTCGTAATATATATACTCAAACGTGATGTATATTTAATATCGTAATACACATAATCTTGTCAAGTATTAACATGTCATCATACACATATTGTAAAACACATAGCACATTGTAACACATAAAATTTACCCATGAACAACCCATTCTAGTTATGTCGAAAAACACATATTTTAGCGATTCGGTAACATTTTTGGGCGTCGGAAGTCACGTGTGACAAACCAAAACACCAAGTAAACTTAATATAAGTTAAAATACTTATTTTTATATCAAAACTATTTGTTTACTAACTGATCTAAAGCAGTTTTATAAAAATCCTCCGAAAAGCCGATTTTTAACCGTTTTACCGCATAGTTTTGCATCGAACGTTACCCGAACCATCCCAAATCGAAACGACTTGATATTTTAACATAACCCATGTTATTTACTGAATAAAATAATGGTTATACTCATGATAGTGCAGGTCTCACATAAAGCACATAAATCATGCTAATTTCACATATTTTACCACTTTTTAAGCTATATGTACAACATGCAAAGCTATCAAACCTATGTCAAAGTTTCATGCCATTATAATATACCAAATAATGTTATTTTTAGTGTTTATAATCTGTTCTAAAACATTTTTATCATATAACCATTTTTTATCACTTCTTGAGCTTTGAATCTACATGTATCCTCATGTACAAGTGCCTAAAGCACACTATCATATCATCAACATTTCATATGAGTTTAGATGCATCAAACATGTGATTTATTCATGTTTATTTGCTGATGTACTTGAACATTTATCATATCATACACAAATCAACAAACACTTGTATTTTAACTATTGTCCAAGAACAAGCAACAACTTAAACAAGTATGTACCAAAGATCAAGCTGAAATCTCATACACACACACACATATATATATATATATATATTCGGTTATACACACACATATACATCACCATTCTTATTTTGTATCAAGACACATTTCTTTTTAGATTTCAAGTTTGTGAAAAATTCCAAGATTCAAGAGAAACTTCCAATCATCAAGAACAACCAAGAATCAAGAGTATGATTTAAACATAAACTTTATACCTTCAAGATTCAAGTGAGTTTTTGATGAGATGGAGCTTGAAATCACTTGAAAGCACCTTGGAAACTCCTTTGGATCTTCACACCAACTTGAAACTAACTTGGAATGGAGCTTAAACTTGAAGAACAAAGTTGAAGAATGAAGATGGTGATGAAGGTGGGGGGTTTCGGTCATGGAGGGGAGAGAGAGGAGAAGTTTGAGTGTTGTTGTGAAGATATGGTGTATTTATAGGCCAAGATCTAAGTTAAATCTTCCAAGATTTATAATATCATTTGAGATCTCATAAGATCTAGATAAAATCCAAGAAGATCGAGAATATAATAAAAAATAAGATCTTTGAGATATGGTGTGATCTTGGAAAGATTATATAGAAGATATGGAAGATATTCATAGATATACAAGATCTATAATATCTAAAGAATCCAAGGGAAATCAACATAAAATCCAAGGAAGATCAAGATAGATTATGGAAGATCTTGGCAAAATTTCGGTGGGGTCCCCTTATGGTGACCGTGAATTCCAAAGGGGGGGGGGGGTAAAGTGTAATTTCTTTTTTTGATGGTAAAAATAGATATAAACAGGTATTTCACTGGATACCGGGTATTTTATCTAGCGTTTAAATCCCGGCTTATGGCGTTCTAAATTATTTTTATTATTCTATAAAAATAAACTCGCCAAAATATTACTGAAATAAGATTTCAGTTGCCGAGACTGGCTGCGTCGTCTGCGTTTCGCAGTATAAGTACTGTGTTACGCAGTAACACGCGGTACGCGCTTAAACTTGAAAAATAACGTTTTTAAGCGTTTTAATTTATTTTTCAACACGAACCTGATTAAAATAAAATTTTAATCATAACAGAATATTTTAAGGATTTAAATATTATCCGTGCGGTCACCAACGTTCGTTTCGCAGTTTTGTCGTAATTAGTTCTTTAGTTTAAATAAACATGTTTTTGCCATACCGAATTCTTCGAAACTTATTTCTAAGTTATGTAAAGGATATTTAAGGTATGTTAAGCCTATGTCACTATTCCGGAGTGTTTGTTGCTTTAAACTGATTGCGTTTACGCACCAATTTGCGTATAACCTTCCAGAAAGCGATTTAAAGCCTAAAATCGGAATCGAATCAAATCGTAAAATCATCAAACATAAATACACATATAATAACACCAAAGCACATTGTTTTATTGATATTTGACATTGTTTTATATTATACATCGATTACTGAGCACAGTTGTCACAGTCTCCCTTACTTCAGGAAATTTCGTCCTGAAATTTAACTAGAGGAAACTTGTGAAAACAAATGCGGATATTTCATCTTCATCTGGTCCTCACATTCCCAAGTAAACTTAGGGCAACGTTTGGATTCCCAGCGAACTTTGACCAGTCGAATCCGTTTGTTCTTCAACTGTTTAAATGTATGGTCCACTATCTCCACAGGTTTCTCGACAAAGTGCATCGTTTCATCGATTTAAATCTCGTCGAGAGGAATGTGAAGATCAGCATCAGCTAAACACTTTCATAAATTGGACACGTGAAAAGTCGGATGGATATTTCCAAGCTCTGGAGGTAGCTCTAGTCGATAGGCAACCTTTCTAATTCTTTCAACAATCTTAAATGGTCCAACATATCGGGGTGCAAGTTTTCCTTTCTTTCCAAATCTCACCACTCCCTTCCAAGGTGACACCTTGTGTAGGACACGGTCTCCGATTTGAAATTCTAAGGGCTTGTGTCGCTTATCCGCATAACTCTTTTGACGGCTTTGAGCTGTCACAAGATTATCGCGGATTTTCTTGATTTTGTCTGTTGTTTCCAGAATGAGCTCAGGTCCAGTAAGCTGAGCTTCACCGGTCTCATTCCAACAGACAGGTGAACGACATTTTCGACCGTAGAGAGCTTCAAATGGTGCCACATTAATACTAGCATGATAACTGTTGTTGTAAGAGAACTCGATCAGTGGAAGATGAGAATCCCAATTACCACCAAAGTCTATCACGCATGCCCTAAGCATATCCTCCAAAGTTTGAATCGTTCTCTTAGATTGCCCATCTATTTGGGGATGATAAGCAGTGCTTAGATTCAGTTGGGTTCCGAAAGAAGATTGCATGGTCTTCCAGAAATGAGATGAAAACCGAGCATCACGATCAGAAATGATATCCAAAGGAACACCATGCCGTGATACAATCTCATCAACATAAATCTTTGCAAGTTTATCAGCAGATAGATCCTCGTGAATCGGTATAAAATGAGCTGATTTCGTTAATCGATCGATAACAACCCAAATAGCATCATGACCTTTAGATGTACGTGGTAACTTAGTGATGAGATCCATTGCAATGTTCTCCCACTTCCAAACCGGTATCTCTGGTTGTACAAGCAAACCAGAAGGTCATTGATGTTCAGCCTTGACTTTGAGACAAGTTAGGCATTTCGATACATACAAGGCAACATCCTTCTTCATACCAGGCATCCAGAACTGAGTACGAAGATCCTTGTACATTTTATCAGCACCAGGATGGATAGAATATCGAGACTTGTGAGATTCGTCCATTACTAAGGTGCGAAGATCGTCTTGTTTCATAATACACAAACGATCCTCGAAATATAGCAACCCATTGTCCTTCGTTTCGAGTTTAAGTTTGAGTTGAAGCGGTAGCTCATATTTCAATAAGTCTTTGATCACACAAGATCGTTGAGCTTAAAGGACACGAGATTGAATATCAGATAGAGTTCGAACAGAATGAAGCTTGACTCGTTCCTTTCGACTAAGCGCATCGGCTATGACATTCGCCTTGCCAGGATGGTAGCGGATCTCGCAATCATAATCGTTTAAGAGTTCAACCCAACGTCGTTGCCTCATGTTCAGCTCCTTCTGATTGAGAATATGCTGGAGACTTTTGTGGTCTGTGAAGACCACACACTTCATTCCATAGAGGTAGTGTCTCCAGATTTTAAGTTCGAAAACCACAGCTCCTAATTCAAGATCATGAGTCGTATAGTTCTTCTCGTGAATTTTCAGTTGTCTAGACGCATAAGCTATGACTTTACCTCGTTGCATAAGAACGCAACCAAGTCCTAGATTCGGCGCGTCACAATAGACAACAAAATCATCGTTTCCCTCAGGTAGAGATAAAACAGGAGCATCACAGAGCTTCCGTTTCAGCGTTTGGAACGCTTCTTCTTGCTTAGGTCCCCACTCAAAAGGCTTATTTTTCTGAGTCAAAGCAGTGAGTGGAACCGCAATCTTTGAGAAATTAGAAATGAATCGATGATAATAACCAGCAAGACCAAGAAATGATCGAATCTCTGTAGGTGTCGTTGGTGTATTCCAATCCTTAATAGCTGCTATTTTGCAAGGATCCACATGGATACCCTGCTCATTGACAATATGACCCAAGAATTGAACTTCTTTAAGCCAGAAGTTCCAAGGTCAAACGAAGGTGTTGCTCGTGGTCGGCTCGAGACTTTGAATAAATGAGAATATCGTCGATGAACACAATGATGAACTTGTCTAAATAAGGTTTACAGACCCTATTCATTAAGTCCATGAAGATAGCTGGGGCATTCGTCAAACCAAAAGGCATGACAGTGAACTCGTAATGCCCATATCTTGTACGGAAAGCAGTTTTGGGAATATCTTCTTCGAAAACACGAAGTTGATGATACCCAGATCGCAGATCGATCTTGGAAAAGCATGAAGCACCTTGCAGCTGGTCGAAGAGGTCATCAATTCGAGGTAGGGGATATCGATTCTTGATGGTAAGCTTATTAAGCTCACGATAATCGATACACATTCGAAAAGATCCATCTTTCTTTTTCACAAAGAGGACAGGAGCTCCCCAAGGCGAAAAGCTCGGACGGATGAATCCTTTATCAGACAACTCTTGAAGCTGTTTCAATAACTCTTGCATCTCCAACAGTGCAAGACGATAAGGTGCTTTTGCAATCGGGTTGGCATTGGATACAAGGTCAATATGAAACTCGACTTGACGAACTGGAGGCAAACCAGGCAGTTCATCAGGAAACACCTCTGGATAATCCCGAACAATCGGAATATCCTGAATACTCTTGCTCTTGCCTTTCTCCTCGGTGACATGTGCCAGGAAAGCAACATATCCTTTTCGCAAATAATTTTGGGCCTTTGTACACGACATAAGCTTCAAACCATCTGGTGGTTTCTCGCCACGAACTTCTAGAACTTCACCAGACGAAAGAGGAATACGAACAATCTTATCGAAACAAACCACCTCAGCATGATGTTTGGTTAACCAATCCATCCCCACGATAATATCGAAACTCCCAAGTTGCATCGGCGTGAGGTCAATGGGAAAAAGATGGTTATCAAGGTTTAACTGACAATCACGAATAATAGAATCGAGAACAAGAGGTTTACCAGTAGCAACTTCGACATATAAGGGTTTTCTCAGTTTAGTTCTAGGTGTCACAAGCAAAGGTTCAAAAGATAATTAAACAAAACTTCTATCGGCACCAGAATCAAAAAGAATAGATGCAGGTCTATTGTTAACAAGAAACATACCATTGACGACGAGGTTGTCAGCTTGAGCCTCGTTTGCATTTAGAT
The DNA here is from genome assembly GCA_030545235.1 of Helianthus tuberosus. Taxonomy (NCBI): domain Eukaryota; kingdom Viridiplantae; phylum Streptophyta; class Magnoliopsida; order Asterales; family Asteraceae; genus Helianthus; species Helianthus tuberosus. The sequence goes on along the minus strand of CM060370.1, from coordinate 106,918,149 downwards.
TGAATGCTCGTCCACGAGCGGGATTTGCATTCACGTTGACATTGACATTCACGTTTGGATTTGCATTTGCATTTGCCAACCTCGGACAGTTGTTGTGGAAGTGACTAAGCTCTCCACAATTGAAACATGAACCCGGTGGGAATCTAGCACATTCCCCTGAACTAGATCTTGATTCTGAACAATCTGATTCTGACCCAAACGACAGATGTTGGCCAGATACCCAAGCTTACCACATGTTGTGCATTGCTTACAAGCTTGTTTTGCAACATGATGACCGTTGCAGCGAGCACAATGAGGTGCGGTACCAGCATACTCTTTCTTCGCAGGCGGTTGAGCTGGTGAGTTCTGAGGGTTCTGAGCAGTAACTGCAAAGTTCTGAGGGTTCTGAGCAGTAACTGCAAAGTTCTGAGCACATTTTGCTTTCTTGACTTCTTCGATGACTCACCTTTCTTACCCTTACCCTTTTCCTTGACAGATTCGGTCAACTTCTTCTTATCACCCTTGCAGGTAAGTTTACCCTTCCTGACTTGCGACTCAATCAGGGTAGCAGATAACTCGATCGCGTGACGAACAGTAGTAGGATTAACGCCAGTCACAATATCCTGTATGGAATCTGGTAAACCATCGATATACCTCTCTATCGCTTTCTCCAACGGGGTAACCATAGTAGGACACAAAAGACTGAGTTCCTCAAATCGATCCATACACGTACGGTGTTCTCCCCCATCTTGCTTGAGATCATCAAACTCTCGTTCCAAAGCTTGAATTTCATGACGGGGACAGAACTCTTTCATCATGAGAGCTCGAAGCTCTTCCCATGTTTGTGCCAATGCCACTTCGGCACCCCTATCGCGCATCACTCCATTCCACCACGTAAGAGCACGCATCTCAAACACACTTGATGCAAGTTCAACCTTACGCCCATTCGGACATTACACATGTCTGAATGTGCTTTCGATACTTTTGAACCATTGAAGGAACGCAGTTGCTCCTTGCGACCCAGAAAACTTTAGCGGCTTAGCAGAATTGAAATTCTTGAAATTACATTGTGCATTGTTATTATTATTGTTGTTGTATAGCTCGTGGATTTGGGTCACAACGCCTGGAAGCACAACAGCCATTTGCTGAGAGACAAGGGATGCGACTTCTTCAGCAGTAAAAGATTGTGCATCACGTCGAGGAGGCATTGTCTAACAAGGAATATGAGGAACGAGTGAGGTCGACAATTAGCAAAAACAAAAGAGGTATTGAAAATATCGACGAAACATAAGGAAGGCGATCATTTATTCGTTACCTCGAACAAACAAACGACACGCATTGACTAATCAAAGTAATGAATCAAAATAATGTATCACGAAGACATGCTCGCCTATAAGTGAACACTCACCCCAAGAGTTCCCAGGTAAGAGTGACTGGTCCGATTATGTCAATTTATACGAACACTCTAGCCTTAGACAGAAAACTCAGGGTACAGGCATTCACTCTTCCAGTTTGCACGGGTTCACATTATTTAGACCCAAACTTTGACGAGATTTTGAAAACTCAGAAGGCACTAAGCCAAAAATGAGTCAAACTGGAAGAGTTCAAAACATTATAACAGAGGGTTCAAAACCTAATAATCAATCATCCTAGAACGGATGATTAATTTTCAAAGCAGATTTGGATTTTGTGTTCTCGTTGTGGTTATCACCTAAGGGTAGGTGACGGTTTTGTTTTTAAAAATCTAAACGCAAATCAACTTGCATTGGGGTCCTAGAAAGTTATATTCTAGGTCAAAATATTACTAATAACCTAATTCCCTATAACCATTGGCTCTGATACCAACTCTTCTGTCACACCCCGACCACGTAAAACAACAAATCGTGGCGGAAACATAGGGGAGTGTTGTAACAGAATTATTGTTTCACAACCATGGATACAAAAGAGTTTCATTTTATTTATCCATTAAGTAATTTACATTGCTTTAGCATGAAAGAAATAGGTTATATATCGACTATCTTTGTTATTATGTCATTAAGGCCTCGTCCAGATCCTATGTGACTCATGCATCTTAGCAATCAACATCAAGCAACATCACCTGAAACATATGTAAAAACAAAGTCAGCAAATAAATGTTAGCGAGTACATAGGTTTTATAAGAGTATCAGATTCATGGCTAGTTTACATGTTGAAATACCTTATTAAAGACCTTGTTTTGAAAAGAGTATAATATTTCAACATAATTACCCGACTCAAATCAAGCTGGTTATAATTTATAAAACCTCGTAGCCATGATTCTTAACCCAAAAACATTTGTTTTAGTAAACCAATCGTTTATCCAACTCGTTTAACTTGTTCAAATCGTTTCGAAATCGTTAACTCGTTTAAATCGTTTCAAAATTATTTAACTCGTTTAAGTCGTTTAAATCATCCTCGTTTTAATTGTGAAAACTATTTTTGGTCGTCTCGCTAATAACATTCAAACCTTCGTGACTCGTCTATCTCGCTTCTCGCATTAACAAACCACCAAAGGGTAAGTTAACAATCACAGATTCAGTCGTTACCCACCTAACCCACACATAACCATGGGTGCAGTATGATAACAGGATTTGTCAGATCCTATGGTACCATAACCTAATACTGGTCGGTTCGGCCAAAATTAATGAATGCCATTCGTTATGTAACTACAACCAACAAGTTCGTTTACATTATCGAAATCGTTATTAATTTAGTATAAACCATCCTAATCGTTTTTGAAATCATCGTTAAAATATCGAAATCGTTTTGATACATATGAATCACCCCAAAACAATCGAAAATAGTAAAAGAGGGGATCTATGTACTCACCTTTGGGTGCGTTTTTATATGTTAACACAATCCCTCAAATTGTTTATTTGTCCTAAATTAAATAAGAATGATTTAATAATCAAAAACCCACAAAATACATAAGGTTCTCCGATACTTAGAATTTTCACATAACTTTGAGATTTCTCTAAAAGTTATTATTTTTTATTATATTGTTGTATTTGTATATATATGAGTTCACATATATATTTAAAAAAACTTGCGATTGAATGATTTTATCGGTGACCCTTATCATGTTATAAGCAATATATCTACGATTTGCACGTCGTAATATATATACTCAAACGTGATGTAGATTTAATATCGTAATACACATAATCTTGTCAAGTATTAACATGTCATCATACACATATTGTAAAACACATAGCACATTGTAACACATAAAATTTACCCATGAACAACCCATTCTAGTTATGTCGAAAAACACTTATTTTAGCGATTCGGTAACATTTTTGGGCGTTGGAAGTCACGTGTGACTAACCAAACACCAAATAAACTTAATATAAGTTAAAATACTTATTTTTATATCAAAACTATCAGTTTACTTACTGATCTAAAATATTTTTATAAAAATCATCCGAAAAGCCGATTTTTAACCGTTTTACCGCATAGTTTTGCATCGAACGTTACCCGAACCATCCAAAATCAAAACGACTTGATATTTTAACATAACCCATGTTATTTACTGAATAAAATAATGGTTATACTCATGATAGTGCAAGTCTCACATAAAGCACATAAATCATGCTAATTTCACATATTTTACCACTTTTTCAGCTATATGTACAACATGCAAAGCTATCAAACCTATGTCAAAGTTTCATGCCATTATAATATACTAAATAATGTTATTTTTAGTGTTTATAATCTGTTCTAAAACATTTTTATCATATAACCATTTTTTATCACTTCTTGAGCTTTGAATCAACATGTATCCTCATATACAAGTGCCTAAAGCACACTATCATATCATCAACATTTCATATGAGTTTAGATGCATCAAACATGTGATTTATTCATGTTTATTTGCTGATGTACTTGAACATTTATCATATCATACACAAATCAACAAACACTTGCATTTTAACTATTATCCAAGAACAAGCAACAACTTAAACAAGTATTTACCAAAGATCAAACTCAAATCTCATACACATACACACACACACACACACACACACATATATATATATATTCGGTTATACACACACATATACATCACCATTCTTATTTTGTATCAAGACACATTTCTTTTTAGATTTCAAGTTTGTGAAAAATTCCAAGATTCAAGAGAAACTTCCAATCATCAAGAACAACCAAGAATCAAGAGTATGATTTAAACATAAACTTTATACCTTCAAGATTCAAGTGAGTTTTTGATGAGATGGAGCTTGAAATCACTTGAAAGCACCTTGGAAACTCCTTTGGATCTTCACACCAACTTGAAACTAACTTGGAATGGAGCTTAAACTTGAAGAACAAAGTTGAAGAATGAAGATGGTGATGAAGGTGGGGGGTTTCGGTCATGGAGGGGAGAGAGAGGAGAAGTTTGAGTGTTGTTGTGAAGATATGGTGTATTTATAGGCCAAGATCTAAGTTAAATCTTCCAAGATTTATAATATCATTTGAGATCTCATAAGATCTAGATAAAATCCAAGAAGATCGAGAATATAATAAAAAATAAGATCTTTGAGATATGGTGTGATCTTGGAAAGATTATATAGAAGATATGGAAGATATTCATAGATATACAAGATCTATAATATCTAAAGAATCCAAGGGAAATCAACATAAAATCCAAGGAAGATCAAGATAGATTATGGAAGATCTTGGCAAAATTTCAGTGGGTTCCCCTTATGGTGACCGTGAATTCCAAAGGGGGGGGGGGGTAAAGTGTAATTTATTTTTTTGATGGTTAAAATAGATATAAAACTGGTATTTCACTGGATACCGGGTATTTTATCTAGCGTTTAAATCCCGGCTTATGGCGTTCTAAATTATTTTTATTATTCTATAAAAATAAACTCGCCAAAATATTACTGAAATAAGATTTCAGTTGCCGAGACTGGCTGCGTCGTCTGCGTTCGCAGTATAAGTACTGTGTTACGAAGTAACACGCGGTACGCGCTTAAACTTGAAAAATAACGTTTTTAAGCGTTTTAATTTATTTTTCAACACGAACCTGATTAAAATAAAATTTTAATCATAACAGAATATTTTTAGGATTTAAATATTATCCAGGCGGTCACCAACGTTTGTTTCGCAGTTTTGTCGTAATTAGTTCTTTAGTTTAAATAAACATGTTTTTGCCATACCGAATCCTTCGAAACTTATTTCTAAGTTATGTAAAGGATATTTAAGGTATGTTAAGCCTATGTCACTTTTCCGGATTGTTTGTTGCGTTAAACTGACTACGTTTACGCACCAATTTGCGTATAACCTTCCAGAAAACGATTTAAAGCTTGAAATCGGAATCGAATCAAAACGTAAAATCGTCAAACACAAATACACATATAATAACACCAAAGCACATTGTTTTATTGATATTTGAAATTGTTTTATATTATACATCAATTACTGAGCACAGTTGTCACACTTGGACCCTTTGTAAGTCTCTTTCATGCTTTTTATGCGTTTTTAGCACGAAAGTCAAACATTGTTTGACTTTCTGCTTTGACCACGAGTTGGTCAACACGAAGTTCGTTGAACTTTGCAATGTAAGCATAATCACGATGGTCATAGTCCCTTGTGACTATACCTACTGATTACCACGTTGATTAGGTGTAGTGACGAGTCGTAGTTTCGGTCATAATACGTATTCTTGCGTATTTTGCAACCAAACTACTTTTGGGTATCAAGACCCTTTGTCTTGATATCAAACTTGTTTTCAAACTTCGTTAAACATGTTCTAACATGTTTAACTCGTCACTTTAGGTTAGTGCTTATATAGGGTCGTAGAATAAGCGGTCTACACAACCGCTTAGACTTTCGAACCCGACCCGTTTGGTCGATCATTAGGATCCGACCAAGCATATTATGTCACCATAGTTGCATAGGGAATAACCTTCCGAGGTTATACCTTATGGTCACTTCGTTTAAGTAGTTATATGATAGGTAGTTTATATGCCTTAGGTAAATGACCAAAATGCCCTTTTTACGCATAAATTCATATTAAGCATATGTAACCTAAATTTTGACATCTAAACTGATTAGGTAACATTATTAGACATGTTAAGGCATATATTACTTGTCATAGGACTAGTTAGGCGGTCCGAAAGCGTTTTACGTGAACGACGCGTTAAAGTAGCTAAGCTACCTAAACGGGTCGTAATGGGTCGTAAGCACTTAGGATAGGTTTCCTTTTAGAAAGTAGGCTTTGTTAAACCATATTACATGAGTTCCTATGCTCATTTGGTTTACGAAACCTCATTCTATCTGATCTTCTGATTTAGCTCCGGTTTATTTACATAGTTACCTATATTAGGTGCCGTTTGATTCTATGATCCCTCTAGCTTTGCTTGGTTGTTGTTCAAGACTTCTAAGCACCCTCAAGTGAGTACATAGTCCCCTCTTTTACTATTTTCAAACTGTTTTGGGGTGAAACACATGTGCCTACTTGTTACTTTCGTGCTTTCCATGTTTTCATATCATATACTTGCTATGTTCATTAGTACACTATTAGTACATGATTTCATTATGTTTTTGCTATGTATGTTCATTCAGTGCATACTTAGTACATTGTTTTACATTACATTTTATGCTATGTATGTCCATTCAGTGCATACTTAGTACATTGTTTTACATTTCATTTTATGCTATGAATGTCCATTCAATGCATACTTAGTACATTGTTATACATCACATCACATGCTATGTATGTCCATTTAGTGCATACTTAGTACATTGTTTTACATTTCATTTTATGCTATGTAAGTCCATTCAGTGCATACTTAGTACATTGTTATACATCACATCACATGCTATGTATGTCCAATTAGTGCATACTTAGTACATTGTTTTACATTACATTTCACGCTATGTATGTTCATTTGTTGCATATGCTTATCCAGTATATGGACACATTGTTTTATACATTTTGAACCATTTGAAGCTGATTGATTTATGTGAACCATTTGTAACCTTTGATTTATGTGAACCATTTGTAACCTTTTGATGTATGTGAACCATTTGTAACTGTTTGAACCATTGGGATTATGGGAAGTGATTAGGTAACGGGGCGGGTGTAATGTGTTAAAAGCATGGTGGATACACCGCTGGAACTTCCTATATATAAGTGCTTTTAACAAATTATATATCATTGCGTTATCTAGATCACTTGGGCAAATGTTATCAAAACAAAGTTATAATACAAGGTTTTTCTATCAATATATATATACCATTTGAGTTGTATTTCAAAAACGATTTACAATTTGGGTTTATATAAATAAATGTTTTGGAGTTAAGAATCATGGCTACGAGATTTTATAAATTATAACCAACTTGATTTGAGTTGGTTAATTATGTCGCAATACTATACTTTTCAAAACAAGGTTTTTATATAAGTATTGCAACATGTAAAACGAGCCATGAATCTGACACTCATATAAAACCTATGTACTCGCCGGCATTTTTATGCTGACATATTTTCACATGTGTTTCAGGTACAATAGTTGATGATGTTTGATGATGACATTGGTGTACGCTCACTTAGGAATGGACGAGGCCTTGTGACTTAATAACAATAAAAGCCTACTTGTTCATGTTTTGTTTCTTATTCAGATGTAATGTAATACATTAAATTCAATAAAACGAAACTGTTTAATCCATGGTTGTGAAACAATGATTCTGTTACAACACTCCCCGACGTTTCCGCCACGTTTTGTTGTTTTACGTGGTCGGGGTGTGACAAATCTTATATGAAGAAGGTTCAAGATATGCAGATTGTTGCTCCACCCGCTAGTTCTAGGGATAGATTTGCCGAAATAACCGGTCAATATAAAAATGACAAGAATCCGATAAGAGTCCATGTAGGTTATAAATCCAATGGTTCTGGTTCTCGAAAGTGCCTGAAATCTAAACAGGAGATAGCAATCGACAAAAAGAAATCAAAGTCGAAACCCGGGGCCAAAGAATGACAGTGTCAGAACTGCAAAGCCTATGGACACTACGCATCAACATGCAAACATGCCGTAATTAAAAGAAGATCGACAAGGTCTTTGAGAGCCAGTGAAGAGTAGTTTGGCGTTTTGTATTTGTCATTCTTACAGAACACATACAGATGGTCTTCGAGAGCCAGTGTACAGTAGTTTGGCGTTTTTTATTTCAATCCTATAGAACATAAACATTTCTCAGTTTGGCGTTTTTTATTTCAATCCTACAGAACATAAACATTTCTCAGTTTGGCGTTTTAAATCATTTTTTTTGCATCTTTTTCTTTTTTCTTCCTCTTTGTTCATAACATGCTACTTCGAAGTTAAATAACAAACAATATAAGATCAGGCAAGGAAATCAAACGCCAAAAAAAGCAATAACGCTACTAAATAAAACTACCATAAACTTCTAATTTTGGTCGTGCTAAACTCAATAATGTTTTGCAGAACGAAATGGATAACATTGTTAATCCTCACTAAAGAAAGATGTGTAACAATGTTATCCATCCCGTTTAGCTAAACTTTATAGAGAACAAAAACAGAATCTCCATTAAATGGCTTTTTTGAAGTTTTGTGGTTTTTGTATGTTTTGGCGTTTATATTGAGGATCTTGCTCATTACATAGAGCGAAAGTTTATTTATAAAATAGTGTATATCAAAGAAACATGGATTTGAATCTTTGATATTTTGTTTTTTGTTTTTGGTGTTTATAAGATGAATGGTATAGAGGAAAATATAGGTGTGACAACCCGTGATTTACGACTCTTAATTACGTGATTAACAAGTGATTAACGCGATAATAAATAGTGTTTACAGCGCAAATTAACTTAATTAGGCCTTTGGAGTGCCTGGGAACGTCTATCCGTCTTTACAGTGCGCGAACGGTGGTTTACAGAGAAACCTGTGAAACGTTAAACGGCAACAGATTGAAACCGAACAGGATACTGACAACGCCGACAAATATTAAATTTTTACGATATATTTTAGCTTCGTAATTAAATTTTAGTGACTACAGTCGAAACCGGATCGAAAAACGGATTAAAGACGGCAACGATACAATTTTTCGCGATTATTACCGTAATCGATGAACGGGCGTGCAAACAACGACTACCGATCGTATTTTACGTATTTTAATACTAAAATTTTATCTTTTGAAGTTAAACGGAGTTCGGGTTTTGACAACGGATTCATAGAAATTACCGGCCAAACACCCCCTTTCCTACTTCCTTTCTCCGGTGAAGCAACCCCCTTTTTCCTTCTTCCTCCTCGTCTGACGGAACAGAACACCACCACCACGAACCGGTGGTGGTGCGGCGGCTACAAGCGGAGAACAGATGAGAGAGAGATCGAGACCAAGAGAGAGAGAGAACTCAGCGGTCGGAGGTTCGGACCGCCGGTCGGCTCGTTATTCCGGTCGGTCCGATTACTCAATGGTCGGTGTTAATTAACCGGCCGGTTATTTTTGAAGATGATGAGATGTTGCTGTTAATGATGATGTTGACGATGATGATGATGGTGTGAACGTGATGATGGTGGTGGTGACCACGGCAGCCGACGGCGGAGGTGGCCGGTCGTTCCACTTTTCCGGTGGTCAGCGACGGTCTGAGACTCGGACCGGCGGTCCTTGTCTCGGCCCAGCGGTCTTCATTTTGTCCGACGAGTTTTCCCGGTAACTACCTTCCTCATTCATCTTTATTTCTTGTAAACATGAAGATGTTGATGTTATTACTCGGCTGATGATGTTCGGGTCGCGTTTGGTGATATCTCGGGTCACAGATGGGTTCAGGTTTCAGGTTCGGATTAGCGGATCAGATTTCAGCTTAACTCGGTTCGACTCGGTGTAACTCAGTTCAACTCGGTCAACGGTGGCCAGCCAAATCAGTGTTCGGAATTAACTCAGTCAACGGGTCGGACGGTTTGTGTAATAACCATAAATTTAAAAACTATTATTATTATTTATAAAATTTTCCAATAGAAAACCCTAATTTAGAAACCCAAGTAATTCTGCAGAAACCCTAAGATTTTCAGAAAAATCAGAATCAGGATTAGGGCCCCTAAAACTCAGGGGGGGTATTTCCTATTTACGATTATCTTAAATTATCGTTATCAGATTCGAAATTATCCATTATGTCGACTCAGCAAAGTTAGTCCCAATCGTGGCTACCCTATAATGAATTCGTGTCCTTTACGGACCGTAAAGGAATAGGCTTACGGTCCGTAAGCTTGTGAAGTCATCAACTCAGCAGGCCTAGTTCAACGCGTGGCAAACCTATAGTGTTTAGGTATCCCTTACGGACCGTAAGGGATAAGGCTTACGGTCCGTAAGCCAGGTCAAAATCGAGTATAAATAGCAGGACATTGGGACTTGATTTCTGGCTCTGAAGCGTCGTAAGAATTTCAATTCTACGTCGAATTATGATCTGATTACTTCTAAAAACACACACGAATCACTAATTAATATAGCGGGGTGCTGCAAATCAGGGTAATAACTCGATCGCTATTACGATTCATTGTCCGATCGATCAATATATCCAATGGATGTTTAAGTGCTGCCCACATTAGGGTTATACTTTGTCATTCGTCGTGATTTCGACGGGATGTTGAGTGCTGTCCGAAATCGGACTATACTCTGTCCTTAGTTGTGAATCCGTTGGATGTTTAAGTATCGTACTTTGTCGTTCGTCGTTAATTCGATGGATGTTTAAGTATCACACTTTGTCATTCGTTGTGAGAATTTGGTCTCGTGAGTTATCGTAAATGCTGTATTAAGTTACTAACCTAGTTTGTGTGTACATGTTATTTAAATTAGGTTAAAAAGGCTAATCAGTAGTCTAAACTCTGCCCGTATAAATCTGAAATATTCTCACAAGGTAGCATCACTTTGGAATTTTTAAGGTACGGATCCTTACCCCACTCCTTATTGATTCATATTCAAATTGTGATAAACCACTAAATTACTATATCTTTTTAAAACTCCTCACGTCTTTGATTATCGATTCATTTGACAGTCCGTTCGATTCCTATTCTAATCATTTGATTTAAGCTTTCATGTCATGCGATAGTATTATGTTGTTATACTCATTATCGCATGTTCCAATATATGTTCCATTTTGTTATGAAAATAAGTTTTATAAGTTATGTGAATAAGACCATTTGTACTCTGATACCCTGAGTATCGCTTCTCGTGGAGTGTCCCACGAGCATGTTGTTGTGGCATCAACATCATGTGCTCCATCCGTGAAGGAGAGATTAGTTCACGGCGTCTCTTAAGTACAAGTGTGGTACATAAGGCTATTAGGAGGCGTATGGATCGATCCTAGGATTTAAGTATAAGGAGGTGGATAACGGGTATGCCAATTTGCCATCTCATGTGATAATTATGCAGGAGTAGCTACCTGTGTATTGTCACGTTTTAAGTTTGCTCATGGGTACATCCGTAAGATATGATTATGAAATTATGTTCTTGCATCGTATCATTTTTTGCAATAAGTTCCATTCGGATAATAATTCTATAAAGCGTTAATTGTTATTTGAGCCTATTATTCCGTACTGAGCATTTGGCTCATTCCGTAAATTTTTGTATATACAGGTCTGCATGTTACTTTGGGCGGGGAAAAGAGAGAAGAATAAAGCCTAGGAACAAATCTGAAGATGTTAGTGAATAAAGTCGAATGTCTCCGCTTGTATATTAATCTTAAGTTTAGTTGTCGTTGTATCTTTATCAAATAAATAAATGGAATTATGACTTTTGTTTATGATACTGTTATTGTGACACGTCAGCCCTTCCGGGTTGGGGTGTTACAGCTATGGTATCAGAGCAAAGGCTCTTTCCTGTAGAAAACTTGAAGATAGTAATTTAAAACCTGTGAGGAATGGGTAGATATCTATGATAGGATTTAACTTGATCTCTTATTTGGTTTAACTCCTATGTCTATTCGTATAGATGCCTCCTCGTCGTTCGCTACGTAGGAGTACTCGTACTAACCATGTTCGTAACAACACTTCTTCGAACGAGACTCCAGTTGATCCAAACGTAATTAATGCTATCAACCAGGCTGTTGCCGGGTTGCTTCCAAACCTTGTTGCTCAAACAGCTGAGGCCGTTATTCAACAAACTCGTAATCCAGAACCTAATAACACGAATCCAATCTCTGGTGAAGAAACTCGTGAGAATACCACGAACCCTACTACCTATAGTATAGACATATGGATCTCTAAATTCCAAAAACAAAAGCCGAAATCCTTTAGTCACGCTACTAATCCAGTCGAAGCCAGAAACTGGATAGCTCATGTTGAAAAGATCTTTGGAGTTCTTGGAGTTCCGGAGCAATACAAAGTTAGATTGGCTACCTACAAACTTGAAGATGACGCACAAACTTGGTGGGAAGGATATAAGCAAGTCAAAGGAGGGGATGATTTTGAGGCTAGTCTTTCATGGGTCGACTTTCGTACCATCTTTTACGACAAGTATTTTTCGACCGCTGATAAAGAAGCTTATATCAGGGAGTATGCAGTGATTCGACAAGGAAGTGATGAACCAGCCTCTGAGTTCATTACTCGATTTGCAAGGTTGGCTAATATTGTAGGAGACGTTGCAGGATCAGCAGAAGCCCAGGCAGAGAAATGCAAGTGGGCAGTCAATGATCGAATTCGAAAGTCGATCATGTACATGAAATTTAAGGATATCACCGAAGTTGCTGATGCAATTAAAACTTTTGATTGCGAAAGGAAAGAATTTTTATCTCGAACTGGGGATAATAAGAAGAGAAATAGGGAAGGACAAATTAAGCAGGAAATCGGCCAATCATCCACTACGCCACAGTATCAAGATCGCAAAGTGCAAGGAAATCAAAACTCTGGAAATCAGGCACGTCCATGGCAACCTAGACCGCAAAACCCGAGGCCCGCTCAAAACCAGATCCAATTATATGCAGAGCCTATTAGAGCACAACCATTTAATCAACATCTAAACCCGAATCAAACTACATACCCTCTATGCAATACTTGTGGTAAGCGACATCAGGGCGTATGTCACCGAAGTACAGGAGCATGCTTTAGATGTGGCCAAACTGGACACATGATTAAGGAGTGTACGAAGAAAGACACTAAGAAGAATAACCGACCAAACATTGCACCACCCAATGTTGGAGGAAGAGTTTTCGCTCTGCTACTGACGCTGCTAATGCCCCAGGTACTGTGTCTAGAACCCTTCAGCTGGGTAAACGTAGTATCTATGTGTTATTCGATACAGGAGTGACTCATTCTTTAGTATCCCACTCGTTTACTAAGTACCTTCCGATAAGACCAACTCTCTTAAAGCATACTTTAACCATTTCCACTCCCATGGAAACTTCATCCGTAATCACTCACGTATATAAAGATTGTCTGATTAGTATTGAATCTATTGTGTGTAAGGCTGATCTATTTCCAATAGATATGTGTGACTTTGATGTTATTCTAGGGATAGATTGGTTGTCTCGACATCGCGTAACTATTGATTGTCATTCTCGTCGTGTTATTTTCGGTGATCTTTATCATCCTGATATTATATATCAGGGAACTCAAGCCCATAAATCTCTTAAAATTATCTCCGCTTTCAAAGCCCGAAAATTCATATCAAACGGCTGTTCTGGATTCCTAGCTTCGATTAAGGATACTTCTGCTAGTGTTAATAGTATCGATAGCCACTCCATTGTTCGTGAATATCCTGATGTATTTCCGGATGAACTATCGGGATTACCACCCGACCGTCAGGTAGAATTCACCATCGATCTGATCCCTGGTGCTGAACCTATTTCTAAAGCTCCGTATCGTATGGCCCCGATGGAACTGAAGGAGTTGAAGGAACAATTACAAGAATTGTTAGATCTAGGATTCATAAGACCCAGTGTTTCACCTTGGGGTGCTCCGGTCTTATTTGTGAAGAAGAAAGACGGTAGTATGCGTTTATGTATTGACTACCGAGAGCTGAACAAGATTACTATTCGTAATCAGTATCCTCTGCCTCGCATTGATGATCTCTTTGATCAACTTCAGGGGACTCAGTTCTTCTCAAAAATAGACCTGAGGTCCGGGTACCATCAGCTAAAGATCAAGAATGATGATGTTCCCAAGACCGCCTTTCGTACTCGTTATGGTCATTACGAATTCTTGGTTATGCCCTTTGGGCTAACTAACGCACCCGCAATCTTCATGGATTTGATGAATCGCGTATTTCACAAATTCCTAGATAAATTCGTTATTATTTTTATCGATGACATTCTGGTGTATTCTAAGAGTCGTGAAGAGCATGAAGCACATTTACATGCAGTACTTGGAACCTTGCGGCATGAGAAATTGTACGCAAAGTTTTCCAAATGCGACTTTTGGCTTAGATAAGTGGCATTTCTAGGTCATGTCGTATCAGCAGAGGGAATTATGGTAGACCCAACAAAGGTTGAAGCTATTACAAAATGGCCAAGACCCACTTCTGTTACCGAAATACGAAGTTTCTTGGGTCTTGCTGGCTATTACCGAAGATTTGTTGAAAGATTCTCAGTAATTGCTTTACCACTCACAAATCTCCTAAGGAAAGGGGTGAAGTACTCATGGAATGAGGAACAAGAGAAAAGCTTTGAAGAATTGAAGAAATGATTAGTATCCTCTCCGATACTTGCTCTCCCTTCTGGATCAGGAGGTTACCAAGTCTATAGTGATGCCTCAAAGAAAGGATTAGGTTGTGTGCTAATGCAACATGGGAAGGTTATCGCTTATGCCTCCCGTCAGTTAAAGCCTTATGAAGTTAACTACCCTACACATGATTTAGAATTAGCTGCAGTTGTTTTTGCACTTAAGATTTGGCGACACTATCTGTATGGTGAGAGTTGTGATATCTTTACCGACCACAAGAGCCTCAAATACATATTCACTCAGAAGGAGTTAAATATGAGGCAAAGAAGGTGGTTAGAACTTTTAAAAGATTACGACGCAAATATTCAATACCATCCAGGCAAAGCCAATGTAGTAGCTGACGCGTTGAGCCGAAAGAATTCCGGGACTATATCTTGCTTACAAATTCAGCCTCGTATTAGGAAGGATCTCGAAAGGATGAACATTTGGATTCAGGTTAGTAAATCTGATGGATATCTAGCTAGAATGCAGATTGAACCCGACCTCATATCACGGATCAAAGATGCACAGAAGCAAGATGGAGAACTTTGGGCAATTGTGCAAAATCTTGAGGTGGGTAAGCAATCTGAATTTCGTATAGACCATCATGGGGTGATTTGGTGCGGTAAAAGACTTTGTGTACCCGATGACTCCAACCTTCGTGAGTCATTGTTAGCCGAAGCTCACAGCTCACCATTTTCAATTCACCCAGGATCTACAAAGATGTATAGAGACTTAAGAAAGAACTTCTGGTGGAATGGCATGAAGGAAGACGTTGCTCGATACGTAAGTAAATGCCTCACTTTCCAACAAGTGAAAATTGAACACAAACGAGCAAGCGGTCTATTGCAGCCATTGGATATTCCCATATGGAAGTGGGATGAGATCACAATGGATTTTGTTACAGGTTTGCCTAAGACATTCAAGAAGAATGATGTTGTATGGGTTGTTGTCGATAGATTGTCAAAGTCGGCACATTTTCTACCAATTCAGCAAGGAATTTCGGTTAATAAGTTATCCGAAATATTTCTTCAAGAGATTATTCGACTCCATGGCACACCATCTTCCATTGTTTCTGATAGAGACCCACGTTTCACCTCACGATTTTGGAAAGGTTTTCAGGCAGCTTGGGGTACACGCCTGAAGTTTAGTACGGCTTTCCACCCACAAACAGATGGGCAGTCGGAACGCACGATACAGACCTTGGAAGACATGCTCCGAGCATGTGCACTTGAATGGTCTGGAAACTGGGATGAATATCTATGTCTTGTTGAGTTCGCTTACAACAATAGTTGGCAAGCAAGTATTGGCATGGCACCTTTTGAGCTTTTATACGGTCGGAAATGTCGCGCACCGATCTGCTGGGATGAAGTTGGAGAGAAGATTATTGAAGGGCCAGAATTAGTTCAGATTACAAATGAAAAAGTCACTATAGCACGAGAAAAACTGAAAGAAGCTCAGAGCAGACAAAAGAGCTATGCAGACCAAGATAGACGACCACTCGAATTTAAAATTGGTGACCACGTATTCTTAAAGGTATCACCTTGGCGTGGCGTTCGTAGATTTGGAATTAAAGGGAAGCTTAGTCCCCGTTTCATAGGTCCGTTTGAAATCCTTGAAAGAATTGGAGAAGTATCATATTGACTAGCTCTACCGCCTCAACTCTCCCACGTTCATAACGTTTTTCATGTCTCCTCGTTAAGAGGATATAATTATCATCCACTCCATGTCATTAGTTATCCGTTACTTACAATTCACGAAGATTTGTCCTACGAAGAGGAACCAGAAGCCATCTTAGATCGACAAGAAAGGGTTATGCGTAGGAAAGTAATTCCGTTTGTTAAAATCCTTTGGAAAAATCACTCTGAACGCGAAGCAACATGGGAATCTGAAGAATCAATTCACTCTCTATACCCTAATCTATTCGAGCAATAGAATTTTAGTCGAGGTAACGGTAAACATTGCTCTTTGATCTATGTTCATTTGTTTTTGTTTGTGGTCGTTCATGCTTTGCCTTATGTGAAAATATCTTAGTTATGATTAAGTATAAGAGATATTAGTATCAATAGTCACTCTTGTTATCTATAAGTCTATGTTGATTTTCTACATGATTAAATATGTTATTAAGATACGTAGTGGAAGAACCATTAGGGCATGGTGGTAAGGTAATTGACAATTATGGTCATGAACGTAATTGCAAATTTCAGATACACATGTGTGTTTAGGAAAATTCTTGTTATATAAGTTAGTAACTCTGCTATGAAAGTTCCGTTTCCGTTACTTATGCGATATGTTATATTCTTATTTGAAAAATTTCGAGGACGAAATTTCCTTTAAGGGGGTAATAGTTGTAATAACCATAAATTTAAAAACTATTATTATTATTTATAAAATTTTCCAATAGAAAACCCTAATTTAGAAACCCAAGTAATTCTGCAGAAACCCTAAGATTTTCAGAAAAATCAGAATCAGGATTAGGGCCCCTAAAACTCAGGGGGGTATTTCCTATTTACGATTATCTTAAATTATCGTTATCAGATTCGAAATTATCCATTATGTCGACTCAGCAAAGTTAGTCCCAATCGTGGCTACCCTATAATGAATTCGTGTCCTTTACGGACCGTAAAGGAATAGGCTTACGGTCCGTAAGCTTGTGAAGTCGTCAACTCAGCAGGCCTAGTTCAACGCGTGGAAAACCTATAGTGTTTAGGTATCCCTTACGGACCGTAAGGGATAAGGCTTACGGTCCGTAAGCCAAGTCAAAATCGAGTATAAATAGCAGGACATTGGGACTTGATTTCTAGCTCTGAAATGTCGTAAGAATTTCAATTCTACGTCGAATTATGATCTGATTACTTCTAAAAACACACACGAATCACTAATTAGTATAGCGGGGTGCTGCAAATCAGGGTAATAACTCGATCGCTATTACGATTCATTGTCCGATCGATCAATATATCCAATGGATGTTTAAGTGCTGCCCACATTAGGGTTATACTTTGTCATTCGACGTGATTTCGACGGGATGTTGAGTGCTGTCCGAAATCGGACAATACTCTGTCCTTAGTTGTGAATCCGTTGGATGTTTAAGTATCATACTTTGTCGTTCGTCGTTAATTCGATGGATGTTTAAGTATCGCACTTTGTCATTCGTTGTGAGAATTTGGTCTCGTGAGTTATCGTAAATGCTGTATTAAGTTACTAACCTAGTTTGTGTGTACATGTTATTTAAATTAGGTTAAAAAGGCTAATCAGTAGTCTAAACTCTGCCCGTATAAATCTGAAATATTCTCACAAGGTAGCATCACTTTGGAATTTTTAAGGTACGGATCCTTACCCCACTCCTTATTGATTCATATTCAAATTGTGATAAACCACTAAATTACTATATCTTTTTAAAACTCCTCACGTCTTTGATTATCGATTCATTTGACAGTCCGTTCGATTCCTATTCTAATCATTTGATTTAAGCTTTCATGTCATGCGATAGTATTATGTTGTTATACTCATTATCGCATGTTCCAATATATGTTCCATTTTGTTATGAAAATAAGTTTTATAAGTTATGTGAATAAGACCATTTGTACTCTGATACCCTGAGTATCGCTTCTCGTGGAGTGTCCCACGAGCATGTTGTTGTGGCATCAACATCATGTGCTCCATCCGTGACGGAGAGATTAGTTCACGGCGTCTCTTAAGTACAAGTGTGGTACATAAGGCTATTAGGAGGCGTATGGATCGATCCTAGGATTTAAGTATAAGGAGGTGGATAACGGGTATGCCAATTCGCCATCTCATGTGATAATTATGCAGGAGTAGCTACCTGTGTATTGTCACGTTTTAAGTTTGCTCATGGGTACATCCGTAAGATATGATTATGAAATTATGTTCTTGCATCGTATCATTTTTCGCAATAAGTTCCATTCGGATAATAATTCTATAAAGCGTTAATTGTTATTTGAGCCTATTATTCCGTACTGAGCATTCGGCTCATTCCGTAAATTTTTGTATATACAGGTCTGCATGTTACTTTGGGCGGGGAAAAGAGAGAAGAATAAAGCCTAGGAACAAATCTGAAGATGTTAGTGAATAAAGTCAATGTCTCCGCTTGTATATTAATCTTAAGTTTAGTTGTCGTTGTATCTTTATCAAATAAATAAATGGAATTATGACTTTTGTTTATGATACTGTTATTGTGACACGTCAGCCCTTCCGGGTTGGGGTGTTACAGTTTGGGTCAGAAATGAAGCGGTTCGGGTTGACTCGGTCAAACCGAGTCAACTCAGTCAACTCAGCGAGTCGACTCGGTCAACCTGGTTGACTCGGTCAACTCAGCTTTTCGACACAAAGACTGGTAAAGAATTAGCGATGCGTTTTATCTACTTACGTTGTTATATAATTTATTACGTGAAAAACGAGCTCGAACCGAACTAATGAGTTATTAGAAATGTTAACTTGGTTGAGTTATTATTTCGTTTAAACTGATGATACATAATTACTGTTGAAATATTGATTGAATTTTGAAAATATAAAGACAACTTGTGTTGTCGGGCCGTCCAAAAATAGAGGAAACTCTGCCCGTTTCTCGAGAAACACCCTTAAACACGACACGTATTATATTTCAAAAACGACGCTTAAGGGAAATCGAGTTTATAATACTTCAAACCTTGATAATTCCAAACGCTTTTACAAATAAATATAATGTTATATTTATTTCGAACGTCGTTAACTCGTAACCTTTTACAAAATAAATATAGCTTATATATTTATTTCGAATATCAAACAACACGATCTTGTTTTATAAAATAAGTATAGATATATATTTATTTCAAACACACGAATTCTTTTACAAAATAGATACAGTTTATCTATTCAACGACTCGATGAAGTTCTTATAAAATAAATATAATATTTTATATTTATTACGAACGCCGAAACGGCCTATACGTATATTTTTGGCAAATATACACAAAACGTGATATATATAATACAAGTTATTACATATTATTTTCATACAAACTTTTGTACATACACGTACGATTTCTCGAGACAACTAACGCGATATATGATACGAGTTTGTTATACGATATTTTCATAGAAATATTCTTTTATACACGTATGACTACCCGAGACGGCTAACGCACTTACAACGATATATTTATATATTTTTATATAAATATTTATTCATTTTAAGTCTCTCGGAAACTAAGTCTTTTTCAAGACTTATTAAGTTGCTACTGTCATTAAACGAGACTTAACACGTATAACTTAATCTTTTCCATTAAGTTAACAAGTTACCGTTGAATCGTTCGATTAACGATTCGGTAGAGCTCGGTGACACGTAGTTAGTTACTACGTTTATTTAGAAACTTATTAGATATTCCGTGTTAGGAATATTGTAGAATGCACGCTAGCAAGTCAAGTCTTGAAAACGACATCACAAAGTCGTATATAGCTAGCTTTGCACAGGAATATTCAGGTGAGTTCATAACCCCACTTTTTACGGCTTTACATTTTTATAAATGTTTTCTGGGTGGAAAGACATGCACGTTTTGCAAAAACATACAAAATTTAGAACAAACGCAAAACTCCTATTTCTAAATCATATTACGAAGGGATTTCGAGGAACGCAAATGAATTACGAAAGGTTATATTAAACATACCGGTTTTACAAAACAAATGCTTATTTTCAAAATATGAATGATTGTCTGGTCAGGGTGACCAGGGATCTGGCCAGGGTGACCAGGGATTTTTATACATGGTATGACTAGCGTAAGGAGGGTTAGAACGTACAGATCATGTGAGTGGGTAGGCGGGAACTGGAGGCCATTAATCCTCATTGTAGGACCGAGGGACGTAAGCGGTAGATCTATCTGGGTGTAGCGAGCCCAACTCCAGGTCCAACAGTACGAACCTCGGGGTGACTTTGTGCCCAACGCGAAATTTGCTAGGTTTGAGTCTTCCTACTTGCACTTCACACATATCAATGGCCTTGCAAACCATTGGTGATCTCTTTATTTCCTTATTTGCTACATACCAGGGATTTTATACTTACGAAACATACTTGTTCATACAAATTAAATACCATGTTTTATACAAAATTTAAGGCATAAGATATTGCGGGTCAAAGTCAGGGTGGGCATTGATGATTATACGAACATTACAAATACATGGTTTTATGAACATAACGTGTTACAAACACAACGTTTCCATATAGCTTGGCAAGAAAATGATTTTTAAATTCGTTTTCTCAATACTATTTCAAAAACCGGTTACTCCAAAGATTTATTTCAAATCTTTCACAACTCAAAAGATTTATTTCAAACCTTTCATGACTCAAAAGATTTATTTCAAGTCTTTTACAAACAAACTATGAACTCGCTCAACTTTATGTTGATTTTTCGCATGTTTCTTTCTCAGGTTACAGTTCTAAGACAAGGCACGGTTGGAATAGGAGAACCATCGAGATACGAGTACTTAGTGGGCGTTCAATTTCTAGAAGACTTAGCTTATTTGCTTCCGCTGTGCAATGAAGATACCAGTCCAGTCACGCCAGCTCTGATAATTTCGGGGTGTGACAATAGGTTTTTGTGGTTTTTGTGTGGATTTTAGTAGTTCTGAGAGTTTGTTTATATATGAAGTTTTTGGCGCGTATTTTGTGACAACCCGAATCTCTAAGGTTAGCGTTACGTAAACTCCACAATCTTTAGCGTTGGATTGCACGTGTACATCACTAAATGTTTATGTGCGCATGTTAACTATACATGAAGTCGTTGAACGTGTTGTATGTGCTAAACGTGCTACATGTGTGTAATTACTTCACTTAGGCCTCGAATATGTTTAATCTTCATAATATTAGTTTGGGCCATCACACACACTACATTTTTGGGCTACTCATGGCCGTCTCGACACACAATCACAATTGGGTTGGGGACCTTATGCGCTCCACTAGAAGTCCTCACATTTAATTCACTCATGAACTGGCCCACTTGTTTATCTTGATTAAAAGGGATTCGACCCACTTGTTTAAGGAAATGGCATCATATGTGGTTGTACGTATTCTCCCTACACTTATCACAATATCAAGTTACAATAAACCCTAAACCTTTCTAGGTGTGCGACGGCGATAGCAAACCCCCCCCCCCCCCCTCTCTCGTGAGGATCGGAGAAATTCCCACCTTATTCATCTCGGTTAGTACATGATCTATATTGCCAGACTTTATTTTTAGCTAACTAGGATTGCATGATTCTATAATGGTTTGGTTGATTTGTTAATTGTTAGTACATAAAAATCTGCATGCATTAATGATCGATGGTGATGGTGTGATGAGATCATACATGGGAATTTCTTATGTGATGTCAGATTCCATGTGAGTGAATTGAATTTGATCAACTAAAATATATGAAAGTGATAATTAAAGGCTCCTTCATGTGACCTCTATGTGGGTAGTGCATAGGCTAGGTTGAAGGGGTCCCCACATGTTTTCCATACATATATGCAGCCACTAACTTGAAAGTTAATTGTATATATGTGTTTCTTTATGTAGGTTACTGTTTCATACTCATGATTGTGTGCCTATTCATGATAAGTGTTACATAATTACATATAATGTGTATGACAATTGATAGGGACTATGTAAACTATATGACTAGAATCAATAATGAGTATGTAATTTGTGATATAATGTTTTGTATAAATAACGAGTGGTGATGAAATACTGAGTTATGTAACGAATAATAATGAGGCCTTTAAGATGTTGATTAGCAGTGTCGAGTGAATTAAGGCTGTGTAGTTGGAGCAGGTAGTGGGCCGATCCATATGGACATTGAGATAGGGTGTTGACCTTGGTTGATAATGCATTATGAAATCATGTTGTGATGATCATGACTGTTGGATGTTTTGGTGCCATGTTAGACTAAGTATTAGATGGTATTGAAGTGTTTGATTTTATAATTGATGGACTAATGATATGAAATTGAGTAACGGACCATATATGTGGACCAACCACATAAAGTCATGTTGGGCTTTGCACAACCTGGTCGCACGTGATTATAGTGGGCCGCACAAATAAGGATTGGTCGCACATTTTCCTTTATTAACTAGACTGCACAATACACACGAACACTTGAACCACACACTTTGTGACGGGCCAAACCTGATGGGCCGCATACCGTGCATCTGGGCCGTAAACCCTTACACAAGAAGTTTGAATTGCACATATACTCGTAAATTGGATTGTCCAACTTAATGGGCTGTACACCGTATAGAACGATATGTTGGGCTATGAAACTGTTACCCAAAACACGAACGTGTGTTAGAGATGTTTATATGACATAAATTCCTACAACACGATATGTGACGATTGTTTTCTATTACCTGCAAATTGTCAAACGTTATGGACTGTTAAGTATATTCATTGGAAACATAGACTTGCAATATAAGCTTGTGTGAAGAACGAATAACCATTATGTGCATATATGATGGCAATGAATTGATAAGTGGCATGATTAACTGGTATGGCTGGTGTGATGACCTGTGTAATTCTTGTGCACTATTGGTGTAGTATGTGTAGGGAATACGTGTTTGTGTGAATATGAAACTGACTTATATTGGTAACCACATTAGGGTTTTGGTTGACCAACTTGGAACGGGTAAAGTAACTTAGCAATCCGAGTAATCTAAGGTGAGTTCATTACTTTTGAGCATGCGTCCCGGTGGTTTGGGACAGTCAGTGGGTATCCCGGGGAGGGATAAATCTTTTGGGTACAACTGGGATGTTGGATAATATTCTCATTCTCTATCTCTTAAGTCCCATCTTTTGCTATCGTGGGTGGTAGCGGGGTATTAGTTGGTAGCGCTACTTAGGTTTGGCACCCTCACCCCGTTCCTGAGAGAGGGCGGGTGTGAACTAATGACCCAGTCGGGCCCAGTGCTTTGATAGGAGCACTGGGGAATAGGCAAAATATACATCAGGATCCGTCTTATTCAGTATCGAGATATTATCAACATTACTTTCGGAATTAACTTCAATGGATTAACTAAACACTCGGTAATCAACGTTTTCGTAAAACTATGAACTCACCAGCGTTGTCTGATACACTTATTGCATGCTCGCAGGTCGTTAGATTACTTGGATTTGGAACTTGCTGTCAGAAGTAGCTGGAGTGGTCATGGGTCGCTTTGATTGGGTACACATATTGGTTCATTGATGTCGTACATTTGTTTTGAGAATATTTAAACTATGGTTTCGTTAATGCTTCCGCTGAACATATTGGTTTTCATTTAAACTTGTTGATGGTATTTTATTAATGATTGAGAACTTTATTTAGAAACTTGTATGGGTTCAATGTAATTAGTGGCTCATTGTTGGTACATCACACGCCTATCAGGGACACTCCCTAGGTGGTATTTTGGGGGGTGTTACAGTTTGGTATCAGAGCCACTGGTTATAGTGAACTTGGTTTTAAAACGTTATTATAAAACCAGACTATAACCGAACAGTACCGAAATCGACCATGACACTCAGCTCCAGACTGCAAGGTTCGTTTCTCGTTTGCTATTGCATAGTATATCTAGTGTTTGCTTATGAATAACATCACACGTGAATGCACACTTAGCACTGCAGTATGAAGTTCTATGTTACCAACCCATGTTACGTGTTTTAAGAGTGCGACTCTTCTTGAACTTTCATGATCTATGTTGTGGCGTCATCTGTCTTATTGCTCGAATTCGGGGAACCTTTTAGCGCGAGTTAAGAGGCACTGAGATAA
This sequence comes from Helianthus tuberosus, assembly GCA_030545235.1. Classification (NCBI taxonomy): domain Eukaryota; kingdom Viridiplantae; phylum Streptophyta; class Magnoliopsida; order Asterales; family Asteraceae; genus Helianthus; species Helianthus tuberosus. Next base: position 106,893,736 of record CM060370.1, on the reverse strand, counting down.
GCATGCAAATTGCCTTATTATTATGGGTGCACACATAATAATAATAATGTGGGGTGCATGTGAGTCCCTGTGAGGCTTAACGAGTGTGAGAGGGGTTCCGCTCTGTTAATTGATGTTACATTAGAACTCAGCAGTCTATAGGAGTCATAGCAGTGATTGTCTCCTACTCGAACATGATCTTTTCACCCCTTTCTGAACCCTTACGAATCTCGATGCTATCGAGTATCACCTGATCACATATCTGAACGCCTAGCGAACTGTGTAGAATGTTAGGTGCTAGTACAAACGTCCCTGAGTTGGATGGCTCAGCGTCAAATGATTAGACTATACTTTCCTCACTTATCTTTGTTTGCTGGAACTTAGCGTTGATGCCTTAGATCCCGAAGTGCGGTCACTTCTGCAACACTCTCGCAACATACCGTGTATTACTCAGTCAACTTGCAAGAACGATAGACAAGAGGGTAAACGTAGTACCTTACCGACTTCAGCATTTGAACGACCCTAGTTACTGGCAACAAATAACAGCGATTTGACTCCAATCGAATCCTTAACCCCAGCCAGCGACTCAAGGGAGTCGACTCTTACGAACCAATCGGGACAAATCGATGACGATTGACTGTAGAGCGGACTGTGTAACCGCCCATACCATGAGTAGTGCCTTAGGACGTGGCACGAAATGTGAAAAGATGGACTTTGTTGGTGAAAGGACGCAGGACACCGGTACAGGCAACAATATTAGAGGCAACAGTCGCGACAACATCAAGGTACTCGTGATCGTAGCTTACAATATGGAAACGAAGGTAACGACAACCAAGGGAACGACGACAGTACTGGAAATTCTCGTGACGAAAACAACATTGGAAATGAAGCTCATGGAAGGACATTTAGCATGGCATAGGCTATACCAGGCGTAATAGCAACACGATAGCTTGGATGGGTAGCTATTCGCTTTGTCTCTGTTCTATTCAACCCTGATGTTTCTTGAAACTGAACCTGTTTTGGAGTCGGCTGATGCAAGTCAATTGAAGCCTTATATGTTCGCCAGGATGCAAACTCGACCTTGGGGGACAGGTGTTCGACATCGACCTTCCTTCTACTACCCCTGATGGTTACAATGCAATAGTTAGTGTGGATTGGTTATTCAGAAATCGATCAGACATACCTAGTGAGGAGAAAATTTTGTGTGGAGAATCGTTATTTGTTCTAAAGCAACAGAGTGGTGCAAAGGTTAGCGCCATATCAGCTGTGAGGGCCCAGAAGTGTCTACGGAGGGATCACCCCGCTACGTTAGCAATCGTTACTGATGTTGAGGCTAAGGAAAAGAGGATCGAGGATCCACCAATTGTTCGTGATTCCTCTCAATGTGCTACCCGAGGAGCTTACAGATTTACTTCCACCACTGTTAGGTAGAACCTCAGCTTGATCTCACAACAGGGGCAGCCCTGATTACTCGTGCTACATACCGTCCTGCACCAGGAGGGTTGCAAGGACTATCTACAGGAACTGTTGGACAGTAGTTTTATTGGACATAGTTTTTGTTCGCTTTGGGGAGCCCCAGTTATATTCGTGAAGATAAGCCTTTTCGTATGCGTACTGACTATTGTGAACTCAGCAAAGTGACAGTCAAGAACCATTCTCTTGGACCATGTATTGACAATCTGCTGACCAGTTGCAAGGGTTAAGCTCCTATACAAAGATTGATTAACGAACGAACTACCCTCAGATGGAAGTCTAAGGGGAAAACGCTCAGATGGAAGTCCAAGGGGAAAACGCTCTTTGAACAGCATATAGAACTCAATGTGGCCATTGTGACCTTGTACACCATGATCATTGAGTTAATCAACACCCCAACAGCTTTATGGATCACATGAATCGACCGTATTTATTGAGGACGTATTGAATCATTTCCTGGAGGGAGGAACATCATGGGTGATATTTGCATCTTATTTTAGATCTTTCGGGGGAGGAGCCACTCCGCGCGAAGTCTTGGTTAATGTAACTTCTGGATTTGAGAGGTGCATTTTTTTTTCTTTTCTTGGTCATGTAGCCAACGAAGTGGGGATACACGTGGATCTCGCTACGATCCATTTTGTTAGAAACAGATCGACACCAAAGGTCTCTTCAAGGATACAGCAACTTCTTGGTCTCATTAGATACTATCGCAGATTCATCACCGAATTTTCGAAGATCGCGTATCTTAAATTTCTTTAGCGCAGCAGGGTGCTGTGTTCGTGGAAGACAAATCAGGAGAGCGTCTTTTCAGCTTTTGAAACCCAACCTTGCAATGCACTGAGCATCACTTCTATCCGAGAGTACCGATGATTTGGCAGTGTACCATGATGGTTAGAAGCAAAGTCCCAGTTACACAATGATGCAACATGAGAAGGAGATGAACCACGAGGTGGACTTACAGGAGGAACTGCACGAGTCACGATCTGTGGTGGAAGACGTAGTCTTTGGATTTAAGTTAGAGGCATTACTTGGACGGTACCAAATGCACTACCTAGACCTGTCACACCCCTTTCTACGGCGGAAGCACGAGGTGTGATCATGAAAGGTTCTCATTGCATACGAAGAGTAAACATACTACATGCTCAAAAATAACTTCAAATATTACATTACCAAAAACATATGTCAAGTGTTTACAACACTAGATAACATATTGTCTTAAAAGTCACGACTTTATTTAAAGATAAACAAAGCGACATCCACGAGCATGAGTAAGACCACGCGCACATCCATCCTAGTTACCTGAAATACATGTGAGTTTTGGAAAAACGTCAACATAAAGTTGGTGTGAATTCATGCAATTTTGTATTTCATGTTTGTATACTTTGTATGAAAACATAGTTTGTGAGTAAATCAAGTTTTCATATATAAATTCAGTTTCATGTGTACACCACATACACATGTATAATTCAATTTCTTCTTGAGTACCCCACGTACTCAAGTATAATTCTCATTTTCTTGAGTACCCCACGTACTTCAATTATAATTCAATCTTCTTGAGTACCCCACGTACTTCAAGTTATATATCAATTTTAGTATGGTATGAATTTTATGTAAATACAGTATTTCTGTAAATATCAGATTGTTAATGGGTTGCAAAGCCATTAACATGTGGCACGACATAGGAAGTCACCAAACCTAAGGCATTTAATTGGTATATTCTGAGACACAAAAGCACTACTCGATTCTCGCCCCCACCGAGAGTGTGGCTGCCAGGCACCCGTTAGATCTAACCTTTTGTTCTGCGGTCTAAGTATGTACACGATTAATGGTGCTTCTGTACCCTATTCGTGACACTATTTCTCATAACGCATCCTACTTGGTTCTCGTTCTCACCAAGCGCGTTTCTTTTTATCATTTCTCATAACGCATCCAACTTGGTTCTCGTCCTCACCAAGCGCGTTTCTTTTTATCATTTCTCATAACGCATCCAACTTGGTTCTCGTCCTCACCAAGTGCGTTTCTTATTATCTTATATTTTGTCACACTTGGTTCTCGTTCTCACCAAGTGTACTTCTTGTATTTATATCATACCAATTATAAATATTGTACTTTTGTACATGTATTTCACCCCCGAAGTTATAAAAACTGAAAACAGTTAAAGAAAAGGGGGAGCATGAACTCACAACTTTGCGTTCCTTGCGTCGTAAACTTCACCGGATTTGCTTAATTAACGTCGTAACCTATACGCGTTTTTCTTAACGTTAGTCACTAGACTTGCGTCGCACAAGTACAGTCACTCTCTTTTGTATATATTCTTGTGTTAAAAATATTCTATATTTTTAACTACGTATCTTACTTATATTATTTTCTCAAAAATAAATATAAGCTTTTTTTTTTGTATTTTTGCACTTTGCACCCGAATTATGTATCTTGTATGTTGTATGTGTATTTCTATGTTTATACTCCTCATGAGTATTTAGTGTATTTTTAAGTCTTAATACACTAGCACGTATAACACATACTTTATACACTTAGCACAAAAGTTGGTGATAAAATAATATATATTTTTCTCTCAAAAATATACATACTTATATCCATTTTTATTCTTGAAGAAATCCTCATTTCTTATCACCAAAAATTAGGGAAACCTTGGTAATACCCTTAAATACATTTTTAGGGAATAAGTTTCTCAAAAACTTATATTTTTCTAAGTGTCAAAATTTATAAAAATTTTGACAGAGTTTCCCCTAAAAATGGACGTTTCCCATGTTTTCAAAACATGTGTTTATTTTCTTTTAAATCGTCAACAATCATCAACAACAATTATCAACAATAATCACTAATTTCTACATTTCATGAACTTGAATATTTACAAAAATGTGTAGTAACTTACTAGCACATTTAGTAAGTCTTGTTATCTTTAAAAATAAGTTTAATTTCTTAAAAACTTTATTTTTAAAGAATATGAAGTTTCACAACTTCAAATCAAGATTCACAAAAATATTTCTTTGTTGAACTTCCTTGTTACACAAGTGTTTACACACTTGTTTATTTACTAAAAATATTTTTAGTTCATGTAAGATCCGAGATTTAAACAAGACTAATATTTTTGCTTGGTTCTTCCGAAAAACCACTTGTAGATCTTTAGATCTACATGTTTAGAGTCTTATTTTACAAGAAAATTTACTTTTACACAAGTTCATGTCTTATGAATGGATGGATCCATCATCTTTTAACTTTATAACTTTTACATCCTACTAGTTCATGCTTTCAAACATGGACTAGTATGTCTAGATGATGATCCATCTTGTTTTTACTAACAACAAGATCAAATAATAACAATCATACAAGATTCACATGATTTACACACATATCTATTCTTTATCCAACTAGTTTATCTTTCTTTCAAGACTTTTAGTTATGTTCTTGTGTGTTCTTGCTTTTTAACCAATAAACTTCTTATTAACCACTTTATTCATGAACAAGGAAGTGTTTTAGAGCACTTACTACTAGCACAAGGCTAGGGAAGTTCAAGAGTGCGAATGAGGAGGATAAAAGCAATTGGTGAAGGTCCTTCAAGTTCCGCTTGCACCGAGCTTCGTTAGTGACCTTCTTACACCTTAATAGCACCTTAGAATGGAAGGATGTGGATCGAAAATGGAAGTATGGAGAGGGGGTGCTTGAGCTGTAGCCTTGAGGGAAGAAGGAGAGGAAGAAAGTTGTTGTTTGTGTGAATGATAAGTATGAAAGAAAGTCTTGTGGTTTAAATAAAGATCCATCAACTTCTAATATCCTTTGTGTTTAATGTCCCATTAGTACAATACATATCCCATAAACAAATCTACCAAATCCTTCACATTAGGCACATGGCCGATTTTATTTAGAGATAGGGAGGGGTCTAAGTGTAACCTTTAGTTATAAAAATTATCTTGTAAATCCAAATCAAATCTTCATAAGATCTCCTAATATCCAAATGAATCCAAGAAAGATTATGGAAATCTTGAGGGATCATATGGGATTATGTGGGGCCACCCATGACCGTTCATAATCAAGGGGGGGGGGGGGTAATGTGTATCTTGCAAGATCTTAATTAGATTTACCAAATCTAAGTGTATCAAAGTGAATCTATGAAAGATCTTGTGAATCTAAAAGAGATCTATGAAAGATCATGTAAGGTTTTAAGGGATCTTGGCAAGATTATTATGGATTTGGAAAGATCTAGCAATTATTTGGATGTTCCGGGTAATATCCGGTTATTCGGTTAGATACCGATTCGTTAAAGTGCTAAATTACACTTTTTAGTGTCGTTTAAGTACCTTTCTTGTACTCTTTCAATTCCCAACACTTAGGGAAATATTCTGGATAATAAAACGACATTTCTGCATAATATTTCAGTGCCAAAATGCTGATTATAGCTGAATTATGTAAATTTCTGCACTTAAAGTGCGTTTCGGGTGCTTTTTAGTGCTTATTTTTGCTTTCGCAATGTCTATAAATTAAACCCTTACATGTATTCTTGGGTTTTAATGCATTCTTGTTGTCAGACCTACACCTAGGCTCCAATTTTATTGTCTGATTGCTTTCTGCAGTTCTGTTGACACATTGTGTCTTACCGGTGAGTTTACTATTATTTTTGACGCAACGCTCTCGTTTATGCATAAAGCAATATTTTGTAGTATACAACGTGCATGAATTCACTTGTTTAGTATGTAATCAGAGATTGCTGACAATTAAGCACATAATTGCAGTCATTAAGCAATAATTAATGTGTACGGAAATTACCGGTTTATGCCAGTTGTCACAGTCTCCCCCCGTTAAAAGAATTTCGTCCCGAAATTCAGGCTGAACTCACTCTCGCAGGAGTCTTCTTGAATAGGTGGGGATACTTTTTCTTGAACTGGTCTTCACGTTCCCATGTGTACTCGGGTCCGTGCTTAGAGCTCCAACGTACTTTGACAAGCTTCACACTGCTCCTCCTGGTCTTGTTGACTTTCCAGTCGGTAACCTCAACGGGTTGCTCTGTAAATCGGAGGGCTTCATCAATATGCACTTCATCCATCGGGATGATCACGTTTTCTTGTGTTGGACTCTTCTTCAGGTTGGATACATGAAACGTATCATGTACTCCATTAAGTTCTTCCGGTAACTCCAACTTGTATGCCACGGTACCAATTCTCTTCAAAATTCTGAATGGTCCGATGTATCGTGGATTCAGCTTTCCACGCTTTCCAAACCTGACTACGCCCTTCCATGGTGAGACTTTTAACAACACTTTGTCTCCCACCTTGAATTCTACCAATTTTCTATTCAGATCAGCATAGCTCTTTTGTCGCTCTCGAGCCGCCTTAATGCGCTCTCGGATCTGCGCAATCTTGTCGGTTGTCTCTTGTACAAGTTCAGGACCAACCATACGCTTATCTCCGGCATCTGCCCAACATAAGGGCGATCGGCATTTGCGGCCATACAGAGCTTCGAACGGCGCGGCTTTTATGCTCGTATGATAACTGTTATTCTAGGAAAACTCAACTAAAGGTAGATGAGTATCCCAGCTGCCGCCTAGATCCATGACACATGCGCGAAGCATATCTTCTAACGTTTGTATAGTCCGTTCGCTCTGGCCGTCTGTTTGCGGATGGAATGCCGTGCTCAGATCTAACTGAGATCCAAAGGCTTCCTGAAATGATTGCCAGATTCTTGAGACAAAGCGTCCATCTCTGTCTGAAATGATTGAGATTGGCACTCCATGACGTGCCACGATTTCTCTTAAGTATATCTCTGCAAGCTTTCCAGTGCTATCCTTTTCTCGGATTGGTAGGAAATGCGCAGACTTCGTCAATCGATCAACTATTACCCATATCATATCGTGCCCTCTCGGGGTCCTGGGTAATTTCGTTATGAAGTCCATCGAGATTTGTTCCCACTTCCACACGGGAATCTCTGGTTGTTGTAGTAGGCCGGACGGTTTCTGATATTCTGCCTTAACCTTAGCACAGGTTAGGCATTTTCCAACATAGACAGCAACATCGCTTTTAAGTCTCGGCCACCAGTAGTACTCCTTTAAGTCTTGATACATTTTGTCCGATCCTGGATGGATCGAATATCTCGATTTGTGGGCTTCATTAAGGATGACTTCTCGTATGCCACCATAGAGTGGAACCCAAATACGCTTCTTGAAGTATAAGGCTCCCTCTTCGTTTGGCACCATGTATTTCAGCATACCCCGTAGGTATTCAGCTTTACGGTTCTCTTCTTTAAGAGCTTCTTGTTGTGCATCTCGAATGCGTGCAGTGAGGTTCGTTCGAATCGTCATTTCCAATGCTCGAACCCTTAGGGTCTTAACCCTTTCTTTTCGGCTCAACGCGTCCGCTACAACGTTCGCCTTTCCAGGATGGTACTTAATCTCACAGTCATAATCATTCAGCAGCTCGACCCAACGTCGCTGGCGCATATTCAACTCCTTCTGATCAAATATGTGTTGTAAGCTTTTGTGATCTGTGAAGATTGTACATCGAGTACCATATAAATAATGTCGCCAAATCTTCAAGGCGAATACCACTGCACCTAGTTCCAAGTCGTGCGTGGTGTAATTTCTCTCGTGAACCTTCAGTTGTCTTGAAGCATAAGCGATGACTTTTTGGCGTTGCATGAGCACGCAACCCAAGCCTTGTCGGGAGGCGTCGCAGTATACCACGAAGTCTTCAGTGCCTTCGGGTAATGATAGTATCGGTGCATCGCATAGCTTGCTCTTAAGTAACTGGAAGGCTTCTTCTTGTTTGTGACCCCAGTCGTATTTCTTGTCTTTTTGGTGTAAGGGTCGTTAGCGGTTGAGCTATCTTCGAGAAATTCTCAATGAATCGCCGATAGTAGCCCGCTAAGCCCAAAAATTGACGAACTTCAGTTGGGGTCTTGGGAGCTTCCCAATTCTTTATTGCTTCAATCTTGGACGGGTCTACATGAATGCCCTTCTCATTCACCGCGTGACCAAGAAATTGTACTTCGCGAATCCAGAATTCGCATTTCGAGAACTTTGCATAAAGTTTCTCTTTCTTCAGTAGCTCCAAGATGGTTCTGAGATGTTGCTCATGCTCTTCTTTCGTTCGCGAGTAAATCAGGATATCATCGATAAATACAATCACGAATTTATCGAGATATGGTTTACATACGCGGTTCATCAGATCCATAAAGACCGCTGGTGCGTTCGTCAGTCCGAAGGGCATAACAAGAAACTCGTAATGCCCATAGCGTGTTCTGAATGCAGTCTTTGGTACGCTCTCTTCTTGGATCCTTAACTGATGGTATCCAGATCGAAGGTCGATCTTGGAATAGTAGCTTGATCCTTGCAGTTGATCAAATAAGTCATCAATTCTCGGTAGCGGATACCGATTCTTGATAGTGAGCTTGTTCAGTTCCCTGTAATCGATACACATCCGCAGTGTTCCATCCTTCTTCTTCACGAATAATATCGGAGCTCCCCAGGGTGAGAAGCTTGGCCTTATGAATCCTTTATCCAACAACTCCTGAAGTTGTGTAGATAATTCTTGCATTTCGGATGGAGCAAGTCGATAGGGTGCCTTGGCTACAGGAGCGGCTCCTAGAACCAAGTCTATGTGGAATTCGACTTGTCGTTGCGGAGGTAGTCCTGGCAGATCTTCAGGGAACACATCAGGAAATTCCTTCACCACAGGAATGTCTTCAAGTTTCGGCTCCACAGCCTTCTTGTCTATAACGTGTGCTAGGAAAGCGACACATCCTTTCCTCAAGCACTTCTGTGCCTTCATACAACTGATGATTCGAAGAGGCGCGTCTCATTTTTCTCCATGCACGATGAGAGTTTCAGCATTCGCTAAAGGGATGCGAATGATTTTCTCATGACAAATAACTTCAGCTTTGTTCTTGGACAACCAGTCCATTCCGACTACTACATCGAAACTATCCAATTGAATAGGTAGGAGGTCGATGCTAAATCTTCGTTCACCAAGTTCTAGCGTGCAGCCTCTAACAACTTCGCCCGATTCAACAATTTTGCCATTGGCTAGTTCTATGGAATAAGGAATTTCTAATCTACTGGATTCTATTCCAAGTATGCGTTTAAATTCCACAGACATGAAACTATAATCGGCGCCAGTGTCGAATAATATGGATGCAAAGTGATTGTTAATGAGAAACGTACCGGTGACCACGTTAGGGTCCTCGCGTGCGTCTCTTGCTCCAATCACAAATGCTTAAGCCGGAGCGTTGTTTCTCTCTGGGCAGTTCTTCATGAAATGATCAATGCTTCCACACTTGAAGCATCCTTGGTTCTGCCCTTTCCCGTTACCATTCTTGTTACCAGCACCGTTTCCACTTCGGTTCTTTCCTTTTCCCCAACAGTCTTCTGTCTGATGACCCAATTTACAACATTTGTCGCACCTTGGAATGCGACAAGCCCCATCATGATGATACTTACATTTTTGGCATCTAGGCATGGAGCCTTGGTATGCTTTGGTTGTAAGGGTCTTCGCCTCCTGAGACGGGATAGCGTCACGCTTCTTGTTGTTGAAACCCTTATTGTTACGAGTTGCTTGGTTCAAACTTGTATGCTTTCTCTTTTTGTCGCCGGACGACTCAGCATGTGTCTCGGTCTTCTCTGTTGGGTTCAGTGATAGCTTCTTCATACGAACACAATCTTCAGTAAGGCTGACAGCCAGAGTTACAGCCTCGGTGATTGTTTGTGGTTTGGCCGACGTCACCATGCCACGAAACTCTGAGGCCAGTCCCCAAATGTAGCGTTCAACACGCTTAAATTCAGGAGTCACCATGTAGGGAAGCACTCTTGACAGATCGTGGAACCTTCGAGTGTAACCATTGATGTCAGCACCTTCCATAGTCAAGTGCCAGAACTCTGTTTCCAGCCTTTGGAGTTCCGCACGAGAGCAGTACTTCTCTCTCATTCTTTCCTTCAGTTCCTCCCAAGTTAGGCCATAAGCGGCATCATCACCCAAAGTTTGGGCTTGCAGGTTCCACCAAGTCAGAGCTTCATCGACGAATAACCCAGTAGCAAAAGTGACTTGCTGATCCGCGGTACACTTGCTCATGCGGATAGTAGCTTCAGTCTTCTCCGTCCAGCGCACAAATGCTACTGCACCTCCTGTGCCATCATAGTTCATCGGCTTGCAGTCGAGGAACTGCTTGAAAGTGCAGCCTGGAATTGATTCAACCAATTCACATATGAGCAATCGAAGAAATAATGAAACAAAGACCGTTCGTAAATTTCCTCATGCTTAGCACAGTGTCTTAAGGTTACCTTGAGCTGCATTGCCTCCAGACGAATCTCCATTCCCATTACGCCTAGCGTTGCTTGGTCCTCCACTGTCTTGAGTTCGGTTCGCCTCGTACTGGGCGATAGCAGCGGAGATCCTTTCCTCCAGTAGAGCGTTCAGCTCTTCAGCAGTTCTTGGCAGTGGGGGAGGAGGAGGTTGATCATCATTGCGAGCATTCACAGCTTTCCTGGGTGCCATGTTCTGACAGAACATAACCCAACAGGGTTAATCATTTGTTTGATATCGTCACACTAGCCAGTAGTATCATATATATTCACAGGTATATATACCACATGAGTGACATCAAACAATTATTACTCTAGCAGAGTACTTAGTAGGCTTGCACTGAGGGAATCTATACGTGACAAGACTTGCTGTGATTTTTGTGCACTGAATTCCATAATTATGTATGCATCCATAATTACGTAACTCCTTGCACAGTCCGCACAGTTCGTTTCATCCTCGTATCTCTTCCTTCAGATGGGCCATCGCTTTTAGGTAAAGTCACGTATACTCGTGACATTCTAATTCTAGTACATGCTAATTATCACACATAATTGCAAGTAATTTCTAGTCAACGACAAGTGCTACTCAAGTTCACTCTAAGTCTCGTAGTGTCTTTTCTAGACTCATGTAAACAGTTTCAGGTAGTGGATGTCGCGGGACGTTTTATGCAATGAAAACTCTTTGAAAATTGTTTTCGTGAATGGATCCTAGAGATTGTAGACTAGACTCGAGAAGGAATCTTGGTTCACTACAATCGCAGCTTTGATACCAATCTGTCACACCCCTTTCTATGGCGGAAGCACGAGGTGTGATCATGAAAGGTTCTCATTGCATACGAAGAGTAAACATACTACATGCTCAAAAATAACTTCAAATATTACATTACCAAAAACATATGTCAAGTGTTTACAACACTAGATAACATATTGTCTTAAAAGTCACGACTTTATTTAAAGATAAACAAAGCGACATCCACGAGCATGAGTAAGACCACGCGCACATCCATCCTAGTTACCTGAAATACATGTGAGTTTTGGAAAAACGTCAACATAAAGTTGGTGTGAATTCATGCAATTTTGTATTTCATGTTTGTATACTTTGTATGAAAACATAGTTTGTGAGTAAATCAAGTTTTCATATATAAATTCAGTTTCATGTGTACACCACATACACATGTATAATTCAATTTCTTCTTGAGTACCCCACGTACTCAAGTATAATTCTCATTTTCTTGAGTACCCCACGTACTTCAATTATAATTCAATCTTCTTGAGTACCCCACGTACTTCAAGTTATATATCAATTTTAGTATGGTATGAATTTTATGTAAATACAGTATTTCTGTAAATATCAGATTGTTAATGGGTTGCAAAGCCATTAACATGTGGCACGACATAGGAAGTCACCAAACCTAAGGCATTTAATTGGTATATTCTGAGACACAAAAGCACTACTCGATTCTCGCCCCCACCGAGAGTGTGGCTGCCAGGCACCCGTTAGATCTAACCTTTTGTTCTGCGGTCTAAGTATGTACACGATTAATGGTGCTTCTGTACCCTATTCGTGACACTATTTCTCATAACGCATCCTACTTGGTTCTCGTTCTCACCAAGCGCGTTTCTTTTTATCATTTCTCATAACGCATCCAACTTGGTTCTCATCCTCACCAAGCGCGTTTCTTTTTATCATTTCTCATAACGCATCCAACTTGGTTCTCGTCCTCACCAAGTGCGTTTCTTATTATCTTATATTTTGTCACACTTGGTTCTCGTTCTCACCAAGTGTACTTCTTGTATTTATATCATACCAATTATAAATATTGTACTTTTGTACATGTATTTCACCCCCGAAGTTATAAAAACTGAAAACAGTTAAAGAAAAGGGGGAGCATGAACTCACAACTTTGCGTTCCTTGCGTCGTAAACTTCACCAGATTTGCTTAATTAACGTCGTAACCTATACGCGTTTTTCTTAACGTTAGTCACTAGACTTGCGTCGCACAAGTACAGTCACTCTCTTTTGTATATATTCTTGTGTTAAAAATATTCTATATTTTTAACTACGTATCTTACTTATATTATTTTCTCAAAAATAAATATAAGCTTTTTTTTTTGTATTTTTGCACTTTGCACCCGAATTATGTATCTTGTATGTTGTATGTGTATTTCTATGTTTATACTCCTCATGAGTATTTAGTGTATTTTTAAGTCTTAATACACTAGCACGTATAACACATACTTTATACACTTAGCACAAAAGTTGGTGATAAAATAATATATATTTTTCTCTCAAAAATATACATACTTATATCCATTTTTATTCTTGAAGAAATCCTCATTTCTTATCACCAAAAATTAGGGAAACCTTGGTAATACCCTTAAATACATTTTTAGGGAATAAGTTTCTCAAAAACTTATATTTTTCTAAGTGTCAAAATTTATAAAAATTTTGACAGAGTTTCCCCTAAAAATGGACGTTTCCCATGTTTTCAAAACATGTGTTTATTTTCTTTTAAATCGTCAACAATCATCAACAACAATTATCAACAATAATCACTAATTTCTACATTTCATGAACTTGAATATTTACAAAAATGTGTAGTAACTTACTAGCACATTTAGTAAGTCTTGTTATCTTTAAAAATAAGTTTAATTTCTTAAAAACTTTATTTTTAAAGAATATGAAGTTTCACAACTTCAAATCAAGATTCACAAAAATATTTCTTTGTTGAACTTCCTTGTTACACAAGTGTTTACACACTTGTTTATTTACTAAAAATATTTTTAGTTCATGTAAGATCCGAGATTTAAACAAGACTAATATTTTTGCTTGGTTCTTCCGAAAAACCACTTGTAGATCTTTAGATCTACATGTTTAGAGTCTTATTTTACAAGAAAATTTACTTTTACACAAGTTCATGTCTTATGAATGGATGGATCCATCATCTTTTAACTTTATAACTTTTACATCCTACTAGTTCATGCTTTCAAACATGGACTAGTATGTCTAGATGATGATCCATCTTGTTTTTACTAACAACAAGATCAAATAATAACAATCATACAAGATTCACATGATTTACACACATATCTATTCTTTATCCAACTAGTTTATCTTTCTTTCAAGACTTTTAGTTATGTTCTTGTGTGTTCTTGCTTTTTAACCAATAAACTTCTTATTAACCACTTTATTCATGAACAAGGAAGTGTTTTAGAGCACTTACTACTAGCACAAGGCTAGGGAAGTTCAAGAGTGCGAATGAGGAGGATAAAAGCAATTGGTGAAGGTCCTTCAAGTTCCGCTTGCACCGAGCTTCGTTAGTGACCTTCTTACACCTTAATAGCACCTTAGAATGGAAGGATGTGGATCGAAAATGGAAGTATGGAGAGGGGGTGCTTGAGCCGTAGCCTTGAGGGAAGAAGGAGAGGAAGAAAGTTGTTGTTTGTGTGAATGATAAGTATGAAAGAAAGTCTTGTGGTTTAAATAAAGATCCATCAACTTCTAATATCCTTTGTGTTTAATGTCCCATTAGTACAATACATATCCCATAAACAAATCTACCAAATCCTTCACATTAGGCACATGGCCGATTTTATTTAGAGATAGGGAGGGGTCTAAGTGTAACCTTTAGTTATAAAAATTATCTTGTAAATCCAAATCAAATCTTCATAAGATCTCCTAATATCCAAATGAATCCAAGAAAGATTATGGAAATCTTGAGGGATCATATGGGATTATGTGGGGCCACCCATGACCGTTCATAATCAAGGGGGGGGGGGTAATGTGTATCTTGCAAGATCTTAATTAGATTTACCAAATCTAAGTGTATCAAAGTGAATCTATGAAAGATCTTGTGAATCTAAAAGAGATCTATGAAAGATCATGTAAGGTTTTAAGGGATCTTGGCAAGATTATTATGGATTTGGAAAGATCTAGCAATTATTTGGATGTTCCGGGTAATATCCGGTTATTCGGTTAGATACCGATTCGTTAAAGTGCTAAATTACACTTTTTAGTGTCGTTTAAGTACCTTTCTTGTACTCTTTCAATTCCCAACACTTAGGGAAATATTCTGGATAATAAAACGACATTTCTGCATAATATTTCAGTGCCAAAATGCTGATTATAGCTGAATTATGTAAATTTCTGCACTTAAAGTGCGTTTCGGGTGCTTTTTAGTGCTTATTTTTGCTTTCGCAATGTCTATAAATTAAACCCTTACATGTATTCTTGGGTTTTAATGCATTCTTGTTGTCAGACCTACACCTAGGCTCCAATTTTATTGTCTGATTGCTTTCTGCAGTTCTGTTGACACATTGTGTCTTACCGGTGAGTTTACTATTATTTTTGACGCAACGCTCTCGTTTATGCATAAAGCAATATTTTGTAGTATACAACGTGCATGAATTCACTTGTTTAATCATATGTTCAGACATTGCTGACAATTAAGCACATAATTGCAATCATTAAATAATGATTAAAGTGTACGGAAATTACCGATTTGTGCCAGTTGTCACAAGACCGATCACAAGGGCCTCCCGTATACCCTTGTTTCGAAGGAGCTAAACATGTAACGACTTCGCTGGATGGAGCTATTGGATGATTACGACTGTGGAACCTGAACAAGTACGAGCCTTGTAACTCACTATCGACTCTAGCATACCCGATTAGATTCGTCCTGTTTACACCAAAAGGTTGAAGGAAGAGAATTTTCAAGATGGACCCATGCGGGGCATGGAGGAGCAACTTCTAACAAGTTGGACGATATTCGCTACTTCATGGAACGACTACGGATTCCACTGTACGGCAATCCAAGGGAACTTGTGTGGAGCGAAGCGCATCGGCCACGATATTCTAGTCATCTGGATTTTGATGGAATGTATTAGGATCTAAGGATCTTGTACTGACAACTGGGCTTGAAGGCCTACGCAGCGAAGCATGTGAGCGACGTTTGACTTGTGCGAAAGTCAAGGTGGAACATCTGAAACCTTTTGGTTTGTGTCAGCAATCGGAAACACCTATTTGGAGATTAGAACAAACAGCCATGGATTTTGTCACAGACCTACCTAAATCTTAGAACAGAACTGATATCACCTGAGTGATCGTTGATAGTCCCATGTAACCAGTACAGTCTATTGCAATCAAGGAAACCGACGACTTTTCACAGTGGTGAATGTTCCTCTGAGAGAGGCGGCTTTTAGGTACGAGGTGCCAACTCCTGTTACCTCTGAATTTGATCGATGCATGATTTATGTCAGGCAATACACAACACCCTTGGCTCACGTCAGGACTAGAGCATTGCTTATCGCCGTTGGGCAAACAATCAGAGAAAACGACCTCTCCTGGCACTCGAAGACATGCTGCGAGCATGTGTGTGACTGGCTTTGGTGCAAATTGGAAGGACTCTTACTTATGGTTGAGTACTACTGCGGCAGTTATCACATTGGTAACTAGACAGCCCTGTTGAGGCATTACGTAGCATAGACAATAATGCCAACCTTCTTGTTAGACTGAGATGGTTGGCAACTTAATTACTAGTCCAGGACTGGTATTCGAAACTCGATTGGTGGCAATGCGTGACCGTCAGGAAAGCTGATAAACTTGGGAAACACTGGGAGTCACTGTAGGCGATCGTTTCATGTTGAAAAATCTCACCCTGGGAGGGTGTGGTACGCTTGGGAAGCGTGGCAAGCTTAATTTACGTTACGTTGGGTTATCCAGGATACTGGAAAGAATCGGTCACGTCGCCTACAAACTCGAATGACCTGACGAATTGGGTAACGAGCATTAAGACAGTGTTTAATTGGTGAAACGCTTATGACACCCTTATTGGGGTCTGAGGCTAAATGACAAATTGCAGTTGTTGAGGAATCTATTGAAATCAGGGACCATGACGTCAAGATTCGTTAGCATAACCGTATTCCGATTGTGAGAGTTCGTTGGAACTCAAGACGGGGACCGGAGTTCACGTGGGAACGCGAGGATCAGATGAAGCTCAAATATCCTCAACTCCTTCCTGATGATCAATCTAATTTTAGTGCTACTAGAGAATTTCGGGATGAAATTCCATTTCAAGTTGGGGATGATGTGGCACCTGGGGAAAACCTGCAACAATCCTGATTTATCACTTCACTCCTCTGTGCTTATTTGTCAAATTTCGGGATGAAATTTCTTTCAAGTTGGGGATGATGTGACAACCCGAATCTCTAAGGTTAGCGTTACGTAAACTCCACAATCTTTGGCGTTGAATTGCACATGTACATCACTAAATGTTTATGTGCGCATGTTAACTATACATGAAGTCGTTGAACGTGTTGTATGTGCTAAACGTGCTACATGTGTGTAATTACTTCACTTGGGCCTCGAATATGTTTAATCTTCATAATATTAGTTTGGGCCATCGCACACACTACATTTTTGGGCTACTCATGGCAGTCTCGACACATAATCACAATTGGGCCGGGGACCTTATGCGCTCCCCTAGAAGTCCTCACATTTAATTCACTCATGAACTGGCCCACTTGTTTATCTTGATTAAAAGGGCTTCGGCCCACTTGTTTAAGGAAATGGCATCATATGTGGTTGTACGTATTCTACCTACACTTATCACAATATCAAGTTACAACAAACCCTAAACCTTTCTAGGTGTGCGACGGCAATAGCAAACCCCCCCCCCCCGTCTCGTGAGGATCGGAGGATTTCCCACCTTATTCATCTCGGTTAGTACATGATCTATATTGCCAGACTTTATTTTTAGCTAACTTGGATTGCATGATTCTATAATGGTTTGGTTGATTTATTAATTGTTAGTACATAAAAATATGCATGCATTAATGATCGATGGTGATGGTGTGATGAGATCATACATGGGAATTTGTTATGTGATGTCAGATTCCATGTGAGTGAATTGAATTTGATCAACTAAAATATATGAAAGTGATAATTAATGGCTCCTTCATATGACCTCTATGTGGGCAGTGCATAGGCTAGGTTGAAGGGGTCCCCACATGTTTTCCATACATATATGCAGCCACTAACTTGAAAGTTAATTGTATATATGTGTTTCTTTATGTAGGTTACTGTTTCATACTCATGATTGTGTGCCTAATCATGATAAGTGTTACATAATTACATATAATGTGTATGACAACTGATAGGGACTATGTAAACCGTATGACTAGAATCAATAATGAGTATGTAATTTGTGATATAATGTTTTGTATAAATAACGAGTGGTGATGAAATACTGAGTTATGTAACGAATAATAATGAGGCCTTTAAGACGTTGATTAGCAATGTCGAGTGAATTAAGGTTGTGTAGTTGGAGCAGGTAGTGGGCCGATCCATATGGACATTGAGATAGGGTGTTGACCTTGGTTGATAATGCATTATGAAATCATGTTGTGATGATCATGACTGTTGGATGTTTTGGTGCCATGTTAGACTAAGTATTAGATGGTATTGAAGTGTTTGATTTTATAATTGATGGACTAATGATATGAAATTGAGTAACGGACCATATATGTGGACCAACCACATAAAGTCATGTTGGGCTTTGCACAACCTGGTTGCACGTGATTATAGTGGGCCACACAAATAAGGATTGGTCGCACATTTTCCTTTATTAACTTGACTGTACAATACACACGAACACTTGAACCACACACTTTGTGACGGGCCAAACCTGATGGGCCGCATATCGTGCATCTGGACCGTAAACCCTTACACAAGAAGTTTGAATTGCACATATACTCGTAAATTGGACTGTCCAACTTAATGGGCTGTACACCGTATAGAACATTGTGTTGGGCTATGAAACTGTTACCCGAAACACGAACGTGTTTTAGAGATGTTTATATGACATAAATTCCTACAACATGATATGTGACGATTGTTTTCTATTACCTGCAAATTGTCAAACGTTATGGACTGTTCAGTATATTCATTGGAAACATAGACTTGCAATATAAGCTTGTGTGAAGAACGAATAACCATTATGTGCATATATGATGGCAATGAATTGATAAGTGGCATGATTAACTGGTATGGCTGGTGTGATGACCTGTGTAATTCTTGTGCACTACTGGTGTAGTATGTGTAGGGAATACGTGTTTGTGTGAATATGAAACTGACTTATATTGGTAACCACATTAGGGTTTTGGTTGACCAACTTGGAATGGGTAAAGTAACTTAGCAATCCGAGTAATCTAAGGTGAGTTCATTACTTTTGAGCATGCGTCCCGGTGGTTTGGGACAGTCAGTGGGTATCCCGGGGAGGGATAAATCTTTTGGGTAAAACTGGGATGTTGGATAATATTCTCATTCTCTATCTCTTAAGTCCCATCTTTTGCTATCGTGGATGGTAGCGGGGTATTAGTTGGTAGCGCTACTTAGGTTTGGCACCCTCACCCCGTTCCTGAGAGAGGGCGGGTGTGAACTAATGACCCAGTCGGGCCCAGTGCTTTGATAGGAGCACTGGGGAACGGGAAAAATATACATCAGGAGCCGTCTTGTTCAGTATCGAGATATTATCAACATTACTTTCGGAATTAACTTCAACGGATTAACTAAACACTCGGTAATCAACATTTTCGTAAAACTATGAACTCACCAACGTTGTCTGATACACTTGTTGCATGCTCGCAGCTCGTTAGATTACTTGGATTTGGAACTTGCTGTCTGAAGTAGCTGGAGTGGTCATGGGTCGCTTTGATTGGATACACATATTGGTTCATTGATGTCGTACATTTGTTTTGAGAATATTTAAACTATGGTTTCGTTAATGCTTCCGCTGAACATATTGGTTTTCATTTAAACTTGTTGATGGTATTTTATTAATGATTGAGAACTTTATTTAGAAACTTGTATGGGTTCAATGTAATTAGTGGCTCATTGTTGGTACATCACACGCCTATCAGGGACACTCCCTAGGTGGTATTTTGGGGGTGTGACATATTTTAGGTGCGATTTTTATTACAGTAAATGCTAGTAATAAAGTTCCGTCATTTTAGTACTGTTTGTTCAGCTTTATCGGTTAAAAAAAAGTTTGGCATTTTATATCTATGGCGTTATATTATGATGAAGTGTGCTATGTGTGTTGAGGCGGGATTCTAATCGCGTGAGTTTGGCGTTTTATGTTAAGTCAAAAGACCCTTTTACCCTTAATGAAGCGCGACAGATTAATAAAAGTGATTTTATTTATGAAAATGTCACCGCGTCATCTAGTGCATAGTTTGTTTTGATCTGACGATCCATAAGCGTTCTCTCCGTTCTCACACTTTTGAGCGTTTTCTCTAAATCCTGACCCTATATATATATATATATATATATATATATATATATGGGATTATAGACCCACTTTTGAAATACCACACATCCACTTTCAAAGTCTAACTTTGATTAAGATGTAAAACAAAAAAGATATCATGTAATAAGCAAAATATACAAACGAAAGAAGCTAACACCTTAACAGTGAGTAGTAGTCTTTGCCTGTATTGTGGAAGAAGATGAATGTAGGGCATAGACGCATAGTTGATGGCTGGTGAAGACTGTAATATATCCATCTATCAATGGAGGTGGTGGAAAACAAAATGATAATAACAGAGAGCAGAAGACGATGGCAATAATAAATGTTGTAGTGATGATGTAACAAACTCAAGATGTCACGGAACCACTGACAAGATGTCACACCCTGACTTTTGCGGAAGCGTATGATGTGTGAATTGCTTAATATCATTGCATTCAGTTATAACAAACAACTATATGATTAAACATGATGCTCATCCATTCATACTTTTCACACTAGTACTTGTGTATTTTTATACTTGTGTATTTTGCCAAGTATTGGAGGCGTATTCCGGTGTGTATTTATACGTATGAGGATACGTATTTTCTTGTATTTATTAAGTATTTATACTTAATTTT
The DNA here is from genome assembly GCA_030545235.1 of Helianthus tuberosus. NCBI lineage: Eukaryota > Viridiplantae > Streptophyta > Magnoliopsida > Asterales > Asteraceae > Helianthus > Helianthus tuberosus. The sequence continues at coordinate 106,873,055 of CM060370.1, read as the reverse complement.
GTATTTAATTTTCCGGAATATTATTTTTAGACAACTAAAAATCACCAATTTTATATTCTTAAAATATTCATATTTTAAGAGAATTTTTATAGAAAAAATATCTATAACTTTTCTTGGCAAAATTAAATTTACCTTCATATATATCTCAAAAATAATATATATTTTTAACATCAATTTTAGAAAATATGTATTTCTATTTTTTCACCCAAAATAATATATTTTTCAATTGTTTAAGAAAATATATATTTTCCCCATTCAAAACTAATATATCTTCTAATTGTTTAAGAAAATATATATTTTTCTCCACTCCAAAAATAATATATTTTCTACTTGATAAAATATTATATAATTTGTAATAGTTATAAAAATCCATATTTTACCGTTTCTTCGGTTTTCAAAATACCGTTTAACACATGTCGAAATATGAATTTATTTCCGGAATATATATATTTATAGTCCATATGTCCGTTTGTCCGATATTTGGGTATAAATTATATATTTATTTTCTTGGAATTTTGGTAATATTTTGTATTCCAAATTTTGGTATATTGGTGAGTTATATTATTTTCAAGTTCGTAAAATAATATAACTAATACAATCAATATACAAGTAACACACAATTTGTGACATCTAAATATATATTTTCCTAAATATATACCTAGTCATTTTTATTTATCAAAAATCAACCTCCAACATTTGTAATTTTTGTAATAAAAATTATGGAAAATTTTATATGAAGATCATGATCAAAATTTACTTATAAACACTTGTTTAAAAATATTTTTCTAAGTGTTTAATTTCTACAAAAATGTTGCCATAGTTTCCCCTTAAAAATGGAGGTTTTCATGCTTAAAGCATATCATTTTCTTTTAAAAACTCATCACCAATCATCAACAATTTGCACATAACTTACCATATGCTTTAAATATGCATTTTACACTATGACATGAACTTGAAAGTTTGTAAAAATTTGTAGTAACTTCACATGTTGTTTAGTAAGTTTAGTTACTTCTAAAAACATGGTTTTTAGTTTATAAAACTCTTTCTTGTAGATTTTAGTTCTTTACAACTTACATGATGATTTTCTAAAAATAATTCTTCTTGTATTTTTCTTGTTACCAACACTTTTCTAGCTTTGATTTAACACTTAAAACATGATTAATTTCTTTAAAAACCATGATCATGTAAAATCTTGTAAATAACTTTGGTTTCTTGAAAAATTTATTTTTGAAATCTTTTATTTTCAAGACTTATAACTTGTAAACATAATCATCATTCACTAAATCAAGTTCTTATTCAAGTTCATGTTTAACATAAAGGATGATCATTACAGATTTCACAAGATCCATCCTTATACTTGCTAGATCATGTGTTTAATCATCATCTAGCAAGCTTATTATGATGATCAACATCATAATCTCAAGAATTGAACAAACAAGTTTCATACATACACTAAAACAACTTTGATTTTCATGTTATTAAGCTTTATGTTAGTGTTCATGCTTATGTTTCTTTGAGATTCTTAAGATTAACAATTTACATAACCTTTTAACCACTAAAATTAGAAGTAATAACAAGTTGTAAGGAGCTTACTACTAGCTCTATGGCTAGGGTTTACAAAGACAAAGATGAAGATGATGATGAATGAGATGGATAAAAGCTCTAGGTGAAGGTCCTTCAACTTCCAAAGCTTCTAAGTCTCTTAGTTATGCTTCTTACACCCTTGAGAGTCCTTAGAATGCTTGAGATTGAACTTGAAATGGATGTGTATGTGTGTGGGTTTGGGGCCGAGAACAAGGGGAAGAGGAAGAGAAATGTTGGTGTGTTTGAATCAAAACAACAAACCAACGGTTCTTGTGGTTATTTTAAAAAAAAACCAATTAAACAATACAAGAGAAATGAATGTGATGAGGACCTTGTGGTTATTTAAAAAAAACTCTCCAACAATTCTTTAAACAATGGTTCTAAAGAGGTATGGTCCCAATTCCACATCTACATGCAGGGGCCACACCACTTTTCCCGTCTACATGGCGCCTACATCAGCAAATAAATCCAGAAGCTTCTAGAAGCTTCTGGAAGACGTCAAGGTGGCACCAAAGATGCTCCTTCCGACAGAAAGGACAACACGTGTCACCAGTCAGCGAGCGCAATGTGGACCTGCAACAAATCTGGGAGCAGACCAACAACAGCAGTACATTTTCTCCAGCAGAGGCGAATATCGGCGCGCCACGTGAACCACTATCCTGGACACAGCAGAGGAGACCAAGAGGATATTCCCCTTGGTCGGACAGCTGGCGCTCGATAACAGCTGGCAAGGTTGCTCCTCCCTCCTTCACCCTCCGGCTATAAATAGGACCCTTCATCATTCAGGTTATTCTATTCTACTCTCCACACTCTCACTCATAACACACACACTGTTTTCTCCCTCAGAGCAGTACTTATTCTCACGCCGGAGCTCGGTTAAGAGGGAAACCCCCATATTCCCCTCTTAACGAGCTAACGGTGTTGCTGTTTTGCAGGGCCTTGTCATTTGGCGAGTAAGGAAGGAGATTGAACCCACATAAGAGACAATCCAGCTAGTTAACCAACGGTGTTAACCAGTTTTTCATCATTGGCGCCCACCGCATTTTTTGCAAACTATTTTCATCTTCTTTTTCTTCAAAAAACTCTCCAAAATGACTGAACCAAACCCTTCCCCTCAAGTGGACGGAGAAGTCTCTTCCTTTGAACTCATTTCGGACACCGCACACGTCCAATGGGTCCAGGGGAACGAGACCATCCAAGAAGGGCGAATGAACAACGATTTCCCTGATATCTTTGGAAGCACATCCAGAGTTATCAGCCAAACCACAAATGGAGCCACTTTCCAACCTCCACCCAGAATCATCAACCAAACCACAAATGGAGCCACTTTCCAACCTCCACCAAGGTTAGTCAATCAAACACCCCCGGAAGTTCCCACACCAAACCATGGGGCTGGCCCATCAACCCCATCGGTTCAAACACAGTTGAACTTTTCGGCGCTCTTAGGGCTACCTGAGGGAAAGACTCTGGCTTCCTGGTACGCCGAACAAACAGCCTCTTTAAACCTTGTCTATGCACAACTCAGCGCACAGCAAGCCTTGCTACAAGCACAAGCTAACCAATCTGCTTTTGTTACTCCACCGCAAAGGCCGCCGAGCACCCACATGCCTCATTAGACCAATGCGTGGAACTTAAATCATGAGAAAGCACCCACTGTCAGAAGGCAAAGTGCACATGATATGCGCGATACTTATGGTTAAACGGAAAGCAACTATGTGCAACACTCCCATCAACAGAGAAAGTCGGTACAAAGTCGTTTAGGCCCGCGCAACATAAATGACGAATGGGATAGCTATAATGAAGAAGATGACCCGACGTACAAGAAAGAAAGCACGGTATTCAGCAGACTACCACCAGAACACGAGGCGTACAAACCCCACAAGCGCGTGGGGTACAATTCAAAGGCAGAAGATGATTACTCGCTGAGCTATCACCCAGATGGCATAGCTGAAAACTCCAAGTTCATCAGAGAGATTGCAACAGCCGATATCAACAAGACAAAACTGCCACACAATGTGGGCAAATACAATGGCTTAACAGATCCTGACGACCACCTCCAAGTCTTCAATGGCGCAGGGGTAACAGGTGGTTGGAACTTACCAACTTGGTGTCATCTTTTCGTACAAACCTTTGTCAGCGCGGCGCGCGTCTGGTTTGACAGCCTGCCAGCTGGAACAATTAAATCATGGATCGATTTTCGAGACAAGTTCCCTGTGCACTTCTCCCAACAGTGCAGGCATACTAGAGATCCAGCTGATTGTTTGAATATATGGAGGAAAGATCACGAAAGTCTAGAAGATTACATCACCAGATATAACAAGGAATGTCTGGAAATCGGAGATGTGGGCGAGGAGATGATGCGCGCACACTTTATGAGGGCAGTAAAGTGCGATGATCTGATCAAACGATTGAAAGGAAGAGACGGAGGCCCCGAAGATTGGGACACCTTCATTGAAGCAGCGAAAACAATTGCGCGCACTGATAAACAATTGACCGGTGATGACAACCGTCAATACAATTACAGCCACAATGATCGGCGCAACAAGAAAGGCAAAGGCCAATCGTGGAAAACATCTAGCCACAGAGAAAGAAGCCCAATAAGAGAAGAAGTGCGCAATACAATCAACCAAATTACTCATCGCAAAGAGGTTAAAAGAGAAAACAGGGAAAAGCAGTGGACACCCCTAACAAAGACCCCTTCCGAGGTCTTTTCAACTGAGAACCACCAGTTCAAACCCCCTCTACAGATGCGAAACAAAAGGGGTCAAGACCCAAATCTTTTCTGTGAATTCCACAAATACACCGGTCACCTGACCGACGACTGCTTTAGCCTAAAGCAAGAGATAGAAAGAGCCCTGAGAGATGGAAGGCTCACTCATCTAGTAAAACGGGGAAAGCGCGATAATCGCCAAATTCAGAGAAGGGAAAAAGGCCCAGACAACAAAAATCTTCGAAAGATAGAAACTCACATGATCCAAGGGGGTCCACGAAGACCACGAAAGAATTATAACAAGCGCACACAAGACGACTCCTAGCGTGAAAGACAAGTTGTCTTCCCCGTGGTAAGGGGAGGCCCAAGAGAAAGAAGACCTATAGTCATCTCTGGGGTGGTCGGCCACTACCAGACTGACTACATCTTCATCGATCCAGGGAGCACCGCAGATATCATCTACGAGCAATGCTTTACTCAATTCGACCAAGAAGACAAGGCACGCTTGGAACCAGTAGATTACCCACTAACTGGTTTCTGCAATGAAGTCGTCTTTCCTCTTGGTCAGATATCGTTTCCGGTGCTGCTCTCGGACGAAAGGAACTCAAGAACAGAAGAAGTCACATTCATGGTGCTACCCGCACACTCAAGACATGATATCCTTTTGGGAAGAGAATCCCAAGGAGATTTTAGTATGATTTGTTCAGGGCCACATTCAGGTGTTGGTTTCCCAATAGAGACAGGAGTAGCAATAATTTATGCAAGCAAAGAAGTCCTTGTAACTGACGAAATTAGGCCAGCAAACGCAAGCAAGTGTGCATCATGCGCAGAAGCCAAAAAATGGGTACTGAACAGCAAATATCCAGAACAAACTGTTACTTTGGGTCCAGAAATGTCAGATCTCACGCGCACAACGCTAAAAAGGTTGCTATTTGAGAATATGGACGTGTTCTCCTGGACACCAGCTGATATGGTGGGTGTTCCACGGCACATAGCAGAGCACAGGCTGAATATTTCGAAGAATCCCAAGCCTGTGGTACACACAAAGCGTCATCTGGGAGACATAAAGCACGATGCTATGCAAGAGCAAGTCACAGAGTTACTAAATGCTGGTATCATCAGAGAAGTTCGTTACCAAACCTGGGTGGCCAGCCCAGTAATCGTCCAAAAAGGAAACGGCAGTTGGAGAATGTGTGTGGATTATAAAGATTTAAACAAAGCATGCCCGCGCGACTGTTATGCTTTACCAGATATTGACGAGAAGATCGATTCGCTGGCAACGTTCAGATGGAAATGTTTCCTCGACTTCTATAAAGGATACCATCAGGTGCAGATGGCCATCCAAGATGAAGACAAAACTGCATTTCGCACACCAACAGGGCTGTACTGCTACACAAAAATGCCCTTTGGCTTAAAAAATGCAGGTGCAACTTATCAGAGACTGATGAATGAAACGTTCAGCGACGCTATCGACAAATACATTGAAGTGTACATGGATGACCTGGTCATCATGAGCAAAGAAGAAAGTATGATGCTGGTAAATATTCAAAAAAACGTTCGATACATTGCGCGGAGTGAATATCAAGCTAAATCCAGCGAAGTGCTCCTTTGGTATGGAAGAAGGAAAGTTCCTAGGCTTCATTGTTACAAAAGATGGTTTTAAAATCAATCCTGTCAAAGTGAAAGCGATCGAGCAGATGCCTTCACCCAAGTCAATCTCAGACTCTGAGGGTGTAGGAGGAGTCTCCTTCTGAAGCTTAGACTTTTTAGCGGCAAGCGCAGCAGGAGCTTGTTCATCAAGCTCTTTCTTCTTGTCTTCAAGAACCTTTTTCTTCTTCATAATCTTCGTCAAAGTCTCATCATCATCGGGGTCGCGCTCAGTGCGCTTATCCCCTGCGTCTAAACCAGACAGCGTATCAGAAACGACAACATAATCCAGGAAAGGAAGGGTAGAAGGTCGCTTACGAGGAGTTTCAGTGGCAGACTCCTCAACCTTCTTCGTCTTCTCAGACTTATCCAACGTCTTCTTCTTCCTGCTCTCCAACTGATCAGCAACATCAACCGGAACATCAGCATCCTCACCGGCAGGCTCATTCACGGGCTCGTTCCCAGCCCCTTTGTGGTGGACCTGCATGCGAGGAACGAAGGATTAGACCTTCATGTGACCTATCAGAACCCTCACTCGAAAGGACAATAACCTCCTCTCGAGGAGGGCTAAGTACATCGTCAAGATCATCCCCACCATCGTCACCTAGAACGGTATTAGCATAAGTAGCGAAGCTTTCGCTGGTAGGGTGCAAGAATCGATCCCGTATCTGATCCAACCACAAGGGCCTCCCCTCAGCTAACGTCGCCACAACCATAGCACCACCTGCTTTTGGATCAAGAACGTCCATTAGACTGTATCCCGCTGTAAAGCACAAAAACATAAGAAACAAGCAACAACAACACCAAAAGATAACATAGAAGCAAGTCATAAACAACAATACCTTCCCCTGGTAACCATAAATAGGAACACCCCTAGGGTTCTGGGGTGCCCACAGCATGCTCATCCCAGCAGCCACCAACGCCCTCTTTTCAAGTTGAATAATGGAGGTCACCTTCCGGGTCAACACCTTGTACCATTCTTGATCAACAAAATCTATAGAAGCATTCACCCGAGGAACCCCTTCACTCTCCGGGCGATAGTGCATATCAATGGGGATGACACCACGACGAATGTCGAAATTTTTTTGTTTCCAATCGTGCAGACTCTTCGGTGGGTTCGCACTGCAAGGATTAACTCCACCAGTCTGGGAGTTGAAGGAGTAGAAGCCTCCGGTGTAGCTCACATAGTAAAAAAGGTTGAACATCTCAAAAGTCGGTTCAATACGGTTGGCCCGACATATAAACTCAAAATGAGTAACCCGAGGTAACCCCAAAGCGTTTATTTGTGAAATATGAAGACTGTAGTTGGTTAACACTTCGCCAGTAAACTTCGTCATAGGGAGACGAAAGTTACCCTCCCGGAAAAAGGCAGCGTACAACGCAATATACCCTAGAGGGGCATCCAAAGCAGTAGAATTTGGGGTCGGAAATTGAGCACCCCATTCGGAACGGAAACCCATATCCCTAGCCAGATTCTTAAATTCTTCTTCTTTCCAACTTATCGCTGCCCGGACAGGACCAGGGGGATTCCTAGGTTTATACTTTCTCCTCTTCGTAGAAGGATTCGCCCCAGTAGACATTATATCAAAAGATGAAAGGAAAAGACTGGGATAAAATAGATGGAGAAGGAAAAGAGATAGAGAGAAAGGTGAGAGGAAAATGGCGTTTAAATTTTGAAAGTGAAGAAAAGGAGGAAACCGCCATCTATTTATACCCATCGCATTAAATGCGATGGGTAGTGGACCGTCAGAGAGACAGAACGTCGATCAATGGGGAAAGACACGTCAGAGGAAAGAGAAACCGCCACCTTACTTTTCGGGAACGTGGGCGGCACACGACTGATACCCTGGCGAAAAGTAACTGACACACCTGCAACAACGACTGTTCATCTCCGAAAAGACAGAGACATCAGAAGGTCATGTCAGTTGTCTTCAAGCCAAGAAAAGAAGCTTCTCTTATAGGGTTACCATCATACGCCATGCGCCATGCGCCATGCGCCATGCGTCCAGTTGGCTCAACTTTGTAAGGTTACCATTATACGCCATGCGCCATGCGTCCAGTTGGCTCAATTTGTAAGGTTGCCATTATACGCCATGCGTCCAGATGGCTCAACTTTGTAAGGTTGCCATTATACGCCATGCGCCATGCGTCCAGTTGGCTCAACTTTGTAGGTTGCCATTATACGCCATGCGCCATGCGTCCACTTGGCTCAACTTTGCAAGTTACCACCATACACCATGCGCCATGCGTCCACTTGGCTCAACCATGCAAGATACCACCATAGGCCATGCGCCATGCGTCCACTTGGCTCAATCGCGCAAAACAACCAGCATGCGTTTTAAGAAGGCAAACAACCACTACCCTTATAAGTCCAGAATCCCTCCTAGACGATCAACTCAACTAGAAGGCACACTGGACTGGGAGGACTTGAAGAGGTATCGTCCCAATTCCACATCTACATGGCAGGGACCACACCACTTTTCCCGTCTACATGGCGCCTACACCAGCAAATAAATCCAGAAACTTCTGGAAGACGTCAAGGTGGCACCAAAGATGCTCCTTCCGACAGAAAGGACAACACGTGTCACCAGTCAGCGAGCGCCATGTGGACCTGCAACAAATCTGGGAGCAGACCGACAACAGCAGTACGTTTTCTCCAGCAGGGAATATCGGCGCGCCACGTGGACCATTATCCTGGACACAGCAGAGGAAACCAAGAGGATATTCCCCTTGGTCGGACAGCTGGCGCCCGATAACAGCTGGCAAGGTTGCTCCTCCCTCCTTCACCCTCTGGCTATAAATAGGACCCTTCATCATTCAGGTTATTCTATTCTACTCTCCACACTCTCACTCACAACACACACACTGTTTTCTCCCTCAGAGCAGTACTTATTCTCACGCCGGAGCCTGGTTAAGAGGGAAACCCCCATATTCCCCTCTTAACGAGCTAACGGTGTTGCTGTTTTGCAGGGCCTGGTCATTTGGCGAGTAAGTAAGGAGATTGAACCCACATAAGAGACAATCCAGCTAGTTAACCAACGGTGTTAACCAGTGTTTCATCAGGTTCTTATGTTGCAAATCAAAACAACAAACCAATTAAACAATGCAAAAGAAATGCATGGGTGGGTCCCCCATGTTGGACCGTCAATTGGGGGGGGGGGGGTCCTGGTTGGGTTGTAATGATAAGTTAAGTAATCTAGTTACATTCTAAGTATAATGTGTAGTGTTTTAGGTGTTTAGTGTTTATAGGATGTATTATGATGTTCAGTGACCATAACTAGCTTCGTAACACTAAAAAAAATGCTTCTAGTGAATATTTGGTGTTTCGGATAGTGTCCGGTTGTTCGGTTGGTTACCGGTTCGTTAAAGTGCTAAATTACGCAGTTTAGTGTGCTTTATGTAGGCTTTTATGACAGTTTTGATTCCCGACACTAAAGGTATTCTGGACCATTAAACCATAATTCTGCATTATAATTTGGTGTTAAAAAACTGATTTTTGCTGAAGTGTGCAGAATTCTGCAGTTTTTGTGAGTTTCGGGTATTTTCCGGCACTTAAATCATCACTAGGAAGGCAGTTTTATGATCCCTACTTTCCTACACAATATTCTAGCATAACTCTTGGTTTCGGGGCTCATTCTGTGTCTTAACATCATGTCTGTCTGAGTACTGAACTCCCGTCAGTACTTCTAGTTTGTCTGATAACTGTGCTAACTTTGTTTCGTGTACTAATTGAACCACATTGTGTTGCATGCAATAATGGTAAACATTCTTGCAACATAAAATGCATTTATATGTATATGACAGTAATCAGAAATCATTCATGTCATTAATTTGATCAGGCACAGTCATTGAGATACAAATTACTGTTTAACAATGTACGGATACATGGAAAAGTGACAGTTGTCACACAAGAATAAAAAGAAAATATAGAAAAATTATTTAGTCTGTGTTTACATGTGTTTTGAAATCACTACGACGGAACCGCTGACAATAATAAAAAGAAAATATAGAAAAAAAAAACACTAAAAAGTTTAATATGTTGGTTAAAAGGCATATACAAAATAAATAAATAAAACACTACTTTTGGTAAATAGTTTTTCCTTTAATACTAGTTTAGGAAAAAAAAAAAAAAAACTCCATATAATTCCGACATAAGGGTGTGCAAAAAATCGAATTAATCGACTCATAACCAAATTGGCCGATAAAACCAAATTGAAAAAGACGAACCATATAAAAAACCAGTGGGCCGATTAATTGTTTTTCTGAAAACCAAAAGTAGCTGGTTGGTTATGGTTATCAATGTTTTCATATCCACCATAAGCGAACCAAACTGACATGTAAAATCTTTATCGGATTTAGGACTTTTCACAATTTTTTTAATATTTGATGTTTTCGGTTGAATGTTTTTTAGTATTTATGGGTTATATCATATCGTTTTGTTTGAATGTTTATATGAATTTAAGAAATATATCAAAACATTTTGTTTGAATATTCGGTAATAATCGGTATTAATATTATAGATTGATTATATGTATTTTTTAACTATACCTAAATTCATGGTTAACCGTCCATAACCGACCCGCTATAACTTTTAAAACTAATTAAGGAAAAACCGCCATAATCAACCAGTTATGGTTATGGTTATGGTTATCCTTAACCACCGACATAGATTTTAGGCCAAGAGTTAGCTAAACCAAACCATGAAGACATCTACTCCAACATGAATGAGTTAGTAGCGAAAGATGTTAATTTTTGATGAATGAGGCCCAATCTCAGGATAACGGGCCAACAGATTGAGGCGGATGACAGACATAAACGTAACCCCTCACTGAATTTGGATCTTACAAATCTATCTAGGGTTTCAGCTTCCAACATGAGTCTCACTCAATTCTCAATGGTAAAATCAATCTTCTTCTTCTTCTTCTTTTATCGTCTGCATATTCTGTTATTGAGGATATAAACAGCATACAATTTGCAGTATGATCAATCAGGATTTGCTTTCAGAATATATATTTGTGGTGTAGTATATTTAGCTAGATTTTGTTTGTGCACTTAGCCCCTGTCTAATCCAAGTTACGAAATTTGATTATACGTTTCTGTTGAATCTCTAGTCTAGTTTGTATAGCATAGGATAGGATAGGAATCTACCTTATCAACTATCACCTTAAGCAAGCAAGCAAGCAAGCGGAGCGCACGTCTGAGGCTTGTCTAATGCATTTATTTATTTTCTTCTTGAATGTCCTACTGGTTTTAAAAAGCTTCATCTCTTAGCTAATATTATTAGACAGGTACAGGTTTGCACGATTTATTTATTTAATTTCAATTATTTGGGGTTGCTTCTGAAGTAATGCACAAAAGGGGCACTCGTATGAAATCTTCAAGGACTACATATTTATTAGGTTCAAAAACTAGAAATTACTCATGCTTCTAATTTCTATCGAATTCATATCCCACCATTGATTTTGGATGTACTTGCTATAGGCCTGGCAATGGATTGGATATTGATCCATATCCAATCCAATCCGATCCATTTTGAATCATAAAAAATATCCACTAATCCATTAATTAATCTAATGGATCGATCCATTTATCCAATTAATTATATGGATCGATCCATTACTGGAATATCTGATTGTAGGTGCCTCTCAAAAGTCCAAACCCTAAATTTTGAAATCAATCCAGCCTCTTCTCTCCAAAGTCCAAAGTTCGTTTTGACGATTCAGCAATTCACGATCCAGTCACCAAAACTTAGCTCAAATCTTAGCTGTGATTCAATCACGATTCAGCTGCTCTTCTCTCCAAAAACTTAGCTCAAATCTTTGATCTTCTTCCAGTCGAGCTGCGATTTTTTCTGCGGGTACGTTCCACGGCAGTTTATTTACGTTTTCTTCGCGATTCCTGTACTAATTTCCGTTTACAAGCGTTAGCATATATCTATTCTGTGAATTGGTTTGCAAATTTGAGATGTTGTTGGAAAGCAATTGTTATTGTTCACCAAGTGTTTGATAAAAATCCCCAATGAAAGCATTAGTAGTAGTAGAAACTAGTAAGCAGCCTAAAAGAAACTTAATCCATGTTGGGGTTGGTGAATGATTTATTTTGCTTAGGAATGTTACAAGTGAGACCGATCTTTTTCTTAATAATTAAACTAGAGTTGTGTGTTTTATGCATTTAATTAGTGTTATATGTTGCGACCTGTCTTCATAATGTAGGCATTTGATTGTGATTAACACTTCACAGTCAAAACGTTTAACAGTTCAACACAAGTTGCTGTTTGACAAAGTTAGCTGTAGCTGGGAGAGTGTTTGATGAAAGTTGTAATTCCAGCCAAATACGAAATTCAGATGGTAAACATGGTTAAAAATGAGTTTTAAGATGACTTTTAAAATTTGATGGATTTTGTAACAGGTTGTTTTTAAGGGAAATAGTTTCTACTTCACATTTTTTTATTTTGCACAGACCCAAATTTTCTAATTAATTTTGGGGGTTCAGGTGTACAAGTGTATTACTTGATGATATGGTGTACAAGAGGAGGCTATGTGTCTTTTCTTTGTTGTGCATGAAAGTTTATTATAAATATAAAAATAAATAGTTGCGTCTTCCACATGTCACCCAACCAATCGCCATTAGGAGCGTGCAGAACCCGTCTAAACCGGCAGCCTAAACTGATGCCAAACTAAACAATTCCGAGTACATGCGTATGGTCTGGTCTGTGGTTTAGGATTATGAGTAAATTTGGTTTTTGATAGGATCCTGTTCGAAACCATAATAGCCCAAACAAAACCGAACAGCTTGATGAGTTCTTTTCATCAGGGATGCTGAAATGAGCTAGAGTTTTCAAATATTTTGAATGATGACTTCCACTCAGTAGAGTTCTCTTCTCTAACAAATGTGTAAACTTGTGAATGTCAAGTTAAAAGTTCACCTAAGCTACTGTGAAAGCTTGAAGAATAACGCACGAAAAACCTGCAGCTCAGGTATTGACGCGAATAACGCACCAAAAACTTGCAGTTCAGGTATTGACGTTTAATGGGTGTGATATGAGTGGATGTATTGACGCGAATAACGCACCAAAAACTTGCAGTTCAGGTATGACGCTTAATGGGTGTGATATGAGTGGATGTACTAATTAAGCAATTCTATTAACATCCCATATTCCCATGATTGCAGCAACCAAACGCAGCCCAGCGCGGTAGTTAAGTCAAATTGTTGGTTGCAGTCTAGAATTTTTTTTTTAGAATTTTTTTAGATTTTTTTATTTTTTTAGATTTTTTTAGAATATTCCGATTTTTTTTATCTTTTTAGATTTTTTTATTTTTTTGATTTTTTTATTTTTTTAGATTTTTTTATTTTTTTTAATACATTTTTTTGTGATTTTTTTTTTTTAATTTTAGAGGTTTTTTATTAAATTTTTTTATTTGGATCGATCCGAATAGTGATCCATCCATTTAAAATTATTTGGATATGGATCGGATCACGATCCATTATGTTGGATCATGGATCGGATCATGATCCATTTAAGTTGGATCATTAATGGATCAGATCATGATCCAATCCATATCCATCCATCGACAGGCCTAAAGTCTTGCTATGCATTGTTTTTTTTTTTGTTAATACTCTTCTCAAAAGTCATGCGGGTTCAAATCCAGGTCAGGTGGTATTTGAGTGGTCCATCACTTGATACTAAATCTTCTATGATGATTTGGCAGTTGTACTTGACATTTAATTGCTTAATGTTCAAGAACATTGGTAGTATTCCTATTTTGATGTGTGACATGTTAATTGTTTAAATCTAATAGGCATTTGTTCTGATGTTTGAAGTGCAGGTTGAAGAATTAGCATATCTTGTAAAGGACAATCTTCCTTGCAAGCACCTCGTTCTTTCTATGGAAGACATGCTTGTTCATTTCCTTCAGAATGAAACAAGGTCTCTTTCCTTCTTTCAGCACATGTATCCACTGGAGCATATGTGCTTCCTAATTCATTTAGTTCCCGATATACCAAGTGTTGAGCATTTTGTTGTCTTGCAGCTTAAATGGGGTGCTGGAACTGGAGCCAATGAACCCCTATAATCGTCTTCTTTTACACCGTCTTGCTGATATATTTGGGTATCATCTTCCCCCCATTTTTCATGTTTCATTGTGTAATTGTCATATTAAAAATGTTTCCCTTTTTTGTATGCAAGATTTTCTCATCAATCTATCGGTGAAGGAGATGATCGACATATCGTTTTAAAGCGTTGTGAGGACACATCAATGTCTGTCTAAAAGACTTTTACTTGAAACAATAGTTACTGTCCATTTTTATTATTGCTAATAATTTTTATCATGAATCATTCTGTTAGTTGGTTTTTTTTTAGCTTTTGAGACCTTTCTATTGAATATCAGACCCTCCATTCTAGTTGCGGATTTGTTATGGGAACATGAGTCTCCAACTACATCACAGCTTCTAACACGACCAGAGGATGGTTCCACTGGTATTTTTTTTCCTCAGCTAGCATAAAGTGTGCTTGATCCTATCCTATCTAGAGATAAAACATAATTAAATCAACCCATTTTAAAAGTAAAGCCGTCGAAATTGCCACCACTAAATTTGTTTTCTTCCAATTTTAGGGACAAATTTGGAAACATTAACTGCTAGGGTTTCTCTAGAGGATAGAGAGTCAGCCTACCTGGCAGCTCGGAACCGGATTTTCTCAACAGGAAATGATGATGATACGGAGTCACTGAGGCCTCGAAATAATCCTGTTGTCGCCCGACGTATGATTGCTCATGCGCTTGGCCAGAGAATCAAACAGTCTAATGACGGGATACGCATCAAACCTCGTGACCATGTGAAAAACCAATCAAACAGTCAAAAGTCAACTGGTCAGCAACAGCAGTTAACCAGGAAGCTTGAAATTGAAGCATCAAGGAATGTTGGTGTAAAAAAACATGATACTAATGTCCCGAAGCATGAGGAACATTTTGGAGCTGCAAAACGAATATTTGCTAATGCCTTGAGAATGCATCCTGCTCTTCTTTCAAAGACTGATAAATCTTAGGAGGTGTTTGGTTTTTCAACTCAACGAAAAGCTGACCTTGATGCAACTCGTCTCGTATGTGCTGCAAAGTATGGATTACCGGGCCAGCATCAACATGTGATGTTTCAAGAAAACATAACAGCAGTTGATACACACCAATGTTTTGTTGTGTTTTTCTGTTTTTAAGTATAATAATATTTTGGAGAAAGAAGATGAATCTGATGACCTTTGTACATGACTTGTACGTGCCTAATCTCGATTTTCAATTGTTAAGTATAATATAGTATCTATTTCACTACTACAATTGAAATTGTTTTAGAATTTAAACCAGAAACAACTGTATTTATATTTACGGTGTAAACGAGTTGATCACCTCGCTAAATCCACAACAAAAAAGCTCACTCACTCGATACGTTTTGTACATGAGACATGGTTGTGCAGGAAGTAACTTTTATTCCTAATCCTGTAATTATACATGCAACAAAAGTCTTATAATTTCACAGAGAAATGACTTGCACATCCACAGGCTGTGTTGCAGTGAACAACTTCATCTCCCTTTTCGCTCTCTGCTCCAAACCAAAAACACAAATTACACGCAAATTATTGTTTTTTTTTAATTAATGAAGGCTGTGCTTACCATATCAGCCAGTGTGTTTTGCCATGCTTTATCCATCTCCCCAAACACAACGTCTATTGTTGGCCGACCTTTGCTTGATTTAGCAACACATAGCACTGCAACTTGTAGTATGGATTCAAAATCTACAGTGTTGAGATTCCCCTTCAGCCTTGGATCTTCGATGTCTGTCAACGGACGCCTCCCCATGCTCACGTCCTTTGCCTACATCCCCATATGCAAATTGGATTAACAAACTAGTTAACTGTCATGGATGGATCGAGTAGCTTACTTTTCTGGTGAGTTGATCTCTGGCTTCAAGATCCAGCTCGATGACTTTCTGACCCGAAAGAAGTTGAAGGGCAACAATACCAAAACTGTAGATGTCACTAGCACAAGTCAACTTGGCGTTGCTCATGTATTCAGGGTCCATATAGCCTATGGTTCCACGAACATCCGTAAACACTTTGCTCTCTTCCATCCCTAGAACTTTTGCCAACCCAAAGTCTGACAGCTTTGGCTCTAAGTTCTCCGTAAGAAGGATGTTTGTAAGCTACAAAACAAACACGTCAAATAAGCACTAGGGGAGGGACACTCACTAGGCTACAAAAACGTTAATTACCTTGATATCTCTATGAACAATGCATCCATCTATGAAATGATGGAGAAATCTTATTGCAAGTGCACAATCTCTCAAAATCTTAACTCTTTTTTCCCAGGCCAAAACGCTATCCCTTCCTGTACGTAAGAATTGAATGAAGAATTGCTACGTACAAAAACAAAACAAACATGTATGCATTGTACGGATAATTACTCAAGAGATTAAAGGCAAGATTTCCTGCAGGACAAAACTCGTAAACCAAATACTGTTCACCATCTTCAGTGCAACAACCAAAAAGGCAAACAAGATTCGGGTGGCGGATTCTAGAAAGACCCTCAACTTCGCGTGTGAAAGAATCCGCGTTGTTTCTGTTACTTATCTTCTTGATAGCAACGGCTTGTCCACTTGGCAGAATCCCTTTATAAACCTCACCGGCGCTTCCGCGCCCAAGGCATTGTTTTTCACCTGAGAAGTTAATGGCGTGCTCGATTTCCGCCTTGGAGAAGCTATAAAGGCCGGACCATGCTGTTGGAGTTTCTTTCGTGTGAAACTGAGCCGATTGGCCTTGTTGTTTCTTTCGCATTACATATTTTACCAGCATGATAACAAACATCAAGCTCATGCTAGCAAGAACAACGCCAAGTAATGTCTCGAAAACGGAATCTGGTAGACCAAATCATATGTTGTTATCTTACATGACTACCAGCTAAAAAGATGAAGTAATTTTAGCGAGAAAAATGCCCGGATAGTCCCTGTGGTTTGTCCTTTTTTCACCTTTAGTCCCTAACTTTCTAAAATTACAGCTATATTCCCCAACTTTTGCAATTTCGTTCCCGGATAGTCCCTAGGCCTAACATCAGTTAGTTTTCTCAGGTAAATGGATGTGAAATAACAAAAATACCCTTACTATAAAACAAAATAACTTAACCTATTAATATCAGATTTATTTATTTATTTCGTTTTATAGTAAGGGTATTTTTGTTATTTCACACCCACTTAACTGAGAAAACTAACTGATGTTATGCCTAGGGATTATCCGGGAACGAAATTGCAAAAGTTGGGGACTATAGCTGTAATTTTAGAAAGTTAAGGACTAAAGGCAAACCAGAGGGACTATCCGAGCATTTTTCTCTAATTTTGGCAGTTAATAACATGTTTTGGTTATAATTTGATGCAATTAACCTCAACAAAAATAACTCACGTTTCAGTTTGATGTAGCCTGGATCTGTAACAAAAGGAAAGAAGGGAATGTTTAGAGGAGCTAGGCAAATGAAACAAGTATGATGATAGTATTAGTATAGCTATGCAATCTTACCATGCACATCCAAGGAACGCAAACAGGCATAGAAATCATCGACAAGGGCTAATGAGGTCTCGTTCCACTTCTCGGAAGCAAGGGCAGTAACAACAGCAATCCCACAAACCTCCTTGTCCGTTTGGTTTCCATTTGAGAGGGAATCTCTGGCCTTCAAGACGGCCCGGCTGCAGTTCCTACAGATGTCATCAAAGGAGTTAGATTGACGAAAGCGGCCGCATATTGCACTGGCATCATTGAAGTCCTTAATTGCTTTGAAGTCGGCAAGGGAGTGGGCAGCACAATCGGAAGCTTCTTTGAACAAGTTATTGAAGTTGCAGAGGTGGGAGTTGACGGAGGCGGTCTGGGGTTGGAAGATGGAGGGGCTGCTGCAGCTTGACCATTGCTTGGAGTCCAGGAAGACCGAATTATCTGCAGAGGAGGATAGTCGTCGAGCCAGGGATTTAGAGATGAGGGTGAGAGGGGATTGACAGCAGAGGGTTGTTTTCAGAATGCCCCATGATTTGATCTTGTGCTGTTTTTCATGCTCTATTATGCACTCTCCATTTGGTTGGTACGCTAATGATGTGAAGTTCAACAAACATCCTGTATGCATGCCACAATCAAATAAAAGATCAAACTCACAACTCCCTCTTTACATACATACATACATACATACGGAGGAACAAAATCTCCATTAGATTTATATTGTTTAGGGATTTAATTATTACGGTTTCTTTTATCTAAATTGGTTTTATAATTACCCAAATTAGGTGACACTTTTAATATAGGATCCAAGATTGATCTGAGTAATACATTAATTTTACACCTATCTGAATATATGTCTATAAATCATGTTACACAGATCAAAGATGATATACATAAGAACTTTATGTGGCATACCCTAATGTTCTTTTTTGTCTTAGTTTTTGATTCTACAATATTTGGTTCCATATTGAATTTACTAATAAGATTAGAAAAGTATGGTTCTTGTCAGTCCATTTACATAAACTCGAATCAACTCCTCAAACTTGAAAACAAGTCGTTTGTTTGAATGAAAACAAACCCATTGATTATGTATCTAAGATTGAAAAACAAATGGTTTAATTGTTGGTAATTTATGTAAGAAGTACAAAATTTGATAAAAAAAATTAAACAATATCAGTTTTTTTTTTTTTTTTATTTCTTCCCATATAATTTAGTGTATTTTTTTTTTAAATTTCTTCCCATATAATTTAGTGTATGAAGTTGAAAGTGTACCTTCATCATCTCCATAGATAGGTAAAACATTAAACTGAAAGAAGAAAATTGATGTATACAAGATAATAGACAAGGCCTTGAAGCATTGCCATGTATTATCCACCATTACGGAAAAAAGCACCCTCTAAATATGGTGTTCAAATTAATGCTTTAATATATATAGGTGAAAGAGATTGGATATTCTTGAGAATATCTAATTCAGCAACATATAATTTTTTTGAAAACTCAGAATCAGCATACTATGGACGTGACATCATCTAAAGACACCCCGATTCATTGGTGGTTTCATTCTTGACGAGAATCAAATCAGTTGGTTTGTTTGTGTCAACTAACGACCAAGGAACGACAACATACCCCACGCAACTAAAAATAATATTAAGAGTAAATTTTCGCTTTCCTCTAGCTTAACCCCATTTTAACTAGTCTAGTCCAAAAATATAATTTATAACAAATCCAGCCCAGATGTATGTATTTCTTAACGTTTTTCATCCAAATGGCTAACTTAGTTTTTTTTTTTTTTTTTTTTTTTCTGTTAAGTCATGGCTAATTGACCAAAATACCCACATGGACTGAAATGAAAGTTAATTCTTACATATAAAAATATTATATATTTTTAAAATTGATTAATGTTTAAGATTCTTATATATAAAAATAAATTATATATATATATATATATATATATATCTATACTATATAATAAAAGAAACTATTTTGTGGACACTTGTCATCATATTAGGCCATGTTTTATAGATAATTATTATTTTAGTTTAATCTTTTCTAATTAATTATAGATAATCCTCCTACTAAATATTATTTAGTTTAATTTCTTATGGATAATTATTATTTAGTTTAATCTCCTTCTCATTTATAATATTATTTATTTAACTAATAGAGTAAATTACGATTTTAGCCCCTGTGGTTATATCACTTTTACTCTTTTAAAGAATTTTTAACATCTGAGCCCCCAACATCTTTTTTTTCTAATCTTTTTGGCCCCTAACGTCTTTTTTCTAACCCTTTTGGCCCCTAACATTTAGTGGTTAGTGTTAGAGGCCAAAAGGGTTAGAAAAAAAGACGTTGGGGGCTCAGATGTTAAGAAATTCTTTTTTTGGCTAAAAGGGTAAAAGTGATATAACCAGGGGCCAAAATCGTAATTTACTCTAACTAATACAATTTATTATTTATACATTTATAGAGTTTTAATAATGGGTTAAATTTATTGAGATTTCGTTAACAAATTTTGCTAAATGTTAGGGGCCAAAAGGGTTAGAAAAAAAGACGTTGGGGGCTCAGATGTTAAAAAATTCTTTTTTAGGCTAAAAGGGTAAAAGTGATATAACCAGGGGCCAAAATCGTAATTTACTCTAACTAATACAATTTATCATTTATACATTTACGGAGTTTTAAATAATGGGTTAAATTTATTGAGACTTCGTTAACAAATTTTGCTACAACAAAATAATCTATTTATATCAATCTAAATTTATATCTATACTATACTATATAATAAAACATTAATGTGTGACGCATGTCGTTCATTGTAGGTATTTATTTTATGATTTTCTCGCCTCACTTCCAAACTTATCTTATATTAATTAAATAAATAAATGAACAACGAGCTAATATTAAATTTTATCCTACTTTAAATTTCGAATACCATTCTTCTATTTTTCTAATAAAATATTATCCGAAATTGTAATTGTTAAATTAAAACATTTTAAATAAAACAAATTATTTTTCACGAAAACCAAACTTTGTGTTAATATATTAAATATTTTTATTTTCACTATACAAACTTACATTTACTAACTTTTTTATTATTTGGTATATAAAACTACATTTATTTAACTCGTGTAATAAATGAGGTTTTTTAAAGATGTATTATTTTATTATTTGGTAAACAATATTACATGTATTCAACCCGTGTAATACATGTGGTTTTAAAGATATAATTTTTTTTATTTGATATATAAAATTATATTAATTCAACCCGTACAATATGGTTCTTATATATATATATAACTTTTTTATTATTTAATATATAAAATTATATTTATTCAACTCGTGCAATAAAGAAAGTTTTTAAAGATATAATGTTTTATTATTTAGTATATAAACTTATTTACTCAACCCGTGTAATACACGGGGTTATAACCTAGTATGTATATATATATATATATATATATATATATATATAGGAACAGGATGAGGAGAGAACGACTCAAAGTGTGAGAACGGTGAGAACAATTCTCAGCCACAAGATCTTAGTGGTTTGTGGCTGAGATTGATGCGGTGGCATTTTTGTAAATAATATGGGTCTTGGAACTACCAGGAGGGGTAAAATAGGAAGATCCAAACAAAGGTGCACATGCTAGTCACATGCCATTTTCCCTCATCATATTTAAACGACAATAACTTTTTTATACGTGATTATTTTTCGAAAAAAATTACACCATAAAACTCAGCGTTTTTTTATCTTTCCAACGAGTATACTATTGATATATTTTTCGAAAAAAATTAACTGGGTTTTATGGCGTTTTTCTGAACTGAGTGTTTTATGGCGTTTTAGACTAGTTATTTTCATGGTCTTTTTCTGAACTAGGTGTTTTTATGGCGTTTTAACTAGGTATTTTCATGGCGTTTTTCTGAACTGAGTGTTTTATGGCGTTTTCAACTGAGTTTTTTCATGGCGTTTTTCTGAACTGGGTATTTTATGACGTTTTTAACTGAGTATTTTCATGGCGTTTTTCTGAATTGGGTGTTTTTAAGGCGTTTTATTTGAACACCCAGTTCATGTAAGTGGGTTTTTTTTGACAATATTACCCTTTAGTGTAATTTAGCATCAATGCCACATGTCACCACCAAAATCGTTCTCACCGTTCTCACACTTTTCACCGTTCTCTCTAAATCCTAACCATATATATATATATATATAGGGGAAGGTTCAAACGAAAACCACTATTTATTGTGAAAACTCGAAAACTAATTAAAAAAGCCAAAAAAACATACCATTTTTTTTTTTGCAAACCAATTTTTGCAGGTTTTTATATATAAAAAAAAATTCAAAAAAAAAATTGTGTAGTGCACATGTGTAATACTACACATGTGTATTATTACACATGTGTAATACAAATTTTTTTTTTTTTGAAATTTTTTTTATATATATAAAACCCTGCGATTTTTATAAAAAAATTGAAAAAAAAAATTGTGTGTTTTTTAGGCTTTTTTTAGTTAGTTTTCGAGTTTTCACAATAAAAGTGGTTTTCATTTGAACCATCCCCTATATATATATATATATATATACTAGGTTGCACAAGATATCTGAAATATACTAGGTTGCACAAAAAGTCGTTTTTGTATCAATCTAAAGTCAGAAAGGTTTTTATAAGATCAAAAAGGTCCGTTGAGCGCCTCATGGCTATGTCATAATAGATCCTAACACTTGCCCCGGATCGACTTCCAGATCATAATTGCTCTAGTGAATAACTAAAGAAAATAGATAGATGGGAGATATAAAACTAGAAGAGAAAGAAACTTATTATATAATAGAAATATCTCTCCGAGATTCACTAATTATTTGACTGTTGGCGGGTCTCTTTGTATGTGTTGTCCGGAAAGAGGAGGACTCAATGATTATTCGTTCGCCGGAACCAGAAGTAAAAATTTTGGTAGATGGGGATCACATAAAAACTTCAGTCGAGGAATGGGCTAGACCGGGTCATTTCTCAAGAACAATAGCTATATATATATATATAGATATATATATATATATATATATATATATATATATATAGGATAAGGATCATGTGAGAAATAGTAGGCTAATTGAGAAACTTGAGAAGCATTCTGGACCACACATTTTCTCTAAGCAAAAAAATACAAAAAAATGTAAAAAAAATGCAATTTTTTTAATTTTTTTTTGGGATTATGTGTATATTGTTAATCTTTTAACTATACATATGTGTGTATTGTCAAATATACATATATGTATATACATGTTTAAAATTGAAAAATAAGTGTTATTTAGGGTTTAGCTTTAGGGTTTAGCATTAGGGTTTAGTTGTATTTAGGGTTTAGCATTAGGGTTTAGCTTTTGGGTTTAGCTTTAGCTTTAGGGTTTGCATTAGGGTTTAGCTTTAGGGCTTAGCATTTGGGTTTAGCTTTAGGGTTTAGCTTTAGCTTTAGGGCTTTGCATTAGGGTTTAGCTTTAGGGTTTAGAATTAGTGTTTAGCTTTATGGTTTAGGGTTTAGCATTAGGGTTTAGCTTTAGGGTTTATAACACTTATTTTTCAATTTTAAATATGTATATACATATATGTATAATTGACAATATACACATGTGTATAAATCCCAATTTAAAAAAAAAACAATTTAAAAAAAAAAACCTTAAAGAGAAAGCTCTGATTTTTCCACAAAAAAATTTGCATTTTTAACCTTTTTTTTGCATTTTTTGCTTAGGGAAAATGTATGGTCCAGATTGCTTCTCAAGTTTCTCAAATAGGGTGGACTTCTCTTAAGATCCCTACCCTATATATATATATATATATATATATATATACACTAACCCCACCCTATATACATATAGGGTGGGGTTAGTGTAAAAAGAGGTGGATTTGTGAGAAGTGTAATGAGTGTTTTAAGCCCTTAGATCTTGTAGTTAATGGTTGAGATCAAGAAGGGCTTAAAATGTAAATTATGTTTTATTTTTTGACTAATTTTGCTAGATTAGGGGTAATAGTGTCTTTTTACATTGTATTTTTAAATAAAGAAACTGTCATCCACTTTAATGCACATGCAAGTTCCACCCATTTTGAACGTCAATAACTTTTTATACGTATAGTTTTTTTTTAAATAAATTACACCATAATAACGAGTTTTTTTATCTTTAATATGAGTACCATATTATTATATTTATATAGATAAAAAAATATTATGTATAGCATGATATGAAGCCTACAGGAATGTAGGTTTAAAACATCATATGAATAACATATACTGGGATGTAGGTGTAAATGCAAGTTTAAAACATTATACGAAGAACACATACTGGACTGCAGGTTTAAAACACCATAAATGCAGGTTTAAAACAACATACGAAGAACATACAAAGAACACATACTGGACTGCAGGTTTAAAACACCATACAAAGAACTACGAAGAACACATACTGGACTGCAGGTTTAAAACACCATGAATACAAGTTTAAAAACCACACATTAGATTTTCGCACAGAACAGAAAAGAAACTGTATTACAATGATGATGAAACTTCTTGCGATCTTGAAGATTTATACGAGATGACAAATAAATCACATATTCTTAAAGGATCTTTAAAAAAACATATCGGAATCCTAAAATAACTCCCAAGTGGTTATAGTATTATTTATCATTTAATTGAATTATTGAGTAAATTACTTTTTTCCCTTTTGAATTAATATAACTCAAGGGCACATGTCAGCCCCACAATATTTCTCACACTTCTCATACTCAAGCCTCTTTTATATATATATATATATAGGGTAAGGTTCATGCGAGAACCACCTTTATAGCGAGAACCGCGAGAACCAATATGAACACAACCTAAAATAGCTAAAAAAACCTAACCTCCACCCCCCCCCCCAAAACCTAAACCCCCCACCCCCCCCCCCCCCAAAAAAAAAAAACCCACCCCCCCCAAAGCTAAATGCTAAAAACTAAACCCCCCAAAAAAACCTAACCCCCCCCCCCACCCCAAAAACCTAAACCCCCCACCCCCCCCCCCCCCCAAGCTAAAAAGCTAAAAACTAAACCCCCAAAAAATCTAAAAAATAAAAAAAATCTAAATTTTTTTTTATTTTTTTAATATTTTTTATGTTAAAATCGCTACTTTTCGTAGCCAAAATTTTTTTTTTTTTTTTTTTTTTTAAATTTAAAATTTTTTTTTTTTTTTTGCTACGAAAAGTAGCGATTTTGTTATAAAAAATATTAAAAAAAAAAATTTTTTTTGTGTGATTTTTAGCTATTTTTAGGCATTTTTGGTTGCGTTCACATTGGTTCTCGCGGTTCTCGCAATAAGAGGTGGTTCCTAACGGATCTTTATCCTATATATATATATATATAGGGTGGAAGTTGGCTACAAAGTACATTTTTCCTACAAAGTGTAAAAAGTCATAAATCACCCAGATTGTATCATTTCATTTTCTTGTCTTGGGTAATTTGGTAACAAAGTCCATTGTTATCAATTCCCATTTCCATTGTTGGTGCATATGTCTGTTGACTTCGTCTTGTATCAAGTCTTGTAATAGGTTAGCTAGATCAGGGCACGTTGTACGAGAAAAATGAGAAACATGTAGGATGAGGCCATTTCGCACGAAATGGAACATATCCATTTCGTACGAAATGGAACTGGTCAATTCGCATGAGCCATTCCATGCGAAATGGACTTCCTATATATAGTTGCCTTGGTTGTTTCATTTGTAACTTTCTGATTCCGGTGCCGAGGTGTTGCCGAAGTGTCTTCAGCCTGTAAAACATTGTGAAATTAATATACGAGACATTTAAAGTGAATCTACATGCAAATCAAGCTGATTCAACATCAAAACGTCTGTTTCCGCCTCTCGTTTTGATCAAAAACTCTTCTGAACGACTCGTTTGGTCGTGCAAACGATCCTACAAGTGGTATCAGAGCTCAGGAGGAAGAGTTCTTACCGATTCAGCATGATTTCATCTAAATTTCTGATTTCTACTCCTTTTACAAGTTTTTCAAAATTAACGGAGTTTTTACGGATAAAATGGCTTAATTTTCACATATAACGTGCGAAATACTGTTTTAACAAATCCTTGAAAGAATCAGACCTAAAATCGAACTAAAAGTTGATCAATTTGACAAAAATCCGGCCGATTGGGTGACATCAGCATCATTTCGCTTGAAACTTGGTTCCATTTAGCACGAATTGAAGAGATTTAGCTCAATTCGCTTGAATTAAGCTTCCATTTCGCACGAAGTGGGTAAAAAGGATTCATTTCGTTTGAATATTGTCCAGTTCGCGTGAAACAAACATTCATTTCACACGGATCGGTTATAAAATCTCCAGTTCGCTTGAAAGTTGCTCCAAATCGTTTGAAAGTGACGAGTTTGTGAACTTTTGGTACCGAATCATGGAAAACGAATTCTATAATGCATTTGCTACTGCCCCGGGTACTCCTGTTACTGTTGCTCAGAGTGTAACAATGGAAAATGAAACCGGAACGTTACAGAAACCTCCAAAACTGATGGGCATTGAAGAATATCATAGTCGGAAAGAACGTTTCGAGAATTGGGTTCCAGCAAAATCATCTAAGGTCTTGGGAATGTATAGAAACTAAGTATAATAGACCACTTTCTGGTTTGGGAGTTGCAAAGATTATCTCGGAATTTTCAGATCAAGAGAGAGATATGTACAAGGCAGAAAAAATGATGGTCAGTTTGCTTCAATAAGCTGTGAAAGAAGATATTTTCATATTACTTCAACATGATGGTAGTGCACGTTCAATTTGGGATGCACTTCGCACAAAATTCGAAGGAAGTGCAGAAATGATCAAGAGTAAAAAATCATTATTGAAGAAGGAATTTGAATTGTTTTCAAGTGTGCCAGGTGAAACTACAAAGACTCTCACTGAGAGATATTGTCATCTAGTGCGTTCAATGTCTCGATTGGAGATTACTAAAACTCCAGAGGAATGGGTTGAGAAATTAGCTGATGCTTTACCTCAAAAAGAATGGGGAACATATCTTATGATTTTGAAGAATACCGGAGAGTATAGTAGATTGTCGATTGCTCAATTCATTGAGAAACTTGAGGGATAAGATCTTGAACAACAAAAGATTGCTAGAATGAACAATTCAAGCGGTCAACAAGACATCAAGATGTACTACAAAGGTAATGTTCAAAATGTTGAAGCAAGTCCAAAGATCCAAACTGCTTTCAGCGCAGAAAACTCATCCGGATCAGTCAATCAAAGTTCCTTCAATTCCAGTGGATTTTATTCATATCCGAGTGTTAATCAAAGCGTTCAAAGCTCAAACAATGGTAATGGTCATGTGCTACAATGCAACATCGCATTGCATCTTCAGAATGGTCAGAATTTTTCTGAAGAAGTCGCTAAAGGTCATATGGCATTACTTGTTACCGTGTTGGAATCATACGAGAGTTTGGTTGCAGGAAGGATCGGAAATCCTATGTTGACAAAAGAGGATTACGATCAGATCGATGCTGAGGAAATGGAGCTTATGGATATTAAGTGGTGTTTAGCGAGTGTGTTGAGAAGAGCTGAGAAATTTAAACTGATTACAGGAAGAAATGACTTTCGTGATGCTAATGTTTCTACTTTAGGTTTTGATAAATCTAAAGCTACTGGTTTTCGATGCAGGGAAAAAGGACATTTCAAGATGGAATGTATCAATCGAGAAGCAGGTGTAGCTCAGAATCCGTTCGGCAACAATGATTATTATCGGAAAGCGATTTATCATCAAGTCTCTCAACTGCAGCATCAACAACAACCATCATCATCCAATACTAATCAGATTGAAGATGGAAAGAAGAAAGCTTATCTAGTTAATCAAGATGATGAAAGAGTGCCAGAAGGTTTTAGCTGGGACGAATACATTCCGGCTGATTCAAAGTTTAAAGCATTCATTGCACAAATAATTCAAGAACCAGAGTTGATGAAAGAGTGGATGGATGTGTTTGCAGATGATGAGAAAAGCCAAGATGGAGAGTCTGTTTCTTCAGAGAATAGTTCAGAGAAGACACAAGTCTTTGATCAATCATCAACTGATAGTAGTGATGATGAGGAAGAAATTAATCAAATTAACATTGGCAAAACTCATTTATCTCCTGAAAGTTTCAAATTTTATTTTGCAGATAAATTGGAGAAACTAAAGGAGAAGCGAGCAGCAAAAAATCAAAAAAAGGTAAAATGCAAGAATGTTGCTCAGGAAGAGAAGTCTGAACAAAGTGAAGAAGTTAAAGTTGCTGAGAAGGTGGTTGAAATTGAAAAGATTGTAGAAGTTGTTAAACCTTGTCTGAAATGTTTGGAACCATGCAAACATTGTGAAGAAAAAGATAAGAAGTTTAGTGAGCTTGACAAGATGAAAGAGAAATTGTTGTTTGAGGTCAAGTATGTGAAAGAGTCGTATTATGTGTTGAACAGAACGGTGAATAGTTTGGAAAAGACAAACTATGAAAGAGAAAATGCTTTGACAATGATGAATGCAGTGATGATGTCTAAGCAGAAAGAAATCAATCACTATATTGAAGAATGTGCAAAGTTGAAGCAGGAGTTGGAAACTGAAAAGACTGAAATGAAAGAATCAGACGTTTGCTGCAAAGTTATTCAAGTTCTGATTATTTGATTGATAGAATTTATCCTACTGTTGCAGGTTTTGAAGCTTTTCAAGACAAGAAGTCAGAAGATACGGATACTGGTAAGAAACAAAGTGCAAATTATAAAAAGTGTATGCCTCCGATCTGGGAAGGTTATTCTCCCAGAAAACCAAATGAGGAACAAGTCAAAAAGGCAGTCAATATAAAGTTAAAGTCCGAAACAACTGATGATTTACCAGACAACATTGACGTCACATTCACATCGTCTGACACTGATCATGAGTCTGAGTTAATAAAGAAAGTGGTCGATCAGGTGTTGGATAAAGATGAGGAGTCAGAGTCAAAATCCGAAACCGAGAGTTCGAGTTCATCAGTTGACAGTCCAAAATCGTCGGTCAAAAGGGTTTATAATAAAGAATTTATGTTATCAAAAAATAATTTGAATAATGAACCAATCAAAGTGGCATATACTTTGAATGATTCAGACAAATTATATTCTGATGAGGAATTTCCAATAAGAAGTGTTCAAATTGAAAAGATTAAAAAGATTTTCAAATTAACAGAAATTAATATTTCTGAAATAAAAGATGTAAATCTTACTGAAAAACCTAAAATATACACTTCAAGAGTTCAACAAAGATTGAACAAGAAAAAAAGGTTACAGTTATGGTTCTGGTTTTCAAAAGAAACCAAACCATAACAGTAATTTCAAAAAGAAAGGTTTAGGCTTTATTCAACTCGAAAATCATAAAAATGATAAAATTTCTAAAGCAAAAACAGTGTTTGTTTCAGGGTCAAGTTCTGAAGAAGAAGAAGAAGAAGAAGAAGAAGAAAAGAGCTCATTTTGGAAACAATCGAACAAAGAGTTCTTTGCAGAAAAACAAAATTTTGAGAAGAATGGAGCTAATCAGAAAAGGGAAACAAGAACCTGTTACCGATGTCAAGAAGTTGGTCACATCTCCTGGAACTGTTCAAAGGCAACCAACATAAAACAGGAAGTTGTTTCTAAAGTCAAAGAAAAGATTGTTTATAAAACTGAACCACCAACTGAAAAATTCAAAGTGTTTAAAAATTCTACATTTGAAGTTGGTGAGTGTTCAAAAAGATTTTGCAAAAGAAAAGTGAATCTTAACAACTACAAGTGGGTTGCTAAGAAATCAGATGTTAAAACTGGCGATGAATCTGACTCGTCAAAGTCAGAGGAGCCACAAGTTGAGCTAAAAAGAGAAAATTCAGTACCGCCAATGGATGATGTTAACTTTCCACCATTGCGGGCTGAAAATTTAAAATCAAAAGTTGGTAAAGTGGAAATTTCGAATCAATTCTATTCTGAAAAGAAAGAATTTGATGTCGAAAAGGCTTTTAATGATAAAGTAAAACATATTTTTGGAAAGATGGTCGAGGGAAAGGCCAAAGGGGTAAAAGATTTTTATGAATAAAAAAGGAATGTTCAAACCCCGAGTGAAACTGAAAAGGTCACACCCAAAGCTGGTTAGGGTTAGGTGTCTGTATTCCATATGTAAAAATCCTGACTTGCCGGAGCTTCCAAGTTGGTAATCGTGGAGCAGGAATCAACATCATTCTTGAATATGTTTGTTTGAAAAACCTACAAGTGGTAAATCTAAAAATTTTCATATTACGATTTACAAATGGTATTGATGACAAGTGAACCTACTAGTGGTTGAAAAAGGAGTTTTCACCTACAAGTGGTTAATCAAGGTCATTAAGTTGAACTTGATTTAATTTTCATGCAAGTGGTTGAAAGGACAAAGTGATGAACAAAACCCTATCCTACAAATGGTTTGTGAATTTCAAACAAAACTAATTTTCCGGAAAAACCATTTTGATTAAAACAAACTTAAGTGTTTTGAAATCATAATGGGAAAATAGTTTGTTGTTTGTTTATGCCAAGTGGATGGCGAATTGAAGCAATTCACATCGGTTTGTCAAATTTTCTTTAAATGGTTTTGAATTTTAGGGGGAGTAAGAAATTTCAGAAAATCCAAAAACATTAGAAAATTTGAAAAAGCCAAAAACATGATAAAATCTCAAAATTCAAAAACATGATAAAATGAAAAAGAGTTTTGTTGTGAAAAAGAGGAAATGATAGTACATCAGTGGACAATCACAACATGCTAAAGAATTGGAAAGTCAAATGTTATAAACGATCTCACTGAGGATATGCCAGTAGGTTTTTATACATTCAGTAGATTGTTTTCGAGATATAAACCTAAATATCATATACTTACTTATTTCGTGGGGAACATCTCTCGGATATATAGGTAACCCCTGAAATCTTGTTTGAAGGGCTTTCTATTTCTGACATACTAGGTCTTTGTGCGTGATGATATCTGGGGTATTATAATTGGACTTCTGATTTTGCGAAAGCAATAGCCTAGTCCTCGTATAATGCTTTGCACTGCTTTAATCATAAAGCCCACCCTCAGCATAAAAATGATGAAACATTGAATAATGCTAATCATGTGCTGTTGAAGAAAAGATCCCCAAACGGGACACACCTAAAGTCGAGCCATCATCTCTTTGTCTGAACGAAAGTTCTAACCTGATCTCTCATTGTCTCGCATTTACCCGTTTATAGATATCATTAGTGTACACTCACCTGTAAGACTGAATATAGAAGTCTGGATAGGGGAGTATATTCAGAGGTGGGTGATGTGTACAAAATGCAACATATAAATTACATCAATTGTGGCATAAAACTAACCATTTTTTAGTACTAATGTCGGAAAAAGTGTGCTTTTGTCTTACTTTTGTATTTTCAGGATTAAATGAGCTCAAATAGACAAAAGAAGCAAAAAGACAGCTAAATCTAACATAAATACAAGAAAAGGAACAAACGTGGCATGCCCGACCTCCCGACAGCATATTCCCAAGCAAAACAAGAAGACAAAAGCCTGAACACGCCCCGTGCTCAGTGAGCACGGGGGCGTGCCCAAGTGTCAGCGGAAAAGACAAAGTGGTAGAAGCTTCCATCGCCCACCACGATGCCGTGCTCAGCGGGCACGGGGCCGTGGTCAACTATAAGATTCGCGGAATCCAGGCAAATCTTGATAGTACAGATATGCTTCTGCACACGGGGTCGTGCTCAGCGGACACGGGGGCGTGGTCAACTAATGTAGACAAACTGCATTTAATGAAGAAAGAGAGGAGGATGGACACGGGGCCGTGTCCAATGGACACGGGGCCGTGCCCGAGCTTCTGTTCAACCTATAAATAGGAGTGCTTGGAGCTCTTGCAACTCATCCCTTGGCACACCACCTCTCTCACACTTCACCCACCACCCACCACCATCACAACACCATCATCCACCACCATCATCCATTGTCCATCATAGAGTGTGTGAGTCGTTTTGGGATCCAAGATTGATCGTAAGAGTTCTTGACAATCAAAGGCCATGTTTGCCTAAGTCTCTTACATCACTTGGTGAAGACAAGTGTTTAGTGTAATACTTTTTATTTTTAATCTTTTGCACTTCTTAATTGGTTTTGTATTAATGACTTTAATTACTAGTTTCTTATGTTGAAGGTGATTCTTCCTTATCGTTTGTCCGTGGTGTCTTGGCATTATTTTACTGTCTATATAAAATAAAAGATTTTCACCATTCATATCTCCACGGTCTATATGGAGGTATGTTGGCTACCTGGTCGGGGGTTAAGGGAACGGTTTGGTAAGAGTCTTGCCATTGTTCAGTGTATAGATCCTGCAAAGGACCTGGGTCAAATTTAGTAGGACCTCCTTCAATACCCAACGGTATTGGATGGCGGGGGTCCAAACTCTTTGACCCCCTCATAAGTTAAACTACTATTAAAACTTTAACCCGGCTACTTAGAACTATATCCCTGCTGACTCAGACTACTTAGCCGAGGGTAACGTCACCTTCAAAAAGGGGCCTACCACATTATGCATTAATAACTTAATTAATTATCTTTCAATAATCCGACCCTTTAGGATTGTATCCTTGCTGACTCAAACTACTGGGTTGAGGGTAACGTCGCCTTCAAAAGAGGGGCCTACTGCAATAACTAAGATAATCTCTTAAACAAGTGCAAAAGTGCGAAAATAATCAAAGGTTACACTACACACGAGTCGGATCCAAGTGATTCATCTTGTTTATCTGTTTTTATTTTTATTTTACTTTTCATCATTTTAGTTAGTTTTATTTTCCTAGTTTAAAAATCTTTTTCTAACATTTTGATTTGATTAGACGTTGAGGATAAACCGGTACTAAAAGCTCTTGTGTCCTTTGACGACCTAGGTATCTTACCAACACTATACTACGTCCACGATGGGTGCACTTGCCCATATGTGTGTTTAGTGTTAGTGAATATCGTATTTATAAATTTAAAACTTGGCTAAAAAGTGTAAAAGGGGCTTAAAATATACACCTAATATATATAACACTTCACACGCATCAAGTTTTTGGCGCCGCTGTCGGGGACACAAGGATTTTAAGAAAGCTTAAAATCGACGACCTAATCAGTTTTTCAAAACTTTTTTTCAAAACGCGCGCACATTTTTCTGCATTTTAGTTTAGTTTGCAATTACAGTAGCCTGAACACGGGGCCGTGTTCACTAAACACGGGGCCGTGATGCATATTTTTCATTAAACACCCAGATACAGAGTCTGAACACGGGGTCGTGCTCACTGAACACGCCCCCGTGCTCAACGAAACCAGTAACTTTAATTTAAACGCCCAGATACAGATCCTGAACACGGGCCGTGTCCACTGAACACGGGGCCGTGTCCAGCCTCTGTTTCCGTCTTTATTTTTGTTTTCTGGTCCCGAGACTCTGTTGTGGTCTGTTGAGTGATTCTTATGGATCGATACTCAGGAGACTACAACTACACCTTTGAGGAGAATGATTATAGAAGGGACTATTGCACTAATTGTGGTAACCTGCACTCGGTTCAATATTACAACTCATCTCAACCGTCCACTTCATACAATTATTATGAGGAGCCCAGGTACGAGCCATCGACTTCATATACATCCTATGAAGACCAAAGGTATGAACCTTCTCCCTCATACTCATATTTTGATGAACCAAGGTATGAACCTTCATACTCATACTTTGAGGAATCAAGATATGAGCCACCACCTTCATACTCTTATTATGAGGAACCATGGCGTGAACAACCCACCTCATATAAGTACTATGAAGAACAAAATTACGACCCTTATCCATCATATACTTACAATGAGGAACAATGGTGTGAACCATCTACTTCATATGAGTACTATGAGGAACCAAGGATCGAACAACCGGATTCAAGCTTTGAGGATCCCGATCCTTTTTCTGTGACAACTCGTATTTCAGAACCCATCTTTGTGCTCGATGTAATTGGTATGAACATTATGTGATTTTGTGATGCATTGATTTAATAGAATGTTTTCATTATGTGATTATTATGTGAATGCATGTATATTAACAACCCTTAGTCGCACAACCTAAGTCCAATCGCACAACACCCTTGGGCTGTACACAATAAATCCAATTGTAGTACTCCCCTTGACCCACACTCTTGGAATTCGAGTCACTAGGATAGCCCACGGATGGGTTTGGCCCATTCTCTCATTTGCATAACAACACAAGGATGTGATAAAATCCTCATAAACTACAAAGTAGATAACACACATCAAACCCTAATTCTCTCCCCTCTCTAACCCAAAGACGGCAGCCATTCCTCCAGTCGGAATTCCTGCATCGATCAAGCCAACACCTTCTATCTTTCGGTTAGTGCTATCTCTTATTGTTTAAATTGTTAAATGCTAATTCCTTGTGAACATGTGATAATGAAACCTAGATGTATACATGTAACATAAACAAAATAAGTAGGGTTTGTGATGAGGAATAAATCGGTAGTATGCATGAACTATTCGTGCCACTAATTACTTGATGTGATTGAACGATTTATATTGAAACATATGAATGTGAACTACTGACAAGTTGTTGAAATATGTGTAAAGTAATAATGGACATCGTAAATATTAATTGTTAGTGGTAACGATGATGAGCATATGTATGAATATGCTTTCTTTGGTTGCTCTTGATTGGACTGATTAATATATGAATTCGGTTGGTATGAAAATAATAGCAGAATCATGATGATTAATGGATTGTTGACTTTAGTGTTTTGGTCCCTTGTCATGTTTGGTTTGCATGTGATTGTCAGAAATCATGTGATACTATATGTGTTTGTAAATTGGTTATAATATGTTAAGTGCAATCATTAGTCTAGGACTAGGGTTCCGCGCATACTGATACATGATGTGATACTACTATATGATATTAGTTTATAAATAGGATGATGTAGGGTGTTGTCATAATATGCTAGTAATCAAGATCTTATAATCGGATGTATGCTAGTGATCGAGATTATGAATCATGTTAATATAGTTGGCGTTATGACTATCGTTCATGTAATGATTATGTTATTCAATAGGGTTCATATGAATGTTATGATAAAAAGCTCTGTTTGATCGATTATTATTTGGTATGGAAATTGATTAGTTGTTAATTGATAAACCACAAAAATAGGAAACCTTGTGATTGCTTTGACTGAAGTAATGTATAATTGATAACTGATGATTTCATATAACTGATTAACATAAGTTTCGGATTTTGGAAACCAATCGCACAAGTTGTCGGTCGCACAAGATGTCTCTAGTCGCACAAGATTTATGAATCACACAAGTTGTAATGTTTTGTTAATTGCTGGGCCGGGTATATATATAATTGGGCCGGACTAGTCACAAACACACAAGGGTTCTCGGATCGCACAAGGGATCCACGATTTAATTGTTTGGGTCGGTTACTTATTGAACCACTTATGTTATTTGGGCTTCTTGATATGTTGGGCCGGGTGTATTATTGAATCGCACAACATGATGTGGGTCGCACAAGGCTGTGCCGACCGCACAACATGTTGGGCCGACTGTTATCGGGCTTTATCTGTTGGATCGTATAAGTTAGGCATGATGCGTACTTGACTGTTATTGTTAAGGTGTTAACATGTATTATGTGTTTACCATGATCAACCTGTGTTCATAATCTGTTATCTATGTGTAAACATACGTGCACTACTTGAAACCAAAACCTGACTTGTATGGTAACCATGTTAGGACGTGGTTGACCACTAGCTGCTAGACTTGACTTTTCTGTGTATTTGCCGAGCAAACCAAGGTGAGTTCACACTTCTCTACAAAGCATGGGATTCCCAGGGGTTGGGAATGGGTTAAGGAATAGGGATTCCTCGTCCTGTTGAGATGTATTCAGGAACATAGATTCCTCGTCCTGTTGAGACGTATTCAGGAACATAGATTCCTCGTCCTGTTGAGACGTATTAACCTATACTAGACTAGAACTCTATCAACGAAGTCCCTCCATTTATATCGACTTAATCGCCGAGGCCAATGGCGAACGGGTCATTAGTTAAATAGCGCTATTAGGTTTAACAAACCTCACACCGTGCCGCAGAGGACGGGCGTGGACTAATGGACTATGGCACGTCGGTGATGATAGACACCGATGTTAGGGCACTTAACATGACGAACGTTAGTAGTCGATATGGTAACGAGTCTGGTGGTTAAAACATGGGGTAGCCCCCACGGCCAGAGAGCCGGCCTGGAATAGCCAACGTAAGAATGGGTAACTAATAAACGTTTTTCGAACTATGGGGTAACCCCCACGGCTGGATAGCTGGTTAAGAACAAACTGCGTTTTTGGAACAACTATAAACTGGACAACCAAACGTGAACTCACACGACATTGTTGTTGACTCGTTACTACATGCTTTGCAGGTCATTAGGTACTTAGCTGGAGCTTGCACAAGGAAGAGTCGTTGTGGGACATGGACGGCTGTGTGCCATGTTAAACCTTTGGATACTTAAACTTATGTTTTGGTTTTAAACATTATGCTTCCGCTCATAACTTAACTATGTTTGTTTTGGACACTAATCGTGTTGGTTGGACTTTTACATTTAATTATTTACTTGTTCAATATGATTAGTGGTTTGATCCTGGTTAGTCACGCCTCCAAGCGGTGATACTCCGCATGTGGATTTTTGGGGTGTGACAGATTGGTATCAGAGCCATTGGTTATAGAGAACTTGGTTTTAATAAGGGAAAACGTTTTTGTTAAAACCAGACTATAACCTGTACAGTGCTCTACGATCCACAACGACGCTTCACTCCACGTGCAAGGCTCGACATTCTAGGTGGTCTGAATTATGTTTATATTGCCTACTTGCTAGATTGCATAGAACTTTGCTCATGGTATGCTTAGATAAACGTAGCAACTGTAGTTTGAAAACACATTTGTGCTTGCTCCCTACTGTCACTCCACACTTACACACATTCGCGACACCTTTCCTATTTGTGTTTCCTTCGATGTGAAGATCATGAGTGTACGTGTGAACCTAACTCAAGCCCAGTTGACGGCTCATATCAACGAACAAGTTGCTACGGCACTTGCAGCCGCACACGCAGGAGGTATACCCTGCAGTCTAAACTCACTCTAGGATCTTTAGATCCTACTCTCGTGAACCAAACTTTGTGTTAAACTATATCTCTTCTTGCACACACGACAAGTCAACACGCTCAGCCGCCTGTATGCACATTCAAGACGTTCATGGACTGTCGTCCTAGTACTTTCAGTGGCACTAAAGGAGCTGTTGGACTCCTCCATTGGTTTGAAAAGCTCGAATCTGTCTTAGAGATGGGTGAATGCCCTGAGGCTCGTAGGGTGAAGTACGCCACTGGTAATCTCGAAAGCACTGCGTTAACTTGGTGGAACGCGCACGTTCAGATGCTGGGGCTGGCGGCTGCTAATGCCACCCCATGGAAGGATTCTTAAGGAACTGATCCAAACGTGAATGCCGTAGTCGAGATGACATCCGCAAACTGGAAATGGAGTTCTTAAACCTGAAGATGACAAGGTCAGAGATAGAAGCGTACACGAAACGATCCAACGAACTGACAGTGTTATGTCCAACTATGGTGGATCCTCCCACCAAGCGCATTGGGTTGTACCCCAAAGGCTTAGTACCAGAGATTCAAGGTCATGTGACTTCTGCTAACCTTGCTACTATCCAGGATATTACTCGTTTTGCTCATCGTCTCACCAACCGGGCAGTGGAACAGAACAAGCTGCCTGAGCATATTGGTGCTACTACTATTTCTGCTACTCCCAGTGACAACAAATGCAAGAGGGATGGAAATTTGAGCAAGGGTTTCACTTCGGTTCAATCTCAGTCAAGTGCAGGAGCCCCAGTCAGCAGACTTTTGGTAATTGAAGTCAGGGTGGATACAGGGGAAACCACCCTAAGTGCTATCGATGTAATTTATACCACAACGGGTCGTGCAACAAAGATCGTTGTCAGAGATGCAACAAGCTTGGTCATGGAGCCAAGGATTGTAGGAGCTCATGTCCTGCAAACCAGAACCGACAACAGCAGCCACAAGCTCCACAGAATCAGCAGCAATAGCAGAGTAACAA
Source organism: Helianthus tuberosus (assembly GCA_030545235.1). Lineage (NCBI taxonomy): Eukaryota > Viridiplantae > Streptophyta > Magnoliopsida > Asterales > Asteraceae > Helianthus > Helianthus tuberosus. The sequence continues at coordinate 106,835,461 of CM060370.1, read as the reverse complement.
GGGATGTTATCAGTGTGGTGCTAAAGGTCACTTCATGAGACACTGCCCACAGTTGAACCAGAACCAGAATCAGAACCACAACAACAATGGAGGCAACAACGGGGGTAATAACGAAGGCAATAGTGCCAGGGGTCGAGTGTTCGTGATTGGTCTGGGTGATGCTAGGTATGACCCCAACGTGGTGATGGTTTCGACATCGTTATTGGTATAGATTGGTTACCTCAACATCGAGCAGAGATTCTTTGCAAAGGAAAGAACGTCCGCATTCCTCGTGTTGGTTAAGAACCTTTGGTAATTCATAGTAACAAGCTCCTGGAGCAGCACCTATAGCTCGAGCACCTTCTCGCTTAGCTCCAACCGAACTGGAAGAACTGTCTAAAAATTTTTTTTTTTTGCAAGAACTCTTGGAAAAGGGTTTCATTCGTTCTAGCTCTTCGCCCTGGGGAGCTCCAGTGCTATTCGTGAAGAAGAAGGATGGTACTTTCAGAATGTGCATAGACTACCGTGAACTGAACAAGGTGACTGTGAAGAATCGTTATCCTCTTTCACGCATTGACGACTTGTTCCACCAGCTGCAAGGGTCGAGCTACTATTAAAAGATTGATTTGAGTTCAGGATACCACCAGCTGAGAGTCCGAGAGGAGGACGTCTCCAAAACAGCCTTTAGAACTCGATATGGTCACTATGAGTTTTTGGTTATGCCTTTTGGGCTAACAAACGCACCTGCGGTCTTCATGGACTTGATGAATCGAGTGTGCAAGCCGTACCTAGACAATTTCGTTATTGTATTCATAGACGACTTCCTGATCTATTCTAAGAGTCAGGAGGAGCACGAGCAGCACCTACGGCTCATTTTGGAACTTCTTCGAACAGAACAGCTGTACGCCAAGTTTTCAAAATGTGACTTCTGGCTTCGTGAAGTCCATTTCTTAGGCCATGTAGTGAACAAGGATGGGATTTACGTTGATCCATCGAAGGTAGAGTCGATCAAGAGCTGGCCTGCACCTCGTACGCCAACAGAAATTCGCCAATTCTTGGGATTGGCAGGTTACTACAGGAGGTTTATTAAGGATTTTTCCAAGATTGCACAGCCTCTCACCTCACTAACGCAGAAGGGCGTTGTTTATCATTGGGGAAATTCACAGGAATTAGCGTTTCAGCACTTAAAAGATAGACTGTGTAGTGCACCTATTCTCTCTTTGCCAGAGGGCACAGACGACTTCGTGGTTTACTGCGACGCATCCATTCAGGGTCTTGGTTGTGTATTGATGCAGCGGGATAAAGTTATAGCCTACGCCTCACGCCAACTCAAAGTTCATGAAAAGAACTACACTACACATGATTTAGAGCTGGGAGCTGTTGTTTTTGCACTTAAGATATGGAGACACTACCTGTATGGTACCAAATGTGCTATCTACACTGATCACAGGAGCCTCGAGCATATCTTCAAACAGAAGGAACTCAATATGCGACAGCGATGATGGGTTGAACTATTGAATGACTACGAATGCTCGATCAGGTATCACCCAGGCAAAGCCAATGTTGTGGCTGACGCCCTCAGTCGAAAGGACAATGCGCCTAAGCGCGTACGAGCTTTACAACTCACTATACAGTCTAGTCTTCCTTCTCAGATACGAGATGCTCAGGTAGAAGCATTGAAACCAGAAAACGTCAGGGCTGAAGCCCTACGCGGCTCAAGGCAACGCTTAGAACAGAAGGAAGACGGTGGTTACTACGTTACAGGACGCATCTGGGTCCCACTTTATGGCAACCTATGAGAGCTTGTGATGGATGAGGCACACAAGTCTCGCTACTCGGTACACCCTGGTTCGGATAAAATGTACCACGATATCAAAACTACATATTGGTGGCCTAGCATGAAGGCCCACATAGCAACATACGTTAGCAAGTGCTTGACTTGTGCGAGAGTCAAGGCGGAATATCAGAAACCTTCAGGCCCACTTCAACCACCAGAGATACCACAATGGAAATGGGAGCAAATTTCCACGGGTTTTGTTACTGGCTTGCCTAGATCTCAACGTGGTAACGATACTATTTGGGTGATCGTGGATCGACTCACAAAGTCTGCTCACTTCTTGGCTATCAAGGAAACGAATAAGTTCTCCACGCTAGCAGACGTATATCTTAAGGAAGTCGTCTCGAGGCACGGAGTGCCCACCTCTATTATCTCGGATCGAGATGCACGTTTTACTTCAGAACTATGGCAAGCAATGGCCAAGTCCTTTGGCTCACATTTAGATACGAGCACAGCTTATCAGCCGCAAACGGATGGGCAGTCTGAACGCACCATCCAGACCCTTGAAGACATGCTTAGGGCATGTGTAATTGACTTTGGCAACGGCTGGGAAAAGCATCTGCCACTTGTGGAATTTTCGTACAACAATAGCTACCACACCAGCATTAAAGCTGCTCCGTTTGAGGCATTGTACAGGCGTAAATGCCGGTCACCTCTTTGTGGGACAGAGGTGGGGGATAGTCAGATTACTGGTCCAGAACTTGTGGTAGACACAACAGAACAAATCGCTCAGATACGACAACGAATGGCGGCAGCACGTGACCGTCAGAAAGTCTACGCCGATAAGGGCAGAAAACCACTAGAGCTCCAGGTTGGGGAGCGAGTGCTACTGAAAGTTTCACCCTGGAAGGGTGTGGTTCGTTTTGGTAAACGAGGCAAACTTAACCCACGATACGTCGGACCTTTCGAAGTCATAGGCAAGGTGACCTACAAACTGAACTTACCAGCAGAACTCAGTGCAGTTCACAACGTTTTCCACGTGTCAAATCTAAAGAAGTGTCTGTCAGATGAGACCCACATAGTTCCTTTGAAGGAGCTCACTATTGACGAGCAGGTACGATTCGTCGAGGAACCAGTTGAAATCACGGACCGGGATGTTAAGGTCCTCAAACGTACTAGAATACCTCTCGTTCGAGTTCGTTGGAACTCACATCGCGGCCCAGAGTTCACCTGGGAACGCGAAGATCAGATGAAACACAAGTATCCCTAATTGTTCAAGAACAACGAAACCACTACTGAGGCTGAAGCTACGGAATTTCGGGACGAAATTCCAGATTAACGGGGGGAGGATGTGACACCCCAGGAAAACCAGGAAAACCACGCAACTTAACTAGCTTCCTCAGTGAGTACGTGCTAAATTTCGGGACGAAATTTCTTTCAACTTGGCGATAATGTGACAACTCGTATTTCAGAACCCATCTTTGTGCTCGATGTAATTGGTATGAACATTATGTGATTTTGTGATGCATTGATTTAATAGAATGTTTTCATTATGTGATTATTATGTGAATGCATGTATATTAACAACCCTTAGTCGCACAACCTAAGTCCAATCGCACAACACCCTTGGGCTGTACACAATAAATCCAATTGTAGTACTCCCCTTGACCCACACTCTTGGAATTCGAGTCACTAGGATAGCCCACGGATGGGTTTGGCCCATTCTCTCATTTGCATAACAACACAAGGATGTGATAAAATCCTCATAAACTACAAAGTAGATAACACACATCAAACCCTAATTCTCTCCCCTCTCTAACCCAAAGACGGCAGCCATTCCTCCAGTCGGAATTCCTGCATCGATCAAGCCAACACCTTCTATCTTTCGGTTAGTGCTATCTCTTATTGTTTAAATTGTTAAATGCTAATTCCTTGTGAACATGTGATAATGAAACCTAGATGTATACATGTAACATAAACAAAATAAGTAGGGTTTGTGATGAGGAATAAATCGGTAGTATGCATGAACTATTCGTGCCACTAATTACTTGATGTGATTGAACGATTTATATTGAAACATATGAATGTGAACTACTGACAAGTTGTTGAAATATGTGTAAAGTAATAATGGACATCATAAATATTAATTGTTAGTGGTAACGATGATGAGCATATGTATGAATATGTTTTCTTTGGTTGCTCTTGATTGGACTGATTAATATATGAATTTGGTTGGTATGAAAATAATAGCAGAATCATGATGATTAATGGATTGTTGACTTTAGTGTTTTGGTCCCTTGTCATGTTTGGTTTGCATGTGATTGTCAGAAATCATGTGATACTATATGTGTTTGTAAATTGGTTATAATATGTTAAGTGCAATCATTAGTCTAGGACTAGGGTTCCGCGCATACTGATACATGATGTGATACTACTATATGATATTAGTTTATAAATAGGATGATGTAGGGTGTTGTCATAATATGCTAGTAATCAAGATCTTATAATCGGATGTATGCTAGTGATCGAGATTATGAATCATGTTAATATAGTTGGCGTTATGACTATCGTTCATGTAATGATTATGTTATTCAATAGGGTTCATATGAATGTTATGATAAAAAGCTCTGTTTGATCGATTATTATTTGGTATGGAAATTGATTAGTTGTTAATTGATAAACCACAAAAATAGGAAACCTTGTGATTGCTTTGACTGAAGTAATGTATAATTGCTAACTGATGATTTCATATAACTGATTAACATAAGTTTCGGATTTTGGAAACCAATCGCACAAGTTGTCGGTCGCACAAGATGTCTCTAGTCGCACAAGATTTATGAATCACACAAGTTGTAATGTTTTGTTAATTGCTGGGCCGGGTATATATATAATTGGGCCGGACTAGTCACAAACACACAAGGGTTCTCGGATCGCACAAGGGATCCACGATTTAATTGTTTGGGTCGGTTACTTATTGAACCACTTATGTTATTTGGGCTTCTTGATATGTTGGGCCGGGTGTATTATTGAATCGCACAACATGATGTGGGTCGCACAAGGCTGTGCCGACCGCACAACATGTTGGGCCGACTGTTATCGGGCTTTATCTGTTGGATCGTATAAGTTAGGCATGATGCGTACTTGACTGTTATTGTTAAGGTGTTAACATGTATTATGTGTTTACCATGATCAACCTGTGTTCATAATCTGTTATCTATGTGTAAACATACGTGCACTACTTGAAACCAAAACCTGACTTGTATGGTAACCATGTTAGGACGTGGTTGACCACTAGCTGCTAGACTTGACTTTTCTGTGTATTTGCCGAGCAAACCAAGGTGAGTTCACACTTCTCTACAAAGCATGGGATTCCCAGGGGTTGGGAATGGGTTAAGGAATAGGGATTCCTCGTCCTGTTGAGATGTATTCAGGAACATAGATTCCTCGTCCTGTTGAGACGTATTCAGGAACATAGATTCCTCGTCCTGTTGAGACGTATTAACCTATACTAGACTAGAACTCTATCAACGAAGTCCCTCCATTTATATCGACTTAATCGCCGAGGCCAATGGCGAACGGGTCATTAGTTAAATAGCGCTATTAGGTTTAACAAACCTCACACCGTGCCGCAGAGGACGGGCGTGGACTAATGGACTATGGCACGTCGGTGATGATAGACACCGATGTTAGGGCACTTAACATGACGAACGTTAGTAGTCGATATGGTAACGAGTCTGGTGGTTAAAACATGGGGTAGCCCCCACGGCCAGAGAGCCGGCCTGGAATAGCCAACGTAAGAATGGGTAACTAATAAACGTTTTTCGAACTATGGGGTAACCCCCACGGCTGGATAGCTGGTTAAGAACAAACTGCGTTTTTGGAACAACTATAAACTGGACAACCAAACGTGAACTCACTCGACATTGTTGTTGACTCGTTACTACATGCTTTGCAGGTCATTAGGTACTTAGCTGGAGCTTGCACAAGGAAGAGTCGTTGTGGGACATGGACGGCTGTGTGCCATGTTAAACCTTTGGATACTTAAACTTATGTTTTGGTTTTAAACATTATGCTTCCGCTCATAACTTAACTATGTTTGTTTTGGACACTAATCGTGTTGGTTGGACTTTTACATTTAATTATTTACTTGTTCAATATGATTAGTGGTTTGATCCTGGTCAGTCACGCCTCCAAGCGGTGATACTCCGCATGTGGATTTTTGGGGTGTGACATTTTCTATCACCGAAGTGACCAATAGGATATTAGAAAAACTTAAAACTATCGAGCGATACATAAAAGAATCTCACGCAAGGGAAGAGGAGTCCCGCGCAAGAGAAGAGTTAAATAAAGAAACGATAGTTGAAGAGTTAAAAATGGAAGAACAAATAAGTGAAAAACCGACACATGAGTTAAACAACGAAAGGGGTGAGGACGATAGCGTTAAAATTCAAGAAGAGTCTAATTTAGAAGAAATTAATCTCTTGTCACCTTCTTTTGAAAATCATTGTTTAGTACCAACTCATGCTAAGTTTTTAAAAGAGTTAAACACTAATACTAAAATTGAGGAAATGGTAAGTGTTAAGTTAACTAATGATCAAACTTCGCTAATAAAAGAAGACCCTTTTGAAATTAACATTACACCGGTTCCATGTTTCATTCAAAATTCATTTATTAGTAACATCACCATTGATAAAGATCTTTGTGTTAACATAATGCCTAACTACATTTTCAAAAAATTAAGTATTAGTGATTTTTCTCCACTTCAAATACCCATTTTTCTATCCAATCGAAAAATAATAAAATCAATCAGTGTAGTTGAGGATGTCTTGGTTCAAACAAATCAAATGGTAATCCCAACCGACTTTGTCATCCTCGATGACGCTCCTCTAGTGTTGGGACGGCCTTTTGTAAAAACTCACGAAGCTTTGAAAAACCGGAAATTCAACAATCTACCTCTTCAATTAGGGGCATTCAAAAGAAGCATAGATCTTGAGCGCTCAATGAAATATCCTTTTGGCAACAATGACCCCCTAATTGAAGATGAAGACGAGCCACCCGATACAAGAGAAAAGATTGACCACTTCGTTGAAGAAGAGGTCGCCATAGAATAAACTTTTAAAGTTCTTGATCAAAATGAGCAACCAAATAAGGAGTCTCCTAAAGACCCACCTCTTGAGCTCAAAGAACTTCCGAAAGGTTTGGAATATGCTTTTCTAGACAAAGATGGTAAATCACCTGTAATTATTTCGTCTAAATTAAGTAGTTTAGAAAAAGAAAAATTAATTAAACTTTTGAAAAAACATAAAAATGCGATCGCTTGGAAGCTTGTAGATATTAAAGGAATAAGTCCTTCCATGTGCACGCACAAAATTTTAATGAATGATGACTACAAATCGGTAATACAACCACAACGTAGAGTAAATCCAAATGTGCAAGAAGTGGTTAAGAAGTCATCAAATTACTTGACGCTGGACTTATCTACCCTATCTCAGATAGTCCCTGGGTAAGTCCCGTCCAAGTAGTTCCAAAGAAAGGAGGTATGACGGTAATAACTAATGAAAAGAATGAATTAATACCAACGAGAACCGTCACAGGATGGAGAGTATGTATAGACTATAGACGATTAAATGAAGCAACAAGAAAAGATCACTTTCCTTTACCCTTCATTGATCAAATGTTAGAAAGATTATCCGGTCATAAATTTTATTGTTTCTTGGATGGTTTTTCAGGTTACTTTCAAATCCCGATAGCACCCGAAGACCAAGAAAAGACAACTTTCACATGTCCCTATGGAACTTTTGCTTATCGACGCATGCCATTTGGTCTATGTAATTCCCCCGCAACATTCCAACGTTGCATGGTGGCCATCTTCCATGATATGATAGAAAAGACAATGGAAGTCTTCATGGACAACTTTTCTATCTTTGGAGACTCATACGACCAATGCCTCGATAACCTTGAACGAATGCTATCTCGATGTGAGGAAACTAACCTCGCCCTTAATTGGGAAAAATGCCATTTCATGGTAACAGAGGGAATAGTACTCGGTCACAAGATCTCAAGCGAAGGAATGGAAGTTGATCGAGCAAAAATAGACACTATTTCTCGATTGCCTCCACCATCCTCCGTTAGAGCAATCAGAAGTTTCTTAGGGCATGGCGGATTTTATAGGCGATTTATCAAAGACTTTTCTAAAATTTCAAGACATCTAACAAAATTACTTGAAAAAGATGCGCCTTTCATCTTTGACAAGGATTGCAATCAAGCATTTCTAACCCTCAAGGAAATGCTAGTCAATGCACCTATCATGATAGCGTCTGATTGGAAATTACCTTTCGAAATCATGTGTGATGCAAGTGACTTTGCAGTTGGAGCAGTCTTGGGACAAAGAAAAGAAAAGCATTTTCACCCAATTTATTATGCTAGTAAAACACTTAACGATGCACAAGAGAATTACACAACAACTGAAAAGGAATTACTAGATGTGGTATTTGCTTTTGATAAATTTCGTTCTTATCTTGTTCTTTCTAAAACAATAGTCTATACAGATCATGCAGCCATTCGATACCTTTTCAAGAAACAAGTCGTAAAACCCCGTTTGATCAGGTGGATTTTACTCCTCCAAGAATTTGATATTGAAATCAAAGACAAAAGAGGAGCAGAAAACACCGCGGCATATCATCTTTCACGCTTAGAAGACCCATCTTTGGAGGCAACTAGGGACGAGCAAATCAACGAAAAATTTCCAACTGAATCCCTAGAAATGGTGGAATACAAGGAAGAACCATGGTATGCCGACTATGCTAACTACTTATCTAGCGGTATAGTTGCCAAAGGATGGCCACATCACCAAAGAAAAAAATTCTTTGCTAATGTGAAGCATTACTTTTGGGAAGATCCTTATCTTTTCAAAATGTGTGCCGACCAACTCATCCGAAGGTGGTGCGTACATGGTAGTGATGCAAGAAGAATTCTCCACCATTGTCATGAAGGTCCATACGGAGGACATCATGGTGCCGCTAGTACCGCACGAAAGGTATTTGATTCAGGATTTTATTGGCCGACCATTTACAAAGGCGCGCAAAGTCTAGTTAAGACATGTGATGCTTTCCAAAGATCAGGTAATATTTCTTCCAAAAACGAAATGCCACAAAATGACATTCTTGTTTGTGAATTTTTTTATGTGTGGGGACTCGATTTCATGGGACCTTTCCCACCGTCAAAAGGAAACAAATATATACTTGTGGCAGTAGATTACTTGTCTAAATGGGCCGAGGCCGAGGCACTTCCAACAAATGATGGAAGATTCGTGGTAAGATTTCTGAAAAAAATATTCTCTCGTTTTGGAACACCTAAAGCATTAATAAGTGATAGAGGTACCCATTTTTGTAATCATCAACTCGAAAAAATCTTAACAAGATATGGGGTCTATCACCGGGTCTCAACATCATATCACCCTCAAACAAACGGACAAGCCGAAGTGACTAATAGAGGTTTAAAACGAATACTTGAAAAAACCGTATGATTAAATAAAAAGGAATGGGCGGATAAATTAGATGATGCTTTATGGGCTTTTCGAACTGCTTATAAAACAACAATAGGCACAACCCCATATAAGCTTGTCTATGGAAAAAGTTGTCATTTGCCGGTAGAAATAGCTCACAAGGCCTACTGGGCAATAAAAAATGTAAATTTAGATTTAGAATTTGCCGGTAAAAATCGATTTTGTCAAATAAATGAATTAGACGAATTAAGGAATTATGCGTACTCTAACTCTGAAATTTATAAGGAAAGAATGAAAATTTTACACGACAAACACATTAAACCTAATGAATTTCGAGTAGGAGATCAAGTTCTATTTTTAATTCACGACTTCGATTATTTCCGTGTAAACTAAAATCTAGGTGGTCAGGACCTTTTTCCATCACCCGTATTTTTCCTCATGGTGCAGTAGAAATTAAATATCGGAATGGTATTCCATTCAAAGTCAATGGCCAACGGCTGAAACTCTATCAAGGATTCATTGAGGATGAGGAGGAAGAAATCTCGCTTCAAACGGTTGACGAATAAAGGCATCAACATCATACCTGGTAGGTTACGAACAAGCGGATGAACATCGAAACTGGTAAGTCTTCTAACCGAGTTTTGGGAAAACAGGGCACTCACACGAGCACTACAAAAAAAAACTTTGCTCAGCACGGGGTCGTGTCCGCTGGACACGGGGACGTGTCCGCGCATCTGTCGGGATAAAACCCCTTTTTCATAACAGTTACATCATTCCACACGCCCCGTTTCCCCGCAAAACGCTCTGGTCCAGGCGATTTTCCGCAGATTTTCGACGTCTCCTCTCATTCTAACAACATCAAGGTATGATTCTATTATCATTAGTAGTTATATTAGTTACTTGCATGTAGTTAAAACATAAAAAATTTGGGGAAAAATCTAGGGTTCTTGAAGTTCATCCGGATCAAACCTCAAATTTTTGCCTAGATCTGATAGCATTAGTATAGATTAGTGTTATGGAAAGTAAACCCACTTGTATTGTTGATAGATTTGCCCGATTTCTCACAAAAACCCAAAACCCTTGTTTTTGAACCAAAAAAGATAAAATCGAAAGGGTAAACGGTTTGTTTTGGGAAAAACGGCACTTGGGGTTTCATTTTCGGGGAAAACCGCACATACTTGACCAAAAATTTTCAATTTTTCGGGACCGGGTCAAAAAATAGAATTTTTGAGTAACAGACGCCTGGACACGGGGTCGTGCCCGCTGAGCACGGGGCCGTGTCCAGCCCACTGTTTTCAGTTTTCTCCGAAAAGTTTCATTATTTCGTGCTAACTTTTGATGTATTCTTTCAGATGTCGAAGAAGTTCACAAGATTCAACGCAAATGAGCTCGATGCTAGGGCCAGATATGACATACTTCAAACAAGACCGGAAGAATACCCATGACAAGTGTGCACGGATCTCTTAGCCATGGTGAACCAACTTGACCGGTTTAACAACCTCGTTACCGGCCCACTAAGGATTGCCCTAACCACTAGACTTCGTTCCGTCCATGAGTGCACTATGGAATTCTATAGCACCTTCACTTTTAATTCAAGGTGCGACCCTTTCGACAATGATGGGGTGGCATTCCGATGTGGTGGAATGAAGTACTCGATCTCAATGGCACAATTCGGGGCAATAGTAGAGCTGTATACGGAGGAAGATTCGGGGAGTGAAGAGAACACCAGAGGGGTGCTAGATTTGGATGAGAATGAGCGCCAAGCCGCGTGGGCTCAGATTGGTGAAGGGCACTACAACCCAAGCAGCACAAAGAGTACCAAGTTGAGGGACCCACTCTACCGATACATCCATAGGGTCCTCGGTTACTCTCTAAGCCAAAGGCATGATAGTGGTGGCGTTGTTGGGTTGATAGATTTGATAGTTCTTCACTGCATTCATACCCGAAGACACCTTGATGTTCCATTTCTCCTACTCCAAAACATGCATCTGAACCAGCTAGCTCATGCACCAACCCCTATCTTCTTCGGGGGATGGGTGTACCGCCTCTTCAAGCACTTCGTGAACATACCTAGGTCTTTCGAAAGGAGCCCATGGTCGGGACGAGTCGATGTACACATATGCCGCTCCATGAACCTAATCTATGAGGCAGAAGACGGGTCGGTTAGCTTTCAGAGGATGCAAGGGCATGCATGGAACCCGCAAGAGGCGCTAGTCCTTCACGCTCCACAATTTCAACAACCTCCCCACTACCAGTACCACCCTCACGGTGATCCAGGCCAATCCTCCTCACAAGGAGGTGGTTTTCCTAACTTTCAGAGTTTGCATGATCTTTTGAAGGAAAACCTTATGTGCACCAGGAACACCTACAACCTCGCCAACAACACGTACAACCGGGTCGGGGCCATCGAAAGAAACATCTCCGATATCCAAGATGACATCGGAAGCATCCAGGAGTACATGGCGGGGCATGGAGGAGGAGGTGATGAGGAGGGCAGTGATGATGACATGGACTAGGTGGGTAGAGTAGGAGCAGGAGCAGGTGGTTGGTGATCCCACAGGTTAAACCCCCCTTTTCTATCAAACAATTTCCGGCCTGCGTGCCGAGTGTTAAACAATTTACTTTCCCTAACTCTTTTTATTTTTCTGGATTTTTTTTTTGCTTTGTGACATGGATGTTAAACTTGGTAATCTAGGATGTTTGGTATTGTTTGGTGTGGTATTTATTGATAAAACAGGTACATACGAGGCTTAGAGTACTAAACATTAGTACTACTAAAGCCAGGACAGGAAAACCGGAGCTAGAAACCTGTTTTTCAGCCTTGCAGACTGTCTACACGGGGTCGTGTCCAGCCAACACGCCCCCGTGCCCACCTCCCAGACCTGCTATTTGTTTAAATTCTGCGGATTTTTGCCAGACACGGGGTCGTGTTCAGCCAACACGCCCCCGTGTCCACCTTCTGTAAGTTTTCGTTACTGGCACCTGAACACGGGGTCGTGTCCATCCAACACGGGGCCGTGTCCAGAGTGCCAGTAACATAAAATTTTGTTTTTTAACACCTTTTTACACATTCAATCAACCTAAAAACTTATTTTTGGGACACATTGAGGACAATGTGTAATTTAAGTGTGGGGGGGGGGGGATGCTAAAACTTTGAATCTTGCAAGTCCTAATTAATAAGCCTTACACAAAACTCTATTGGAACCGCTAATCACCCCAATTTTTTTTCAAAAATTTTCATTTTCTTTTTACATGTCTAAGTTTAAGTTGGGAATTTCAAGTTCTAACAAGGTTATATTTTTACAAATTTACAACCGATAGCGTCGTGATAAAAAGAACCAACATAAGAAAATTACGAAACGGCATGACAAGCTTAGTTAAAATTTGATTATATATACTTGATCACATAAAAACCCATTCCTACAAAAGTGAGTTTTGAGCCTTTATTGAGCATACAAATACATATCTTTACACTAAATGCTCATTTTTCGTTTCTTGTGTGAATAGCCGCTTGGTTCTTACGACTCTAGAACTTGCCACGACAATGCATTCCCGGTCCTCACCAACTTAAACCCAAGTAAGTAAATGATGGAGGCATTAGGACTAACCCTTTTTTTTCTACACTATTATTTTTCATTTTTTTTACCACCTACCCAAAATCCCCCTAGTTAACCCCTTTGAGCCTAAACTTTTTCATTTCTTAACCCAAAACAATCACCCTTTTTACCCACCTAAACCTTTTTATTTTAACCCTTTCTTTTAGTAACAAAGCTCAGTTTTTCTTATGACTAATATATATATATATATTGATGATGAAACCAAATAAACAAACAAGTTCATCAAAAATTACTTTGTTTGAAAGAAATGGTTCATCAAAATAAAATAAAATTGTGAAAAATAAAAAGTCTTTCAAAAACCGACGCTTTTTACGCTTTTTGCCCTTTCACTAACCACTAACCCAATCACCCACCTTTAGCCCAAGCCTAACCCTTCACCCAAAAAAGTCCTCTTGATATTTACAAAGGTATATAGTTAAAAAGGAGGAGGATTGATTGCTTGGCAAGCTTATGGTAGGAGTAAGTTCCATGCCGCTCTCGAGTGATTCACTAAAAATACACCTTCGGCCGAGTGTTGAGTGATCCCCCGTGAGGAATGTGAACTCGTATATAAATAGAATTTTAAAAAGGCATATTATGCCCTAATAAGTAATTTATCTTATGAAACGTTTTTAATAAATCATGACGAATAGGATTGTAAATAAATAAAAATAAAACTTAAATAAAGAATCTTGGAAATCCAGACACTCTATGACAAGCCCAAAAACCTTCTCTTCTACCCATTCCATTTGGGAGTGAAAAAAGCCACATTATAAAGAGTTTTGCTTGAGGACAAGCAAAGATTCAAGTGTGGGGGTATTTGATGTGCACAAAATGCAACACATAAATTACATCAATTGTGGCATAAACTAACCCTTTTTTAGTACAAATGTTGGAAAAAGTGTGCTTTTGTCTTCCTTTTGTATTTTCAGGATTAAATGAGCTCAAATAGACAAAAGAAGCAAAAAGACAGCTAAATCTAACATAAATACAAGAAAAGGAACAAACGTGGCATGCTCGGCCTCCCGACAGCATCTTCCCAAGCAAAACAAGAAGACAGAAGCCTGAACACGCACCGTGCTCAGTGAGCACGGGGGCGTGCCCAAGTGTCAGCAGAAAAGACAAAGTGGTAGAAGCTTCCATCGCCCACCACGAGGCCGTGCTCAGCGGGCACAGGGCCGTGCTCAACTATAAGATTCGCGGAATCTAGGCAAATCTTGATAGTACAGATATGCTTCTGCACACGGGGTCGTGCTCAGCGGACACGGGGGCGTAGTCAACTAATGTAGACAAACTGCATTTAATGAAGAAAGAGAGGAGGATGGACACGGGGCCGTGCCCGAGCTTCTGTTCAGCCTATAAATAGGAGTGCTTGGAGCTCTTGCAACTCATCCCTTGGCACACCACCTCTCTCACACTTCACCCACCACCCACCACCATCACAACACCATCATCCACCACCATCATCCATTATCCATCATAGAGTGTGTGAGTCGTCTCGGGATCCAAGATTAATCGTAAGATTTCTTGACAATCAAAGGCCATGTTTGCCTAAGTCTCTTACATCACTTGGTGAAGACAAGTGTTTAGTGTAATACTTTTTATTTTTAATCTTTTGCACTTCTTAATTGGTTTTGTATTAATGACTTTAATTACTAGTTTCTTATGTTGAAGGTGATTCTTCCTTATCGTTTGTCCGTGGTGTCTTGGCATTATTTTACTGTCTATATAAAATAAAAGATTTTCACCATTCATATCTCCATGGTCTATATGGAGGTATGTTGGCTACCTGGTCGGGGGTTAAGGGAACGGTTTGGTAAGAGTCTTGCCATTGTTCAGTGTATAGATCCTGCAAAGGACCTGGGTTAAATTTAGTAGGACCTCCTTCAATACCCAACGGTATTGGATGGCGGGGGTCCAAACTCTTTGACCCCCTCATAAGTTAAACTACTATTAAAACTTTAACCCGGCTACTTAGGACTGTATCCCTGCTGACTCAGACTACTTAGCCGAGGGTAACGTCGCCTTCAAAAGAGGGGCCTACCACATTATGCATTAATAACTTAATTAATTATCTTTCAATAATCTGACCCTTTAGGATTGTATCCTTGCTGACTCAAACTACTGGGTTGGGGGTAACGTCGCCTTCAAAAGAGGGGCCTACTACAATAACTAAGATAATCTCTTAAACAAGTGCAAAAGTGCGAAAATAATCAAAGGTTACACTACACACGAGTCGGATCCAACTGATTCATCTTGTCTATCTGTTTTTATTTTTATTTTACTTTTCAGCATTTTAGTTAGTTTTATTTTCCTAGTTTAAAAATATTTTTCTAACATTTTGATTTGATTAGATGTTGAGGATAAACCGGTACTAAAAGCTCTTGTGTCCTTGGACGACCTCGGTATCTTACCAACACTACACTACGTCCACGATGGGTGCACTTGCCCATATGTGTGTTTAGTGTTAGTGAATATCGTGTTTATAAATTTAAAACTTGGCTAAAAAGTGTAAAAAGGGCTTAAAATATACACCTAATATATATAACACTTCACACGCATCAGTGGGACACGCGAATGAGTTAAGTCTTTAAAACACTAAATTTGTATCTCGAAACAATTGAACTTTGTGTGAAAATTTAAGTGGATCAGTATACTGACAATCTAAGTGAATCGCTTAGAACTTAAAATGTTTAAAGCTTAACGGTGTTAGTGATGTGTCTCATAAACTGATATGATCCTCTTACACAAACTCACAAAAATATTGTCTGTAAATATTTCTTTACTGTATTTTATTATAAAAATCCAAAAAGATTTTCGGAGTGTTTTAGCATAAAATTTTGAAAAAATTCAAAAAGATTTTATTTCATCTTATTTTTGACAACTGATGTTGAAAAACTGATTTTCAAAATTCCAGGTGCTAAACATGACGACAGCAGGTTTGGGAGATTGTGTTTAGAAGTAAAAAATTGATATTTTTACAAGTGATGATTTGAAATTGATTTTATAAGTGGTGAATCAGAAATTATAAATATTAAATCATTTTAAAAGATATCTACAAGTTGGTTTCTAAATTTGTCAAATTTTTAAATTTGTAAAATTTATTGTGAGGTAGAGTTTGTGCAGGTAGAAGCAGCTAGGGTTCAATTCCTGAGAATAGGCAGAATCGAGCCAGGTACCAGATCCTATGGATACGAAAAGCCAGGTTCCTGATTCTAATTGTTACAGAAAGCCAGGTTACGATCGTAAAACTTGTGAAAGTTATAAGAGCCCGGTTTCCGATCCAAAGACTGTAGATTGCGAATTCCAGACTGCGATCCCAACTTATCGAAAGGGGGAGTCTGAAGATTTTAAAGCCAGGATCAACATTCAAGGGGGAGTTTGAATGTTAGAGAGCTAGATTTGAATCCAGAGGTCCATACTAGCTGCTGATGCTGAAGAACTTAAGGAATCAAGAGATCTGATCAAGAGAAGATAGAGTCAGGTTGCGATTCTGGAAGAGAGAGTGAAAAAAGGAGAAAAAGATTAAGGATGCTTACATTGTTAGATACTTTTGAAAGAGCAAGAAGACTGATCAAGACAGAAGATGTACTGAAAACCGAAGACTTCGTCAACATCCAAGGGGGAGTCTGTTGGTGCATATGTCTGTTGACTTCGTCTTGTATCAAGTCTTGTAATATGTTAGATAGATCAGGGCACGTTGTACGAGAAAAATGAGAAACATGTAGGATGAGGCCATTTCGCACGAAATGGAACATATCCATTTCGTACGAAATGGAACTGGTCAATTCGCATGAGCCATTCCATGCGAAATGGACTTCCGATATATAGTTGCCTTGGTTGTTTCATTTGTAACTTTCTGATTCCGGTGCCGAGGTGTTGCCGAAGTATCTCCAGCCTGTAAAACATTTTGAAATTAATATACGAGACATTTAAAGTGAATCTCCATGCAAATCAAGCTGATTCAACATCAAAACGTCTGTTTCCGCCTCTCGTTTTGATCAAAAACTCTTCTGAACGACTCGTTTGGTCGTGCAAACGATCCTACATCCATATTGGCATTTCTAATTGTTGTAATAACCCTGAAGGTTTCTGATGTTCAGCTTTAACCCGTGAACAGATTAGACATTTAGCAACATGGTTTTCTATATCCTTTTTTCATTCCTATCCACCATAAATTCATTCTTAGATCTTGATACATCTTATCACTTCCGGGATGTATCGTATATTTGGACTTATGAGCTTCTTCTAAAATTCGGTGACGTAGGTTTCCTTGTTTAGGTATCCTGATTCTTTTCTTATGGAATTTCCAAATTCCATCTGATCCTTGTTCAAATTCCTTAATCATTCCTTTTAAATTTTCAGCATCGTCCTTGATTACTGTTTTCTGTGCTTCTCTAATTTTATTATTTAAATCTACTTGTAGATTTAACCTGAGAGAATGTACTCGTTTTGGCTTTTCATGATACTTTCGACTTCAAGCATCAGCTACTACATTAGCCTTTCCTGCATGATACTGGATATCACAATCATAATCACTAAGAATTTCCATCCATCGCCTCTGTCTCATATTTAATTCTTTTTGCCCAAAAATATATCTCAAACTCTTATGATCGGTGAAGACAACAAATTATTTCCATATAAATAGTGTCTCCAAATCTTAAGGGCAAAGAGATCATGGGTTGTGTAATTCTCTTCATGTTTCTTAAGTTGTCTAGAAGCATAAGCTATAACCTTTAGGCGTTGCATCAACACACATCCATATCCTAACTTAGACGCATCACAATAGACTATAAAGTCTTCAGTTCCTTCTAGTAATGCGAGTATGGGTGCGTTGGTTAACCTTTGCTTAAGAATCTTAAAGGCTTCTTCCTGTTTTGGTCCCCATTCAAACTTAACTGATTTGTAGGTCAGTTTGGTTAATGGAATGGCTATCCTAGAAAAATCTTGGATAAACCTTCTATAATATCCTGCTAGTCCAAGAAAAATTCTTACTTCTGTTGGCAACTCAGGGACTTTCCATTTAGTAATCGCCTCGATCTTTGTGGGATCCACATAAATTCCTTCATGATTAACCAGATGTCCAAGGAATTGCACTTCTTGTATCCAGAATTCACATTTTGAGAACTTAGCATAAAGCTTCTCTTTTCTCAGCAATGTTAGAAGTGTATGCAGATGTTCTGCATGTTCCTCTTTACTCTTAGAGTAAATTAGAATATCATCTATAAAGACAATTATGAATTTATCCAGGTATGGTTTACATATCCTGTTCATCATGTGCATAAATGTGGCTGGGGCATTGATTAAACCAAATGGCATGACGGTAAATTCATAATGACCCTACCTTGTTCTGAAAGTAGTTTTAGGAATGTCCTCTTTCTGTACTTTCAGTTGATGATATCCTGAATATAAATCGATCTTAGAAAAGAATCCAGCTACTTGAAGTTGATCGAACAGATCATCGATTCTCGGTAGTGGGTACAGATTCTTAATCGTAACCTTGTTCAATTCTCGGTAATCAATGCACATACGCATCGATCCGTCCTTCTTCTTAACAAACAAAACCGGTGCTCCCCATGGCGATGAACTTGGTTGTATAAAACCTTTGTCAAGAAGTTCGTCCAATTGTTTCTTCAGTTCCTACATCTCCGTTGGTGCTAGTCGGTATGGTACTTTGGCAATCAGTGTTGTCCCTGGTATTAGGTGAATTCTAAATTCAACCTCTCTATCAGGCGATAATCCAGGTATTTCTTCTGGAAAAACGTCTGAGAATTTAGATATTACAGGAGTATCTTTTAATTCTTTTCCTTTAGTATTAATGATTACAAAAATCATATATACTATTCCTCTTTTCCTTTCATAACTTGCAGCTTTCATCACAGAGATGAATTTTGTCGTTCTGGTTGGCTTATCTCCTTTAATTGTGATCTTTTCACCTGTTGGTGTACTTACTTGTACTGACTTTTGATCACATAGAATACTGGCATGATTAGCTACCAACCAATCCATTCCTAATACAACATCGAATCCGGCTAGATTCATTGGGTAAAGGTTAGTTGAAAAGTTATGATTCAAAGTTTCTATTCTTGCTCCCTACAAGATCTCACTAATCTTAATGGATTCTCCGTTCGTCGTCTCTACCAGACAATCTTGTTGAAGTTTGGTTAAGGGTTGGTCGAGAAGTTGGTAGAAAGAAGTATTGATAAAACTTTGGTTTGCACCAGAGTCAAATAATACTTTAGCAAATATATTATTAACTAAGAACGTACCGGCAATCACATCTGGAATCATCTTGGCTTCCTCAGCTGTCGAGACGAATGCTCTGGCATTCTTCTTAGGTCCTTCAGTGGTCTTAGCTTGGCTAGTTGTTGCTAGAGCTAGTTTCGGACAGTTCGGTTTAATGTGACTGGCTTCTCCACAATTGAAGCATATCCTATTTCTAGCTTTCGTTTGACATTCTTCTTCCTTATGCCCGAGTCTCTTGCAGAAATTACAATATCTTGCACATTTTCCATAATGTTTCTTTTTGCAAGTTTTGTAGTAAGGTGTAGAGGAAGAACCTGTACTTTTCCCGCGGCTGGAATTACCGTAGCAAAATTCATGGGTAAGCTTTTGAGCTAGGTTCTTTCTCTGGTTTTCCTCTTGTGTACGTACCAATTCATCAGTCAGGGTGATGGCTAGTTCTACTGCTTCTTCTATGGTTTGAGGTCTAGCTGCCTTGACTACATGTCTAATCTCACTAATTAATCCCCAAATATAACGGGAGATTAACACTGGTTCAGGTGAGGCTAAGGTTGGAACTATCCTAGCATATTCAAAGAATATGGTAGTGTAACCTTTGCAGTCTATTCCAATCATTTTATGATTTAGGAACTTATTGGCAATTTGCTCCTTTTCATTGGGAGGACAGAATTTTCTTTCGACCATTTCCTTAATGTGACAACTGTGCTATGTAAATGATGTACGATGTAAAACAATGTCAATTATCAATAAAACGATGTGTTTTGGTGTTAATATGTGTGTATTTGTGTTTGATGATTTTACGATTTGATTCGAGTTCGATTTCAAGCTTTAAATCGCTTTCTGGAAAGTTATATGCAAACTGATGCGTAAACGTAATCAGCTTAACGCGACAAACACTCCGGAATAGTGAAATAGGCTTAACATGCCTTAAATAACCTTTACATAACTTAGAAATAAGTTTTGGAGGGTTTAGTGAGTCGAAAACAAGTTTATTCGATCGCAGGGACTATTTGTGTCAAAATGCGAAAGTATGCCGATTCGTATGGTAACAAACATTCCGGAACTTGATCTTAAGTTAAACATACCCTAAATATCCTTTACATAGCTTAGAAATAGGCTTTGAGGGGTTTGGTATGCGAAAATAAACTTTTTGATCAAACTGGGACTAAAATCGTTAAAAAGTGCATAAGTTTGCACTTTCGCGTATATCTTACGTTCTGAACATATCCGGACATCCAAAAATTTTTGTAATCATTAAAATATTTTATTTTAGTGATTGGAATGCAAAAATACTATTCGTCGTGAAATTCGGATCGTTTTTGCATCCGTTCGAGTTTTCGTCGTAATTAACCGAATAACGCAACCGTATGACCAAACGAACCGACATCCGAGATTTTTTTGAGCATATTTTAAGTTTCCTATACTTTAACTTCATTTTAGAGCCTTGAAATGGGGTTAACAGGGCTTAAACGTGTAAAAAATGCATCAAAAACCAAGTTTTGGACTTGCATGGACTAAAACCGACAATCTGCCAATCTTTTCTAGGAGGGGTGCGTAAGAATGTGTGTATGTCTACGCGGCCCGCGACAGACTGTCAGATAGAAACATTGAATCTAGTCTTTTGAGCTAGTTTTGATGGTTTTGATCCTTGTTTTGCAATACCATTTGATGGTTTTTGAGTTCCCCATGTTTGGTAAACAATGGGCTACACATGGAGGGTCAACATCAAGGCTCGAATTACGAGAAACGATCCTAACGGTTCTCCGAATCTATATATACCCAAGCTTTTCATTCATTTTAGCTCACACTTTGATTCAATCTTCTCTAAGTTGAAGTTTATACTTCATATCTGAGTTATTTGAATCAAAATCTTCCTTGCTTGGACCTTTTGTGAGTATTCTTTCATGCTTTTTATGCTTTTCAAGCATGAAAGTCAAACAGTGTTTGACTTTCTGCTTTGACCATGAATTGGTCAACACAAAGTTCGTTTGAACTTTGTAACGTGAGCGTAATCACGATGATTATAGCCCCTTGTGACTATACTTACTGATTACCACGTTGATTAGGCGTAGTGACGAGTCATAGTTTTGGTCAAAGTATGTGTTTATGCGTATTTTGCCACGAAACTATCTTTGGGTATCAAAACACTTTGTTTTGATATCAAACTTGTTTTCTAACTTAGTTAAAAATGTTTTAACATGTTTAGCTCGTCACTTTTAGTCTAGTGCTTGTATAGGGTCGTAAGATAAGCGGTCTAAACAACCGCTTAGACTTTCAAACCCGACCCGTTTGGTCGATCATTAGGATCCGACCAAGCATATTTGTGACCATAGTTGTATAGGGAATAACCTTCCGAGGTTATACCTTATGGTCACTTAGTTTAATTAGTTGTATGATAGGTAGTTTATATGCCTTAGGTAAATAACCAAAATGCCCTTTTCATGCATAATTGGTATTTAAGCATATGTAACTTAACTTTTGTCACTTAAACTAATTATGCAACATGTTAGGCATATAATACTTGTCATAGGACTAGTTAGGCATCTCGAACGCGCTTTTGCGCGAACGACGCGTTAAAGTAGCGTAAGCTACCTTAATAGGTCGTAACGGGTCGAAAGCACTTAGGATAGGTTCCGATTTGGAATGTAGGCTTTGTTAAACCATATCACATGAGTTCCAATACTCAATTAGTTTACAAGACCTCATTCTACCCGATCTTCTGATTTAGGTGTCGATTTATTAACTAGTGATCCGATTATTAGGTGCTACTTGATTTCCTTGGTTTACTCGAGCTTTGCTAGTTCCATTTAATCAAGGATACTTTGCACTTCGATGTGAGTACATAGTTCCCCTATTTTACTGTTTTCAATTGTTTTGGGGTGATTCATATGTGTTAAACGATTTCGATGCTTTTAACGACGATTTCAAAAACAAATACTATGGTTTATATTAAACATAAACGATTTCGATAATGTGAACGAACTTGTTGGACATATTTACATAACGAATAACATTCATTAATTTTGTCCGAACCGACCAGTATTAGGTTATGGTACCATATGATCTGACAAATCCCGTTATCGGACTGCACCCATGGTTATGTGTGGGGGTTATGTGGGTAACGACTAAACCTATTGATTGTTAACTTACCCTTTGGTGGTTTGTTAATACGAGTTGAACGATGGACGAGTTACGAAGGTTTGAATGTTATAAGCGAGACGACCAAAAGTTAGTTTTCACGATTAAAACAAGAACGATTTGAACGAGAACGATTGAACGATTTTGAATGATTGAAACGAATGAACGATTTGAACGATTAGAACGATTTAAACAAGTTAAACGAATTGAACGAACAATTGGTTTTGGTTAGTGTTTAGATAATGGGACGGGGGTAATGTGATAAAAGCATGGTAGATATGCCGCTGTTACTTGTTATATATAAGTGTTTTTATCACATTATATTCCGTGGCGTTATTTAGTTCACTTGGGCGAACGATTTTAAACAATGTCACACAAATGATGTTTACGAAATGATATAAACCATACGAGTTTTATTACGAGAATGATTTACGATTTGGGTTACATAAACAAATGTTTTGAGTTAAGATTCATGGCATCGAGGTTTTATAAACTATAACCAATCTATTTTTACTTGGTTATTCATTTTATAATACAATATTTTACAAAACAAGGTTTTCTAATATCAAGTAACGAAGTTGTACGAGTTATTTAAACAAGTAAACGAGCCATGAATCTGAATCTGACACTCACACAAAACCTATGTGCTCGCCAACATTTCTTTGCTGACTTTATTTTTACATATGTTTCAGGTGGTGTTGAATAATATTGATTACAAGTAGGATGCATGCTCATTTAGGACTGGACGAGGCCTTAGTGACTAAATAACAAATGATAGACGATATGTAATCTTGTTTGTTCGGTTTCGAAGACAATGTTAATGTTAATATTTTAATAAAACGAAACTTTTGAATCCATGGTTGTGAAACAATAATTCTGCCACTCCACTCCCCGACGTTTCTGCCATGGTTTCGTTGTTTTAACGCGGTCGGGGTGTGACACTTAAAGTAGGTCCATTCCATACTATAAACTCTGTCACTTCCCCTAGACTGGAGAATAGTATTCCACCATTCTAAGGCGGCATTCTTAAAAAGATTAGAAACAAACATAATCTTATCTTCATCTGCGCATTTACTTATTTTTATGACTGCTTCTGTCTTTTCTATCCAACGCAAGGCTGAAATGGCTCCTTCATTGCCTGAGAATTCTATTGGTTTGCAGGCCAAGAATTCTTTATAAGAACAACCGTAAGAGATGGTTCTTCTTCTTTTAGGAATTGGAGCTTGGATTATAGGTTCGTTATTATCGTTCACACTGTGACTTGGTTCAGTGTGTTGGCGTTTACTTCCATTTGCAGATTTATTATTTTCTACTTCTTTAACAGTCTTGATAAAATAAGGCATATGATGCGTGTGAAGTGTTACTTATTTTAGGTGTATATTTTAAGCCCTTTTTAACACTTATTTTAGCCAAGTTTTAAATTTATAAAACACGATATTTCACTAACACTAAACACACATATGGGCAAGTGCACCCATCGTTGAGTATAGTATAGCGTTGGTAAGATACCGAGGTCGTCCAAGGACACAAGAGCTTTTAGTACCGGTTTATCCTCAACGTCTAACCAAAATAAAAAGTTTAGAAAAATGTTTTAAACTAAGAAAAATAAAACTAACTAAAATGCTGAAAATAAAAATAAAAGAAAAACAGATAGACAAGATGAATCACTTGGTTCCGACTCGTATCTAATATAACCTTTGATTATTTCCGCACTTTTGCACATAATTAAGAGATTATCTTAGTTATTGTAGTAGGCCCCTCTTTTGAAGGCGACGTTACCCTCACCCCAGTAGTTTGAGTCAGCAGGGATACAATCCTAAAAGGGTGGATTATTGGAAGATAATGAATTAAGTTATTAATGCAGTATTGTGGTAGGCCCCGCTTTTGGCGGTGACGTTACCCTCGGCTAAGTAGTCTGAGTCAGCAGGGATACAGTCCTAAATAGCCGGGTTATAGTATTAATAGTAGTTAACTTATGAGGGGATCAAAGAGTTTGGACCCCCGCCATCCAATACCGTGAAGTATTGAAGGAGGTCCTACTAAATTTGACCCAGGTCCATTGCAGGACCTCTAAACGCTGAACAATGGCAAGACCTTTACCAAACCGTTCCCTTAACCCCCTACCAGGTAGCCAACATACCTCCATATAGACCGTGGAGATATGAATGGTGAAAATCCTTTATTTTATATAGACAGTAAAATAATGCCAAGACACCACGGACAAACGATAAGGAAAGATCACCTTCAACATAAGTAACTAGTTATTAAAGTCATTAATACAAAACCAAATAAAAAGTGCAAAAGATTAGAAATAAAAAGTATTATACTAGACACTTTGTCTTCACCAAATGATGTAAGAGACTTAGGCAAACATGGCCTTGATTGTCAAGAACTCTTACGATCAATCTTGGATCCCGAGACGACTCACACACACTCTACGATGGACAATGGATGATGGTGGTGGATGATGGTGTTGTGATGGTGGTGGGTGGTGGATGAAGTGTGAGAGAGGTGGAGTGCCAAGGAATCAGATGAAATGAATCCAAGCACTCCTATTTATAGGCTGAACAGAGAGCTGGACACGGCCCCGTGTCCGCTGGGCACGGCCCCGTGTCCGTCTGACACTCTCTCTCCTCATTAATTGTAATTCGCAATTACAATAAATGCGCCTGCTGTACTTTCGACACGGCCCCGTGTCCGCTGAGCACGGCCCGTGGTGGGCAATAGAAGCTTCTATGGATTTGTCTTTTCTGCTGCTTCTTGGGCAGGGCCCCGTGCTGGCTGAGCACGGGGCGTGTTCAGTCTTCTGATCTCTCTATTTTGCTTTGGAAGGTGCCGTTGAGGGTTCGGGCAGTCCACTAATATTCCTTTTCTTGTATTTATGTTGGATTTAGCTGTCTTTTTGCTTCTTTTGCGTTTTTGAGCTCATTTAATCCTGAAAATACAAAAGGAAGACAAAAACACTCTTTTTCCAATATTAGTACTTAAAAAGGGTTAGTTTTATGCCTCATTTGATGTAATTTATATGTTGCATTTTACACACATCAGCATAGCATCTATAATTCCTTGTGACTTGGTTCAGTGTGTTGGTGTTTACTTATTTTTATGACTGCTTCTGTCTTTTCTATCCAACGCAAGGCTGAAATGGCTCCTTCATTGCCTGAGAATTCTATTGGTTTGCAGGCCAAGAATTCTTTATAAGAACAACCGTAAGAGATGGTTCTTCTTCTTTTAGGAATTGGAGCTTGGATTATAGGTTCGTTATTATCGTTCACACTGTGACTTGGTTCAGTGTGTTGGCGTTTACTTCCATTTGCAGATTTATTATTTTATGCTTCTTTAACATTCTTGATAAAATAAGGCATAGTATCTATAATTCCTTGTGCTACTATATGTTGGATAGCACTGTTATCTATTTGGTTTCTGTTATTCTCATTATTCGGGTTTTCCTGATTTACTTCGTTGTCCATCTGAATTGGAAACATTTATCAGGTATTAATTATAACAGAATAAGATCTAATACAAACAATCGTACAAACAGATTGATCAAAATCGTCGAACATTGCGACTTTTACTCTTTTTATATATATGCATTGATTACATATTACAATTGAAAACTAACACATTAGTAGTTATGCATCTATATCTATCTTAATATATATATATATATATATATATATATATATATATATATTATCAAAATACAAAATTACACACATATTTAGACATTATTCTAGGTATCGTTTATCTAATACTGCATCTCATTTTCATCATATTTCCAAACTAGTTTCTCTCCTATCTGTCAGATTCTATTCCCTTCATCCACTAAGTTTTCACCATACTGACGGAGTTCCTGCACACATTCTCGACTCATTGGTGGATTTAATGGTGGTTCTGGCACTGGTTCTTCGGGAGTATATAGGCCCGAGTACGACCTACTGTCATCTAACCATGGATCATATTCTGAAGAGATTGGGGTTGGGATTCTAGGTAACTCATTGGGATCGAATGCAGGTATCAGAAATTGGTTTTCCTGGTTAGGTTCTAGCATTTGTTGGTCTGGGAATAAGGGTAATAGTGCTGGTTCAGCTATTTGGTTTAGATTAGAGTCTACTGCTGTAGTGGCTAGCATATGGAAATCTGCCAACTGTCTATCAGTTAATTCAGTTTTTGGTTGATTTCGATTCGGTTTTGGTTTTGGTTTCAGTTGACGATTCAGTTATTACTCAATCTTCGACATTGTTAATCACATAACATATCAATTTTTTGGGTAACTTTGTAGAATAGTAATTAAGTTTTAAAAGGAGTTAATTACTGTTTCCGTCCCTGTGGTTTGTCAAAATCACTATATCAGTCCATTAGTTTAAAAATTGCGATTTCAGTCCCTGTGGTTTCACTTTCGTAACCATTTCAGTCCCTGTACTAACAGAATAAATGGATTGAAATGGTTACGAAAGTAAAACCACATGGACTAAAATGGTTACGAAATTGAAACCACAGGGACTTAAATCGCAATTTTTAAACTAATGGACTGAAATAGTGATTTTTGACAAACCACAGGGACGAAAACAGTAATTAACTCTTTTAAAAGTGTTCCAATTAGGTCACTCAAGTTTCAATAGTGTTCCAATCAGGTCACTCAACATTCATTTTTCATTAATATTAATGGTTTTTTTCATCTATTTCATAAGTAACCATGGTGATGTGGATTTTTGTTTCTTTTTTCCCTTTTATTTGATGTTAACTTCGAATGATGACGTGAATTGTAACTTGTTTTTTTTAATTATTAATGTAATTAAAGTGTTTTTATTTTTAATAAATATAATTTTATATATTAAAATAATCCGACCCCAACATCTTATGCTTCATTTTTTTCTTGATACATAGAAAAAAGGACTGACTCGATTTTAATGTTAAGTTATCTAATTGAGACAAAAACGATAAGAGTGACCTAATTGAAACACTTTTAAAACTTGGTTACTATTCTGTGACATTTTTCCTAATTTTTAATTAAAAACACTATATCAATATTGTATCCAAAGTAAAGAGAATAAAATATTCGTTTATATATTGTAATTTAAAAAATATTAACGTAACAAAAAGTTATGACCGTGTAAAATCGGGGGGGGGGGGGGGTTAGTTTTTTATAAAAGGATAAAATGTAACTATGAACTAATTACCTATAATTTTGTTAAAGATGAGAGATTAAAGTGTAATCAAGATGAGAGGATTAAATTGACGATATTTAATGACTTAACATTCTGTAGCTATTAACATTCTGGGATAATGACTAAGCTCATTGACTTTAATCACTTGTACACCTTGTTTTTTAAGAGATAAAATGTCTGCAGTGTGCGGAGCATATCTGCAGACACCTGTGGAAGAAAAGGTGGACCAAACCTCTGCAGTCTGCAAGAAGAATGATGTTTGTTTTTTTTAACGTATGCAAACTTCTAAAATAAACTGGTGGTGGTGTACGGACGATAGTGGTGGGTGGTGGTAAGTGGTAGACGTGGACGATGGGTGGTGGACGTGGATGGTGGGTGGTGGTGGATGGTGGATGGTGGTTGTGGTAGATGGTGGTGGTGAGTGGTGGACGGTGGTGGTGGTGATGGACGGTGGTGGGTGGTGGACGATGGTGGTGCTTAACCGTCTATAGACCTTAGAAGATCTTAGAAGTGGCCGGACCAAGTCTGCACCAAGAAGAGCTCGCATAGACGTTTTTAATGAAACGTCTTCGGAAAAACAAACAATCTGCAGATGACAATGTCTGCGTGTGGTTTGTGCGGCGCTGACAGAAAAGATTGCGCATATATTTTTTGGAAAAACAAACACTACCTAAGGCATCATCAACTTGTAACTTTTAATCCACATGTCAATACTGACCAAGAAAAATATCGAAACGTTAACAAAAATAAGTAGGTCGTGACGGTACTTTTGATTTTTTTTAAACCTTATAATTAATAAGATATATCAAGAATACGTAAAAGAATATTAACGTATGAAAATTTTATAATCATTTAAAAATCGTGACCTGGTTTAAAACTCAAAAATGTATTTTAAAAAATTATATTATATGCTATAAATGCTGTAATTAGTTAAAGTTTATTAAATTTTGAAAAATTATTGTATTAGAGGGATTTCCGTATGATTATATTATCTATATATCGTTAAACTTGCAACATATTGTATTGTCGTAGTGCATGCTTAATATATTCTTTTTCGTGTTGCAATGTAATGTCATAACCATAGGGGCGGACTTACCCTAAGTTGTGGGTGGGCGGGCACACCTTTTGAAAAAAAAAAGTTGTTTTATTTTCAGCCAAAAATCCAGATTGTAGCCCTTGGAAATTTTCAGTCGCCCCCTTAAAAAATATTATGAATTTATAAAAAAAATAATTGTAAATACTGATTTTTACTAATATATAAGTATATAACACAATTTATATAGTTACTATTCAACCATTTATTCACTTTAACCCATTCAAAATATCAAAGCTCCAATCTATAATCCTTTTTTTTATTAATCCTAACCCAAACTCAAACCCAAACCCAACCTAAAGAAACTTGAAACTAAATAAAATAACTCAAACCCATCTAGCCTTTCCAGTTCCATTCTCCCAATCTCCCGCCCCACGAAATCCCCGGCGACGCACTGTGCTAGACCAGACCCATTTTTTTTGCGAGAAAAACCAAAATTCCGGCCAAAACCGACCCATATTTCGCCAGAATTCTCATATAGAACGGGTATGGTTTCTTTATTGATTGTTTTTGTTTGTTGACTTATGTGATGATTATAAGAAATATAGATGTATAATGGTTTGATCTTTTTATGCTTTTTTTTATTTTTTTTTGTTGTTCTAGACTTTTAGTTAATGATTTTGTTGTTTTATTTAAAGCTATGTGTGTTTAAATGATTAGCTACAAGTAATAGACATTTAAAACGAGGGCTTGAATGTTTGAAACTTAAAATTGAAAATTTTGGACTATGGTTGATGATCGTTTATTTGTTTAAGTGTTTAATGTTGTTTTATGGACTTATGAAGTGATTTATATAGAGAACTACTTGCTTAGGAAGGTCTCTCTATATAATGTTTTGGCTGGATTTAACAAAAAATGAAAACTCGTAGGGCTCAATTTTAAATATGTTTGTAATGACGTTTGACACGTTGATGTGCTTTTGATGAATGTTTAAATTTTAGTTTAATATTCTTTTGCTTTACATGACTTGACTCGCTATGAACCGACTTTTTTTTTTTATAACTAGGGGTCTAAAATCTTTAAAGATATTCCACATCTCAAACAAAAAAATCCTAGAAGAGTTAGCTCAAGGAGAACAACATAAAACTGTGTTAACATTCGGTTCGTTCAAGAGAGCCGGAGATTGATTGGGTTAACATCGTTTGGTTTCATCAATGCATCCCTAGGCATGCTTTCTTAATGTGGCTGATCATGCGGCGGAAACTACTAACTCAGGATAAAATCTTAAAGTGGGATCTGTCCAGAAGAAGAAATATGAATAATGATGTGTTGTCTCCTTTGTTATGCGAATGTTGATTCCCATGATCATCTTTTCTTTGAATGTAAGTTCTCGTCTCAAGTTTGGAGTATGATTAGAGAGAAGGTGGGTATGGCTGCAGTTGATCCAAAATGGAGCGCGATTACCTATTGGTTAAAGGCTCGTTCTCGGTCGAAGTCGGCTGCCAACTATGTTAGCCCGGTTGCTGGTCGGGGCGGCGACTTACATCATTTGGCAGGAGCGTAACGCTAGATTGTTCAAGAATCAAACAAGACCTCCGGACACCATTTGTGCAATAATTCTGAAGACGGTTCGATATAAACTGATGGGAGTAAAGTTCAAGAATTGTGCTAATGTGAGGAGCTTGCTAGGAGAATGAGAGATTTATGGCGATAGCTTGGAGCATGATCATGGCTGAATAGCTCGATTTTTATTATTTTCTATTGTTCTAGATGTTAGTCTAGTTGTGTAGATTGTTTGGATTTGTTTTTGGTTTTGGCTTACATTCATGGGGCATGTCTCATGTTTGAATTAGTGTGGGCTTCTCCATGCTACTTGTTTTGTTTGGTTGTGAATATATAGAATCAATGAGGTAACCCTTAACCCAAAAAAACTGTGTGCAAGCAACGTTATCATTTGATGATGGTTTCAATAGATATTCTTTTAACTAGTTCAATCAGGGTCAAGCTGGGTGCACATTGCCCTTTTAACTTTGTAAACATGGCAGATGTCACTTCATAAACCTTTTATAGATAGGACAAACATCTTCAAATTATCTTAACATATATTTGTTAATAATCATTATACAACTGTTTGTAGATTTTAAAATTGTAATATAACTGAAGGATTATATTTTTATAGATTTTACAATTTTAATGTTACATGCTTAATATTTTATTCTTAGTTTTATTACTGAAACTTCCATTTACAAGTTACAGCTATAATTCGCTCATACATAGTGTAAACTTTGTTTATATGGTTGATTTATTATAAATGATTTGATCGATTCATATGTAAAATTTAGAATTATCGGATTTTATCACTCTCAACTATTGGATATTGGTCGCAGCGACTCTCAACTATCATTTTGACTCCCAACTTAACACTTTATTTGTTGTGTCACTCCACATGTGAAGATTTCTTAGTGTTTAACTTGTGTTATTGGTGATATTAGGCTTACACTTTGTGAATTACTATTGATTGTAGGTGAATCTGCTCCTAAAGACAAAAGGGAGCCAAAATCCACTCAACCAGAGTGACACAACAGACAAAGTGTTAAGTTGAGAGTGGTGAGAGTCAAAGTGATAGTTGGGAGTGGCAGGAGTCAATACCCAATAGTTAGAAGTGATAAAATCTAATAACACTAAAATTTATGATAACCAAAGGATATTGCTATTTCTTGTTATTTTATAAATATGTTATTCTTATATGTCCAAGTGTATTTACTGTTTTTTACTCTTTTTTTTAACGGTGAACTTCATGTATAATGTTACCACACTCTCCAAATCGTAGAGTCCCGTATTGCCCCACTTTGGCCGGACTATGTTTTCTTAACTGGGCCCACGCTGACTTTAAAGTTTGGCTTTTTTGGGCATTCCCCCGGGAAACTATACCGCCAGCTGCCACTTGACAGCCGTGTCACCACAAGAACAGAACTCTCTGGCGTAACACACGGTGGGACGAAAACCCAGTTGGGCTCAGGAATCGAACTGACAACCTCACACAATACCTAGTCCAAATCCTTCATTGTCTATATCTACCCCGATATAATACAACTGAGAATTGAATTTGAGACTCTATTGAAAAACCAAGTCTTCTACCACTAGGCCACATGTGAGGATACTGTTTTTTACTCTATTTGGTTTTAAATATTTTTGAGATAAAATTAGTTTATATGTGACATATTGTTAATTTGCATAATAAAATAACCATATGGTTGGCATAGACCATAGTTATGTAACATATTGTTAATTTGCATAATAAAATAACCATAAGGTTGGCATAGACCATAGTAATTAGCGACGCTTACTAACTTGACATAGACATTGTCGACAGCCTTGTAATTATTATATGCCATATCATGTTTTCTTATACTGTTTCTCGAACACATCAATGTAGAATAAAATAACGTACCGTTAAAAAAAGTATACAATAACGTTTCTATACCAACTTTTTTACATTTACACCTATGTGGCAATAGTTAATTTTATATTTTTATTTTTATATGATTTTTATTAAAAAAATATGATGATGCAATGATTTTATTTTAATTTATGTCTGGATTGTAAACTATATAGAAAATAAAGCAATATCAAATAAAACTTTTATAACAAATTATCTTTATATTTGTTACGGCTCCATTTTTATAACATATCGAGTAGTAAAAATAACATATCGCATGGCCATGTTTATTTTTTTATAAAACATTATATATTAAAAATATAAAAATAACAAAAATATAAATTAATTGATGTCATTTCCCAAATAACAAAAAGAGTTAACTTTCGTTTTGCTCCCTATAGTTTGGTCATTTTAACAGTTTTGTTCCAGTAGTTTAAAAATAGTCATTTTCCTCCCTGATCTTTCGAGTTTGTCTTCAATTTGCTTCTTGACTCTAACTCAGTTAAGACGTTCAATTAAAAGTAGGGATATTTCGGTAGTTTACCCCCTGGATCTAACTCAATTAAAACATTTAGTTAAAAGTCGTGGTCGGCAGGTGGTAGTTGCAAGTGGTGGTGGATGGTTGTGGACGGTGGTGGCTGGTAGAAAGAGTGGTTGGAAAGATGGGAGATCAGAAAAAAATTACTTATATACATGTAAATAAACAAGTTATATGTTTATTTAGGTGAAAAGACTTACATGCTGTTGCTTTTATCTATAAAATTATCAAAATACCCTTTTAGTTAATTGATTTTTTGGATGGAGTTAGAAACGGGGAGCAACAGGACGATAAATTAAAAAAAATCAGGGAGGAAAATGACTATTTTTAAACTATTGGGACAAAACTATTAAAATGACCAAATCACAAGTAGCAAAATGAAAGTTAACTCTTAAAAAAAATAGTAAAGAGGTGGTTGCAAATAGATTCACCCATAAATAATAGTTAGCCAAGTAATCCTCCGTAAAATAATAAAAAATAGTTAAGAGGTGGTTGCAAATAGATTAAACTACTCTATTTTCTATTTATATGGTTGGGAGTTGACTACAAAATTCATTTTTTTTACAAAGTGTAAAAAATCATAAAATATCATAATATCAACCATAAAACACACTCAAAACCCACAAATAACAAAGTAAAGATTATTAAAACGTCATATGTATGGGTTTTGTGTTGTGTTTTGGATGATAAGACTTTAATTATCGAATGACTAATATTAGTGTGTTTTATGTTGATTATCATATTGTGTTTTATATTCATAGTTCTACGATTGTGTGTTTGAAGTTTTTATGGACTGTTATGGTTTAGATATTGTGTTTTAGTGATCTTCACTTTGTTATTTGTGGGTTTTAAATGTGTTTTATGCCTAAAATTATAAGGTTTTATGACTTTGTATAATTTATAGGAAATATGGACTTTGTATTATTACACCATACTATACCATATTAATTAAACTTAACTATAACAAACCAATCAAAGTTGAGTTTAATTCAATCATGTTTGCTAGAAATTTAATCTACATCAATAACCGCATCATTAATTTGGTCTCCTTAATTACATATTGATCCAGTTAATGATTTTTTAACGACAAATTTGGATCACTAACAGACCACTGAAATATTATCGTGCCATCAGCGGAATCACCTGTTCATATCCATCTCCACTACACCAATTCAGGACGAAACCCAATAAATATGGGAAAACCTCCCTTGTGGGAATCGAAACCAGTATCTATTGGTTTCAAAGCCTTATCTCACCCTTAAGATGTCACTAGGCTATAAAGCCATGAGTATCTAGTTAATGATTTAATATTTATGATTCTTTACTTTTATTTAAATTTGTATTAGTTTTTTTCTTTATTTTACACCTTTTACTGTTTAAAAATGTGTACTTTCTTTGAATAATATTATTTATAAAATTTTAGATCTAAACTAACATTTTAAATGTAAATCATTTTATAAAATAGTAGGTTTATACAAAGTTTCAAGAAAAATTCATTTCTTTTTTTAAATGTAAACTAGGTTTATTCACTCACACGCGTTGCGCGTAGGGCCAATGGGCTGAGACACAATTCCGTCAAACACCCTTTACCCCTAAACATCAAAACCATCTACACATCAGAAAATTAGAATTTGTTTTTAATCAAAAAGAACGAAATGTGAAGTACTAATACGATTCTAACCTCATCTTCAATAATCTGCATTCCCTACCAAAGCCCAGCCTTCTCCACCTTCTGCCTCATAATATGCACCTTGTATGTGTAATTTGACCATTTTATTTTGCACCTGCATACAAATAGTTTAAGAAAATGAAGCAACGAATAAAACGGCTAATCTTTTGTACACAAAATCAAGTGATAAAACGCAATGTGCAATTCATCTTTAATTACCAAAAGTAAAACAAAGAGATAAAAGGAATATGGTATGCACAGCTCTTTGATTCAATGGCTTCCATTTCTATTGTTGACCGAATCTGACCCGCTTCATCTCTGTTGACCACAATTGATTGATTAGGGGTAATGAACCATCAAAAGTAAATATATACTAAAAATCCCAATAGAAGCATACTAAAGTTAGCCTGATTAGCAAGAAGCCTTTTGAGACAATCAAACATATAAAAGCATGTGTTAGTCAGCACCTGCATTCAAAAAACCAAGTATAAGCCGCATTCGTGTAAGTGAGTATACGATTTAAAAACTATCACCAAACGGTGTGCTATAATATCAGTATAGAAGACAACTAAAGACTTGGTTATGTCACAAATATAATATAAATAGCACAATTAATTTAGATAAGTAGTGTACTGTAAATAATATAATAATTGTAAACTGTAAAACTATTAATATATACGAATTCTAAAATGGACGATGTCACACCCTGACTTTTGCGGAAGCGTGATTATGTGTGACTTGCTTAATATCATTGCATTCAACCATAACAAACAACTATATGATAAAACCCAAGATGTTCATCCATAGTGTCACACCCCAACCACGTAAAACAACAAAACGTGGCGGAAACGTCGGGGAGTGTTGTAACAGAATTATTGTTTCGTAACCATAGAATAAATAATATTGTTTTATTGAATAAATAAATTCATTGTTTTAATACAATCAAATAAGTACAACTATGATCTTTCAAGTTTTAACGTCGCTAAGGCACGAGTCCATCCTAAGTGTAGCATATATCATCAATCATCACAAGGCAGCACCTGAAACATGTGTAAAAATAGGTACGTTAGCATAAAAATGCCTGTGAGATACATAGGTTTTGTGAAAATAGGATTCATGACTTAAGTTTGAGAAAATGTTTAGTCATGAACCTTGTAAATTGTTTTGTCTTGTAAATCATTTGAAAAGTGATAAATGAACCAAATAATATATATGTATAAAAGGATAATGTATGGTTAAGTGAATAACCATGTAAAATGAGTTTGTATAAGTTATATTGTTTGAAAAACAATGTTTTGATAAAAGGTTCATAGTATATATAAAAATATACTTTGGTTTTAAGAAAGTGGAATGAGTAAGATATATTAAAATATATTTCAGTTCCAAGATCGTTAGCCCAAGTGTACTAAATAACGCCACGGTATGTAATACAATGAAAACACTTATGTATAAGAAGTACCAGCGGCGTATCTACCATGTTTTCATCACATTTCATCCGTCCCGTTATCTAAACACTAACCAAGACCCAAATCGTTAGGTAGATAGTATATTAAATATACTTTAGTTGTTTAAAATAATAGTTTTCAGTAGTATATTACAAGTATACTTCGGATTTATAAATAACATATTAAACTATGTTTCGGTTTTGTAAGTAACATATCAAAATATGCCTTGGACGTGATAAATAACATATTAAACTATGTTTTGGATTGTAAATAACATATCAAAATATGCTTTGGATGATTAACAAAATAAACGTTGGTTTTGTACAATACCACACATGAGAGTATATCAAAATATACAATAAAAGTGTGATTTAAGAATTCATTCAGACCTAGTGCATCAAACTACACCTTTGAGACTATAAGGATACCACATAGGCAATCCCTATTTGGATGGAGAAACAAATTGGTTTCAGACATTCCGTGACAACAGGAATGGGGTGTCTAGTCCTATAGCGCTATATCATACTGCCAATCGGTCTGGTGAACATAAAATAAGTACAATTCAACATTTTATCTTATGTTCCTTGAGAAATCAGTGTTTAAACCATAGATAGTCATTTAGTTTGTCAAATGATAAGTAATAACATGTATAATCAATTATACTTTGAAATCATGAAAATAACATATAGGTACACATGCTTCACCCCAAAACAGTTGAAAACAGTAAAAGAGGGGACTATGTACTTCCCTGAGAGTGCTTAGGAGTCTTGCACAACTACCAAGCAAGCTAGAGGAGTCCCAGAAATCAAACGGTACCTAATATAGGTAACTACATAAATAAACCGGACCTAAATCGTTAGATTGGATAGGATGAGGTCTCGTAAACCAAATGAGTGTGGGAACTCATATGATATGGTTTAACAAGGCCTACATACTAAAAGGAAGCTATCCTAAGTGCTTACGACCCATCACGACTCGTTTAGGTAGCTTATGCTACTTTAACGCGTCGTCCGCGTGAAACGCGTTCGGACCGCCTAACTAGTCCTATGACAAGTAGAATATGCCTTAACATGTCTAATATTATTGCCAAATCAGTTTAGATGTCAAAAGTTAGGTTACATATGTTTAAAATGAATCTTGGCATCAAGGGGGTATTTTGGTAATTTACCTAAGGCATATAAACTACCTATCATACCACTAACTAAACGTCGTGACCATAAGGTATAACCTCTGAAGGTTATTCCCTATAAACTATGGTCACCTAATGTGCTTGGTCGGATCCTAATGATCGACCAAACGGGTCGGGTTCGAAGGTATAAGCGATTTATTAGATCACTTACCCTTACGACCCTAGACAACGTGGTAATCAGTAGGCATAGTCACAAGGGACTATAACTGTAACACCCCAGCCCGGAATGGGCTGGCGTGTCACTTGTACGGAGTCAGGTCAAAAACATAATTCCATTAATACTTAAATGTATTACAAGGCTTTACAACTTAATGGAAATAGGCTGTCTAATTTAATACATTTATTTCTACGGTCTTTTCCAAACACTTGATCACTCTTCCAGATCCCGTCCCAGATTGTCTTGATAACCTGACGTAAAGAAGAAAAACACACAAAAACGTACGTCTGAGCAAAATTTGAAAGTTTTTCCCAGTGTGCGGATAGAGGAAAACAAAAGCTTAATTAACATGATGCAAATAACGTAATTTCATAATCATATCATACGGATGTACCCATGAGCCAAACTTAAAACGTGACAATACACAGGTAGCTACTCCTGCATAATTATCACATACGAGATGGCGAGTTGGCATACCCGTTATCCACCTCCTTAAACTTAAATCCTAGGATCGATCCATACGCCTCCTAATAGCTTTATGTACCACACTTGTACTTAAGAGACGCCGTGAACTGATCTCTCCGTCACGGATGGAGCACATGAGGTCGATGCCACAACAACATGCCCGTGGGACACTCCACGAGAAGCGACACTCAGGGTATCAGAGTACAAATGTTCTTATTCACA
Source organism: Helianthus tuberosus (assembly GCA_030545235.1). NCBI lineage: Eukaryota > Viridiplantae > Streptophyta > Magnoliopsida > Asterales > Asteraceae > Helianthus > Helianthus tuberosus. The sequence continues at coordinate 106,797,899 of CM060370.1, read as the reverse complement.
TAACTTATCAAAAATATATTTTCAAGACGAGACGTAACTTATATTGGAACATGCGATAATGAGTACAACTAATATAATACTATCGCATGACATGAACGCTAAATCCAAAAATCGGAATGCAACGGACTGTCAAATGAATCGATAATCAAAGACGAGAGAAGTTTTAAAAGATATAGTAATTACTGGTATTAAAACAAATTGACTTGGATAACCTAATACTTGTATATAATATTAAACTTGTAATTTCTTTATTTGTAATCTTGTAAACCTTAAGATACCTAACTTGTAACTTGTAAGCCTTAAAATACTTAACTTGTAACTTGTAAGCCTTAAAATACTTAACTTGTAACTTGGAAACCTTAAGATACTTAACTTGTAACTTGTAAACTTTAAGGTACTTAACTTAACATTTATTTAATCGAAAATACGAAACTTTGGCGAGATTTAAAATCAAAGAGTGGAACCAGTCATCAAGGTATGGATATCAATCCTATCTTGACAATTTCGTCCCTAAAATGTGGTTTATTGAACGAAACAAGATAAAATCTCGACTCGTTAATAAGGAACCACTAGAGTATGAAATGGAACTCGTATACATGTAAGTTCGTATATTTGTAAATTCATAAACTTGAAAACTTGTAAGCATGTAATGCAAACTTGTTAACTTGTAAATTTATAAACAAACAACTTACAAACATGTAAACTCGTAAACATGAAAAGAATATTTTTAATAAACCATTTTCTAAATAATCAACGTAAAACAGAACCTTTTCAAAACGTTTGTTACTTCCAAAACATATTTCATAAAATAATCTTAATACGGAATTTAAAATCAGAAATCAGATACTTGACATAAATCGAAAGAAAGGATTCTACCCGTACCTTAAAAATTTCCAACTGATGCTACCTTGTTTTCCATTGTTTCTGATAATATTGCAGATTTATATGGCAGAGCTTAGCCTACTGATTATCCTCTTAACTTAATTTGCACATGAACTAGGTAATTAACTAATACAGCTTTTACGATAACTCACGAGATCAAACCCTCACAACAAATGACAAAGTGCGATACTTAAACATCCAGCGGATTCACAACTAAGGACAGAGTATAGTCCGATTTCGGACAGCACTCAAACATCCCGTCAAAATCACAACGAATGACAAAGTATAAACCCAATTTGAGCAGCACTTAAACATCTATCGGATAGTTTCAATCAATCGGACATTGAATCGTAGCAGCGATCGAATTAATACCCTGTATTATAGCAGAAATTAGTGATTATGTGTGTTAATTGTAGTAGTTCGACCATAACTCAGCGTAGAATTGGAATTTCTACGTCGTTTCAGAGCCAGAAATCGATTGCCAAAGCCCTCTATTTATAGGTGAAATATGATACTCTCGCGACCCGCGTACAACTTAAGACATTTCTTACGCGGCCCGCGTAAACACTTATTTTATGCATAGGCTTGCCACGTGTCCAACTAGCCTAGCTGAGTCGACGAAACTTAAAAATTCGAATTGTATAACAAACTGTGATGATTATCGTCAATGGGGAATACCCCCCCCCCCTGAGTTTTAGGGGCCCTAATCCTGATTCTGATTGTTCTGAAATTCTTAGGGTTTCTGCAGAATCTCTTGGGTTTCTCAATTAGGGTTTCCTATTAGACTAATTAAAATAATAAATAGTACCTTTAATGAGAGTTGCTATATTTTGTTTTAAAATTTTCGGGTGTTACAATAACCATCGTGATTACGCTTACGTTGCGAAGTTCAAACGAACTTCGCATTGACCATAAACTGGTCAATGCAGAAAGTCAAACAAAGTTTGACTTTCGGACTCAAAAAGTAATAAAAGAACGAAGGAGCACTTACAAAGGGTCCCCGAAAGCTTTGATTTCTCAAGTATTCTCAGGTAGGAAGTGAAATATCACAATCACTTAGAGAACTCTCAAGAAGATCAAGTGGGTTTTGCTCAAGACTTAAGGGGGTATTTATAGTGTTCAGAGAGCCGTTAAGATCGTTTCTTGGAAACCGTGCTTTGATCTTGGCCATACACCTCAAGAACATGGTTTTACAAAACCATTTGAGCCCTTAGTATTGAGAAATACCATGTGCATGTGGGTTTTGAGAGTGTAACAGCTATTAACAGCTTGTTTAAACATTGAATCTGGTCAGAAGGGGCCTCGCGTGACGCCAAGGGGGCTAGGTGTCACGCTAAGGTCCTTCTGATCAGCAACCAGTTTCCAAAGTTGCAGTTTCAGTCCCTGTTGTGTTTTAAGGCCATTTCGACACGTTTAAGGCTCGTTTAACCAACCTTAAGGCCCTAAAATGATGCCTAAACATTGTGGATATGAAACATGCTCAAAAATATGCCGGATGTTGGTTTGTTTGGTCGTACGATCGCGATGTTTGCTTAATTACGACGGAATGCGCATAAGCGCGAAAAGCGATCCACATAGCGTGACGAATGGATTTTTATTATGCCAAACACTAAAACATAATATTTTAATGCTTACATAAATTTTTGGATGTACGGACGTATTCAGAACGTAAGATATGCGCGAAAGTGCAAACTTGTGCACTTTTTGACGCTTTTAGTCCCTGAATGACCCAAAAGTTTATTTTAGCACACCGAACCCCTCAAATCCTATTTCTAAGCTATCTAAAGGATACTTAAGGTGTGTTTAACTTATGGTCATGTTCCGGAATGTCTGTTACTATACAAATCGGTATAGTTTCGCAGTTTGACACAAATAGTCCCTGTAAGCGAATAGACTAGATTTCAACACACCAACCCATCCAAAACTTATTCCTAAGTTATGTGAAGGTTATTTAAGGTATGTTAAGCCTATGTCACTATTCCAGAGTGTTTGTTGCATTAAACTGGTTATATTTACGCATCAGAGCGCGTATAACCTTCCAGAAATTGATTTAAAGCTTGAAATCGAACAAGAGTTGATATGTGCAAACGATACTCATATTTTTACCAATCCCAAGTATGAAATACAATATTTCATTGGTTTGGAATTTTTTTGATGGTTGAAGTGACACAGGTGTCACAGTCTCCCCTACTTTAGGAAATTTCGTCCCGAAATTTAATTTTGGAGGAAACTTGTGAAGATAGCTGTGACGGTTTCACCTTTAAATAAAACTATTGAACCCTTAAGTAAAACTCTGTGCTATGTTAGGATTCTTAGCGAATTTGTTAACCCTCAAAGTGATGTCCTTGTAGTAACAAAACATGGAGTTTCGAACTACGGGCAGAAGAATGTTTCTTATGAAGTCTCATCATAGGAAACTTGGTGTGTGCTTGAGATCAGAATTGGGGAGTGTAAGATAAAATGACATCAGTCAAGATCCAAGACTTCTCCCATATCATTATTCTTGTCACTATAGGTCTTAACACATGACAAAACTTCTTGTGGTTTCTGTGCACTGAATTCCATAATTATGTAGGCCTCCATAATTACGTAATTCCTTGCAAAGTCCGCACAGTTCATTTCATAATGCGTAGAGGAAAAATCAATTGAATAAACATGAAGCGACTTGACTAGACCACCAAAGGATCTTTTCAACTAGACCAACGAACGATCTTTTTAACTAGATCAACACATGATCTTCTTAACTAGACCGTCGTACGATCTCCTTAAATAGACCACCTAAGGGATCTTTTTAATTATATAATTCCATGATATTTCTAGTCATATTTTCAAATCAATCTGTCTATCTAGACCACTCAAGGGGTCCAATTTTAGAATAGTACTTTAAAACCCAGGGGACTTGACTACAACGTAGAAGTCCATTAAGGATTTAAGATAGTAACTTTGGATATCCTACCATGAATCCCTCATATGAGATATGAAAGACTCTACGAGGATTTGGATGGATCACATACAACCATAAAACATGTAAGAAAACACATAAGCACAAAATCACATAGTCACCAAATTAATTAACTTGATTTTTTTTATTTGTTATCTTTGGATACGGGGATTTGAAGCACACCAGGAATCCAATCCGTGGATTTCATTTGGCACCTTCAACACAAGAATCTAACCATGGAGATAGAAAGATCTTAAGAGGAATCTGGCTTTGTTTCTTAAAAGAAACGAGTATTCAAGATCCTTGGGGAAACCACAAGTGATCATAAAAATGACAGAACCACACGAGTCTTGGCATCATAAGGTTGTATCAAACATTCACACAATCGTATCAGTTAAAAATAAAAACGACGAATTTTTATTTATATTACAACCAAATTGTCTTGCAGTGTCAAAAGATAACAACCAAGGAATTTCAAAACACTAATTGTTCACTGCTGCATCATTGTTCACGTTTGCCTCTTTGATGTTGAACACTCGTCCACGCACTGGAGGTGCGTTAACAAGTCTTGGGCAATTGTTTCTATAGTGAGTAAGGTCACCACAGTTATAACATGACCACGGTGGAAACCGTGCTTGAACAGCAGCAGGGTTTGCAGCAGCTTGATTTGCATAACGACAAACATTGACCATATGTCCCAACCGCCCACAGTGGGTACATTTGTGACACTGCTCTTGCCCTAGATGATGACGGTTTCACTTGTTGCACAAAGGTGCGGTACCAACATAGTTTTGCCTTTTGCGAGGTTGTGCTGGCTGGTTTGGTGCAACCTGTTTGTCTTGAGCAGTTACAGCGTAGTTTAGAGAGGCTTTGCGTTTCTTCTTCTTGGATACCTCAGCCTGTTCTTCCTTTGGTTCAGCTTGAGCAGTCTTGTCAGATGGTCTTGGGTCGCCTTTTCGAAACAGCTTACGCTTCCTGATATGGGATTCAGTCAGAGTGGCAGACAATTCAATGGTTTGTCTAACAGTTGTAGGGTTGCTGCCAGTAATGATATCCTGGACTACGTCAGGAAGACCATCAATGTATTTCTCAATCGCCTTATCCAAAGGCGTAACCATAGCAGGGCATAACAGGCTCAATTCCTCATAGCGGTCAGTATAGGCTCGATGTTCTCCACTGTCTTGCTTTAGATCATCAAACTCCCTTTCTAAAGCTCTCAGTTCATGACGAGGACAAAACTCCTTCATCGTAAGAGCCCTAAGTTCAGCCCAAGTCTGTGCTAATGTGACCTCAGCACCACGGTCCCTCATAATTCCGTTCCACCATGTAAGAGCCCTCTTCTGAAACACACTGGAAGAAAACTCGACCTTGCGATTATCAGGACACTGAATGTGGCGAAACGTACTCTCCGTGCTCTCGAACCATTGTAGGAGCCCAGTTGCTCCTTCAGTACCACTAAACTTGAGTGGCTTAGCCGAATTGAAACTCTTGAAATTGCATGGAGCATGATTGTTGTTGTTGGCTTGGTTCATTTGAGCAATAAAATTTGGGAAGGCAGCAGCCATTTGCTGAGCGATGATTTCTGCCAGTTCGGCAGTCGCTATTTGATTCTCGCGTCGAGGAGGCATTCTAGAAAGAGGAAACATGAAAGGAAATGAGTGAGAGAATTAGACGAAAAGAATGAGATGAAACAAATCTGATGAAAGCAAGGATGGTGGTCATTTGTTTGTTACTACAAAGCAACAAACGACCTATGGTGATTAATCAAAGTAAATAGGTCAAAAATAATGTATCGCGAAGACATGCTCGCCTATAAGTGGACACTCACCCCAAGAGTTCCCAGGTAAGAGTGACTAGTCCGATATTGCGGATTTGTACGAACACTCTAGCCTTAGACAGAAAGCTCAGGGTACAGGCGCCCACCCTTCCAGTTTGCACGTGTTCACATTATTTAGACCAAACTTTGACGGGGTTTCAAAAACTTAGAGGGTTCAAAACCTTACAATCAATCATCCTTGAACAGATGATTAGTTTTCAAAGTGGGATTGAAATTTGTGTTCTTATTGTGGTTGTCACCTAAGAATAAGTGACGGTACTGTTTTTAAACACAAGAAAACTTGTGTTAGGGTCCTAGGAAGGTTATAGTCTAGGTCAAAGCATTACTAATAACCTAATTCCCTATAACCATTGGCTCTGATACCAACTTTTCTATCACACCCCGACGACATAAAACAACAAAATGTGGCGGAAACGTCGGGGAGTGTTGTAACAGAATCATTGTTTCGTAATCATAGAATAAATAATATTGTTTTATTGAATAAATAAATTCATTGTTTTAATACAATCAAATAAGTACAACTATGATCTTTCAAGTTTTAACGTCGCTAAGGCACGAGTCCATCCTAAGTGTAGCATATATCATCAATCATCACAAGGCAGCACCTGAAACATGTGTAAAAATAGGTACGTAAGCATAAAAATGCCTGTGAGATACATAGGTTTTGTGAAAATAGGATTCATGACTTAAGTTTGAGAAAATGTTTAGTCATGAACCTTGTAAATTGTTTTGTCTTGTAAATCATTTGAAAAGTGATAAATGAACCAAATAATATATATGTATAAAAGGATAATGTATGGTTAAGTGAATAACCATGTAAAATGAGTTTGTATAAGTTATATTGTTTGAAAAACAATGTTTTGATAAAAGGTTCATAGTATATATAAAAATATACTTTGGTTTTAAGAAAGTGGAATGAGTAAGATATATTAAAATATATTTTAGTTCCAAGATCGTTAGCCCAAGTGTACTAAATAACGCCACGGTATGTAATACAATGAAAACACTTATGTATAAGAAGTACCAGCGGCGTATCTACCATGTTTTCATCACATTTCATCCATCCCGTTATCTAAACACTAACCAAGACCCAAATCGTTAGGTAGATAGTATATTAAATATACTTTAGTTGTTTAAAATAATAGTTTTCAGTAGTATATTACAAGTATACTTCGGATTTATAAATAACATATTAAACTATGTTTCGGTTTTGTAAGTAACATATCAAAATATGCTTTGGACGTGATAAATAACATATTAAACTATGTTTTGGATTGTAAATAACATATCAAAATATGCTTTGGATAATTAACAAAATAAACGTTGGTTTTGTACAATACCACACATGAGAGTTTATCAAAATATACAATAAAAGTGTGATTTAAGAATTCATTCAGACCTAGTGCATCAAACTACACCTTTGAGACTATAAGGATACCACATAGGCAATCCCTATTTGGATGGAGAAACAAATTGGTTTCAGACATTCCGTGACAACAGGAATAGGGTGTCTAGTCCTATAGCGCTATATCATACTGCCAATCGGTCTGGTGAACATAAAATAAGTACAATTCAACATTTTATCTTATGTTCCTTGAGAAATCAGTGTTTAAACCATAGATAGTCATTTAGTTTGTCAAATGATAAGTAATAACATGTATAATCAATTATACTTTGAAATCATGAAAATAACATATAGGTACACATGCTTCACCCCAAAATAGTTGAAAACAGTAAAAGAGGGGACTATGTACTCACCTGAGAGTGCTTAGGAGTCTTGCACAACTACCAAGCAAGCTAGAGGAGTCCCGGAAATCAAACGGTACCTAATATAGGTAACTACATAAATAAACCGGACCTAAATCGTTAGATTGGATAGGATGAGGTCTCGTAAACCAAATGAGTGTGGGAACTCATATGATATGGTTTAACAAGGCCTACATACTAAAAGGAAGCTATCCTAAGTGCTTACGACCCATCACGACTCGTTTAGGTAGCTTATGCTACTTTAACGCGTCGTCCGCGTGAAACGCGTTCGGACCGCCTAACTAGTCCTATGACAAGTAGAATATGCCTTAACATGTCTAATATTATTGCCAAATCAGTTTAGATGTCAAAACTTAGGTTACATATGTTTAAAATGAATCTTGGCATCAAGGGGGTATTTTGGTAATTTACCTAAGGCATATAAACTACCTATCATACCACTAACTAAACGTCGTGACCATAAGGTATAACCTCTGAAGGTTATTCCCTATAAACTATGGTCACCTAATGTGCTTGGTCGGATCCTAATGATCGACCAAACGGGTCAGGTTCGAAGGTATAAGCGATTTATTAGATCGCTTACCCTTACGACCCTAGACAACGTGGTAATCAGTAGGCATAGTCACAAGGGACTATAACCATCGTGATTACGCTTATGTTGCGAAGTTCAAACGAACTTCGCATTGACCATAAACTGGTCAATGCAGAAAGTCAAACAAAGTTTGACTTTCGGACTCAAAAAGTAATAAAAGAACGAAGGAGCACTTACAAAGGGTCCCCGAAAGCTTTGATTTCTCAAGTATTCTCAGGTAGGAAGTGAAATATCACAACCACTTAGAGAACTCTCAAGAAGATCAAGTGGGTTTTGCTCAAGACTTAAGGGGGTATTTATAGTGTTCGGAGAGCCGTTAAGATCGTTTCTTGGAAACCGTGCTTTGATCTTGGCCATACACCTCAAGAACATGGTTTTACAAAACCATTTGAGCCCCTAGTATTGAGAAATATCATGTGCATGTGGGTTTTGAGAGTGTAACAGCTGTTAACAGCTTGTTTAAACATTGAATCTGGTCAGAAGGGGCCTCGCGTGACGCCAAGGTGGCTAGGTGTCACGCTAAGGTCCTTCTGATCAGCAACTTGTTTCCAAAGTTGCAGTTTCAGTCCCTGTTGTGTTTTAAGGCCATTTCGACACGTTTAAGGCTCGTTTAACCAACCTTAAGGCCCTAAAATGATGCCTAAACATTTTGGATATGAAACATGCTCAAAAATACGCCGGATGTTGGTTCGTTTGGTCGTACGATCGCGATGTTTTCTTAATTACGACGGAATGCGCATAAGCGCGAAAAGCGATCCACATAGCGTGACGAATGGATTTTTATTATGCCAAACACTAAAACATAATATTTTAATGCTTACATAAATTTTTGGATGTCCGGACGTATTCAGAACGTAAGATATGCGCGAAAGTGCAAACTTGTGCACTTTTTGACGCTTTTAGTCCCTGAATGACCCAAAAGTTTATTTTAGCACACCAAACCCCTCAAAGCCTATTTATAATCTATCTAAAGGATACTTAAGGTGTGTTTAACTTATGGTCATGTTCCAGAATGTCTGTTACTATACAAATCGGTATAGTTTCGCAGTTTGACACAAATAGTCCCTGTAAGCGAATAGACTAGATTTCAACACACCAACCCATCCAAAACTTATTCCTAAGTTATGTGAAGGTTATTTAAGGTATGTTAAGCCTATGTCACTATTCCAGAGTGTTTGTTGCATTAAACTAGTTATATTTACGCATCAGAGCGCGTATAACCTTCCAGAAATTGATTTAAAGCTTGAAATCGAACAAGAGTTGATATGTGCAAAAGATACTCATATTTTTACCAATCCCAAGTATGAAATACAATATTTCATTGCTTTGGCATTTTTTTGATGGTTGAAGTGACACAGGTGTCACACATAGATAGTTTTAAAATATTATAAACAACGTTGTCTTAAAATCCAAATACAGACTTCAGGTTTAAAATACAATACCAACAAGTTTTAAGTTCCATAAGATCTTCACAAAAGACACTAACAAACTAGGTTTTGAGCCATGTATCTTATCCAAGATAAAATACATAACCTAAACCCTTCAACTTCGGATGACACCTTTTATTAGAAACATGACTTGTAAACTTCATCGCCCGCCAGATCCATTCTTAATTTCCTGAAATACATGTAGTTTTGAAAACATCAACAAAAGTTGAGCGAGTTCATGTGTTTTGTATCTGTGCACGAACATCCTTGAAAACATTTGTAAGTATGTATGTATGTATGTATGTACTTGTAAATTGGTATGAAAGCAACAATGAAACATATCAATTAATGTGTAGCTAATACATTAACATGTGTGAAATGGTGCAGGAAGACTCAATCCTAGCAGATTTTGCACCGGGCTTCAGTTTGAAGACATAGTCACCACATGGTCCATCCGGCGGGCGCATGGGTGGGGCTCGCTACACCCAAATAGATCTATCACTCATGTCCCTTGGTCCTACTACGAGGATTAATGGTCTTAAGTTAATCGCCTACCCATTCACACGATCTAGCAGTTCATTCCTTAGCTAACCATACCATTTGTAATCATCGAAACATTTGTAACATGTATTTTACCCCCGAAGTTGTAAAACTGAAAACAGTTAAAAGAAAAGGGGGACATGAACTCACAGTTTTGCGTTCTTCGTATCCAATGTAACTCAAAGCTTCCTCTAGAACCTACATGCGTACTACGCTTCATTAGACGGACGGGTCGTGCCTTGACTTTGGTCTTATTTAGTATTTTTTAGTTACGTTTCTTTGTGTCATCAATGTTATTCCAAGTATATAATTATTTGTCAAAATAATAAATATTTTAACTTAAATTATATTTATTACATTTTGGAATATTAGTTAAAATAATATATTTTAACTTGACACATATGTGTATTTGTACATGTATAACTCCCCAAGGATGGGTGTATTCATACTCGTATTCTTAACCTTGCGTATTTTTGTCATGTATCGGTGGCGTATTCCGGTGTGTACTTATACGTACGAGAATACGTATTTTTATTGTATTTATTAAGTATCCTTATACTTAATTTTTGTATCAACTTTGTCCGGAATAATATCTTTAATAAAAATACATCAATATATATTTCTGAAATATATATTTTGAGAAATATTACTTAGAAAAATTATTCATAATTTTTCCCTTGGCAAAAATATAAACCTCATACAAGTCTCAAAACTAATATATTTCCAAGTCTAACTTAGAATATATATATATATATATATATATATATATACATTTTTCTTCCAAAAATAATATGTTTCAAGTTTATTTAAGAAAATATATTTTCTCCCAAAAATAATGTATTTCATGTTTGTTTGAGAAAATACATATTTTCTTCCAAAAATAATACATCTTCTAATAATTCCAAGAAAGATATATATACTTTTACTTGCCAAAAATAATATATTTTCTCTTTGTCAAAAATATGATCTATTTTTGTAGTAATTATGAAAATCACATTTTCATTCTCTTGGTGTCCAAAATACCAATTACCAAAATATACTTGTAAATAATTTTCCGGAATATTTTGTGAGTTATATTCCTTTGTTCGGTTTGTCTAATATTTTGGGTATAATTTATATGTTCATTCCCTTGGAATTTTGATAATATTTTGGATTGTAATTTTTGGTATTTTGATGAGTTATATTATTCCAATCCCTAAAATAATATAACTAATACACATAATATACAAGTAATCACACCCATGGTGACTTCTAAATATATATTTTCCCTAAATACATATTTAGTCACTTTTATTTATAAAAACCAACCTCCAATGTTTATAGTTTTTGTAACAAAAATTATGGCAAACTTTATGTGAAAGTGTATGGTTTAAAATATACTTGTAAGTATTTGATTAAAAATATTTTCTAAGTGTTTAATTATTAGGAAAATTTTGCCATAGTTTCCCCTTAAAAATGGAGCTTTCCATCCTTTCAAAGCATATCATTTTCTTTTATAAATCACCACAATCAACAATAAACCAATCAACACTTACCAAATTGCCAAAATCAAGCATAAATTACTACTTCATGAACTTGAAAATTTACAAAAAATTGTAGTAACTTACTAGTGTGTTTAGTAAGCTTAGTTACCCTTTAAAGTGTGATTGTTCATTTAAAAACATCATTTTTAAAGAAGTTGGATGTTTACAACTTGTAATTCATTTTTTTTCTAAAAATGTTTCTTCTTGAGTTTTTCTTGTTACATATGTATTTCTACGCTTGTTTAACCACTAAAAATATGGTTAATTTCTTTAAGAACCAAGCTTAAGTAAATCTTGTATTTTTAACTTGGTTTCTTGAAAAATCATTCTTGAAATCATAGATCTACAAGACTTTACACTCACTTTGATCATCACTTTATAGGAAAAACATTTTGTACTTCAAGTTCATGATTTACATATGGATGATTACTTTGATCTTAACATAATCATCCTCTCATCTTGCTAGATTATGTCTTTAATCACCATCTAGCAAGATCACATGATGTTTAACATCATAAACATAATCAATCAACAATCAAATAGCATAACAACACTTAAACAATATGTAATCTCATGATTTTTAAGCTTATGTTCATAATTCATGTTCTTGATTCATAGTGTCCTTCAAGATTAGTTACTTATATCATCTTTTAACCAACTTAATAAGGTGTAAAATGGAGTGTAGAAGATCTTACTACTAGCTCAAGGCTAGGGATGATCACTAGAAGAAATGGAGTGGATAAAAGCAAATGGTGAAGGTCCTTCAACTTTCAATGGCACCAAGCTTCCTTATACACCTTCTTACACCTTAATATCACTTGAGAATTAGATGAAATGAAGTGAAGAATGGTGATGGTGGGTGTGTTGTTCTTGGCCGTAGGTAGAAGGGAGGAGAAGATAGAGTTTTCAAGTGTGGTGAGAAATGAGAATGATAAGTTATAATCTTGTAGTTTAACTTATAACACACCAACATGTTATGGCCTAATGTGTATTGTGTTAGAAAAGGGGAGACAAGATCCAATAAAATAACAACATAAAATCCTCATGTGGGGCCACATGAATCCGTGAACTAGGTGGGGGGGGGGGGTCTAGGCTTAGGTGATAACTATAAGTTAGGTTATATAGTTAAAAATCAAGTATTAATTAGGTTTATTAGTTACTTGATGTTACATGATGTGTTAGGGTGTTCGGGGATCATAACTAGCTTGGTAATGTTAAAACAATGCTTCTAGTGAAAATTTGGTGTTTCAGGTAGTGTCCGGTTGGTTACCGGTTCGTTAAGGTGCTAATCCATGCAATTTAGTGTGCTTTATGTCACCTTTTGTGACAGTTTTGATTCCCGATACTTAGGAAAGTGTTCTGGACTATTTTACCATATTTCTGCATGATATTAAGTTATTTAAATGCTGAATTTTGCCAAATTCTGCAGAATTCTGCAGTTTATGTGAGTTTTAGGCACTTTCCAGCACTTAAACTATCACTAGGAAGGCAGTTTTATGATCCTTACTTTCCTACACACTATACTAGTATAACTCTTGGTTTCTGGCCCATTCTGTGTCTCAATACCATGTCTGTCTATATACTGAACTCCGTCAGCATTTTTCTGATTTGTCTGATAACTGTGCTAGCTGTGTTTCGTGCATCATTTGAATCAATAAAGTTTGCATGCAATAATGGTATATCATTTGCAATATATGATGCACATGTATGTATATGGCAATAATCAGAAAGCAATTCAAATCATTAATTGAAATTCAGCACAGTTATTAAGCACTAATCATTGTTTATAATTGTATGGATGCATGCAAATTTGACAGTTGTCACATTCTCCCCCTGTTAAGAAAATTTCATCCTCGAAATTTATACTACGTTAACTCCTTAGGGTTACGTTACGCGTAGATAGATATGCATAATACCAAAATGATTAACCACATAACATGTGACACCTGTGTCACTTCAACCATCAAACAAATGTCAAACCAATGAAATATTGTATTTCATACTTGGGATTTGTAAAAATATGTGTATCGTTTGCACATATCAACTCTTGTTCGAATTTAAGCTTTAAATCGCTTTCTGGAGGGTTATACGCGCTCTGATGCGTAAATATAACCAGTTTAATCCAACGAACACTCCGGAATAGTGAAATAGGCTTAACATACCTTAAATAACCTTTACATAACTTAGAAATAAGCTTTGAAGGCTTTGGTATGGCCAAAACAAGTTAATTCGCTTACAGGGACTAAACTTGACAAACTGCGAAAGTATGCCAATTTGAACTGTAACAAACATTCCGAAACATGACCATAAGTTAAACATACCATAAATATCCTTCAAATAGCTTAGAAATAGGCTTTGAGGGGTTCGGTGTGATAAAATAAACTTTTGGGTCTTTCAGGGACTAAAAGCGTCAAAAAGTGCACAAGTTTGCACTTTCGCGCATAACTTACGTTTTGAATACATCCGGACATCCAAAAATTTATGTAAGCACTAAAATATTTTATTTTAGTGTTTGGCATAAGAAAAATCCATTCGTCACGCATTTTGGATCGTTTTTCGCGCTTATGCGCATTCCGTCGTAATTAAGCGAACATCGCGATCATACGACCAAACGAACTGACATCCGACATATTTTTGAGCATGTTTCATGTCCACAATGTTTAGACATCATTTTAGGGCCTTAAAGTTGGCTTTACGGGCCTTAGAAGTGTCGGAAATGGCATAAACACATAACAGGGACCAAAACTGTCATTTCTGAAAGATGTTTGCTTATACATCGAATCTAGTCCTTTCCACTTGTTGCACATGGTTTTGGGAATCTATTGGCTGGTATTTTGGGCACATGGTATTACAATACCATGGGTGCTAGTGTATGGCCAAGATTGAAGCACTTTTTCCAAGAAACGATCCTAACGGTTCGGGAAATCCTATAAATACCCTATGCCTTCATTTGCAAAACTCACAAGAATTTTGGTTTGAGAAGCTCTAAGTTGGAACCTTTGTTTCATACCTGAGCTACTTGAATCGAAATTAGCATTCGGGGACCCTTCGTAAGTATTCTTTCGTTCTTTTCTTTCTTTTATTGCTTTTCGAGTCAGAAAGTCAAACTTGTTTGACTTTCTGCATTGACCAGTTTATGGTCAATGCGAAGTTCGTTTGAACTTCGCAACGTGATTGTAATCACGATGGTTATAGTCCCTTGGGACTATGCCTACTGATTACCACGTTGTCTAGGGTCGTAGGGTAAGCGATCTGATAAATCGCTTATACCTTCGAACCCGACCCATTTGGTCGATCATTAGGATCCAAACAAATACTTTAGGTGACCATAGTATATAGGGAATAACCTTCAGGGGTTATACCTTATGGTCGCTTCGTTTAAGTAGTTGTATGATAGGTAGTTTATATGCCTTAGGTAAATTACCAAAATACCCCTTTGATGCCAAAATTCGTTAAGGCATTTAGACATGTTAAGGCATATATTACTTGTCATAGGACTAGTTAGGCGGTCCGAACGCGTTTCACGTGAACGACGCGTTAAAGTAGCATAAGCTACCTAAACGGGTCGTAATGGGTCGTAAGCGCTTAGACTAGGTTTCATTTAGTATGTAGGCTTTTGTAAACCATACTACATGAGTTCCAATACTCATCTGGTTTACGAGCCCTCATTCTATCCGATCCTCAGATTTAGGTCCGGGTTATTTATGTAGTTACCTATATTAGGTACCGTTTAATTTCCGGGACTCCTCTAGCTTGCTTGGTAGTTGTGCAAGACTTCTAAGCACTCTCAGGTGAGTACATAGACCCCTCTTTTACTGTTTTCAAACTGTTTTGGGGTGAAGCATGTGTACCTATCTGATATTTTCATGTTTTCTAAAAGTATAATTGATTATACATGTTAGTACTTATCTGTTGTCAAACTGAATGACTATCTATGGTTTAAACACTGATTTTTCAAAGACTATAACATAAATTGTTGAATTGTACTTATTTTGTTCACCAGATCGGTTGTTAGTATGATATAGCGCTATAGGATTTGACACCCCATTCCTGTTGTCATGGAATGTCTGAAACCAATTTGTTTCTCCATCCAAATAGGGATTTCCTTTGTGGTATCCCTATAGTCTCAAAGGTGTATTTTGATGCACTAGGTCTGAATGAATTCACAAGTCACACTTTTATTTGTATATTTTGATATACCCCCAAAGGTATATTCTGATATACTCTCATGTGTGGTATTGTACAAATCCAACATATATTTTGTTAATCATCCAAAGCATATTTTGATATGTTATTTTATCACATCCAAAGCATATTTTGATATGTTACTTACAAAACCAAAACATAGTTTAATGTGTTATTTATAAATCCAAAGTATACTTGTAATATGCTACTGAAGACAATTATTTTAAACAACTAAAAGTATATTTAATATACTATCTATCAAACGATTGGGTTTTGGTTAGTGTTTAGATAACGGGACGAGTGTAATGTGATGAATACATGGTAGATACGCCGCTGGTACTTCTTATATATAAGTGTTTTCATTGCATTAGATACCGTGACGTTATTTAGTACACTTGGGTTAACAATATTGGAACTGAAATATATTTTAATATATCATACTTATTCAACTTTCTTAAAACCAAAGTATATTTTTATATATACTATAAACCTTTTATCAAAACATTGTTTTTCAAACAATATAACTATACAAACTCATTTTACATGGTTAATCACTTAACCATACATTATTATCTTATTTATACATATCATCTGAACTTATTGTTTTTCAAATGATTTACAAGACAAAACAAATTACAAGGATCATGACTAAACATTTTCTTAAACTTCAGTCGTGAATCCTATTTTCACAAAACCTATGTATCTCACAGGCATTTTTATGCTGACGTACCTATTTTTACACATGTTTCAGGTGCTGCTTGTGATGATTGATGATATATGCTACACTTAGGATGGACTCGTGCCTTAGCAACTTTAAAACTCGGAAGATCATAGTTGTACTTATTTGATTGTATTAAAACAATGAGTTCATTTATTCAATAAAACATAATTTATTTATGCCATGGTTATGAAACAATAATTCTGTTACAACACTCCCCGACGTTTCCGCCACGTCTAGTTGCTTTACGTGGTCGGGGTGTGACATAACCGAATCGAGACTTTATTCGAATCAGGAGAATCCAAGAACACATTACAACATTAAGAGCCCAATGGTTAAAAGGTATGTGTTTCAGAATTTGTTGTCAATGTACAGACGTATTAACTAGTGTGTCTTAGTTACCAGGGGTTCAACATAAGAGGGGTTTCGACCAATAGAACTCTGAACGATCGTTCACAATATGCAAATGAGTTCTAGAAACAATAGCATCCGCTAGAGGCACTCAAAATCAGCAAGCTCAAATGTAATAGTGACATAAAAATGATTTGTTAACTTTTGAACAAATACATGGATAAAATAGCGTGTTGACATTATGGAATAGTGAGGATACACCGAAATGAATTTCAACCGAATCTGGTGTAACATTGTCTTGATTCGTAGTTGCATTAAGGGTGTTTAAATGACGAGTCAAACGAAAGTTATACGTAGTTTTGTATGAAACGGTTGACTATGATTAGCACAAGCTACAAGTTTGTACCGACACCACAAGGTGTCGTAATGACATAATTCAATAATAGTGGTGACCGAACAAGTTCACCGTGTTTGAAATTAAATGAAAGTGTAATGAAGCAAACCTGAAAACCTGATTCAAACGACATCGTAGGATTTTTCAATTGAATACAGAACACCAAAGAACTACTGTTTCTGATCGAAGTTGGAAAAGCAATAAACACTGCAAGGCATTCGATCGATAATGAAAGAACCGTTAGGAGGTACACTGGGATATAAAATGAATTTATGTACCATTGTCTTAATACACGATTGTGTTAGGACTGCTTTAATCATGATAAAACAGAACGGATTTAGAGCAAGTCAATAATTAAACAATTACATCCGTGCACGAGATGCGTAAACGAGATTAGCACAAGCTGCAATTTAGTGAAAGCATCACCACAAGGTGTCGAAATCAATAAACGATTTAATGGAGTCGCAGACCGAACAAGTCTACTATGGTTCGGAACAAAAGAAACACTTGCTAAAATGAATTTGAATATGATGCTTTCAATACATCATATGGTGTCTTGAATTGAATATGCGAAATGGACAAGTTCAAGCAATTGAACTTGGTTTCAGTGCAAACTGACAATAAACGTATATATAGACAAGGGAATTTCGGCATGGTTACAAAGATAAACCATGTATGTAACTTGAAAGAAAAGAAGTTTCAAGAAAGTGTGTTGACTTGATAGCAAAGGAGCCAACAATTACAATAATGTAGGTCATTCGAATCACAAATCAATAATTAGATTTAGCAAAATAATATTTAACTTTGATGAAGCGTTTATTCGAAACGAAACCACATGCACAACAAATGGTGCATGCGTAACATATGAATTTCCAAGAAATAAAACAATGAGTATTCGCTATAATGAAAAATTGACCAAGTATCAAGACAAAGGAGTGTTCGCTCTAATGAAGGAAATTGTCGTGATGCATGTCACACCCCGAAAATACCACATGCAGAAACCCCTGAGAGGCGTGTGACGTACCAGGATCTCGCCACCAATCACATTGAACTCATAACAAGATTTCAAGTAAAACTTTCATTTATTAAAATAAGTCGTACAAAACACTTTATTGTTCAGCGGAAGCATAATACAATAGTTAAGAATATCATAACCCAAGTGAATAAAAAAACCAATAGACTCGTCTCATGATTTCATGTAACTCGACCCTTGACCACTCCAGCATCCCAGACAGCAAGTTCCAATGATATGTACCTATAGACCTACAAGCATGCAGAAAAGTATATCAGAAAACGCTGGTGAGATCAGAGTTTTGTTTACTAAGAATCATGTTACATGTTTTGCTGCCAAAAAGTTTAGTTCAGTTCAAAAGCATTTTCCAAAAACAATGTTGATAATAACTCGATACCGTAAGATGGCTCCAGATTGTTTGCCCTTCCTCAATTCCCCTATCTAAGCATTGGTCGAGTGGTTAAGGTAATTAGTTCACGCCCGTCCTCCCCGGTACGGTGTGAGGGTGCCAAACCTAATAGCGCTATCAACTAATAACCCCGTTGCCTCCCCGGCAACCTTTTCGGTAGAAGATGGGACTTAGGGTGATAGGAGTTGGTGTATTTTCCAACATTCCGGTTTAACATTCCAGTCAAACCCATTACCCAATATTCCTCCCCGGAATATTTACCAGATGTCCCTCCCCAGGACGCATGCTTGAAAAAGAGCAGTGAACTCACCTTAGACTTGCTCGGTATGTTACGTTACATTACCCGTTCCAAGTTGGTCAACCAAACCCTACCGTGGTTACCAAAGATGATCAGTTTTGTAAACACATACCCAAATCACGTATTCAACAAGTCACATGTAATACCATTGTCAAGTAACACGTAGCAAATGTTTAAGTTTCATATACGTTTATATCACAAGTTCATGTTCCCAACAGTAGTTACCAGTAACATCAGTTTCATAATAATCAGTTCACGTATTGTCAC
Source organism: Helianthus tuberosus (assembly GCA_030545235.1). NCBI lineage: Eukaryota > Viridiplantae > Streptophyta > Magnoliopsida > Asterales > Asteraceae > Helianthus > Helianthus tuberosus. The sequence continues at coordinate 106,778,756 of CM060370.1, read as the reverse complement.
AGATTGCATTCATTGCAAAGATCAACGTATATCACATAGCAAGTATTCAATCGCATACAAGTCCACAACCCGTGTGCAAGTCACATAACAACACATATCAGGTAGGTTTGCTACTCACACAAGTCAAACCAGATTTCTCATTCTTATTAATATGCAATAAATAGATTTTATAAACACAAACATCCATCATCATATACATCATAAATTGCATAAACTGTTCTGTTTATTTGTTCACTTGCAGCATCTTCACGAAGAATCAGTTCTTCGTGGGATGCTGTCATGGCGAAGAATCCACTCGACGAACAATCATTCTTCACTGAATGTTCTCATGGCTAACCATCAACTCGACGAACAATCATTCTTCGTCTAGAAGTGGGTGTGACGAAGGACCATACTTCGTCAAAGGCCAGACAACCTTTGGGTCATACTTGTAACTACCGAACATATAGGATCCAATCGGTTACAAGCTTCAAATTCTAGAACCCTAATCATTCACATAATTCCAATGAATCACTATTCAATAACTTTATCATATGAACTTTGATCGTGTCACAGTAATATTCATCATGATTAACAACATTCCACATCAAACCATTTACTCGAATGTATCAACTAATGTTCCTCATTATTGGATCACATACTCATGGTGTCCATGCTGAAACCCTAAGACTTAGGCGACACTAGTAATTTAGTCTTTCATGAAATTCAAACACACAAATTCTTTCATGTACAACATCTAGATATGATGACTAACAACCCTATATCATTATTCAATAACTCATACTTTTGTGGATCAATTCTAATGGTTCACTAATCATATTATATCAAGCATATATCAACAAACAAAAACATATTCAAACGCAACACTCGTGTATCAATCATAACAATCATTGGCTTGTAGAATTAAACAATGATATTTCACTAACCGGGTTGGATGATGAGCAGAATTGCTTGGCATGATAGGAAGTTTCGTGAGAGGGAAGGGGCTGCCGTCATGTATGCAAAGGGTTTGATTGTGTTTCCAATACCCCAAAACACAATGCCTAACTCTACAAATATGCGCACAAAGAGGGGGTTTGGGCTTGGGATAGCTTAGGATCGAGAAATTGTTTGGGCCGAGACCCTTTTTGGCGAACCTTCTACCTGAAGAAGAACCTCCTTTGCCAAGGAGTGTTCTTCGTCGACCAGATTCTTCGTCGACCAGGTTCTTCATGCACATGATACACTCCAAGAATAATATTTTAATCATTCACAAATCGTCCACAAAATACAATGTAAGATGAACTGTGGAAACAAGGTTGCGAAACAAGTGATGCGTAGAGGAAAGACCTTGAAATCTCGGGTTGTCACATCATCCCCAACTTGAAAGAAATTTCGTCCTGAAATTTGATAAGTAACCCAAAGTAGCCAGGTGATAGATCAGGATGATTGTGGATTTTCCTCGGGTACCACATCATCCCCAACTTGAAAGGGAATTTCATCCCGAAATTCACCGGTCTCATCAGAATTTGGGTTTCGCCGTTTTGAGCAGTTGCGGTACTTGTGCTTCATCTGATTTCCGCATTCCCACGTGAACACCGGTCCACGTCTGGAGTTCCAACGAACTCTCACGATTGGAATTCGACTAAGTTAACGAACCTTGACTTCTTGGTCCATGTTTTTCGATAGATTCCTCGACAACTGCAACTTGTCGTTAACCTTAGGCTCTAGTAAAGGTATCACAAGTGTTTCATCAGACAAACACTGCCTTAGATTCGAGACATAAATGACATCGTATACGTTACCCCATTCGTTGGGCAACTTGAGTTTGTAGGTCACGTTACCGATTCTTTCCAGAATTCTGAATGGCCCAACGTAACGTAAATTAAGCTTGCCACACTTCCCAAAGCGTACCACACCCTCCCAGGGTGAGACTTTCAACATGATATGATCGCCTACAGCGAACTCCCAGCATTTCCTAAGCTTATCAGTTTTCCTGGCGGTCACGCGTTGTCGCCAAACGATTTCCGATCTAAACAATCTTCCCAGGAATTTCGAGTACAAGTCCTGGACCTGTGATTAGGTTATCACCCACCTTAGTCTAACAAGGAGATCGACATTATCGTCCATGCAATGCTTCAACAGAGCTGTCTGAATACTAGAATGGTAACTGCTGCAGTAGAACTCAACCAATGGTAAGTGTCCTTCTAATTTTCACTAAAGCCAATCACACACATGCTCGCAGCATGTCTTTGAGTGTCAGGATGGTTCATTTACTCTGACCGTTTGTCCTACGGTGATAAGCAATGCTCATATCTAGATGTGATCGAAGGGTGTTGTGCATTAGCTGTCATAAATCAGGTATAGATCGAAATCAGAGGTAACAGGAGTTGGCATCCCGTTCCTAGAAACCGCCCTTCACAGGTAATTACTCACAGGATAGGAAGACTTGTCAATTTTTCCTTGATTGCAAGAAAGTGTACTGGTTACATGAGACAATCAACGATCACCCAGGTGATATCGTTTCTGTTTTGGGTTTTAGGTAGATCAGTGACAAAATCCGTGGCAGTCTGTTCCCATTTCCAAATGGGTGTTCATGGTTGCTGATATTCCACCTTGACTTTCGCACAAGTCAAACTTTGTTCACATACATTGCTATGTGGGCCTTCATGCCCGGCTATCAGTACAAGATTTATAAATTCTAATATCTCTTGTCAAAACCCAGATGACTAAAATGTCGAAGCTGGTATGCTTTGCTCAACACAAGTTCCCTACGGTTGTCATATAGTGGGATCCATATTCGTTCCATGAAGTAGCGTATATCGTCAGTCTTGCAAAAAGTTGCTCCTCCATGCCCCGCATGGACCCAACTTGAAACTTCTCTTCCTTTAGTGCTTTGGTTCGAACATAGCGAATCTGATCGGGTAGGCTAGAGTCGATGGTGAGCTGCAAGCTCATACGCATTTAGGTTCCATAGTCGTAATCGCTTGAGAGTTCCATCCGGCGATGCCATCACATGTTTAGCTCTTTCAAAACAAGGGTACACGGGAGGCCCTTGTGATCGGTCTAAGTAGTGCATCCGGTACCATCCAAGTAATGCCTCCAACTTAAATCCAAAGACCATGGCTTCCACCGCAGGTTGTGACTCGTGCCATTCTTCTTGTAAGCCATCACCTCCTCGTGCTGCATCGGCGTGTAATTGGGACTTTGATCGAACCATCATGGTATACCACTAGATCAACCATACCCTCGGGTAAAGACGATGCTCAGTGCGTTGCAGAGTTGGGATTCAAAAGCGGGAAAGACGTCCTCCTGTTTTATCTCCCACGAATTCACAGCACTCTGCTGTGCTAAAGAGATTAAAGCTGCACGATCTTCGAAAATCCCGCGATGAACCTGCGATAATATCTAGCGAGACCAAGAAATTGGTGTATCACCGAAGGACTCCTTGGTGCCGACCAATTCTAATAAAATGGATCTTAGCGAGATCCACATGTATCCCCACTTCGTTGACTACGTGACCAAGAAAGTGTACCTCTCGAATCCTGAAGTCACACTTAGGTAGGCTTCACTTGGAGTTGCTCCTCCCCTAGGAGCTCTAAGATGAAATACAAGCGTCGTTCATGGTGTTCCTTTCTCCTGGAAGTGATTCAAAACATCATAGATAAACACGGTTGACGAATCTGGCGAGATGAGGTTGACATATACTACTCATGTGATCCCTAAGGTTGCTGGTGTGTTGGATAACTTTAAACAGCAAGAATAGAAAAAATCGTAGTGGCCGTAGTGTGTCTGTAATGCCGTGTTAGGAATCATCCTCCCCTGAGTCTTCCATCAAGTGACGGTCCGATCTTAAGTCGGTTTCCGAATAGAAGCTTGATCATTGCAGCGGGTCAAGCAGGTCGTCGATGCGAGATAGAGGGTGATGGTCTATGATTGTCACCTTGTGGTAGTTTGTACACATACGAAATGACTCATCCTTCATTTCCACAATAGAGCTCAGGCTCCCCAAGACGAGGAGTTAGATCGATAAAACTTCCATCCAGTAGTTCCTGAAGTTGATTGGACAGTTCTTGTTACCCTCCAGGCGCAAGACGATAAGAGGTGCCAGGAATCAGGACTGCTTCTGGCGTGATACACATCTGATATTCCTCCTGATAATGTGGGGGAAAAAACCTGGAAGTTCTTCGGGCTGCGCACCGGTAATCAACGATAGGGTAGCAAAGTAGGTGAAACACTTCTGGGCTCCCACCGCCGAAGTGATGCTGACAATCAGTGAATCTCCACCATGAAGAGATATACATGCGATTTACTCCTTTCAGAAGATTTCCGCTTGAGGCTTGGACATCCGGTCCATACTATCGACTACACCAAAGCTTCTAACAGCAGCAGAGGAAGGTAAATGTCAAACTCGTGACCTTCAAGATTGAGTTGTACCTTAGGTGAACATGTGACACTTCAGTTGGCTTGCCATCAGCCACCTCTACAACGTGTCTGTGTTCAAGAGGCATCATGGTTAAACAGAACAGAGACGAAGCGATTAGTTACCCAAAAACATACAAGCTACCATGTTGCTATAACACCTGGCGTCGCCTACACCAATCCTAAATGCCCTTCCATGAGCACCACTTCCAGTGCTGTTGTTTCTGTTACGAGGATTCCCAATACTATCATCGTTCCCTGGGTTGTTGACGTCTTGACTTATTGTAACATCCCTATTTTTATATAAGAATTATAGGTTTGGTTAAATTTATTAACCACTAGTAACTAGTAACTAGTTTATTTTTAATATAAATATTCAATCCAAATAATTTTAAACACTATTTTATATAGTTGGTTGAAATATTATATTACTTAATTGGTCTGTATATGGGTGACCTTTCTAATAAAATAAAAGTCTAAAAAACTTATATTATTAGAAGGGTAGTTTACGGGTAAATCGACTGTTGGAAATATGAAGTATTTAGACGGGCCTAGTGATCGTATACTAATTAAATTATAAAAACACATTGTATTTGAACCTACTCTGTTTTTAATAAAACTTGGTTCAAAATGTAGAAAAAAATATACTCGTTCTAATAACATATTTATTGTTTTCTAGAATGTTATATTTTAGAAGTTATAAACGCCAATAAGTAAAGCAGTTAAATTAATTATAATATATAAAATAATATATAAACTCACAATTCAATTTTAAATTGATATGTGTAGACGTGTCTTCATGGAGAAACAAAAGAATAATATAATAACTAAATTTCATATGAATGCAACAAGTGTTTTTCAAATTTTATACGTGGACATCTTTGGTAACTTCATTTTCCAATATAAATAGGAGCTCAAACTTCTTCCTGACTTCTCCTTCTCGCCAATTTCTTTTCCTTCTCTAAGATTTCTAAATTTCTTCATAGTAAGGTCCTACTCTGTTTTAAGTGTTTTAACTCCAGATCACCGCTACCCTTTCCGATTGATCTGAAACCCATAACACATGTCAGGGCTCTGCCCGACAAAGTTATTGGGATTCTGTCTCGTGACATTGGGACAAGGTTGAATTATGGGTACTATACTTAAACACGAGTGCATTATATATTTTTAAATAGTTTCAAAGTTATACCCAAATTCTACCAGTAGGTTTTCTAGTTGAACCCTAAAGTTATAAAGTGGGTCCATTCTCTTTTCTCACCGTTTTATTTCCTTTTTATTCCAAACCATAACAACTCTCATCAAAACTATTATTTATTATTATATTTTGTTCACAAGGAAATCTTAGTTGAGACACCTAAGTAATACTACATAAACCCTAAAGTTTTCAGAACAATCAGAATCAGGATCAGGGCCCCTAAAACTCAGGGGGGTATTCCCTACTCGACGATTATCCATATATCTTGCTGTCTAAATCGAATTTCGACAAACCGTCGACTCAGCTAAGCTAGTTGGACACGTGGCAACTCTATGGTGAAAAGTAGACCTTCGCGTCACGCGAAGCCCCAGGGTGACCCCTCGCGTCACGCGAAGGGGTCAAATTTCATCTATAAATAGCAGGCATTGGGACTTGAATTCTGGAGTTTGAACGACGCTCAAATTCAATTCATACATGTTTACTACAATTAACACACACATAGCACTAATTAGTATAGCAGGGTGCTGCTACGATACAGGGTATTAACTTGATCGCTGCTACGATTCAATGTCCGATCGATTTAAACTATCCAATGAATGTTTAAGTGCTGCTCAAACTTGGGTTATGCTTTGTCATTAGTCGTGATTCCGACAGGATGTTTGAGTACCACCCGAACTCTGGGAATACTTTGTCATTCGTTGTGAATCCGATGGATGTTTAAGTATTGCACTTTGTCATTCGTTGTGAGGGTTTTAATCTCGTTAGTTATCGTAAATGCTGTATTAGTTACTTACCTAGTTCGTGTGCACTAGGTTACAAGGCTAAATCAATAAGCTAAGCTCTGCCTGTATAATTCTGCAATATCAAGGCTAATCAATAGGCTAAACTTTGCCTGTATGAATCTGCATGCTTATAAAGTGAGTCATTCTCTTTTTATCAAATCTATTTACAAAAGCATGTTTATTTCAAAGTTATAATTACAGGGATTAAGTCTTTGTAATCACCAAACGTACAGCCGGTATGTGGGGTTTTGTATACATTACTTGATAATCGTCACCATTGGGGCAGCCAATGGGGGATATGACCACAGTCACAGATCCGGTCGAGTGACAAATACCGTGGGTAGTTGGTTTGATATCAGAAACATTGTAATCGCTCTTAATACTGTAAATTATAACAAATGAGTCATTTTAGTAAAAAGAATGATTCACTCAGTATTTCCCGCTAACAAAACCTTTTTAAAACATGTTTCAGGTAATTACAGTAGATTGGAGTAAGAGATGGATACGGCACTGAAAGGCTTCAAGAAGTGGCTTATTTTATTAATTAAATCCAATTAAGAAATATTGTTTTATGTAATCAAATTTATCTTTATTAAAGCTACCATTGTAAAACATGGGTTTATCCCACCTATTTAATAAATAAAATCCGGTGTTTCTAAACTCTGATATTTTCCTAACTCACGGTCCTGATGAAACTTCCGCTGCAACGTTTTCAAAATAATCACCGGTACCACTTGGCTGTTCACGGCTCTCGATTCCGTCCAGGGTGGGTCGGGGGTCGTGACAGAAGGTGGTATCAGAGCCACTGATTTAAGCCTATAGGTGTTGTGACAATAATACCTAAACTTATATAAAAGAGTTAGGTGATTGCTATTAACTGGTAGCACACAGGATAACATTTAGACTTGAACTTAAGAAAAGATGCCTTAGTATAAGCTTTGAGATAAGCTAAGTACTTGTGTAAATAAAGTATGATGGATTTTGGTATGCCGTAAGAATAACGATTAAAACATTGCAGGCAATTGCACTTAATTGCTATTAATTCTTGATTATTGATATTAATTGGTCTAGAATAAGATACGTTACGGGAATACAAATTTCCCTAATTCTGGATGAAAGCCCTAATAAAAGAGGCACTTTTGAAAAGATACTATTTATGGGAAAATCTAAAATTTTCTTAGGCAAGACTGGGTATGCTGTAGCAGACTCTCCAGTTTGTCCGGATATACTGAGGTTACCTCTCCGGCGTGAACCAGATAAGACGGGGTATATAATATGTTAAACAAGTGACAAGTTTTCCCTAAATAGTATCATGATCTGATATTTGACTTGTTTTTGGAAAGATGAATTTGTTAAATACATTGACTTTATAGAGGGTATGTATATTACAGCATGTGAAATATATGATTATATAGATATGTATATCTATAAGGAATTCCAAAAGTCAAATAGGAATAAAGCACAAGTATCTGTGTTTAGATTTCTTTATCAGGAATCTCTTTAATTCCGATATCAAACATTATTTCGTTTGATCATCTGTCTCGTAGATCGTGCAACAATATAACCAATGGAAATCCTTTAAGTTGAGAAGCCATCAAAAGTATAAAGAATTTCCAAATACGTTACCATAAACTATTAACGCAAATAAGAAGCATATAAAGTTGTGCTAGTGTACAAGAAAACACATGAAACTTAAATTATACGTCTACAGACGTTAAAATATATCACACCCGACTTTCAAAGCAAGACCTTTGGAAAATATAATTGGGCACGATGACACCAATGCGAATCCCGTCAGTGGAAGAATTACTAATTAAAAAAAACAGTCCTTGGTCACGTGATCCTACAAACAGAATGAATATCGCTGAGATATGATAGAATAAGGATTTCACAACCATCGATGCATATTCTAATCGGACTCATAAATTACTGGTGATTGAGTGTCCTCGCATCACTCATTTGCTGCATAACCGTTTGCATAAAATCAGGAAATACTTCGATGTGCATTGGTTGGGTGATAGTTTGTATCAGATTTGGGAGTAACCTCGACAGCACGTTGGACTGCGTCATTAATCTTACGACATCTAGAAGTCATGTCAGAGCTACGTAAATTGCGTCGGTAAAAGTCTTAAATTTCTTTTGTTAAAATTCTGACCCTGCAAATAGACTTTTGCGTTTTTACTTCCTCCTAATGATCATCATACCATGAGGAATTTTTCATAATAGCAAATATTAATCTGTTTCATTTCTTGGTAAAACCACACTGTTTGTTGCACATGTGGTTCGTTTAATTTATGAAGACCGCTGGAGGGCTTCATTCCAATTTGTTGTTTCATCCAACTCAATTATCATTTCGTCATATTTTTGGCACTGTGAACCGCATTATTGCAAAACGATAATTCTTTGATATCGAGTCAATAAATTTCTTGAAAAACTCGATTTTCTTTTGGATAATATACATGGTTTTTGTTGTGACCATGTCCGAACTTTCTTATTGATACATGAACTCGTTTTGTTTAAATCAAGTTCAATTGTTTGAATTTGCTCGTGTTACGTATTCAATTCAAGATTCCATATGATGGATTGCAGCTATCATATTCGCAATAATCCCAACAATCACTTCAATTCTCTTGAATCATAACTTGCTTGTTTGGTCTTCGACTTCATTAAATCATTTCTTTGATCAGGATCACCTTGTGGTGACGTTTTCACAAAATTGAAGCTTGCGCTAATCTCGTTTGTACACCTCATATACGGATTTAATTATTTATTTATTTATATTGAATCCACTTTTTGGTTTATTCTATAAAAGCAATCTTAACACAATCACGTGCTAAGATAATGATACACAAATTCATTTCATATTTCAGTGTATCTCTTAAAGATTCTTACATCATCAATCGAGCGTTTCATCATCTTTATTGCTTTATCATCTTTGATCGAAAAACATTATTCAATTGTTTCAATTTCAATTGAAAAATCCTACTAAATTATTTGAATCAAACATTCGGACTTGCTTCGTTGAACTTTCATTTGATTTAAAGCATGGTGAAACTCATTTCATTCACCGCTATTATTATTTCGATCGCTACGACACCTTGTGGTGGCGTTTTCTTTAAATTTGAAACTTGAGTTAATCTTCTTTTCACACCTGATGTACGGATTTATTTATTTATTTTTATTTTAAAACAGTCTTAATACAATTATGTATTAAGATAAAAGTACACAAATTCATATCATATTCCGTGTACCTCTAAAGTTTCTTTCATCATTGATCGAAAATTCTATGATATTTATTTGGTCTTATCATCATCATTTGAAAATCCTATTCGAAATGAATATCCAAATTTACTTCATTTAAAGCTTTCAGTTGATTACACGGTGAATTTGTTCGATCACCATAATTATTGAGTTATTTCAATCATTACGATACCTTGCGGTGTCAGTATAAATTTGTAGCTTGGGCTAATCACAATCATTCGAATCATTCAAAACCACATCTCTCTTTCGTTTGACTCATCATTTGAAAATAGTCTTAATACAATTATGTAATTAAGACAATAATACACTAACTTTGTTATATTTCGGTGTATCCTTGCAATTCAATAAAAGTCAACACATTAATTTTCTCATATCATGGTTGACAATTCATTTTCATTTGAGCTTATTGATTCTGAATCTTCATCAGTTGACAATCAAAATGAATTTTCTATTGACAGTAAATTCTATTATATCTTAAAATCATTCACAAAACTTGTAAACATTCACATCCATTGATCATATATCTTTTGGCTTGAACCCAGTCACCTTGGAAATTATATCATTTCAGCTCATTCGTTTGTCATCGATTTCTTAAACTTATTCAGTTGAACCATTGAATTCTACTTAGGGTACAACTCGTGTTCACAAAATTTGATATTTTGATTCTATATCATATACTTTAATATTGTTTTTATTAACTAAAATGTGACATAAGCCTAAAAGAAATATCGTAACCCAAATCTTGAGGACGAGATTTAAAACAAGGTGGGGAGAATGTAACATCCCTATTTTTATATAAGAATTATAGGTTTGGTTAAATTTATTAACCACTAGTAACTAGTTTATTTTTAATATAAATATTCAATCCAAATAATTTTAAACACTATTTTATATAGTTAGTTGAAATATTATATTACTTAATTGGCCTGTATATGGGTGACATTTCTAATAAAATAAAAGTCTATAAAAACATATATTATTAGAAGGGTAGTTTACGGGTAAATCGACTGTTGGAAATATGAAGTATTTAGACGGGCCTAGTGACCGTATACTAATTAAATTATAAAAACACATTGTATTTGAACCTACTCTGTTTTTAATAAAACTTGGTTCAAAATGTAGAAAAAAATATACTCGTTCTAATAACATATTTATTATTTTCTAGAACGTTATATTTTAGAAGTTATAAGCGCCAATAAGTAAAGCAGTTAAATTAATTATAATATATAAAATAAATATATAAACTCACAATTCAATTTTAAATTGATATGTGTAGACGTGTCTTCATGGAGAAACAACAGAATAATATAATAACTAAATTTATTATGAATGCAACAAGTGTTTTGCAAATTTTATACGTGGACATCTTTGGTAACTTCATTTTCCAATATAAATAGGAGCTCAAACTTCTTCCTGACTTCTCCTTCTCGCCAATTTCTTTTCCTTCTCTAAGATTTCTAAATTTCTTCATAGTAAAGTCCTACTCTGTTTTAAGTGTTTTAACTCCAGATCACTGCTACCCTTTCTGATTGATCTGAAACCCATAACACATGTCAGTGCTCTGCCCGACTAAGTTATTGGGATTCTGTCTCGTGACATTGGGACAAGGTTGAATTAGGGGTACTATACTTAAACACGAGTGCATTATATATTTTTAAATAGTTTCAAAGTTATACCCAAAATTCTACCAGTAGGTTTTCTAGTTGATCCCTAAAGTTATAAAGTGGGTCCATTTTCTTTTCTCACCGTTTTATTTCCTTTTTATTCCAAACCATAACAACTCTCATCAAAACTATTATTTATTATTATATTTTGTTCACAAGGAAACCTTAGTTGAGACACCTAAGTAATACTACATAAACCCTAAAGTTTTCAGAACAATCAGAATCAGGATCAGGGCCCCTAAAACTCAGGGGGGGTATTCCCTACTCGACGATTATCCATATATCTTGCTGTCTAAATCGAATTTCGAGAAACCGTCGACTCAACTAAGCTAGTTGGACACGTGGCAACTCTATGGTGAAAAGTAGACCTTCGCGTCACGCGAAGCCCCAGGGTGACCCCTCGCGTCACGCGAAGGGGTCAAATTTCATCTATAAATAGCAGGCATTGGGACTTGAATTCTGGAGTTTGAACGACGCTCAAATTCAATTCATACACCAAGATATCACCTGTTTACTACAATTAACACACACATAGCACTAATTAGTATAGCAGGGTGCTGCAACGCTACAGGGTATTAACTTGATCGCTGCTACGATTCAATGTCCAATCGATTTAAACTATCCAATGAATGTTTAAGTGCTGCTCAAACTTGGGTTATGCTTTGTCATTAGTCGTGATTCCGACAGGATGTTTGAGTACCACCCGAACTCGGGGAATACTCTGTCATTCGTTGTGAATCCGATGGATGTTTAAGTATTGCACTTTGTCATTCGTTGTGAGGGTTTTAATCTTGTGAGTTATCGTAAATGCTCTATTAGTTACTTACCTAGTTTGTGTGCACTAGGTTACAAGGCTAAATCAATAAGCTAAGCTCTGCCTGTATAATTCTGCAATATCAAGGCTAATCAATAGGCTAAACTTTGCCTATATGAATCTGCATGCTTATAAAGTGAGTCATTCTCTTTTTATCAAATCTATTTACAAAAGCATGTTTATTTCAAAGTTATAATTACAGGGATTAAGTCTTTGTAATCACCAAACGTACAGCCGGTATGTGGGGTTTTGTATACATTACTTGATAATCGTCACCATTGGGGCAGCCAATGGGGGATATGACCACAGTCACAGATCCGGTCGAGTGACAAATACCGTGGGTAGTTGGTTTGATATCAGAAACATTGTAATCGCTCTTAATACTATAAATTATAACAAATGAGTCATTTTAGTAAAAAGAATGATTCACTCAGTATTTCCCGCTGGCAAAACCTTTTTAAAACATGTTTCAGGTAATTACAGTAGATTGGAGTAAGAGATGGATACGGCACTGAAAGGCTTCAAGAAGTGGCTTATTTTATTAATTAAATCCAATTAAGAAATATTGTTTTATGTAATCAAATTTATCTTTATTAAAGCTACCATTGTAAAACATGGGTTTATCCCATCTATTTAATAAATAAAATCCGGTGTTTCTAAACTCTGATATTTTCCTAACTCACGGTCCTGATGAAATTTCCGCTGCAACGTTTTCAAAATAATCACCGGTACCACTTGGCTGTTCACGGCTCTCGATTCCGTCCAGGGTGGGTCGGGGGTCGTGACACTTATCAACGGCCAATCCTTGTCAAAGTTACCTTCATTTCCATACTGAAAGTTATGATTTGCGAGCACCTTGTTGTCGCCGTGGCCATTGCCTCTAATGTTGTTGCTTTGAAAACAGATCCCTGTGGAAACCCTCGCGAGGCGTGTCACACCCCGAAAATACCACATGCATAAACCCCCGCGAGGCGTGTGACGTACCAGGATCTAGCCACCAATCACATTGAACTCATTACAAGATTTCAAGTAAAACTTTCATTTATTAAAATAAGTCGTACTAAACACTTTATTGTTCAGCGGAAGCATAATACAATAGTTAAGAATATCATAACCCAAGTGAATAAAAAAACCAATAGACTCGTCTCATGATTTCATGTAACTCGACCCATTACCACTCCAGCATCCCAGACAGCAAGTTCCAATGATATGTACCTATAGACCTGCAAGCATGCAGAAAAGTGTATCAGACAACGCTGGTGAGTTCACAGTTTTGTTTACCGAGAATCGTGTTACATGTTTTGCTGCCAAAAGTTTAGTTCAGTTCAAAAGCATTTTCCAAAAACAATGTTGATAATAACTCGATACCGCAAGATGGCTCCAGATTGTTTACCCTTCCCAAATGCCCCTATCTAAGCATTGGTCGAGTGGTTAAGGTAATTAGTTCATGCCCGTCCTCCCCTGTAAGGTGTGAGGGTGCCAAACCTAATAGCGCTATCAACTAATAACCCCGTTGCCTCCCCGGCAACCTTTTCGGTAGAAGATGGGACTTAAGGTGATAGGAGTGAGTGTATTATCCAACATTCCGGTTTAACATTCCAGTAAAACCCATTACCCAATATTCCTCCCCAGAATATTTACCAGATGTCCCTCCCCGGGACGCATGCTTGAAAAGAGCAGTGAACTCACCTTAGATTTGCTCGGTATGTTACGTTACATTACTCGTTCCAAGTTGGTCATCCAAACCCTACCGTGGTTACCAAAGATGATAAGTTTCGTAAACACATACCCAAATCACGTATTCAACAAGTCACATGTAATACCATTGTCATGTAACACATAGCAAATGTTTAAGTTTCATATACGTTTATATCACAAGTTCATGTTCCCAACAGTAGTTACCAATAACATCAGTTTCATAATAATCAGTTCACGTATTGTCACAGATTGCATTCACTGCAAAGATCACTGTATATCACATAGCAAGTATTCAATCGCATACAAGTCCACAACCCGTGTGCAAGTCACATAACAACACATATCAGGTAGGTTTGCTACTCACACAAGTCAAACCAGATTTCTCATTCTTATTAATATGCAATAATTAGATTTTATAAACACAAACATCCATCATCATATACATCATATATTGCATAAACTATTCTGTTTGTTTGTTTGTTCACTTGCAGCATCTTCACGAAGAATCAGTTCTTCGTGGGATGCTGTCATGGCGAAGAATCCACTCGACGAACAATCATTCTTCGCCGAATGTCCTCATGGCGAACCATCCACTCGACGAACAATCACTCTTCGCCGAATGTTCTCATGGCGAACCATCTACTCGATGAACAATCATTCTTCGTCTAGAAGTGGGTGTGACGAAGGACCATACTTCGTCAAAGTCCAGACAACCTTCGGGTCATACTTGTAACTGCCGAACATATAGGATCCAATCGGTTACAAGCTTCAAATTCTAGAACCCTAGTCATTCACATAATTCCAATGAATCACTATTCAATAACTTTATCATATGAACTCTGATCGTGTCACAGTAATATTCATCATGATTAATAGCATTCCACATCAAACCCATTTACTCGAATGTATCAACTAATGTTCCTTATTATTGGATCACATACTCATGGTGTCCACGCTGAAACCCTACGACTTAGGCGACACTAGTAATTTAGTCTTTCATGAAATTCAAACACACAAATTCTTTCATGTACAACATCTAGATCCGATGACTAACAGCCCTATATCATTATTCAATAACTCATACTTTTGTGGATCAATTCTAATGGTTCACTAACACAAGTTATTTATCAAGGATTTCACTAATCATATTATATCAAGCATATATCAACACACAAAAACATATTCAAACGCAACACTCGTGTATCAATCATAACAATCATTGGCTTGTAGAATTAAACAATGATATTTCACTAACCGGGTTGGATGATGAGTAGAATTGCTTGGCATGATAGGAAGTTTCGTGAGAGGGAAGGGGCTGCCGTCATGTATGCAAAGGGTTTGATTGTGTTTCCAATTCCCCAAAACACAATGCCTAACTCTACAAATATGCGCACAAAGAGGGGGTTTGGGCTTGGGATAGCTTGGGCTTGAGAAACTGTTTGGGCCGAGACCCTTTTGGCGAACCTTCTACCTGATGAAGAACCTCCTTCGCCAAGGAGTGTTCTTCGTCGACCAGATTCTTCGTCGACCAGGTTCTTCATGCACATGATACACTCCTAAAATAATATTTTAATCATTCACAAATCGTCCACAAAATACAATGTAAGATGAACTGTGGAAACAAGTGATGCGTAGAGGAAAGACCTTGAAATCTCAGGTTGTCACAATGCAACTACCATTAAGAGAAGTAGAGATGTAAAAATCTACTTACTAGAAGCAAAAGTGGGAATTTCAATCAAAGAAATTTGAGTACTTTATCTGTTTGGTTAACTAAAATAGCATATACGACAGAATAATGGTGTTTGCTTGAGTTAATAGACGTGGTTCTTACGTGGTGACCTTTAATGAATTTCGACATAAGTTCCCGAAGGTCCTAAGTACATGTTTCCTAGGTTCTCAAAGTTTTGTATTTTGTGCTTACTGTTTTGTGGGCCGTGCAGAAAACACAATATTAGCGTATGTTTAGAACAAATTGTTGACTCACTGTTCTTCGGTATACTTTCTTCCTGAATCTGCAGCTGGCGATAACTTGATCGAAGATCGATCTTGGAATAGTAGTTTGATCCTTGTGACGTGATGTCGTGGTCACAATCAAATTTACTCCAAATACAACTAATTAGCTAGCGGTAAGTGGGTATCGAACACAGGGAGTTTGTGGAAAATGTGTTATTTGAGAGTGTATCTAACTTGACTAAATTAATCTAATTGCAAATAAAATAAAATTCAAGAGTTGATTTGATTGAATTGGTTTTAAAACTAAAATTACTAATATAATTGCAAAGATGAAAGTTTTGGTTGTAAGCAAATTAGAGACAAATGACCATCCTAGATTTCCGGTTTCAATTGACATTCATGTTATCATTCCACTAGAAAGAACTACATAGACATAGCTCATGTGTGACTACTTGTAGTGATGAAAGGGAACTAAGTACTCAGATTCCTAGAATGTGAGGCTGTTACCCGATGATCAATCAACCCTTACCTAAGTCTAACTATACCCATGATATCTCGATTGCCAACGGCACCAAGAACGTATGGTTTCCAATTAGTTCAACGTAAGAATTAACGAGTTACTAACAAACAATCACATACCATAACAAACAAACCATAAAGATAAAGATTGTTATTCTAGAAATTAGGAAATCAAACATGAAATGTCTCAAGCAAACCTTCAATCCAGGATAATCACAAAGTGTTTAGCCACTCATGGCTCGAATCAACATTACCATCCATACTAGTTTCGATGTTCATGAAAATCAAACACAATAAAACTAAGATTCACCAATGTTCTTCCAGCTCCAAGTCTCCAAGATGCTCCCAAAATTCGTTCCAAAATGATGTGTAACCGAAAACCAATGATAAGACACCATAAAAACATCTTGAAAGAGACATTAAATGCATAAGTTACTTTTTGGGATCAGTCGGTGCCGCAAGCTACGCCACCTGCCGTAGCTTACGGCGGTGAATAGTCAACAGCCAGTCAACATAGCGCCGTAAGCTACGACGCTCACCGTAGCTTACGGCAATCATTACATCCTTACTGCCCTTAGATACTGTCTTACGGCGGTGTCAGTTTTGCAAGTTTTGGGCCGAAGCCGTAGGCTATGGCGGCGCCTGATCCTTTTTCCTCTTGTTGACTTTTTCACTACTTGACTGCTCCATCTTGTTTCCCCAAGCTTCCAACTTTCATCTAAACTCCATAAAAGCCTCCTTTATGCATTTTAACACCTGTAACAACAAATTATCTAGTGGTTACCAAGTTCAAACAATTAAACGTGTAAAGCATGGGATTTCAATCTTTTTAAGGCACTTAAGGGTTGTCCTACGGACTACCCGTCACATCCCCACACTTATCCGTTGCTTGTCCTTGCTTGTCCCAAGCAACTCATTCAAAAACTATTCACAAACACAAGCGATCAATCATGCAACCCAAGCTAAAATGTGCCGTCCTTCTACTAACCTTCAATCATACCACAAGGCACACCCCTCACAAGAACTCTCGGTGACAAGAAATATTAGCACATAATGCTAAACCACTCAATGCGTGTGTGTGTGTGTGCGACAATAAGCTTGTATAAAAATCAAGTTTCCTCCTAACAAATATCTAGCATGCTTAGGAATCAAAGGGACTTACGGGTTGTAACAAGGCTAGGTGCAAAGGTAGGAAGAGCTAATTGATTTGACCCGGTTTTTATTTCTACTACTAAACAATGCAAACATCACCTATATACACAACTTCTCAAATACTATCACAACTCAATTCCTCTTTTTGTATTTTTCTCATATTCTCTTTTTCTTTTTCTTTTTTTCTCTCTCTCTCTTTTTTTTAAAGAAATAGAACACAAAAACTCAACAATATATACAATAATATCAACACTTCAAACTAAATTTCCTAAACCGGGTCATCTCAAAAGGTAGATTTTTTATAGGAAGTAGGCTCGGGTCACAACCGAATGGTATAAGGCTCAAACACGGCATTCTAAAGACCAAACCCCCACCCCTTACAATACCAAGCTCATATATGTAAAGTATGAGGTCCAACCCCGCACTCTCACACGTCTAGACGAGGCTACCTAAAACTCCCCTATCATTTTCAAAAGCATGCTAACTCTAGGATTTTACAAGAATTCATACACAAGTTCTATTAACACAATACACACACCGCCACTCAAACAAAGAAATGTCTATAAGAACTATATGTGGCCCAAATTCTCACCAAGAAAAGACTAGGAATGGGTGTCGGTGTGTTAAGTAAAACAATATCAAGTTTTCAAATTTTGACACTTTTCGCTTGGTTTTACAAAAAAAAATTAAAATACTTTCTTCCTGAATCCGCAGCTGGCGATAACTTGATCGAAGATCGATCTTGGAATAGTAGTTTGATCCTTGCAGTTGGTCGAATAAATCATCAATCCTCGGTAAGGGATACCGATTCTTGATGTTTAACTGATTCAGCTCTCAGTAGTCGACACACATTCGAAAAACCACCGCCTTTCTTCTTGATGAACAGAACTGGAGCTCCCCAAGGCGAGAAGCTTGGCCTTATAAATCCCTTATCTAACAAATCCTGAAGGTGCATTGACAACTCTTGCATCTCTGAAGGCGTAAGTCGATAAGGCGTCTTAGCTACAGGCGCGACGCCTAGAATCAAGTCAATGTGGAATTTGACTTGTCGTTGAGGAGATAATCCTGGCGAGTCTTTGGGGAAGACTTCAGGATATTCCCTTACAACAGGGGTATCTTCGAGCTTCGGTTCTTCGGCTCCCTTATCCACGACATGAGCCAAGAAGGCAACACATCCTTTACGCAAAAACTTTCGTGCCTTCAAACAACTGATAATCCGTGGAGGCGTATCCTGCTTCTCCCCATGTATCACAGTCATCTCTTCATTCGCCATCGGGATACATATAATCTGCTCGTGGCAAACAATCTCTGCACGGTTACTCGACAACCAATCCATCCCAACCACGACGCCGAAGCCTCCCAGTTCAACTGGTAGAAGATCTATCGAAAACTCACTCTCTCCGGGCTCCTTAACACAACCTCTAATCGCTCCTTTGGCTTCTACTAGCTTCCCATTAGCTAGTTCTATCGAATACGGGATATCTAACCTACTCGCTACTAAACCAAGTATATTTTTAAACTCTAGGGATACGAAGCTATGGTCGGTACTGGTATCAGATAGCACATATGCAAAATGTTGATTAGTAAGGAACATACCAGTGACTACGTTCGGATCCTGGCGAGCTTCCCTAGCTCCAATATTGAATATTCACCCACGTGCCTGATTATTTTTAGGGCAATACTTCCTGAAATGCCTCACATCATCGCAATTAAAACACCATTGTCCACGTCCTTGATCGTCACCATTCCTCCCTTGATAGTTGTTGTTGTCGTTGTTTCCTCTGTGATTCCCGCTACCATCTTAACCTCCATTTCCACATTCAGTACCCTGCCTACACGTCTCCTTGACATGTCCCACTTTGCCACAGTTATCACATTTCCCATATTTACATCGCCCGATATGATGACGTCGACAATTGTCGCACTTAGGTAGGATACCCATGTACTCTTTTCCCTTTTTGGCCTTGTTCTTGTTATTCGCCCGAGTACCCTTCTTGAAATTTGCGAACTTCCTCCTGTTATCCCCAGATGGCTCCACATGAGTCTCCTTTTTCTCCTCCGAGGTGGAAAATTTTCCCAGTCTAACCGCTTCTTCAGTGAGCGCCACATTTATGTCGATAGCATCGGAAATTGTTGGAGGTTTAGATGTTGTTACCATGCTTAGAATCTGAGGTGCCAATCCCCAGATGAAGCGTTCGATCCGCTTAAACTCTGGCTCCACCAAATAAGGAACCACCCTAGACAAATCATGAAACCTTTGCATATACTCAGCTATCTTTGAACCTTCCATTTTCAAGTTCCAGAATTCAGTCTCCAACTTCTGGATTTCTTCCCTCGAACAATACTTCTTGCGCATCAGCTCTTTCAGTTCGTTCCATGACAAAGTATACGCAGCAGCCTCGCCCAACGTCTGAACCTGAAGGTTCCACCATGACAGAGCCCCATCTAGAAACAGTCCAGATATGTATGCGACTTGTTGCTCTGGAGTACATTTGCTCAATCGCAAAACAGAATCCGTCTTCTCAACCCAACGCACAAAAGCTATGGCACCCCCAGTGCCGTCAAAATCCAGGGGCTTGCAGCCCAAGAACTGCTTGTAGGTGCAACCTGCTACATAAGCAACATCATTCGCATAAGGCATTAGCAAAGCACATTTGGAAATATCCAAACGATTTGTAATGTGTCTTAAGTGACTAAACATTACCGTTGGGTGGGTTATTTCCTGAGGTACCCCCGCTGTGTTCGGAACGAAGGGCCTCGTGCTGTGCGATGGCCTGTGAGATGCGCTCTTGTAATTCCGCCTCTATCGTCCGCAGAGGGTTGTTGGTATCGATGTTCCTTCGAGGCGACATCTTCTAAGAAGAAGATCGGGTAGGTCAGGTCTTATTAAGCACATAAGCATCTACTTAACGAATAAGACCTAGGAGGTGTATATACATATGTAGATAAGCAATCGCCATAGCAAGCAACCATATAACATCACAATTATAGCACAAACATGTAGATTAACAACGTGTTTAGTGAGAACATGACGGTTGAGCTTTCACTAGTTACCGACCACAGTTACATTATTTACAAAGTGTATTACATCAAGAAGGACATAGGGTCACACTACCCTTGTTCAATAAGTCTGTCAATATACTAAAATCACATAATCAAATGGTGGTCTCCAAAACGCTTCACAATCTCGGCTCAGTAGTGGTGCTCTCACCAAAGGTAATGCAGTCTGCATAAAACCAAAAACCAACTATACTGATGACTGAGGTGGAGGAGGGAAGAAAAGCAAACTGCTAACATATGCAAGCTCCCCCTCGAGCTTGTATACACGGCAAAGTTAGTAACTGATTTGCTGCTCGTTAGTAAGGAAACAAGCATCAAAATCCTGGATGGGTGTGGGAGCTGCAGGCGGATGTGCAAAAGGGGATGACGATGAATGTGGGAGATCAAAAGTATACTGACATAGACAGGGTGGAGGACGTGGTGTCAGCTCAAGCTCCAAAGCTCTACGACTCCAAAACCCCAAACTGTAGCTGAAGTGACAGGAGCAACTCATCCCGTGTGTAGCCTCCATAAGGTGAGGGATGATAGGGGTCTGAAATCGGCATAGTGTATGGTAGGGACCATCGAAAGGGCTTGTCCAGCGGTGAAGAAGTGAAGGGAGCAAATGGTGCAGCCTAAGGGATCTATGGAAAAGCTGCTGAAGCAAAAGGATCGTCACGCGGGTGCTGTCTTGAAGTACTTTCCCCTGGACGTGGTGCAAAGATGTCCTGAAGGAAAACAATCGACAAATCAGTGCGATGGACATCGAACTCTACAGGAAGGAGAGGAGCAACATCAGCGGGTGTGGGTGGAGGAATAAATGGCTCGGCAAAAAGAAGATGAACAGGTGCAAGTACTAGGTAGGGAAAAGGGAGTGCAATATCTGGTAATTCAAACGGAACATGGTCAGGATCAGGAATTGGCTCAAGATCAATAGGTGCATCATCAAGCTGGCCCAAAAGGAACAGGAGCTAGCTCAGGAGCAGGCTCTGGGTCGTGTGGAGGTGTGGGATCTCGAGCAGGTGACAGTGCGGCGGACATAGAGGTGTCGTCATCTGAGTCAGTAGCAAATAGCTGCAATCCGGTCATCTGTAAAGCTGAAGATGCCACAGACTCGAAGGAGTCTGAAATTGAGTGCAAACTGATGTCAGAAGATATCTCCACGATAGGAACTGCAGGAGGTGGGACAGCTACAACATCCTCATCTATCTTTCCATCACCCTGGGAGTTAACTGGAAGACCGTCTACAAACAAATTGACATCAACCTCATCGAATAAGTCATCGATAGGCCAAACCTTGGGAGGAATGACCATAGGAGGTACGAAATCGAGGGTCGGAGCCACGATGTGCTCGCCATCGGGGTGACCAATGACGAGGTGATCATGGACTGGATCAGGGATGGCAAAAAGGATCCTCGCCAGGGAAGCCATCAGCAAGGGGTAAATCATTGCCATAGTCTGGTAGCACAAATGGCTGGAAGTCGTCCTCGTCCTCGGCCAGCAGGTCGGGATCACTCTCAGTGTCTGACGTATATATCTCTGGCGCGGGCATAACCTCGTCGTCTGATGCGACTGCCTTCGGGTTACGGGCATCCGACAATCCCACTCTCTGAGGATGACATGTGTGCCTGTATTGTCGTAATCCTAACATATGTACATATAGTAACCACAAACACTCAGTATATGCAAACAAATGCATTTTATCATGTAACCATGTATTCACATTATCCTTCATGAAACTTTCTCTATCTTTCCTAGTCTACCCCATGCAGACTAAACCACCAATGTGACCTTGTAATCATGTTTCGTGTCTTTCCTTTTGTAAAACGTTTGTTCCATGGATCTGGGCGTTTTGTGTATGCAATGAAAACATGTTGTAAGAACATTTTTGTGAGAGTCCTAATGATTGTAGTCTAGACTAGAGAAGGAATCCTAGTTCGCTACAATCGAAGCTCTGATACCAAATAGTCACACCCTGACTTTTGCGGAAGTGTGATTATGTGTGACTTGCTCAATATCATTGCATTCAACCATAACAAACAACTATATGATAAAACCCAAGATGTTCATCCATAGATAGTTTTAAAACATTACAAACAACGATGTCTTAAAATCCAAATACCAACTTCAGGTTCAAAATATAATACCAACAAGTTTTAAGTTCCATAAGGTCTTCACAAAAGACACTAACAAACTAGGTTTTGAGCCATGTATATTATCCAAGATAAAATACATAACCTAAACCCTTCGACTTCGGATGACACCTTTTATTAGAAACATGACTTGTAAACTTCATCGCCCGCCAGATCCATTCTTAATTTCCTGAAATACATGTAGTTTTGAAAACATCAACAAAAGTTAAGCGAGTTCATGTGTTTTGTATGTGTGCACGAACATCCTTGAAAAAAATTGTAAGTATGTATGTACTTGTAAATTGGAATGAAAGCAACAAGGAAACAGATCAATTAATGTATAGCCAATACATTAATGTGACACCTGTGCCTCTACAACCATCAAACGAATACCAAATTTATGAAATATTGTGTTTCATACTTGGTATTTGTAAAAATATGTGTATCGTTTGCACATATCAATTCATGTTCGATTTTAAGCTTTAAATCGCTTTCTGGAAGGTTATACGCGCACTGATGCGTAAATATAACCAGTTTAATGCATCGAACACTCTGGAATAGTGAAATAGGCTTAAAATACCTTAAATAACCTTTACATTACTTAGAAATAAGTTTTGGAGGGTTTGGTGTGGCGAAATCAAGTTTATTCGCTTACAGGGACTAATTTTGACAAACTGTGAAAGTATGCCGATTTGTACTGTAACGAACATTTCGGAACTTGATCATAAGTTGAATATGCCCTAAATATCCTTTACATAGCTTATAAATAGGCTTTGAGATGTTTTGTGCGCAAAAATAAACTTTCTTGATCAATAGGGACTAAAAGCGTAAAAAAGTGCACAAGTTTGCATTTTCGCGCATATCTTACGTTCTGAATATATCCGGACATCCAAAAATTTATGTAATCATTAAAATATTTTATTTTAGTGATTGGCATGATAAAATTCCATTTGTCGCTTAATTTGGATCGTTTTTGCGTTCGTTACGACTTCCTTCGTAATTAACCAAACAACGCAACCGTACGACCAAACGAACCAACATCCAAGATTTTTTTTGAACATATTTTAAGTTCCCTATACTTTAACATCATTTTAGAGCTTTGAAATGGGGTTAACGGGGATTAAAAGTGCCAAAAATCAAGTTTTACAAGTGCAGGGACCATTTTTGAAATTTCTGACTAGATTCAATGAACCTAGTCCAATTTTGAAGTGTTGATGGTTTTAGTGGCTGGTTTTGGATGCTATGGGCTCAAATTTGTTGGTTTTAAACATTCCCATGGTTTTGAAAACCATGAGCCCAAGTGGAGGGTCAAGATCAAAGCACGAAATGCGAGGAACGATCCTAACGGTTTACCGAATCCTATATAAACCCATGCCTTCACTTCATTTCAACTCACACTTTGGTTCAATCAGTTCTAAGTTGAAGTTATTACTTCATACCTGAGTTTTTTGAATCAAAACTTCCTAGCTTGGACCCTTTGTAAGTCTCTTTCGTGCTTTTTATGCGTTTTTAGCACGAAAGTCAAACTATGTTTGACTTTCAGCTTTGACTAGTTTATGGTCAACACGAAGTCATTTGAACTTCGCAACATGAGTGTAATCACGATTGTTATAGTTCCTAGTGACTATACCTACTGATTACCACGTTGATTAGGTGTAGTGACGAGTCGTAGTTTCGGCCAAAATGCGTGTTCATGCGTATTTTGTAACCAAACTACTCTTGGGTATCAAAACCGTTTGTTTTGATCTCCAACTTGTTTTCAAACCTTGTTAAACATGTTTAGCTCGTCACTTTTAGATTAGTGCTTATGTAGAGTCGTAAGTCAAGCGGTCTAAACAACCGCTTAGACTTTCGAACTAGACCCGTTTGGTCGATCATTAGGATACGACCAAACATGTTTAGTGACCATAGTTGTATAGGGAATAACCTTCCGAGGTTATACCTTATGGTCATTTCGTTTAAGTAGTTGTATGATAGGTAGTTTATATGCCTTAGGAAAATGACCAAAATGCCATTTTTATGCATAATTGATATTTAAGCATATGTAACCCAAACTTTTGTCACTTAACTGATTATACAACATAATTAAACACGTTTAGGAATATAATACTTGTCATAGGACTAGTTAGGTGTTCCGAACGCGTTTTACGCGAACGACGCGTTAAAGTAGCATAAGCTACCTAAACGGGTCGTATTAGGTCGTAAGCACTTAGATTAGGTTTCGTTTTAGTATTTAGGCTTTGTTAAACCATATCATATGAGTTTCAATACTCATTTGGTGTACGAAACCTCATCCTATCCGATCTCCCGATTTAGGTCTGGTTTATTAATATATTAGGTGTCGTTTGAATTCTGTGATCCCTCTAGCTTGCTGGGTAGTTGTTCAAGACTTCTAAGCACTCTCAAGTGAGTACATAGTCCCCTCTTTTACTGTTTTTCAAACGTTTTGGGGTGAAACACATGTGCCTACTTGTTACTTTCATGCTTTTCATGTTTTCATATCATATACTTGCTATGTTCATTAGTACACTATTAGTACATGATTTCATTATGTTTTGCTATGTATGTTCACTTAACATGCTAGACCATTGTTTTACATTTTGAACTGTTCGAACCATTTGTAACCATTTGATGTATGTGAACCATTGGTAATCATTCGATATATGTGAACCATTTGTAACCATTTGATTGATGTGAACCATTTGTAACCATTTGATATATGTGAACTATTTATAACTGTTTGAACCATTGGGTTAGGGAAGTGATTAGGTAACGGGGCGGGTGTAATGTGTTAAAAGCATGGTGGATACGCCGCTGGTACTTCCTATATATAAGTGCTTTTAACACATTATATATCGTTGTGTTATCTAGATCTCTTGGGTAAACGATTTTGAAACGATGTCACACAATGATGTTTTCTAAATAATATAACCCATACGAGTTTTATTAACAAGTTTCTACGAGATGTTTTATAATTTGATATAATAAAACAAATGTTTTGGAGTTAAGAATCATGGATACGAGATTTTATAAATCATATCCAACTTGATTTGAGTTGGTTAATTATGTCGCAATACTATACTTTTCAAAATAAGGGTTTTAAATAAGTATTGCAACATGTAAAACGAGCCATGAATCTGACACTCATATAAAACCTATGTACTCGCCGGTATTTTTATGCTGACGTATTTTCACATGTGTTTCAGGTGCCGTAGTTGATGAGGTTTGATGATGATACTTGTGTACGCTCACATAGGAATGGACGAGGCCTTAGTGACTTAATAACAATGAAAGTTATTTGTTCCTATTTTGTTTCTAATTCCAATGTAATGTAATACATTTAATTCAATAAAACGAAACTGTTTAATCCATGGTTGTGAAACAATGATTCTGTTACAACACTCCCCGACGTTTCCGCCACGTTTTGTTGTTTTATGTGGTCGGGGTGTGACAAAAAACTTGGTATCAGAGCCAATGGTTATAGGGAATTAGGTTATTAGTAATGCTTTGACCTAGACTATAACCTTCCTAGGACCCTAACGCGAGTTTACTTGCGTTTAGTCATAAAACAATACCGTTGCCTATCTTTAGGCAGCAACCCCAATAAGAACACAAAATTCGAATCTGCTTTGAAAACTAATCATCTGTTCTAGGATGATTTATTATAAGGTTTTGAACCTTTAAAGTTTTCAAATTCTCATCAAAGTTTAGGGCCACATAATGTGAACACGTGCAAACTGGAAGGGTGGGTGCCTGTACCCTGAGCTTTCTGTCTAAGGCTAGAGTGTTCGTACAAATCCGTAATATCAGACCAGTCACTCTTACCTGGGAACTCTTGGGGTGAGTGTCCACTTATAGGTGAGCATGTCGATACATTATGAGGACCTATTTACTTTGATTCAGCCTTTGTGTGTCATTTGTTTGCTTCGTGGTTCAAACAAATGGCCATCACCCATGATTTTTGGTCGGTAATTGTAACATCCTATTCTTACCCAATGCCATTTCATTTGTTTTCTCTCTTGTTTCCCCTTTTCAGAATGCCTCCACGACACGAAAATCAGGTACCTATTGAAGAGCTGGCAGCTGTCATTACGCATCAAATGACTCATGCAATCCCGAACATCGTTGCTCAATGTAACCAAGCTCTCAACAACAATAATGCCCCCTGCAACTTCAAGACGTTCAACTCGGCTAAGCCATCAAAGTTTTCTGGGTCTTAAGGAGCGACTGCACTTCTGCAATGGTTCGAGAGTCTAGAGAGCACCATCAGGCATGTTCAATGCCCAAATGAGCGAAAGGTAGAATTCGCATCTAGTGTCTTTGAGAAACGAGATTTGACATGGTGGAATGGTGTGATGAGAGATAGGGGTGCCGATGTGGCACTGGCTCAAACGTGGGAAGAGCTTCGAGCTCTGATGATGAAGGAATTCTGTCCTCGTCACGAGATCAGGGCCTTGGAAAGGGAATTCGACGATCTTAAGCAAGATAGCGGTGAGCATCGAGCCTACACGGATCGTTATGAGGAGTTAAGTCTGTTATGCCCGAATATGGTTACGCCTTTGGATAAGGAAATTGAAAAGTACATTGATGGCCTCCCTGGCCCAGTACAAGACATTGTGACTGGTAGTAACCCCACTACAGTTAGGCAGGCCATTGAGCTATCTGCTACCTTGACTGAATCTCAAATCAGGAAAGGTAAACTTTTCCGAAAAGGTGATAAGAAACCAATCAAGGAATCGAAACCCAAAGATGAACAGACTGGATCCTCCAAGAACTCAAAGAAGCGAAAAGCTTCCCAGAACTTCGCCGTGGTTGCTCACAATGATCAAGCTGCCCCCAACCAACCAGCTCAACCCCCTGCTAGGAAGCCATACAACGGAACTACACCCTTGTGCAACCAATGTAACCTTCATCATCATGCTAGTGTGAAGTGCCTCAAATGCCAAATTTGTGGACTTATAGGTCATACAGCAAGAGTTTGCCGAGCTGCAGTTGCACCAAATCAAGCTAACAACAATCCTGCTCAAGCTCGTTTTCCACCAGGTTCTTGCTACAACTGTGGCAAGATGGGTCATTTCCGAAAAAATTGCCCAAAGCTTGCTAATGCAAATCCAGCACATGGATGAGCATCTGACCGACTAGAAGACAACATCGTTTAGAAATAATCACGTCTTATATATTATTTTCTTTTGTTGTTGTCAAGGTCTATGAAACAGTTGTTATCATTGTTTATAAATAAATCTTTTATTTACATTGCAATGTATTTATGTGGTTGCATGTATAAACAACATATCCCCTACAATACCGACAATCAAGGAATTGTATTCCTTGAAGAGCAGACTACCCCCAAAATTCTTCCATTTTATGATCTCTTGCGTTTTCCAGGAAAATCCTAAGTACCCATTTCTTCCAAGAAAACGAAGTACAAGGCGCAAGTTACAACTCTGGACGAATACCCAAAGTACCACTATAAATCCTTAATAGGGTACCTAAGGGTATTTTCGTAAATCCTAAAATTGTTGTGTTCCTTAATTCGAATATTACGTTTCTTTGAAAACAAAATCGAATTTTGGGAAGATCATCCTATCTTTTCAGATAGATTCTTGAGGACATTGAAGTCCATCGGCTGGTTTCCTGGGGTACCTTGAATATCCATGTTCAATCGACAACAAGTTAATAACAAATCAATAATCAAGTTAAACAATTATGTGATTATGTGCTTATGTGTTCCCTTTTATGTTTTTATGTGATCCAAATTTTTGTTATCCAAATCCTCGTAGAATCTTCCATATCTTCGTATAAGGGATTAATAGTAGGATATCCAAAGGTACTACCAAATATCCTTAATGGGCTTCTACGTAATAGTTAAGACGCTTGGATTATAAATTACTATTCCATAATTAGACCCCTTGAGTGGTCTAGTTAAACAGGTTGTTCCAAAAATCTGGTTAGGAATATCATGTGATGTTATAGCTGGAAAGACTCCTTGGTGGTCTAATTGAAAAGATCATTTGTCGATCCAATTAAAAGGACCCTATGGTAGTCTAGTCACACTCATCACAAGTTTGATATTCCATCCCCTTCACATTACAAAACAAATTGTGCGGATTGTGCAAGGAATTACGTAATTATGGATGCATACATAATTATGGAATTCAGTGCACAAAACACAGCAAGTTTTGTCATGTGTCTAGAGTTGACTCAATTCATTTCCATTTCTGAAGAATATCCATTGAGGAAAATGACTCATTCCGTTCATTTTCATTTCTGAAGAATATCCATCGAGTGAAATGAATATCCTTGATTTTTCCTTCATTTCCATTTCTGAAGAATACCCATTGAGGAAAATGACTCATTCCGTTCATTTTCATTTCTGAAGAATATCCATCAAGGGAAATGAATATCCTTGATTCTTCCTTCATTTCCATTTCTGAAGAATACCCATTGAGGAAAATGACTCATTCCGTTCATTTTCGTTTCTGAAGAATATCCATCGAGGGAAATGAATATCCTTGATTTTTCCTTCATTTTCAATTTTGAAGAATACCCATTGAGGAAAATGACTCATTCCATTCATTTTCGTTTCTGAAGAATATCCATCGAGGTAAATGAATATCCTTGATTTTTCCTTCATTTCCATTTCTGAAGAATACCCATTGAGGAAAATGACTCATTCCATTCATTTTTGTTTCTGAAGAACATCCATCGAGGGAAATGAATATCCTTGATTCTTCCTTCATTTCCTTCAGAAAACCCATTGAGGAAAATGACTCATTTCGTTCATTTTCGTTTCTGATGAATACCCATTGAGGAAAATGACTCATTCCGTTCATTTTCGTTTCTGAAGAATATCCATCGAGGGAAATGAATATCCTTGATTCTTCCTTCATTTCCATTTCTGAAGAATACCCCATTGAGGAAAATGACTCATTCCGTTCATTTTCGTTTCTGAAGAATACCCATCGAGGGAAATGAATATCCTTGACTTTTCCTTCATTTCCATTTTGAAGAATACCCATTGAGGAAAATGACTCATTCCGTTCATTTTCGTTTTCTGAAGAATGTCCGTTGAGAAAAATAACAGGATTATGCCTTGCATATCTTTGATGGGTTATTCTACGCAAATAGATTCAAACCCTAGATTCCATGCAAGACAATTATTTAACACAGCGTCACAGACAGACTCCTACGAATAAATTTCGGGACGAAATTTCCAAAAGTAGGGGAGACTGTGACACCTGTGCCTCTGCAACCATCAAACGAATACCAAATTTATGAAATATTGTGTTTCATACTTGGGATTTGTAAAAATATGTGTATCATTTGCACATATCAATTCATGTTCGATTTCAAGCTTTAAATCGCTTTCTAGAATGTTATACGTGCACTGATGCGTAAATATAACCAGTTTAATGCAACAAACACTCCGTAATAGTGAAATAGGCTTAACATACCATAAATAACCTTTACATAACTTAGAAATAAGTTTTGGAGGGTTTGGTGTGGCGAAATCAAGTTTATTCGCTTACAGGGACTAATTTCGACAAACTGTGAAAGTATGCCAATTTGTACTGTAACTAACATTACGGAACTTGATCATAAGTTGAATATGCCCTAAATATCCTTTACATAGCTTAGAAATAGGCTTTGAGATGTTTTGTGCGCAAAAATAAACTTTCTTGATCAATAGGGACTAAAAGCGTCAAAAAGTGCACAAGTTTGCATTTTCGCGCATATCTTACATTCTGAATATATCCGGACATCCAAAAATTTATGTAATCATTAAAATATTTTATTTTAGTGATTGGCATGATAAAATTCCATTCGTCTCTTAATTTGGATCGTTTTTGCGTTCGTTACGACTTCCGTCTTAATTAACCGAACAACGCAACCGTACGACCAAATGAACCGACATCCGAGATGTTTTTGAGCATATTTTAAGTTCCCTATACTTTAACATCATTTTAGAGCTTTGAAATGGGGTTAACGGGGCTTAAAAATGCCAAAAATCAAGTTTTACAAGTGCATGGACCATTTTTGAAATTTCTGACCAGATTCAATGAACCTAGTCCAATTTTGAAGTGTTGATGGTTTTAATGGCTGGTTTTGGATTCTATAGGCTCAAATTTGTTGGTTTTAAACATTCCCATGGTTTTGAAAACCATGAGCCCAAGTGGAGGGCCAAGATCAAAGCACGAAATGCGAGGAACGATCCTAACGGTTTACGGAATCCTATATAAACCCATGCCTTCACTTCATTTCAACTCACACTTTGGTTCAATCAGCTCTAAGTTGAAGTTATTACTTCATACCTGAGTTGTTTGAATCAAAACTTCCTAGCTTGGACCCTTTGTAAGTCTCTTTCGTGCTTTTTATGCGTTTTTAGAACGAAAGTCAAACTATGTTTGACTTTCAGCTTTGACCAGTTTATGGTAAACACGAAGTTTGTTTGAACTTCACAACATGAGCATAATCACGATGGTTATAGTCCCTAATGACTATACCTACTGATTACCACGCTGATTAGGTGTGGTGACGAGTCGTAGTTTCGGCCAAAATGCGTGTTCATGTGTATTTTGTAACCAAACTACTCTTGGGTATCAAAACCGTTTGTTTTGATATCCAACTTGTTTTCAAACCTTGTTAAACATTTTTTAAACATGTTTAGCTCGTCACTTTTAGATTAGTGCTTATGTAGAGTCGTAAGTCAAGCGGTCTAAACAACCGCTTAGACTTTCGAACTAGACCCGTTTGGTCGATCATTAGGATACGAGCAAACATGTTTAGTGACTATAGTTGTATAGGGAATAACCTTCCGAGGTTATACCTTATGGTCACTCCATTTAAGTAGTTGTATGATAGGTAGTTTATATGCCTTAGGAAAATGACCAAAATGCCCTTTTTATGCATAATTGATATTTAAGCATATGTAACCCAAACTTCTGTCACTTAACTGATTATACAACATAATTAAACACGTTTAGGCATATAATACTTGTCATAGGACTAGTTAGGCATTCCGAACGTGTTTTACGCGAACGACGCATTAAAGTAGCATAAGCTACCTAAACGGGTCGTAATGGGTCGTAAGCACTTAGGTTAGGGTTCGTTTTAGTATGTAGGCTTTGTTAAACCATATCATATGAGTTCCAATACTCATTTGGTTTACGAAACCTCATCCTATCCGATCTCCCGATTTAGGTCCGGTTTATTAATATAGTTACCTATATTAGGTGCCCTTTGAATTCCGTGATCCCTCTAGCTTGCTGGGTAGTTGTTCAAGACTTCTAAGCACTATCCAGTGAGTACATAGTCACCTCTTTTACTGTTTTTCAAACGTTTTGGGGTGAAATACATGTGCCTACTTATTACTTTCATGCTTTCCATGTTTTCATATCATATACTTGCTATGTTCATTAGTACACTATTAGTACATGATTTCATTATGTTTTGCTATGTATGTTCACATGCTAGCCCATTGTTTTACATTTTGAACTGTTCGAACCATTTGTAACCATTTGATGTATCTGAACCATTGGTAATCGTTCGATATATGTGAACCATTTGTAACCATTTGTAACCATTTGATT